>JAPFRF010000008.1:12789780-13389780 GCA_029282475.1 Phrynocephalus forsythii | reverse complement strand
AACTGCAGATGTTTGCAAGAGCACAACAATTTGTATGTGACCTGGCGAAACAATAAAGGCTGTATAATTTTACTTGTTGTGAGCTACCTTGGATTTTCTGAGGAGAGAAGGGAGACATGGAAACAAACAAATAAGCAGGTGGACAGATAGGTAAGAACTAACTATTGAAACCCTGCCCTTCCATGAAGTGTGTACAAAGAGGGGCATGCAAACTACGGCTTGGAAATGCAACATTTGAACTACAGCTCCCAGAATCCCAAGCTAGCATGGACACTCAAAACCTAGAATGACATTTATTTATTTATTTATTTATTTATTTATTTATTTATTTATTTATTATTCATTTTTATACCGCCCGTCTTCCCGAAAGAACTCTGGGCGGTTAACAATAAGGGCAGAACTAGCCCAACTATGGAAAGCAATACAAAAATCAAAACGAAGAAAAAATAAATAAAATAAATAAAAGGGTAAAAGCAAATCGACGAGGTCGTTGGAAAAAAAATCATCGGCAGGACAGCGACACTGATTTTTTTTAAAAAACACTGAATGAAATTAAGGGTCTCCAAATGCCTCCCTAAAAGGGAGGATTTTAAGAGCTTTTTTGAAGGCGGGCAGGGACTGTGCAAGGCGCACCTCACTCAGAAGATGGTTCCAAATCAAGGGGCCAGCCACAGAGAAGGTGTGGTTATGGGTGACAGATTTCCACGCCTCCCTGGGCATGGTCACTCGGAGTGAGAGCACCTGTGACATTCTAGTGGGCTGGGCCTCAGTTGATCTTTGGAAGCCGTGGAGGGAAGAGTCCAGAGAATAGGGGCACTGATGTTAACAACCCTTAGGTGCAATTGGAAAATATATTTGGATCACACCTTTATAGGCCTTGGAACAAGGCTCTGGTGGCCACAGGCCATAATGAATCTGCTCCCCAAAGCTAGAGGCAGTCCTGACAAGTAGAGATCTCGTCTTGGATCCACTACCACTCCCAGCCAGTTCCTGCAACCCTCAGATCTCTTCATGTCCAGTATTCCTTCCTAGCCCTTCCAGGCTCCTTGTCACAGATCTGCAAATGTTTTCTGCCTATGGCAAACAATGAAAAGAAATCGTATCTGGATGTTTTCTTGGAGCACCCAGATTTTAAATTTCAGGAGAAATGCATACAATTAAAACACTGGAGACAAACTGGATTATATAGAATTAAGGACTTTTTTGAATCCAGGGGCAAATCACACTTAGACAAACTGGAGAAAAAACAAGTCAAATAAGGCTACGAATGAAACAAACAAGAAGTTTTATATCAAAAATCTGACCCTATGAGATAATTAACAGAATCTGAACAATGTTGAAAACAAAAAGATGACAATAAAATTAGACTGACTTCATTAATATAAAAATGTATCATTGAGAAAGGTATGGTAAAGTCATAGGAGCTAAAATGGCTTGGGAAATGGATTTCAATATCAATATGCCTCAGGATGGATGGATGGGAGTATTGAACAGATATCCCTATAAATCAATATGAACATGAATGAAATGAATGGCTGTTAACAGGTGGCATCTATGTCCTACAAAGCTACATACATTTAAAAGATATATTGACTGATATTGATTGATTTTATTTGATTTCTATACTCCAACCATCTAGCAGAAAGCTCCTCTAAGTAGTTTTCAGCATAAACAAAAATACAATTATACAAATTATACATCATAAAATTATAAATAAACAAAATAAATTGAACTAACATAGCATCAATCAAAAGGAAACAAATAAGAACAAATAAATCAAAACCATACAGTAATTCAAATTCCATATTGAGGAGAATTTAACCTGGAGTATAAACACCTCTGAGCTGCTGAAAAAGGCCCAATAGAGACTGTACTTTCTGAGAGTAATCAGAAAGAATAACATCACTCAGAGACTATTGGTGTCTTTTTATCATTGTGTAGTAGAAAGTGTACTGATGTACTGCATATGTGTGTGGTATGCCAGTTGCACGGTGGCTCAGAGGAAATCGCTCCAGAGGGTTATCAACATGGCACAGAAGATCATCGGATGCCCACTCCTCACATTGGAGGAATTATACAGCTCCTGCTGTCTTAAGAAAGCTCAGAATATTGTAGGAGATATTTCTCATCCTGGACATTCTCTGTTTGTAACATTACCATGAGGCAGAAGGTATAGCTCTATTAGAACAAGGACAGAAAGATTCAGAAATAGTTTTTACCCAATAGCAGTAACCATGCTAAATTCTGTTAAAAATTAAGTTGACGGGTAATATTAGTGTTGAATGTGTTACACATATATTGTATGGGGGTTTGTGTATGGCTGTTGTTGTTTTTTAAATTGTAGTTTTTATGGATTGGGTATGAATGTTACCAGGTGAAGAGTGTAGGGCTGTGTGTGTATGTTTGGTTTTTATGTCAGTTTTAAATGAGTGTAAGTGATGTTCGGCATGTGAATGTTGGAGTATGTGTATAGATGGTTTGTTCTTAAATTGTAGATTTTATGTCTTGGATTTTTATGCTGGGTTGTGTGAATGACTGACTGGATGGCGCTTTTAATCTTGTTGTATTTATACAATGACAATAAATTGCATTCAATTCAATTCAAATTAAATTCAGAATAAGAAAAGAACTTACAAAGTCTTGCCACAAGGCAGGAAAAGAGCAATGTCATATTTAATTTTTTTAATAATTTAATTTTTATTGTTAACCGCCCGGAGTTCCCTGGGAAGACAGGCAGTATAAAAATAAAATAAAATAAAATAAAATAAAATAAAATAAAATAAAATAAAATAAAATAAATAAATAAATTTTGTATTAAGTAGTTGAAAAATCAGGGAAGGTCAACCTATAGAGCCATGTTTCCAATAATTTCTTAAAGACTTGTAGTGAGGGTGTCAGGTGAATTTTTTGGGGAAGTTGGTTCCACAAATCAAGTAAGTCGTCTAGGCAGTTCTTCTTGGGAGGAGCCATTCCATACCAAACCATTTAGGGCTTTGTATGTTAACATCAAAACATTGAAGTCAATGCGGAAGCGTATTGGGAGTAGGTGCAGAGAGGCCAGAACAGGGGTGGTATGCTGGGACCTGTTTAACCCTGCTAACAGTCCGGCCACTGTGTTCCACACTAGCTGGAGTCTCCACATTAACCTCATAGCCAGCCCCATGTAGAAAGCGCCACAATAGTCTAGTCCTGAGTTTACAAGTGCATGAACCAGCGTGGTCAATGCCCCAACATTAAGGAAGGCCCTGTACAATCCTCCACAGATAGCAATGAGCGGACTGGACCACTGATGCCACCTGGCCTTTCATAGTGAGTGCCGGGACAACAGGATGCCCAGACTGCAGACCCCATTCTTTGCGGAGAGTTACTCCCCCAAATGAGAAGGAGTATCCCAAGCAGCAGACATCAGGAGTCCCCGCTCGCAGGATTTCCATCTTGCTCAGGTTCAACGTCAGTCTATTAGCCCCCAAGCAGCCCATAACAGCTCCCAGGCAGCACTCAAGGGACTGAACGACATCCACTCCAAAAAATGAAAAGGAGATATAGAGCTGGGTGTCATCCACATATTGGTGACATGAGGCTTCATACCTCTTAATGACCATTCCCAACAGTCTCATATAATGTTAAAGAGAATGAGGGAGATGACCGACCCCTGTGGCATCCTTGATCCCTAAACCCCATTGGTTTAGGGACCAAGGGGCATAGGTAATCTCACCCAGCTGCACTCTTTGGTGATTTTCCTCCAAGAAGAACCAGAGCCATGCCAAAGAATGGCCCCCATTGCTCAACTCAGAGATCCTCCCCACAAGGATACTGTGGTCAACAGTATTGAAGTCCACTGAGAGACCGAGGAGGACCAACAGGGATGTTTTACCCAGTGGCATAGCTAGGGCGGTGCAAAGGACGACACCTGTCCCTGGGCACAGCATCTGGGGGTGCCCTGCTGCACATCTGCCTGTGGGCACCCCTTCACACATACATAACACACAGTTACCCTGTGGCACCCTCCCCAACACACACGCAAGTGCACACATACACACACAACCTCCCAATAATCAGCAGGTTCTCCTGACACTTTTTGCCTCCTGCTGCCACTCTCCCATCCCTAATAGCAAGAGAGAGAGAGAGAGAGAGAGAGAGAGAGGAGGCAGCTCCTGAGGAGAGAGCACGAAAACTGACTTTGTCCCTGAGCGCTGAAAACCCTAGCCACGCCTCTGCTTATAGGCCCCTTCCAACTGCACTATTCTATGATTCTATGATTCAATGAACATTATTCTTCCCTTCCTTCTTGCCTTGCCAGGAAGAGTTTGTCAAGGTGTGGGAAATAATCTGGTTCTCATCTCAAAGTATTTGGGAAAACCCCTGGACTATAATGTTGAAATGACCTAAAATATATTTTTTTACTTATATAAACAATTATTTATATTTGCAGTCAGAGGTAAACATTACCCCATCATAACCCCTCAACCGGGGATGGGGACTGGACTAATGAAACAAAATGCCTTGTCCTGGACTACACGATAAACTACCTCAAAGATCGAATCTCACATTATGAACCAGCTCCGGTGCTTAGGTCATCAGAGGCCTATCTCTCCATGCCGCCACCTTCACAGATGTGTCTGAGAAAAACATATGAAAGGGTATTCTCTGTTGCTGCTCCCAGACTTTGGAACTCCCTCCCACTAGAGGCCAGGACTGCCCCATCTCTGCTGTCTTTCTGGAAGCAGGCAAAGACCCTCCTGTTTGGGCAAAGTTTCCCTGAATTAGGGACTACTACTATGTGAATTTATATGGATTATCATACATGATTGCACTGACTGATTTCATAAGAACAACAGTGATTTCAATGTTAGTTTCCACCCCTCATAATGGATTTTTTCCCTTTTTGTGTACTCTTTGTAGCTTTAATGTTACATTTCAATGTTCTACAATGCCTCTCCTAATTCTCTGTTCTTAATTTGAATGTCTTAAATATTCTGGGCTGTATATTGTCCCTCTTTATTGTTAGCCACCTTCAGTCCTTTTCCAAGGAGAAAGGTGGGATAAAAAGATTCAAAATAAATAGATAAATGAATAACTTGAAGTATTAAAGCTGAAATAGTGATGTGCGAAACTGCTGGATGAAACAAGACAGGTAATTACGAATAAACTAAACTGATTCATTCTTCCTTTTCTTCCGCAAGAAGATAACTTCACTTGCTCCACTCTGATGGAGCAGATCCAAGGCACTGTGATAAATGGTGTACATAGGTGAGAAAGCATTGGTATTACAGCAGCATCTTGTTTTCAACCATTTTGGAACCAACCCAAATACCCTGCTCAATCTGCAGTTGCCACTGCTGCATCTATAAGATCTTCTCCACCCCCCTTCTCTTAAATAGGGGAGAGAAATACATTTGCAATAATATTTTATTAATTCTTGTATTAATTCCTTTTATTAATTTTTTCCAATGTATGGGCTGCTATACCACTAATGGCGTCAACTGGAGAGTCCAGTGAGCACAGATCTGGCTGAATTCCCCACTGTACCTCCCGTGAATAGAGGCAGATGGTGTAACCATGGACAACAAGCACAATCCCAGGGCATGCTTAGAAGATGGGAATGGGAAATCACTTTTTAGGCCAGGGGTGTCCAAACCTTGGCCCTCCAGATGTTTTGAACCACAACTCACAGAATTCCAAGACTATATTGCCAATGACAAAGGACCATGGGAGTTGTGGTCCAAAAACATCTGGAGGGCCAAAGTTTGGACACCACTATCTTCGTGGTTCACCACCCTGAAAAGCATCGCCATAAGTCAAAACTGATTAGGCGGCACACAAATATTATATTATTAATGAAAGTGTATGCATTATCATTCACTTTCCTGTCATTGGCAGCAATCTGCCCTTCTTTCTCAAACAGTACACAAATAAATGTGTCGAAATCAAAAAGTGTGTGTTTGATGAAGGTTAAGGGAGGGGAATCCATTCAAAAATGTTTGCCTTAAGAAACAGTTCAGTTAAAACTGTATACAGTAGGGGAAATGTACATTCAAATATAGGCACATTTCTGTCCAGGAAAGCAAGAGGGAGAAAACGCACATGGGATTTAAGAGAAACACTAAAACAGCTTAAGAAATATCTGCATCGCTGTTTGCAGCATCTATGTCCCTGGCCACCTAATATACTGTAAGTATTAATGAGCTAAACTCATTAATTTTGCTTGTATTTTTCTGAGATTTCCCCAGCTTCTCTGCCCCTTTCCCACCTCTTCTAAACAGTCAGGGTGTGGCAGTCAGCTAGAAATACTTGCTTAGCATTACATTTTTTAAAAATTAGAATTTCCACCTTCACCACACCTTAATGGACTATGGAGACTTTCTCTTCTGGGAGCTTGGGATTGGCATGGAACATTTGTATTTCCTATTATTTTTCAAAGCTGTCTGCATAGCTCAATGTGTTGGTCATCTGGCTGTAAAGTTAGTTTGGGAATTCAATTCCTCACTGTTCCTCCAGTGAGAAAGGCCATCATGTCTGGTATTGGCCAAGCTGCACAGTCCCTGGGCACCCCCATCCTGAGAAGAAGAGAATGCTAAACCACTTCTGAGACTCCTAAACAAATACTGAAAATGGTCACCATATGTCAGAACTTACTTGACAGTACATAATTGTTGTTGTTGTTTTCCAGAGAATCACATTTTTAGAATAATTTGCAGTACGATCATGAAGCCGGGAGATGAAGTCCCTCAAGACTTGGTCATATGCTTGTATGTCAAATCCAGATTGCAATTTGGGATGAGCTAAATGCATCAGAACACATTGTTAAATTTCCATTTACAAGCTTGCTTTATCCTCTGGAGATTCAATACACAACAGATGTGGGCGACACCATTGCTGATCCTAAAGCACGTCGTCTATGAACCTGACTTCTACTGAATCATTAACCCTCTCAGAAATACAGGAAGTATCCCAGATTATTGGGAAGTGTTTTGATGCAAATGCAAAATAAATACATAAAAATGCCCTGAGTTTGACAGCAAATTAATTTCGATAAAGAATGGCACTGCATGTTAAACAACTTTACTAGTGACAAATGAACAAGAAGGCTTTCTCCTTGACACGCATTACCTTTGTAATCTCTTAGGGAACATTTTACATCCGCTGTTGAGTTGTTGCTGAGATACCACGTTAATGCACACTGTGCTCAAGCAGTGTTCTTTCTGTGCATTATCATTGATTGCCAACTTGGCTTTCATGAACGATTTACATGCGTAGTCTACAAGGTGGTTGGGAATAGCTCGGCTCACTGAAGCAAAGGTTAATAACCTGAGCAGATCTGAGATCTGGTGTTTTTGTTTGTTTGTTTGTTTGTTTGTTTGTTTGTTTGTTTTTGTCATTCAGGGCTCCAACAAATGTCCCAAATACCAAATTTAATAAACAAGCCAAGGCAGCATCTGGAGGTGTTCCCTAACAGGAAGGGATTTAAATGGTCCCCACTGTAAAAGACGTGTGTATGATACCAAAGAATCCTGGATATGTGTATATGACAGTTACTTCACGTCCTTCCTTGTGCCGAGGTAAACTTGCCTCTGTGTTGAAATCGGTTTTAGTCACGTGACCTAATGCTGGTTCTGCCCCTGTTTCTCTGTACTCACGGGCATGCTGATTGAAACCGGCAGTACTTTAAGCGCATGTCCTCGATCCGCGTTTAGCAGGTATTATATCCACGAACCAGGGTGAACTGTTCCAGGAAGAATCTTGGCCGATAAGCGAGGGAAATGGATTCATAAGAAGGAGTTATAATTCCTGTCATTCGATACATCGAAATATCGATGTCCCCCCCTTCCTCAACCAAAAAAAAAAAAAAGTAATCGCACTAAGTATTCTCTCGATGCGGGTTAAAATGAACCGCACGTCCCATGGGGGGGGGCAGATCGAGAAGTGGATTGAAAAGATTCCCGAGCTCCAGGACAGGAATCTTTCACCCCGCTTGGAGCGCAGTTCAGGTGGCGTGGTCGGGGCGAACTCGGATCGACCCCACAAGGACGTGAGGTTCCGTTCCTTCGAACCGGTCAGCAGCGGGGCCATGAACAGCAGCGAGAGGGACGTGAAGTATCAGCCTATGTGCACTCCTGGGCTCCACTTTGCATGTACTGTGTTAAACTACAGCAATATGCCAATGAGTGGTAGATATAACATTTTAAACATATTGTCTGTCAGTTGCATGATTATGTAAGGACTGGTTTTTGAGTTCTATTTATTGTCTTTAGAATGGAAGAAGGAGAGGGTTAATCAAGCATCCAAGCAACCACCTCTAAGTGTCCTGGCCATTAATTAGCATTTCTACCATCAGATAACAGTCACCTATTAGCTCTAAACAGTCAAATGGAGAACTAGATAAATGCAGCTCTGTCATCAGCGATAAACATTCATTACCAGTAACACTTGACCAAACATCAAATCAAAGGTGCTTTAACTTATTTTCTTTCCCATATGCCTTGGTTTCGTGTTTAACAAAGGAGTAAGTTGCACCATACATGGAAAGGGAGTTGTCTCCATCTTAGAATGAAAATGGAAACATTCAGCTTTCAGCACTAGACATGGGCAGGCCCAGATAAAATGACGTTTCGAGTTTTTGTTTGTTGGAACAGGTCCGTTTCGGGTCGTTTCCGTTTGTCGTGAAAGTTTTCAAAAATTTGTTGTTGTTTTTTTTGTCGTTTGCCGTTTGTCGTTTCCACCGTGATTTAGCGCAATTTGACTTCCCAGAGCATAGGGGCGTCCTGCAACCAGGGCCGGCGCTAGGTATTTTGCGCCCTAGGTGGCGGGTGGGGTGGGGGCGGTGGCGGGGGGAGATGCGGGTGGGCGGCGGTGGCGGGGGGGCATGGGCAGCTGGCGGCCACGGGCGGGCGAGTGGGCGGGCGGTGGTGTGGGCCACAGGCGGGTGGCGGCGCGGGCGGACGGGCGAGTGGGCAGTTAGGATATCACTTAGGATAGAGGTTCTGTTCTTGGCTTGCACCCCAAATGTGTGTGTGTGCAAGCAAATTGAAGTTGGGAAAATAGAAAAAAAAATGGTAGTATATAATATATTTTTAAAATAAATCCACACCTCCCACTCCCAGTCGAACCTCCCCCTTTATCCAATATCAGAAAAAAATCCTCACAAACTGCCAGAGAAGAAATAAAGAATAAACTGCTATTCCCTTCAGCAGACAAAGCTGCAGGGAATCAAAGAAATTATTTTCTAAATTCAATTCCCTCCCTGCCTGCCTAACTTAAATCCTAAAGCCTCCAGCCTCCCTCCTCAATCTCGATTGGATCACACCAGCACCAGCAGCCAGCCCTCCTCCCTCAACCACATCCATACACCCGACTGCGATTTCTGGAAGGTGCCTCGGCTTTTTATGCCCTCCGAGACATCCAGAAGTGTCAGTCAAAAACCTGGCAATGCCATTGGTGGAATGGTTCAAAAAATTGCATGGTCCCATCCCATGCCCAGCCCACATGGTCAGGTCTAAAAAAAATAAAAAATAAAATAAAATAAAATAAAATCAATACGACGTTTTATTGCTATAAAAACCCCCACTGCTGCTACTATTAAAATTCAGGCATTTAAAATAAATAAATTTCACATGTTTCTGTGGTGATTTGGTGTGTTTTTTGACCACGATTTCAAAAGAAAAATTGTGGTTGCTATTTTGGATCCCCCGCCACCGCACGGCATGGCGAGACGACGAGGATGACCCCCCCAGCCTGGTGCAAGCAGCCCAGGACAGGAGAAGAAGGGGGGAAAGGCCGGGGACCCCCCAGAAACCACCCCTCTGGTAGGTGGCAAAGCCTCAGGCAGGCATATTTTCACCTGCTTTTTTGGCCGGGAGTCGGGGGTTTTTTTCTGTGCTTCGCATTGCGCGATTGCCGCGATGCCACAAACGGAAACGAAAAACCCAACCAAATTTTTCTTTTTTCGGTTCGAGTTCGAGTTCTGATGGCTTAATTATCGTTACCGTTTCCGTTACGTAACAGAAACGATAACCGAAAACAGAAATGACAATTTCGCCGAGTCGTGCCCATGTCTATTCAGCACCACTGAACACAGGGAATGTAGCTTGGTGCCAGTGGGCTGTTAAAATGGAGAGCAGTTAACACAAAGAAAACCATCATTTTCTCGAATGGCAGCTTTCAGGAAGCTAGTTATGGGAGGATGGGAGTTGTAGTTCAAAAAATAACTTGCCCCATCTCTTGCGAGACAACCCCTTTTGACCAATCATTATCTTTCTTTGATCCTTCTTGAAGTCTGCAACTACACTGGCCCTTTTGGAGCAACCTGGTGTGGTCTACAGATGGTTGCCTGAAGTGGGGTGGGGGAAGCACCATGTCATTTGATGCAGCCATCACATTCAAATGGTATAACTCAGGTATTCCCAAACTTCGGCCCTCCTGATGTTTTGGACCACAACTCCCCGAATTCCAAGCCTGTATTTCCAATGGCAAAGGACTGTGGGAATTGTGGTCCAAAACATCTGGAGGGCCGAAGTTTGGACATGCCTGGTATAACTCAACCCAATTTAGTCCAGCTCCCTCTGCTGTCAATTTCCAGAATAATGAAGTAGCTTAAGAAATGAACTGCTTCAGGATAATAGCAAACTGAGCACTTCCCCTGTTCCTCTGCTGAGGATCAGAGGAAGTGAAATTATTATTATTTGCCTCTGTCAGACTATCGCTGATTTGCTGAACCACTTAGATTAAATGTTAAAAAAAATTTTTTTTTTGCCTTTGACAGTTGCAAGGCTTAATTTTGGTCTATTCCCAGAGATGCTATATGCTGGAAACAAGCCAAAGTAGAGACACCTAGTGCCATGCACCAAGTTGAGGACGGGTTGGTTCACTTTAGCATTCAGGTTGTCTGACTGCTGGGAAAAAGAGTGATCATACATTCCTGCAATGCGCCAAACAGCAGGACAAATGCTCCTCTGGTCGATCCCTTTGAATCCCTGCATACATTGTGTTCCTGTTTTTTATGTCTGTAAGCCCATGTTCCTTCTTTTTAAAAAAAGGTTTTTCTAAAGCAAAATTTCCACCTCCATAGCTGCCCTGTAAAACCCCTCCCTTACAAAATGCCAAGCAGAAATCTTCAGGCTGGGTGGATGCTTTAGTGTCTATTTAATTCAGACCACAGAAGCTTCAGAATTTTAGGTGAACAAGAAGTTCCTGGCAGACATACAGTATGTTTTAATATCATTCAGCCAGTCTGATTTAAATATGAAAACCAAACACTGCCTAAGCTTTATGCAATGTTATGTGACATTGCTTGTTCTTTCCATTCTTCATATACAGGTATCTATAATCTATTTTTCCTAAGGTTCTTCAACTTGCACATCTATCAGTTTCCAGCTGCACATTTTCCCTTTTACAGCACATTCTGTGTCCCATTGCACACACACAAGTATATTTTAAGAAAAGACCACAAAAAACTGTATTAAATTTAGAGATCCATATGAAGAAATGCAAGGGCCATTTACACTTAGTCCCAGTTAAGGGCTTTGGAACATGCCTGGCTTTTGTTCAGCATAATTTGTATCCCGTCCAGCTTGATCTGTGCCCCAGAGCCAAAGTGATTCATAAATCAGTAAAGTCACTGCACAGATTTCATCTAGAGAACCAAAACAGCTGTGGCCTTGATTTTGTTTTGTTTTGTTTTCAGTAGCATGCAAAAAAATTAGAAACATGCTAGACCATAAATTGTCAAGAGAACCTGCCAGATTTCAGACTGTTAGCTTTAAGAGTCAGCATTGTAGGCACCTTTACATTTTGTTTGGTTTGGTTTGGTTTAATAACAGGCCGAAGCCATTTTTACTCAATTTAAATCAATCGGCTGGATTGTGTGCCCCAGATCTCAATCAATGTATAATTACAGTTCACATTGTCCTGGAACTGATCTGGCAATTCTGCTTCGGTCTGAAGCTTATGCGAACCAACCTGAATCCAGCCCATTCAGTTCAGAAACTGGGATTTATCCCAATCGGAGCCATAACAACATGCTGAGGAAAATCCTAAGGACGTGTGCAGGGTAGGACATTTGCAATGCCACGGCGCTTGATACAAGCCCTGGTGTAGTTCAAAAGTGGCACCAATGCACAGTTGCACACTTTTGAACACTGCAGCAGGGCTTCCATCACCAGCCAGTCAGGATTCTGAGCTACGGACAGTGCCAGAGCTGGGGTAATGGTTCCTCACCCACTCAATATGGGGCAAAAATGGAGCCACTAGAGTGGCCACTCAGGTAAGAACATAAGAAGATAAGAAGAGCCATGTTGGATCAGGCCAAAGGCCCATCTAGTCCAGCTTCCTGTATCTCACAGTGGCCCCACCAAATGCCTCTGGGAGCGCATGAGACTAGATATCTGTCTCCTGATACCACTCCCCTGCATCTGGCCCTTGAAGTATCCCGGTTTTAAGCCTGGAGATTACACATCTCCATTATGGTTTGTAACCTGTGATGGAGTTTTCCTCCAGGAATCTTTGAGAACAATGCTGTTCTCCAGCCGGTGCCAGGTGGTTTTCTGGCCCACTTGTAAAATTGGTGTTGCAGGGGTGGGAGCCCACCTCCAGCAGCTCCACTTTCACTGCATGACCGGCTGCCCCGACCCATAGCAGCCTGGGGGCTGCCCCACATCACGCCTTAATATGGGGAATTGCATTAAAACAGGATGTGTATCCAGCCGCAGCATGCCTATTTACAGAGAACATACAGTAAAAACCATACTGTAGGTTAACTGCTACGCGACGTGGCGTGTGGAGGGCAAGGGGGTGTGGTGCCCCAGTGCAGGAATTAGGGGGTGCCAGATCGCCTACCGCCCCGCCCCCACCTGCCATCTCTGAATCCGGATGCAGGCAGGCAGGCATGTGAGAGTGGTGGCTGCATCTTCGTTGCCACAGGCACAGGCCCGCCCCATGCCCGCCCCATGCCCACAGGATTGCTGGGTGGATAGGATGGAGTTGGGGAGGGCCAGAGGGGCGCAAAAAACAACTTTGGCCCCAGGCGCCCCAAAACTTGCTACGCCGCTGAACTGCTACTGAGTAGGTCCTGTTTGTGTGCATAACCCTAGTTTTACTATTGTCCTTATCTCACTATGGGTGTGCCCTCAGAGTCTTCTGTCCCTGGTATTTGGGCCATCTCTGCTGCTGAAAAGCCTTTCAAAAGAACAGGACAATGTCTTCCTGCCCAATGTTCTGTGCATTTCGATTCTATTTTTAAAAGCCATATGTGGATTGCTCCGGCAGATCCTTCAGACTCAGAACTTCCTTTCAACAAAAAAAAAAAAAAAAAAACCACAGATGTGTATAATTTGTTCAAAGTATAGCTCAGATCCTTCTGATTTACAAAGGATCGATAGTTTTCATTATGCCGTATGAGAATTATTTTGGTGCAGCCCACTGGCAATTGGGTTTGTACAAGCGAAGGTGCAAAGAAGCCATTTTTTTCCCTGGTGTCTGGAAGCTTATTTCTACAACCATTTCAGGCAATTGCTCTTTAAACAAAATAGCACGGCACAGTTTTCATAGCAAAAGTGACACTGCAATAGAGAAAAGTTGTGGATCTCACAGTCAAATCAATGGAGAGGAAAATTAAGACATTTGGATCGTATTGGAAGGATTTTCCCCATAAAAGACATTTTCACAGTTACAAAAATAAGCATTGATTGCTGTAGGAAAATGGACCTGTACAATTCATATATGTTGCCATTGCTGAAAGCTAAAATGCAGCAACACCCTCCCCAAAACAATAACCCCCTCCCCCAAGATTCTTAGCAGTAACATCCATCTAAAACTTCCTAACAATAACCTGCAAAGCACTGCTGTGACTGAGGGGGGAAACAGATCTGGGATTCAGTTGATAAGACTTCCCATGAAAAAACAAAACTAGAACCTTGGCTTGCAACATCTTGTCGGATGAGTGTCATTCCAACTCCAGAATCATCTCCGAGTTTATGGACCCCCCTACGTTGCACTCATGATGCAGTGTAACACCTCTCTCATAAAAGCATTCACCTTTTTTCCACTTCCAGGTTAAAAAGGTTTCCACTAGAGATGGGCATGAATTGGGGGGGGGATCTGAAAAATGAACTGGTTTGTGCTATGTATTTTGGGGGTTTATGCTGGGTACATCCCCATCCAACTCCTCCCTACCAGGCCCTGTCACTGCCATCATCCAGACAGAGGGGAAAAAGAATAATAAAATAAAGGCTAAACTAGGTAATGCACCAACCACGTTTTAGAAGAGATAAAAACATAAGAACATAAGAGCCATGCTGGATCAGGCCAAAGGCCCATCTAGTCCAGCTTCCTGTATCTCACAGTGGCCCCACCAGATGTGTGTGGTTGCGCATGAGACTAGATATCTGTCTCCTGATACCACTCTCCTGCATCTGGCCCTTGAAGTACCCTGGTTTTAAGCCTGGAGATAACACATCTCCATCATGGTTTGTAACCTGTGATGGACTTATCCTCCAGGAATCTGACCAATCCTTTTGAAGGCATCCAGACTAGATACCATCACCACATCCTGTGGCAGGGAGTTCCACAGACTAACAACGTGTTGGGTGAGAAAATATTTTCTTTTGTCTGTTCTTACTCTCCCAGACCTCAATTTGAGTGCAGGAGGCCGGGCTCCTTGCGCAGAAGCACAGGTGGGCACACTATTCAGAGGGAGCAGGCCAGCTCCTTGAAGCCCACCTACTGCTTCTGGACAGGCACCCACCTGTTATATGCACAGCAGCCGCATGAACAGAAGCAGTGGGCCTGACTTCCCCACAGGGAGCCTGGCCTGATGGCTCTCAGGATGGCAGCAGATGAGAAGGCAGCTTTGGTGTCAGGACCAGATAGGGAGGCGATGGGGACAGTGAAAAGGGCCTGCATCTTGTCTGGCCAAAGCAAAAAACAAAGTGCCATGGGGACAAAGGTTCAGTGCTTCATTTTGTTTCAGCAAAATGGTTCTCAAACTGGATCGCGAACCAAACCACAAACCAGCTGAGTTTGTGGATTGTTCTGGTTCATAGTTCAGATGGTGCCCATCTCTAGCTGCAAGCATGAACTGCAGTTGGGGGTCCACCTGTGGGTTTACACACTGACTAACCTTGGACGCATTAATTACTGTATTTGGAGCATAGCTCCCAGAATCCCCGTGCTGTCATGGGGATTTTGAGAGCTGTCATTCTAAAAAGAGCAGGAATAGGAAACATTATTTCCGCAGTAGCCCCATAATTCTTTGAGCTATAGTCCCAAAAGGGATGTGTCAGCCATCAAAAACATGGCAGGAGCATCCCTGTAAACCAGAGTGGACCAGAAGCTCTTCTCAAGACCACAAGGAGGAGGCTTGACTTGACAATGGCATCAACGAGACCTCCCAGCCCACTTGTCTATATTCTTAGGAAGAAATGGGTGATAATTTTTATTTACGGCAATTCCCCTTTGCAGAACAATCTACGACAATCTGCAAATTTCTTCATATTCTGAAGAGAACTATTTTGAGCTTTACAAACTAAGAATATGCAAACAATGACGACGACGACGACGACGACGACGACGACGACGACAACAACAACAACAACAACAACAACAACAACAACAACAACAACAACAACAACAGACTGATCCATCCAGGTCAAGCAAGAGAGGTCTAGATATAAATCCCTATGTTTTCCACCGAGTGCTGGATTAGGGTTGTCACCTCAGTTTTTTGAGAGGTCCTTCCATTTAACTGCACGTATGGCTGGCAGTGACAACACAACCCCCAGCATGCCAGAATATGACTGGCACAAATGAGGCAGAGAGGATTCATTTCTTGTTGAAGAATAGACCACTTTCAGGTTGGAAGAAATGCTGGCAAATGTGACACAGAAGGAATATGTCATCTCCGCCTCCCTCTAGAGGAGTACTCTTTCCCTGCCAATGGTGTGATTATATCAGCTACAAAGGCAGTGCTTGGAGCCTGGTCATAGCATTGCCTGAGGCTATAACATGTACCCTATTGTGCCAGGCACTGGTGCCAGACAACAATTTCAAGACCAGTGAACATAAGAACATAAGAAGAGCCCTGCTGAATCAGGCCAAAGGATCTGTATTAATGAACATAATTTATTTATTTATTTATTTATTCTTGAGTTTGTATCCCGCCCATCTTCCCAACGGGAACTCTGGGCGGCGAACATGGCTGAGCAATTCAGCAAATACAGATAGGAAATACAAACAAGGGAATAAGAGACGAGACCAACAAGTCAACAGAAGTAAAATAAAACATATTAAAAAAAAGCAGAGGCGAGGCGCACCCTTAAATTCAGACTCGTCGCTGCTATCAAATTCTAGGCTATCTTAAGAACATAAGAACATAAGAAGAGCCATGCTGGATCAGGCCAAAGGCCCATCTAGTCCAGCTTCCTGCATCTCATAGTGGCCCCACCAGATGCATTTGGGAGCGCACGAGACTAGATATATGTCTCCTGCTTCCACTCTCCTGCATCTGGTCCTTGAAGTACCCTGGTTTTAAGCCTGGAGATAACACATCTCCATCATGGTTTGTAACCTGTGATGGACTTTTCCTCCAGGAATCTCTGAGAACAATGCTGTTGTCCAGCCGGTGCCAGGTGGTTTTCTGGTCTCCTGATACCACTCCCCTGCATCTGGTTAAGCCTGGAGATTACACATCTCCATCCTGGTTTGTAGCTTATGATGGACTTTTCCTCCAGAAATCTGTCCAATCCCCTTTTGAAGGCATCCAGGCCAGATGTCATCACCACATTCTGCAGCAGGGAGTTCCACAGACTAAAAAAAAATCTTTTGTCTCTTCTCACTCACTCAACCCTCAATTTGAGTGCATGTCCCCTAGTTCTAGTATTTTGTGAGAGGGTGACGTCCACTTGACTCATGTACTGCATAATTTTGTATGTCTCAATCATATCCCCTCTCGGGTGCCTTTTTTTCCAGACTAAAGAGCCCCAAATATTTTAGCCTTTCCTCATAAGGGAGGTCCCCCAACCTAGTAATCATTTTAGTCGCTCTCTGTTGCACCTTTAACAGTTCCACTTTGTCTCTTTTGAGATGCAGTGACCAGAATTATACACAATAATTCAGGTGTGGCCTTACTATCGTACTTTAGTGCTGCAATCCTAAACAGGATTTAATGTAAGAGCCAATGACATCAGAGGGTCAGTGGCTGCTGAGAAAATATGAAGAGGATTGTGCTGTATCATCAGGTCACTCCCAATTTACATCAGCTCTAAAAGTTTTCCAAGGTATGTGAGACATTCAAATACTGGTTTATCACTGTCACACCTCCTCCCACTCTGATGAGTTTCCATAATTTAGCAGGGATTTGAAACCAAGTCAATGGAGTCTTCGTCTTTTACACCTTTAAAAAAATGATGAACAAACACACATCAGATGTTATGAAAGAAAATAAAAGAGGCAAAGAGGGAGCTCAATTTACAGAACACCTGTATCCGTGGGCTGAAATGGCTGCTAGTTGCTTCATGCATATGTCAAAATTCAATTCTTCAAGAAATCTCTGGTTTATGAATGTGGGATATTGTGCTTCTGTACCTACAATTCAAAATGCCGGGGAAATGACTTAATATTGCTGTGTAATATCTTCAGGGGCATACCGTCGACCACGGTATCCTGTTGGATCAGCTCTCTGAGGTTGGAATTGGAGGCACTGCTCGCAGTTGGCTCCGATCCTTCCTGAAGGGCCGTCCTCAGTACGTTCAGCATGGGGGGGAGTGGTCGGCTCCTTGGATACTCCCTTGTGAGGTTCCACAGGGGTCGTCGCTGTCCCCTTTGCTGTTTAACATCTACGTAAGGCCGTTGGCTGGGGTCATTAGGAGATTTGGAGTCTGCTGTCATCAGTACGCTGATGACACGCAGCTCTATCTCTCCTTTTCCACCTCTGCAGTGGAAGCTGTGAAGATCCTTGATGAGTGCCTGGACGCCGTCCTGGCTTGGACCGGGGCGAACAGGCTTAGGCTCAACCCCGGGAAGACGGAGGTCATGTTCTTTGGGAGCTCACCATCTGGGTATGGTGGCCCTCTTCCCTGTCTGGGGGGGGGGGGGGTTTCCCTCCGGCCGGTGGAGAAGGCGCGGAATCTGGGCGTGGTCCTGGACCCGGCGCTGACCATGGAGGCGCAGGTGGCGTCAGTTACCAGGGCCGCCTATTACCATCTTCGTCAGATCGCCCAGATCTGCCCATACCTGTATGTTGACTCTCTGAGAACAGTGGTCCAGGCACTGGTGATCTCGAGGCTGGACTACTGCAACGCGCTCTACATGGGGCTGCCCTTGACTCTTCTCCGGCGTCTGCAGCGGGTCCAGAATGCGGCGGCCAGACTGGTGGTTGGTGCGCGTCGTTATGACCGCATCACCCCAGTCTTGGCTCGTCTGCACTGGTTGCCCGTTGCAGCCCGGATTAGATTCAAGGTCTTGGTTTTAGTTTATAAAACCCTCCATGGCTTGGGCCCGGACTACCTGACAGAGCGTATCGTCCAGCGATCCACCTCGGCCCGCCCTGTTTGGCAGGTGCGAGCGCACTCGCTGCGGGTTGCCACTCCTCGAGAGGCCCGGAAGACGATCACTCGGAACCGGGCCTTCTCAGTGGCAGCCCCTTCCTTATGGAACGCCATCCCCAGCGAAGTGCGCTCTGCAGAGTCCCCGCAGGCCTTTCGGAAAGCTTTAAAAACTTTTCTGTTCCGAGAGGCCTTTGGCGATCTCAGTTAGGTTTCTTTTCTTTTTTTTTTCTTCTTTTTTTTTCTTTCTTTCTTTTTTTTTTCTCCCCCCGCCATCGCTACTGTTTTAAATTAGTCAGTCTATTCGGTGTGCCTAATTTTAACCTGTTAGGATCTGTCCCTCCGCATGCTGGGATGTAGGAGGATTTTACATGTTATGTTGTTTTATTGTTTTATGTTGTTTTGCTTTATACTTGATGCATCCATTGTTGTTGATTTTACATTCATTGCTTGTTAGCCGCTTAGAGTACTACTTGTAGTAGATAAGCGGGATATAAATACAAGAATAAATAAATAAATAAATAAATAAATATCTGGGGGGGGGGAGGCAGAAGGGTACATCTGCCCCAGGCACAGCAATGTGGGGGTGCCTGGAGGGAGAGCAGGAGGAGGAAGCTGTGCATCCTCCCACCGCCCACCAGTCCTCCTTTCCTCTAAAGCGTGGTGACAGCAACCCCTCCGCCACCTCTGCCGCTGAGCACCAGGTGAGTGGCGAAGCAGGCAGGCAGGCAGGAGTGGGGTGGCCATGGTCCCTCCTCCCCCTCTTCCTTGCCTTGATGGGAGAGGTGTAAGGTGTGTGCATGCTACCGTGCATGCACACACATGCACGTGTGCACATACACACATACATGTAGGCCCGTACGCCTGTGCACATGCACCCACCCCAGGCCTGCAGGGTTCAGCCCCCCCATTGCTGGGTGGGTGCGATGTGGGGGGGCAGCAGGAGGGGCGCAAAAATGAACCTTGTCCCCAGGTGCTCCCAATCCTGGCTACGCCTCTGAATATCTTGCCAGCATTGCCGGCAGGAAAAAGGATACAGTACTGAGCTTTATATAGCAAAGGGCAGGCAGAATGTGGACAATATCAATGGAAGCAGCCTAGATGGTCTACAGGATACCCACTTAAGCTCACTACCATTCACAAAATGACACCAAACAAGCGGAAATCACAGAAGCTGACTCCTTTGGTCATCAATTAACTACTGCTTGTTCAAACACAAAGACGCTTTTCAACTAGTGTAAATTTCTTTTTAACTTTCAAGTGCTGCCTTTTAACCATGCAGTAACAACCCATTCTTGCAGGGCTTGGTGATACAGCAGTTTCCACCAACCACAACCAACAGATCCAATTGTGAGAGGAATCCCAGCAGTTCCTGCTGACTCACATCTTTCAGGAGGCCCTTTGCCCACCCTTGTATTATTGGAAGTCACCTTTTAGGTCTGCCTGGGTGAAGAAAGAGGCAAAGAAGTTCAGGCAGGGAAGGTGAGCTCTGCCCCTACTCGAGGTTCCTTTTGTGCCCAGTGCATATGGATAGAATCTAAGAATCATAGAATAATGACGTTGGAAGAGGCCTACAAGGACATCAAGTCCAAATCACTGCTCCATGCAGGAATGCACAAATCAAAGGATATCTGCCAGATGGTTGTCCACATTTTTCTTGAATGCCTGCAGTGGTGGAACACTCACCACCTCCTGTAGTAATTGGTTCCATTGCCAAAGTGCTCTCTTTGGAGGTTTTCCTTGATATGCAGCCAACAGCTGAGCCCACTGTGTGTCCTGCACTCTGGGTGATGGAGAACAGATCCTGCACCTCCTCTGTATGACACTCCTTCAAATATCCTATCCTATCACCCCTCCGTCTTCTTTTCTTTAGGCTAAACATGCTCAATTCTTGTGCGTTCTTCTGTTCAGATTGATTTGCGGTCCCCCTGCATTCTTGATTTGGGCCTGCCTCGTTTCCCATGCAATGAAAATCAAAGGAACTCAAGTCATTTTGTAGGTCTCATTCACTACCAGAGCTATTTCATTCTAAAGAAATTTGAATTAAGACTCTACATATTGGAGCAATTTACATTTCTTTGCTTTGTTAAACATAACAGTGATTATGAATTACAAACCCCGCATGCCACGCAGATATATTTAATAAGGAAACATTAATCTGCACTTGTCTTCCATTCATCCATGCAAATTGGAAATAACCTGATCAGACTGACCCAGGGGTAAGATGCTTACAAGAAAAGCTTCCTGAGTTATAGTAATAACATTGTAGCCACTAAGTCATTAGGTTAAATGTAAATGTGACACATGTGTGTTGATTTTATATGAATTCAACGACACCTTTAAATTATCTGCTCATGGGACATGGGAAAAGGTCTTCAGCTATTGGGCAATTAGTGCCACCATCAGTACACAAACATTCACACACTGTATTTGTCTATGAAATTGCACTTTTGTCATTGCATGTACATGGAAGTCATGTTTACACAGTAATTCTTGAGGGTGGTGGTGGAAGCAAGATACAAGGAAGAGGTGAAAGGAGACCACTGTACAAGGAAGAGTTGAAGAGAAACCACGGTACAAAGGAAATTCTGAAAAAGACCATATGGTCTCTTGGAACCAACTGGTTAGTCAATGAACCATCCTGTAGAAAGTCAAATCTTGCTCAAGAAGAACCAACATGGTTCCTGCCGAGGTTAAGAGACCCCACTAATCTCTTAGAGTTCTTCAGTGTGTCCGTAAACATGTGGATATATTGTGTGAAGTAAGCATTGTTTGCTTGGATGCTCAAATGGATTTGACAAGATCTGTCACCAAAGATAGTGAAGACCATATGTCAGATACGGTATATCAAATTAAAATGGAATATGGATTTACAGACCAAAACAAGACAGGAAATGTGCTGATTGACTTAAATGGGCAAGATGTCTCAGCACAGGCTGATGCAAGGGAATTTCTCAGAGTGAGGTAATCCAAATGATGTAATACACATGATGTCATGTCAATGATTATTG
The DNA here is from genome assembly GCA_029282475.1 of Phrynocephalus forsythii. Taxonomy (NCBI): domain Eukaryota; kingdom Metazoa; phylum Chordata; class Lepidosauria; order Squamata; family Agamidae; genus Phrynocephalus; species Phrynocephalus forsythii. Next base: position 13,368,236 of record JAPFRF010000008.1, on the reverse strand, counting down.
GCTCACAATATGTATAAATATGCTATACAGTGTTCACCGATTTCCATTTTTGCTCTAGGTGTCATACTGTTGTAAAATTCTTTGATGCTGCTTTATATTTTGTAAACAAGACTGCTGAAGGAATCTATGATGCATATGTGTATTTTGTCTACTGCGTTGCTGGGAATCAAAGCACAATGTTTCCAGGACAAATGTTGAAATACTCCAACAATTCCCCAGGAGAGCTTGGGAGTAAAATGCTATTCTTTACCTGCTAGTGCTAATTGGTTTGATTTTGCAGCTAACAAGAGCTGAATAACCCTTCATTATGGGTTTTTAACTTGATGAGGTTTTAAGCCATTTGATATTATTCCTGAGTACTAACATATTTCCACTCTTTAGCATTAAGGGGGTGTGGTGGTAAGAAACGAGGAGGATGTATCACAGGCTTCAGGGCTGATTTATGACACCTCACTCCCCCATCCTATTTCATTGATGGAGAGGGGAGTAGATAAGCAAAATCCTTTCATGTATGACTCTCATTTCCTCAGTGGCATAAATTATATTAACAACATAAGGGAATGTTTGAACCTCTAGTCCTGAGAAATAATGCAATAGCTTTGGAAACACTGGTCGATCTAGAAGGTTGCAAGTTGCTACTGCAGTTCATGGTGGAGTCTAGTAGAATTTGGCATGACCAGATGTTCAGACTTATGTACCAGAACTCAAAATATATTTAATGGAGACATCCTGCCACAGGATGTGGTGATGGCATCTGGCCTGGATGCCTTCAAAGGGGGATTGGACAGATTCCTGGAGGAAAAGTCCATCACTGGTTACAGACCATGATGGAGATGTGTAATCTCCAGACTTAAAACCGGGGTACTTCAAGGGCCAGATGGAGGGGAGTGGTATCAGGAGACAGATATCTAGTCTCGTGCGCTCCTGTACACATTTGGTGGGGCCACTGTGAGACACAGGAAGCTGGACTAGATGGGCCTTTGGCCTGATCCATCATGGCCCTTCTTATGTTCTTATGTTCTTAAGATAGCCTAGTATCAGAACAGAAGAGAAATTGTGTAAGTGCCCCCCCCGGCTCCATTAGGCTTCCTGCTGGATTGGTGAGGATGTTTACAGCACTTCATTTCTGTCCACATTTAGGCAACAGGTTACTAGACATGGAGCAGCTGGCTATGCTATAAGGCAGTGCCCTTCCTTCTCTCCTGGCAGTACTTTGCATATTTTGTCATTGTTTTCGTCTCTTAACATCAGTAGCTGTTGGAATCTGAACTCCTTCATGGCATCAGTCCTTTCCTATCATTGAGACAGAGTGCGAACCTATGACAAAATGGCAGATAAATCAGTTTGGATCTCTTTCCAAACGTGTGTGATCCTGTGTCAGCTCTGTGCCTGATACTTGAGCTTAACTATCAAACCAATTTGCCCAGGCTTATGCTGTCCTTGTCTTGGGAACAGGATCTCACCATGTTGCTAGTACGAACATTTATTTATTTATTTATTTATTTATTTATTTATTTTTATTTATTTTTTATTTTTATTTTATACCGCCCATCTTCCAAACATGTCTGCTTCTGAAATGTGACTACTCTAAGATGAAATATTTATTTATTTATTTATTTTATTTTTACAGCTTATATGCCGCCCACTACCCAAAGGTCTCTGGGCGGCTTACAACAAATATAATGTGCCAATAAAAATGTCAGAACTTATAATATCTCAGGTTCTTCAATTGGAAAGGAAACTAAGGCATGTTTTGAAGTCGGTATTTCAAAAAGTCTTTGGTGAGAAATTCTGCTTTCCCCTGTCAGCTCATTTGGCCTTGCAGCCATCAGAGGAATCCCTTTCTCTCTTTTTTTTAAAACACAAAACACATCACTTATTTCCCTCGGTGGATCAGTAAAAGATTTATGCAGGTCATTGATAATCATCTTTCTGGTTGCTTCACCTTCAAACAGGCTGACCCCATATTAGGATATGAGTATTTCTATTTAGTTTTTAAAAAGACGGTAGCATTCCATATTTTAGTGATAGGGAAACTGGAGCAATAAATATGTGTGCAGGCAACATACAACATCAAATAGCTTCCATTTCATGTATTCAAGATGGAGGGCTCACTCTAATGTCTCCTACTTCAAACCTACTCAAGCGTTAAAATGAGGATAAAATTAGTACTTCTGCTTCCACCTCCTTGATTTTCATCACACTCTACAACCTGTGCAGAACTGTCAAAGGGGAAGCTTAGAGATGGGCACGAACCACAGTTTGGCAATTTGGCACAATTCGGTTGTTCAGCTGCCATCCCAGCTTCCCTCTCCCCACTTCCTCTGGTGGGAACCCATTCAGAGGCAGTGACACAACTTCCCAGTCCGTTCTCCTCCAGCTGCTGGGTGGGTCAAGGGAAGCCAGGGCACCCACAAATCAGCTATGCAGCTGAACCACACTGATCTGTGGGTCGTACGTGGCATCTTTCACCCGTAGAAGTCCTGGCTGCAGATTTAGAACCCAATTCTTGGATTGCGATGAGGGGAAGGATTGGATGGCTGGGATCATATTGTCAATCTATGCTTCTATAAGGGAAATAAATAAATAAACTGTGTAATGTGCAGTGAAACATTGCTACTTGTTAATGAGACACCGGCTGATTATGCTGATAGCACAATCAGCATCAAGAAAAAAATCTATATATTTTGTGCAGAAATGTCGTGTGTGTGTGTGTGTGTGTGTGTGTGTGTGTGTGTGTGTGTGTGCACACACACACACACACACACACACACACACACACACACACACACACACACACACACACACACACACTTTCTGACTGACTGTGGGCCAAAAACAATTTCCCGGGTCCCCACATTGATGGTTGATTGTGGGTGCATCTAAGAGAGACTGTTCAGAAGTGTATGTAGAAAAATAAGCACATACTTCTTTGTTCCCCAATTATTTCTCATACGGGTCCCAGCCAATAAAAAAAATCAGTCAAAGAAATAATGCAATACAAGGTTAGTTAAAAAATAGACATAAGCATGTACAGTACAGTGTGGGAAAGAAATCAGCAAAGAAAGGAATGGAATTCATCCTGTTGGGAACTCCCACCCAATAATAATAATAATCCAAAAGTGACTCAAGTCAACACTTAAAAATGCTCAAGGCACAGTTTGTGCTAATAAACCACACATTAATAATATAACTGTGAGGAGAACAGCCCATCAATGCAAATATCATAGAATGTGAGAGTAAAATCGTACTGGAAATAAGTTTTGCAATTGAATTGATTTTAACATTATTTTAATCAATTCATAAATTCCCAGGCACACAACACAAGTCATTTGGGTTGTAAAGTGAGGTGTTGTTGCTGTTTTTCCCCAAATAGGCCAACAGGGGCTTGTAAAAATACAGTAGTTCCTTGTATAAAGGAATTAATTCATTCCTAATGAAATTATGTTAAGCAAATTTTCCTTTATACAAATTTCCCATAGGAATGCATTGGAAACAGAATAATCCCGAATCGCAACCATTTTATGTTGTACGGATTCGCCCCATAGGCGATTGATTCTGTTAAACAAATTTCCCCTATCTCTGGATTTTTTTATGTTGTACAGATGTTATGTTATACAAACTGTTTGTTATATGAGGGTCCACTGTACCTTGTTTCTAAATAGATTAAATTCAATGTGATTTTGTGTTTGTGATTAATGCTGCTGTCATTTCAGTTTTGCCTATGTGGGTTTTGGGAGGCAGGGGCATCACCATTTTAAAATTGTTGTTTTTCTTCTTCCTAAAAGTATTTATCATTGCATCAACTCGTGTATTAGACATTACAACCTGCCCTGTTCTCTCCAGTTGGCTGATGAAAGAGCGGGTTGAACAGTGTATGATATGTTAGTCTGTTCTCTTCCTCAGATCATATTATTAACTCACAAATGTGCCTTTAGATTGTTGACACAGTATGTGCCTTGAGCATTTTGAGATGGTTGGGGGCAGGGGGAAACAAAACTGGGTATTAGACATGGGCACGACCAGAAAAAATGACATTTCGAGTTTTCACTTGTTGGAACGGGTCCGTTTCAGGTCATTTCCGTTTGTCGCAAATTTTTTCAAAAAATTGTCGTTTCCGTTTGTCGTTTGTCGTTTCCACCGCGATTTAGCGCGATTTGACTTCCCAGAGCATAGGGGCGTCCCGCAATCAGGGCTGGCGCTAGGTGTTTTTGCGCCCTAGGCGGCGGGTGGGGCGGGGGGCGGGCGAGCGTGCGGGTGGGCGGCGGCTGCGGGCAGGTGAGTGGGCGGGCGGCGGCGCGGGCCGCAGGCGGGGGGCGGCACAGGCAGACGGGCGAGTGGGCAGTTAGGATATCACTTAGGAATAGGTTCTGTTCTTGGCTTGCACCCCAAATGTGTGTGTGTGTGCAAGCAAATTGAAGTTGGGAAAATAGAAAATAAATGGTAGTATATAATATATTTTTAAAATAAATCCACACCTCCCACTCCCAGTCGAACCTCCCCCTTTATCCAATATCAGAAAAAAATCCTCACAAACTGCCAGAGAAGAAATAAAGAATAAACTGCTATTCCCTTCAGCAGACAAAGCTGCAGGGAATTAAAGAAATTATTTTCTAAATTCAATTCCCTCCCTGCCTGCCTAACTTAAATCCTAAAGCCTCCAGCCTCCCTCCTCAATCTCGATTGGATCACACCAGCACCAGCAGCCAGCTCTCCTCCCTCAACCACATCCATACACCCGACTGCGTTTTCTGGTAGGTTCCTCAGCTTTTTCTGCCCTCTGAGACATCCAGAAGTGTCAGTCAAAAACCTGGCAATGCCATTGGTGGAATGGTTCAAAAAAATTGCATGGTCCCATCCCATGCCCAGCCCACATGGGCAGGTCTAAAAAAATAAAAAATAAAATAAAATAAAATAAAATCAATACGACATTTTATTGCTATAAAAAAACCCACTGCTGCTACTATTAAAATTCAGGCATTTAAAATAAATAAATTTCACATGTTTCTGTGGTGAGTTGGTGTGTTTTTTGACCACGATTTCAAAAGAAAAATTGTGGTCGCCATTTTGGATCCCCCCCACCGCATGGCATGTGGCGAGACGACGAGGATGACCCCCCCCAGCCTGGTGCAAGCAGCCCAGGACAGGAAAAGAGGGGGGAAAGGCACGGGACCCCCCAGAAACCACCCCTCTGGTAGGTGGCAAAGCCTCAGGCAGGCATATTTTTGACTGCTTTTTTGGCCGGGAGTCGGGTTTTTTTAAAAAAACTTTTAAAAACTTTTTCTGTGCTTCGCATTGTGCGATCGCCGCGATGCCACAAACAGAAATGAAAAACCCGACCAAATTTTTCTTTTTTCGGTTTGAGTTCGAGTTCTGACGGCTTAATTATCGTTACCATTTCCGTTACGTAACGGAAATGATAACCGGAAAACGGAAACGACAATTTCACCGAGTCGTGCCCATGTCTACTGAGCTGGAGGCTCAGGATCCCTCCCCTGAAGGAAAAACAGGATATCCATGGAAAAAGAGGGGGGAAAGAGTAATAAAATAAAGGCTAAACTAGGTAATGCACCAACCACGTTTTAGAAGAGATAAAAACATAAGAATATAAGAAGAGCCATGCTGGATCAGGCCAAAGGCCCATCTTGTCCAGCTACCTGTATCTCACAGGGGCAGGGCCGGCGCATCCATTAAGGCGAACTAGGCAGTTGCCTAGGGTGCCAAAATGGAAAGAGGGCGCTGGCCAGCCTGCCGCCCCCGCCCCCCGCCGCTGGCCACCGCCAGCTGCCCGTCGCTGTCTGCCCATCGCCCCCGCTCCCATCGCTGTCCGCCCGCCGCGCCCCACACCCATCGTCCCCCACTCCCCCGTGCCCGTCGACATCCGTCGCCCCCTGCCACCCTGCCCCTGCCCCCCCGCCCCGCTCCCTGCCACCGCCCGCTGGCCACCCGCCCCACCTCCTGCCCCTCTTCTAGGGCGCAAAAAAACCTAGTGCCGACCCTGCACAGGAGCCCCATCAAATGTATCTGGGAGTGCACGAGACTAGATATCTGTCTCCTGATACCACTCCCCTGCATCTGGCCCTTGAATTATCCTGGTTTTAAGCCTCGAGATTACACATCTCCATCATGGTTTGTAACCTGTGAGGGACTTCTCCTCCAGGAACCTGTCCAATCCCCTTTTGAAGGCATCCAGGCTAAACACCATCACCACCTCTTGTGGCAGGGAGTTCCACAAACTAACAACACGCTGGGTAAAAAAATATTTCCTTTTGTCTGTTCTCACTCTCCCCATCCACAGTTTGAGTGGATGCTCCCTAGTTTTGGTATTTTGTGAGAGGGAGAAGAGTGTCTCTCTATCCGCTTGACTCATGCCCTGCATTATTTTGTACGTCTCAATCATATTCCCCTTCAGGTGCCTTTTTTCCAGACTAAAGAGCCCCAAATGTTTTAGCCTTTCCCCATAAGGCTCCTCATACTGGTAACCTTCCACAAGAGGTTGGGCCTTCTCACTGGCGGCACCTTCTCTTTGGAATCACCTCATGGTGAAGCTACCACTCACCCCCTTCGCTTGCTAGTTTTAAGAAGCTTCTGAAGATGTTTCTTGTTTGTGAGGACTTTGAAGGCAGCCTCTCTTGAATTTTTCCCTCATATGCTACTCAATTCCAGCGTCTTCTGCTATCAGGGTTCTGCTGATTGTTTTGGGGCATCTCATTCATGTTCTGTTTATGTGAACGGCCCAGAGTACTGCTGTGCGCTAATGGAGTTAAATAATTGAATGAATGTTTTGAAATATATCTGCAATAGCACAGAATTTTCCTCAATTATATATCTTGCATTTAGCAGACTTTGTTTTATGATTGGTTACAGGAAAGCAAGCACATGCTTAATTACAAGTCTGGGATGCGTAAATCTGAGGTATTCCATTTGCAGGAAATATACATTCTCTTTAATGTTACTGTCACCATCAAACAGGCCCATATAAATGTCCCTGATAGCTCCTCTCTTCCAGGTTATCTTTCAGCTCTACTACCATTTACTTCATGTCTTTGTTTCCTGATAGAAGTCGAATGCATGATAGAAGTAGAATCCATGCTGGTGGAATTGATTGATTGATTGATTGATTGATTGATTGATTAAGCTTATATACCGCCCGTCTTCCCGGAGGAACTCTGGGCGGTTTACAACAAACGGTATAACAAAATAACTGTTAAAATAACACAGAGTTAGCCAAATAACAAAGCAATAAAAACCAAAGTTGCAGATGGCGGGACAGGAAAAAGAGGGGGGGAACACTTTAATTAAGTCAACCAAATGCCTCCCGGTAGAGGAGAGTTTTCAGAGCCTTCCGGAAGGCTGGCAGGGACTCTGCTAGGTGCACTTCTGCTGGGAGATGATTCCACATGGTGGGGCCAGCCACATAGAAGGCTCGGGTATGGGTGGATGTTCTCCGAGCCTCCCTGGGCGTGGCCACACGCAGCATGTGCACCCGCGACAACCTAGTCGGACGAGCCGATGTTGACCGCTGGTCGATCCGCTCTGTCAGGTAGTCAGGTCCTATGCCATGGAGGGTTTTGTAAATCAAAACCAGGACCTTGAATCTGATTCGGGCCGCAACGGGCAGCCAATGCAGACGGTCCAGAACTGGGGTGATGTGGTCGAACCGACGCACACCCGCCACCAGACTGGCTGCAACGTTTTGAACCCGCTGCAGTCGCCGAAGGAGAGTCAAGGGCAACCCCATGTAGAGCGCGTTACAATAGTCCAGTCTCGAGATCACCAGCACTTGCACCACAGTTCTGAGGGAATCCCCATCCAGGTATGGACGAATCTGAGCAATTCGATGGAGAGGGGAAAAGGCAGCCCTGGACACAGTGGCCACCTGGGCCTCCATGGTGAGTGCCGGGTCCAGGACTACGCCCAGATTCCGGACGGTGTCCGAAGGCTGGAGGGAAACGCCCTCCAAGGTGGGAAAAGGGCCTCCATAGCTAGATGGGGAAGCCCCAAAGAACATAACCTCGGTCTTGTCGGGGTTGAGTTTGAGCCTGTTAGCCCTGGTCCATTCTATGACCGCGCCCAGGCACTGATCGAGGGTCTGGACAGCCTCATCTGCAGCGGTGGAAAAGGAGACATAGAGCTGCGTGTCATCAGCATACTGATGACAGCAGACTCCATGTCTCCTAATGACCTCAGCCAGCGGCCTAATATAGATGTTGAACAGCATTTCCCCCCAATGATTTCACCCTGACATCTTTTCAGTTATCCTGCTTTTAGGCTCTGGCCATTCAGATTAACCATCGCTTTGTTATTATTTCTTTTTTTTTTAAAGGAAAAGGACAGCATTGCTATAGGTGCTAACATGTTGCACTCCACTTTTCAAGCTAGTCAGCAAACACTTCAAACTTGAGGATGCCACACAATCTCCTTGAACTCTGTGGAACCACCAGAGACTCCAGTTCCCCAGAACTATGCCTTAGGCACTTAGCAGAATTTAAAGTTGTTGCTGAAATAGCTCTAAAGGTTTAGTTAACAACTAAAAAGGCATCTGCACAATCCCTAATGACATAAATGGTTTTTTAAAATCTTGCTTCTGCTTTCAAATAAAACCAAGTGTTTAATATACTAAATGATGTATGTGGGCACATGGAATTTTGGTGCCCGTGATTCTATGTATTCTGCATAGTCAAGACGGAATTATGACAATATTAGCAGATAACATTGCTGAAATTTTAGAGGCCTGTTCTTTAAAACAGAACTGAAAGATATTCCAATAGGCATACTGGCTGAGGGATTCTGGGCATTAGAGCCTTAAAATATTGATGTCCACATTAACGTATGGGGACATATGAAGTTGAACAGCTTGTAAAGTTACCTTTGTGTTGCAATGAATTTCTCCATCACCAACCATCAGCCAGCATGGTGGGCTTGTCAAGGGTGTTTGGGAATTTTTGATCCAGAAACATAGCATTTGGGTGACATCAGATCTCTTAAGAAATGGATGTTGATGGCACACTAGTTTTAATTGTGCAAATGCACTCCTAGCCACAGCTGAGGCCTGGACATTCAGGCTCAAGGACTAATCCAGGAGGACCCACAAGCTGCTCACCTCTTTGTGTGTGTGTGTGTGTGTGTGTGTGTGTGTGTGTGTGTGTGTGTGTGTGTGTGTGTGTGAGTAATCCCAGTAGAGGCTGCATTTTTATTCCTCATGATGTGGTGACCCCTTGCCCTGCTTGGAAGAGGCCACAAGCCCCCTTTGGCAGGCCACTGCCCCAGGTGCCATAGAGAACTTCCATCTACAGGCACCCTCAGCCAATTGCAGCCTCCAGTGCCATTGACTAACATCCTCAAGCTGTAACTAACCAAAAGCACCTTTATCTTGTCTGGATTAAGTTTAAATTTGTTCATTCCTGATACCCAACACTGATCTAAAGCTGAGGTAGCTTGCGAGGATTTAGGCGGCAAGATGAGTTTAGAGTTTGGTGTCATCCATATACTGGTGACACTGAACTCCAAAACTCTGGATAAATCTCTCCCAACAGTTTTATGTAGATCAATGTTTCCCAACCTGGGGGCCGAACAACCATTTCACAGGGGTTGCAATGAGCCAGTGAAGAAAAAGGCACAAATGGAGGAGGGGGGAAGGGGGGAAGAGTGAGTTACAGTTTGATAGGTTGGAGAGGACGTCAGTCAATGGCACTGGAGGCTGTGATTGGCTGAGAGTACCTGTAGCTGGAAGTTCTCTATGGCACCTGCAGCAGTGACCTGCCAAAGGGGGCTTGTAGCCTCTTCCAAGCAGGGCAAGGGGTCAGCACAACACGAGGAACTATATTAAAGGGTCACAGCATTAGGAAGTTTGGGAACCACTGATGTAGATAGTTCATGTATAAATTATTCTCTCTGGCATATGTGTCAATGCACCTTGAGGAGAAAAAAAATCACAGAGGGCATGACTTCATGTCAAAATATCCATTTTTTGCCTCAGGTTTGGCACAAATGAAATAAAATTAAAAAAATCTGACTACACGGTGTATTGTTAAGCACATATTTGTGGGGCCAGGAAGCAGGTTTTTTTAAGCACCAGCTTGATGGTTATTTATTTTTAACTGATGCTGTCATGCAGCCGGGGGTGGGGGGGAGAGACTGGCAGTACAGAAGCCTCAGGGTGCAGTGTCTAAACTGCTGTTCTGCAGCTATAAATGTGTTCATGACCTGGGGTTCAATCCCAGGTAGCTATCTCATAGAGGACTCTGCCTTCCAGCCTTCCGAGGTCAGTAAAATGAGTACCCAGCTTGCTGGGGGTGGGGGGCAATGTGTAGCCTGCATAAATAAATTGTAAACTACCCATAAAGTGCTTTAAGCACTATGGAGTAGTATACCACCAGAAGACTGCTTTGCTTTTGCTTTTTTTACTTGATATGGCATGTGTGATTGTCTGTGTCTGAGTAAATAGTGTCTGTGGGGTCTGCCTGCCTTACCAAGTATAACAAGTTTTGCATAGTAGGATGCCCTGCAGCCCAGACTCTTCCTCTCCCCCCCATCTGTTTCTATTTTAGCGCTGAATCAATCTAGCGCTATGCCAGTTCAAATTTTAATTTTAAAAAATCATACACAGTGGACCCTCATATAACAAACAATTTGTATAACAGAAAATCTGTACAACATAAAAAAATCCAGAGAGGAGAAATTTGCTTAACAGAATTGTCTATGGTGGGAATACGTACAACATAAAAATTGTTGTGATTAGGGATTACTCTGTTTTCAATGCATGCCTACGGGAAATTTGTATAAAGGAAAATTTGCTTAACATAATTTGATTTGGAATGAATTAATCCCTTTATACAATGTATCATTGTATTACAATACACAATTTTACCGGATATGATGATTCTTAAAGGAAATGGCTGTTAGAGTCATTGTGGGCTGTATTGTAAGCTGCTGGCGCTGGCTTTGCTGAATAAAAGCTGGTGAATCTGGCATATGCTGTCTCAAGGCAGGTAAGCTCCACCTCAAGAGTGGAAAAGAATTAAGGTCCTAGTAGAGTTCAAACCCGGGTAAAACCTGAACCAAGGTTCAGTGCCAATGTACCAATAGCTTACCATTGGACAACAAAAAGTTGTTTCCCAAGGACACTCACACCAGCACAAAACCCATGTGCTTGTACATCGATAACAAAAGCCCCGAACCATCTCCCAATCTAATTCCAAGTGTAGTCACGCCCTGAGTGGGATAGACTGCCATTCTGATCAAGCCCAGCCGTTCTTCTAGAAAATGATCTTTCTGCAGTGAAAGATAAATGCCAGCCAAATCAGCCAACCTCAACAAGGAAAATTACATTTTAATATAATTAGAGAAAGAACTCTGATCTCTTTATGTCATTCTTTCTTTTTTAGTAGACATACAAAGTGCTAAGAACATTTTGTACTGGACACAACCTCAAGCCGCTCCATCCCCCTGCAATTAGCAAGGTGACACGTGCTTGTCCTGCTGATTTGTCTGCTTAGGGAGAAGCCCTAGCACTGCCGAGGTGAAGCAGCTACATGTAGACAGATTACAATTACACTTTGGCCATTATGAGAGAGAAGGGGAGGTCGGCTCTTCCATTGTTTCCAACAGTATAGGGGGAGATTGGAGTTCAAGGTCCATGTAAAATTGCTGTCTGAACTTTACCTGAACTATAGTACTTGCACGTATTTAGGCAGCCTATATTTAAAATGATGTTGGGTGCATCCTTCAAAACGCCCCTGTAATGTATATTAACTGCAGCAATGTCATGTATATTAACCACACTGACCTTTATATAAACTACAGTCAGGGTTGGCGTTGGGGGAATCAATTATTATTGTTGTTGTTTTTCCACACTGGCAGAAAGACACAAAGCCTGCTGAAAAAAAGTCTCTTTGTGGGGGGAATATATTTGTAAGGAGGCAGAAAAGACATCAGAGAAAGAGGGAGAGGAGCTTCCCTAACTGAAAGTAGATACATGAAGATAATAGCTATCCCTGTATGATGGGTCAAAAGATTGTAACAATAAACGGACTGACACCTGTTAATTTAAAACAGTTCTTCTTAGAATTTAGATAGTGGCCAAAATCCTGTTGAGTTTTTATACTGGTATACCACAGCTGGTGTAATCTTGTTAGTGAGTTGCCACAAATGAGGGAGCTGTTTCACGCTGGATCATGCAACTCATTGTGCCATCGCAGATATGCAACAAATAGAATCTTATTCAGCCCTAGAAAATGGTGGATGCAAGGCTAATTCCTGTATTCAAGAGACTTGTCAGTCAGAAGAGACTGCTTGTCTATGTACAAGTGTTGCAGCAGAACTCTGTCCCCAGCCCAGGCTTCTTCAACAGTAGAATCAAAGACTGCTACCGCACTTCTGTGAGCAGCCGCTTCTTATTTTGGATTGCCTTTTCTCCTCCCGTGATCATGTGGTTGTTATAGCGGTTCTGCTGTTCGCACTTCAGCGGGCAGCTAGCAATCGGCTTTCCGGTTCTCACTTTATTGAACCACTTTTAAACTTGGTTTTAAAGGACCAAGTAAATGAAATTAAGTGACAACGAGCTGAAACTCTAGCATAACAAAGTTGGTAAACATCATGGCATGGCGATAGGATTCTGTTTTCCATGTTTTCAGAAAGCAAAAAGGCTAAGAACAGAGGACAAGAGGGAAAAAAACAACTTAGTATGTCCGCAAATTCAACCAAATCGGTTAGAAGGGAGATGCAGGAAGCAATGTAAAAAAACTCCACCCCCAGTGGCCATCGCATGAAAAAGCGCCACAGTGGACAAAGATGGGCGTGGCCAAGGGGGTTCTTCAGATAAATCATTTTGAAAACTGGACAGTGATTTTTAAGGCTCCTTGTTTTTAAGGAAAAGGTGTTCTAAATCAGAAATGCGGTAGCGGTCTAAGGGATCACCTAACACCTTTAGGATCATCTTATCCCTTTCAATTGAGTTGTAATCCTGAGAGAGCATCAGATTTCTCCTGGAACGGCTGCAAGCCATCCTTGTTCAATATGAAACATTTGAGGGTGGTGTGGTCTCGAACTGGCAATTCAGAGCCATTAACGTTACCCAAGAGCTGCTACTCCATTTTTGCTATGCCCCAATCCAGCAGCCTGCATTTTTTTCACTTTCCTCGTGAGGAAGGGGCCAGCTACTGGGAGGATGAGCACCTGCTCTTATCACAACATCAGCAATGCCAACTTCTTACTTAGCAAACTGCGTGCCTCCGGGCAACCAGTCCTGAAACATAATGGTATATGCAGAGGAGAAAGCTGCCGTTGTATATCCTTGCAATTCTCGGTGGTCATAATCTACACTGTGTAGAAGAATGGATTAAGTTTTACTAGCAAGTGAGATTACAGGTGAATGTATTGGTGATCTTAAACTCTGCCTCTTGAACCGGTAGGAGTAGCTCTGAAAGAACCTGAGCGTGTTTAAGTAACTCTTAAAGAAATTACCTTCCCACCTCTTCTGCTTCCAGGTTCCCTAGGTAACCTTCAGGGCAGAAGTTTCTTGTTTCTCTCTTCTTTTCTTCAAATTTCTGCAAAACACAATCCCGCTCAAGACACAACTTGAATTTGAAAAGTATCTCCTAACTTTTAAATGTTCCCTCCTTAAACAGCAAGCAATTGGCTCTAAATCACAGTGAGGTTTCCTCCCATAATAGCAAGGAAGAATGAGAGAACATAAGACACAGGCCCTTTAACGTGGTAAGAACTCAAATAATATTTACCCATCTTTCTTATTTGTTTTTTTAAAATGTACATATTGCGAGGGTAATTAAGAAATTAGGCCTAACCATTTCAAGTTCCTTCACTAGCCCTGGAGTGATCTTTGAGGATGCAGGTTATGTATTTTTGATGACCTTGTGCTTCCTAGCAATATGCCTGCTGTTTTAATGGTGAACAACAACTATTTATTTATTTATTTATTTATTTATTTATTTATTTATTTATTTATTTATTTATGAGTATTTTTACCCCATCTTTCTCCTTGGAAAAGCACCCAAGGTGGCTTATATTAATGAGGGACAATATACAGTCCAGTACATTTAAGGCATACTCAAATTTGAGAATGGGGAATTGAGGGTTACCTTACAGCATTAGAAGACAACATTAAAGCTAAAAGAGAATGTGAGCAGTTAAGAAAAGAGTATAAATTCCATGTAATCGTGCATGGTAGACCATCTAAAAGTTATGAAGGATGGGAACTAACAATTGATAACATAGTGTCAATGTAATCACACAAGGAGAGATAACAAGCACAAAGTTATAAGTGGTTATAAACACACCTGCGTAGCCATGTATGGTAGTCCATCATTCAGGGGAAGCTTGCCTGAAGAGAAAGGACTTTGCCTGTTTCTGGAAAGATAGCAGGGATGGGTCAGTACTGGCCTCTAGTGGGAGGGAGTTCCAGAGTCTGGGTGCAGTAGCCAGGAAGGCCCTTTCATGTGTTCCCGTGAGATGTACCTGTTCACTTTCCGAGTGAACTACAACAAACCAAAATCATGTGGCTAACATACTTCCCCATAGTGGTTTCGCCTGTGGGCAATGAATGTTGTGGGGTTTGTAAATTCCCTATTTGTGGTGTCAGATGTCAGAATGAAACATTTCTTTATGCCCCTTGCAAGCATTCCTTAAAATCCCTAGCCTGGAATATGCCTAGAGATTCTAATTAGAGTCTTACAGATGCCAGGCAGTTCACATATACATCCAGAACGGAAGAAAGTAGATGGCTGGATGTAGTAAAAACCTAGATGGAAACAGAAGGACGTTCTAAAGCATAGCCTCTATAACCTGCACTCCTTTTAGCTAAGTTCCTCACTTCTTATTTGGTTCTGATTTGTCCTCCCTGATTATTCCCCTATTCTTTTGTTTACTTCCCATCCAGATGTGCTCCCCTCTCAAGATAATGAGTTTATCTTTGGTCTCTTCAGTAATGCTGTTGGGCACAGCTGTGTACACAACACATTGCTACACCAGCAACTCATGAGTGGTACAATACCAAAGGTAGGCGAGGAAAGACAGCTGTGAGGATCAAGATTGTCTTACTTCCCAAAAGACTGTGGCTTTAATATCTTTGTCATACTGGAAATAATTGTTACAATACACTTGTTGGCTTGTTGTCAGGTCAGGAAGAGAGACATATAGAAACTCTGCAACACTGAGATGCACAAAAAGCAAAAGAAACACTGGGTTTTAGTCAATAATTCATGGTACAAGAGCTGTTGTTTTGTGTGCCAAGATTCCCATATTTATATATGGGCATCAAGATATTTTTAAAAACAATTGTCAAGCTGAACTAAGCTATTTGCAGATATAATGGTGGACCTAATGTTTTTAAAAAGTCATTCTAGGTTTGGGGGCGTCACATGTCGGCTGTTTTAAACACTGTCTCTCTCTTGTCAAAAACTTGAGAAGAATGAGATGGGGGACATGCAGAAGCCCACTCTCAGGACAAGAAGCAGGTGGCAAAGGAGAGCATGAAAAGGGGAAGGATTCCTGTGAAATTCCAGCACTGAGCACTTGCAATGGAGTTGTCATGCAAAAGAATCGGAGAAACACAAAAACGTGCCTGATACCACACCAGACTAGTCCTAGATCTCTCTTCGAATTGTCTGCTGCAATTGGTGACAGTATTCCAGGGCCCACTGTCGAGGTCTTTCTAAAGAGTCTTTCCACTCCAGATGCTCTACTGAATTATCATTCTGTTCCAAAGGGGATAACCATGGAAGAAAGTACCGTATATACTTGAGTATAAGTCAACCCGAGTATAAGTTGAGGCCCCTAATTTAACCCCCCCCAAACTGGGGAAATACAGCAGGGCCTGGCAGCTCCTCCTTTGTGAGCTGGAGAAGTGGTGTGTGATGTTTAAAATGACTTTTAACCACCGAGGCAAGCACTTGCCTCGGTGGCTAAAAGTCATTTTAAGCATCGCACGCCGCTCCCCCATGATGCAAAGAGGGGTCAGGAGAAGCGGTGCAGAAAGTTTAAAATGACTTTTAGCCACTGACCCAAGCACTTGCCTCGGTGGCTAAAAGTCATTTAAAACATTGCATGCCGTTCCCCCACAACGCCGTGTGTGTGTGTGTGTGTCAGGAGAAGCGGCACACAATATTTAAAATGACTTTTAGCTACTGACCCAAGCACTTGCCTCGGTGGCTAAAAGTATTGACCCGAATATAAGTCGAGGGCCACTTTTTTCAGCCCAAAATTAGGGCTGGAAAACTAGACTTCTATTCGAGTATATACAGTAATACTGGAAAGCGAAGGGCAGGAGAAAATACATTGATTAGGAAACACCAGGACGTGTGTGTGTGTGATGGTAGTTTTCAGAGTTGTTTTCAAAAAAAAAAAGGAATTTGTAATTTTGCAAATTCTGGAAATTTGAACTGCTAGCATGTTACTATTTAGCATGACAGAGAAAACTTCTAGCATCCAAAAGAGAGGGAGAAAGAATGAGTATCCTGCTTCTATTAGATTATTCTCATCATGCTCTGAATTCCTCTAAGCTAATGCATCACAATCCTTATTAAAGCATGGCAGACTCATTCTCACCTGTTTCACTTCCCAAAGCAAGGAGATCCTCCTGGGTTATCCA
Source organism: Phrynocephalus forsythii (assembly GCA_029282475.1). NCBI lineage: Eukaryota > Metazoa > Chordata > Lepidosauria > Squamata > Agamidae > Phrynocephalus > Phrynocephalus forsythii. The sequence continues at coordinate 13,351,630 of JAPFRF010000008.1, read as the reverse complement.
TGTGTGATATCTGATGACATCATCATTGCTTTTCAGGGGGTGGAAAGGCTCAGAGCAAGTTCCCTTCAAGTATGTAACATATTGAAAGTGGCAGCAAACATAAATGTGTCATTCTTTTCAACATTTGCAGAAGCAATGATGCAGAATAGAGATGGGCACGACTTGGCGGAATTCCCGTTTCCGTTTCCGTTACTCGTTTCCGTTATGCAACGGAAACGGTAACGGGAATTACTCCGCCAGAACTCGAACTCGAACTGACTAAAGAATAATTGGGTCTGTGATCCCGCGATGCCAAGCGGCACAGAAAAAAAGTTTTTAAAAGTAAAAAAAAAAACAATTCCCGGCCAAAAAGCAGGCAGAAATATGCCTGCCTGAGTGAGGGCTCAGGGCACCTACCAGAGGGGTGGTTGGCCCCCCCTCTCCTGTCCTGGGCTGCTCTGGTGGTGGGGGAAATCCTCGTCGTAGTCGCTCGCAAAGCACCGGACTCGCCGCCGGCCGCCGCAATTCAAGTGGAAGCGGCACAGAAAAAAAGTTTTAAACTCCCCCCCATTCCCGGGCCAAAAAGCAGGCGAAAATATGCCTGCAGTGCAGAGTGCACCTACCAGAGGGGTGGTTTCTGGGGGGGCGGCCTCCCCCCCTCTCCTGTCCTGGGCAGCCGGACTCGAGTCGCCAATGCCAAGCGGTGCGGGCGGGGGATCCAAAATGGGGCGGCGACCGCAATTTTTTTTTGAAATCGTGGTCCAAAAACACACCAGCACCACACAGAAACATGAGAAAATTGCTATTTTAAAACTGCCAGAATTTTTACAGTAGCAATGGGTTTTTCTTGCAACAAAATGTCTCCTCTTTCCTCTCTCCAATCCATTGATTTTATTTTTTTTTATTTTATTTTTTATTTTTTTTACACCTGCACAATGATGGGCTGGCCATGGGAGTGACCATGCAAATTTTTGGAGCCATTCCACCAATCGCATGGCCACTTGGCCAGGTTGACCACAGAGACTTCTGGGATGTGCCAACCGGGCATAAAAAGCCCACTAACCGTAGCCCGAACCCTAACCCTAAGCGTAACCCATACGCCAGTACACTGTCCTTCTAAGTGGGTCAGAGAGGCCCCCAGAGGTGCACCCCAATACTCACCCTAACCTCACCCGTAACTAGCCTAACCCTAGCCCTTGCGCTAACCCTAAGCCAGATCTGTACTTGCATTGCACTATAGCAAGTACAATTCCCTTCTTAGTGAGACACAGTGGGTGCAGAGAGTCTGCCAGTCCGCCACCTGTGGCTCTGGGTGACTCCTGCAGGCTTGGCTCAGCCGGCAGCATGTGTGACATCATGCAAACCATGCCCCCGAGGCCTGACTGATGCAGGAAAGGCACCCCAAAAAGAGGGGTGCCTCTGCCAGTCTGCTGTGTCTCTGCGTGCAACTTGGTATGCAATCATATCCATATGGCTATGCATGCATGCCCTTTTGCAGGAGGTGAGGAGAGGTGACCCCCATGTATGAGGGGTCTCCAGGAGCCTGCTTTCCCTAGCGGGTGAGGATAGGAGGCACCCACCCCCCAAAAAAGAGGTGCCTCCAGGAGCCCGCTACCCCCCCCAAACCAGTTTAATGACAGACGAAAAAATGAAAAACGAAATGACAAATTTTTGCGAAGTTTCGCAAAAAACGGAAACAAGCCGACACAGGCCGCCTCCGACACACGACAACTCGAAAATGTCATTTTCCCTAGTCGTGTCCATCTCTAATGCAGAATTCATACATTCCACTTCATACACAGGTCTACGTTGGCAACCTGGAATGGAAAATCCCAGGAAAATTTGAATTGGGGGGGGGGGATATCCAAAAGCTGTCTTAGCTGTAGTCTTCATTTTATGCATATTTACTCAAGAGCAAATACCCCCGGGGTTACCAAGACTTGCTCTGAAATCTATATGAAGTTGCAGACCAACATTGCAGCTCTCATTGTAGATGCCTCATTCAGCACAGCATTCTCCCAAGGTCAGTGTACAAAGAACATAAGAACATAAGAAGAGCCCTGCTGGATCAGGCCAAAGGCCCATCTAGTCCAGCTTCCTGTATCTCACAGTGGTCCCACTAAATGCATCTGGGAGCACACAAGACTAGATATCTGTCTCCTGATACACTCCCCTGCATCTGGTCCTTGAAGTACCCTGTTTTTAAGCCTGGAGATTACACATCTTCATCATGGCTTGTAACCTGTGATGGACTTTTCCTCCAGGAATCTGTCCAGTCCCCTTTTGAAGGCATCCAGGCCAGATGCCATCACCACACCTGTGGCAGGGAGTTCTACAGACTAACAACACGCTGGAGTGTTGCTGTTAATGAATCTGCTTGCAAGATATGGGCATTAAGGTACTCAGCCATCAGCACCTGTGTTTCATAATGGTGGTAATTCTGTATCCTATGATTAACCCCAGGCTTTCCAAATACAAGACTGTCTTTCCCATTTGTTGAGTTTTGGGAAACTTCTTTTCAAGGTTTCCCAGGAAGAGAATACTCAGAATTGGTTTACCTTTCCCTTGTGGTGGTGGTGGTGGTGGTAGGAGGGCTGATGCAGCTTTCCTAGGGCTACACTGTTCTGGGATGCACAGTGGGCATATGAATTCCTGAGCTTTGGCTCTACAGTCAAGTACCTAAGCTACTGAACTATCCAAGACACACACGTACTGTTTCAAATCCTTTCCAGCTAATTCTCAAGTAAAAGACCCATATATTCTAATTTACAGCCCAACAACTTCTTTCCAGGCATTATTACTATCCTACTCACTGTCCAATGTCAAAATGCACACTTGGGCTGCTATCCCACGGCCACTAAAACTGCTTCAATCCACTTGAAGATACAGTTAATAAAATTGTGACCCCATGACCAGTGGACTTTAAAGGGGAGGGAAATGTGACCACGCCCACTTAAGCATGACCCAACATGTTTTAAAAGTACCTGGTCTCAAGGTGGTAGATAGCTTGTCTAAATTCCGATGCAGATTTTAAACCGGTACTTGAGTCCATGGGGACTCAGAAAATCCGCATCAAAACCTTTTCGTTCTGCTGTGTTACGGTTCCCATTCATAGGGACACAAAAGATGTGGTTCTTTAAACTGCACCCATAGGGACACAGGAGCCACATTTTCAAGCACATGACCATTCCTGGGGAAAATCTACATTTTAGTTTGATCCAGATTTTCCAGCTGCGGGATAGCAGCCTAAGTGAAATATTTCTGCCATTAAAATTCAGTTTGGACACCAAAGTGCCATTCTGCTGTTATTTATTGGATGAAGCAAAAGAAGAGAGTGTCCAATTCCCCTCCCCCCCAAAAATAAAAACTTAAATCAGTTTAACAACAACAACAACAACAACAACAACAACAACAACAACAACAACAACAACAACAACAACAACAACAACAACAACAACAACAACAGAGGATGTAATGTTCAGTCTGTGTTGGGAATGTGCCTGGCTGTCAATAAACTTCAGCATCGATACCAATCTACTGCTTGCATTTATGAGGTCAGTTTCATTCAGTGGGTTACTCATTGCTATAGAACTATCATGGTCCGATAAGTGTGATTCACTGTTCAGGAAATGACTTCTGGAAGTGAAAATAAGTGTCCAAAACTCAAACCACTTCTGTTTATTTACTTACTACATGTATCTCCTGCTTTTCCTCTAATACAGTGGTGTCCAAACTTCAGCTCTCCAGATGTTTTGGACCACAACTTTAACAGTCCTTTGTCATTGGCAATACATGCTTGGAATTCTGGGAGTTTTGGGCAAAAACATTTGGAGGGCCACAATTTGGACTCCCCTGTTCTAATATGTTCAAAGCACTGTTCACAGCTCTCCTCCCTGTCATTTAATTCTCCCAACATTTAATTCTGAGAGTGAGTGACTGGTCCAAGGACATTTTGTGCTCACTGGGAGAAAGAACTTGGATTTCTCAAGTTCCAGCTCAGCTGTCTAGCCATTACACCACACTTGTCTGCATTCACACTGCACAATTATGTCAGTGAATGTGAACATGAGTGGGTGACACCCAGTAATGTGGTAGAACAATGGGACATGGTGTGGAAACACTGGTAATCCTCAATTAGCAGGATCAATGGTCAATTTGCCACAGCCTCTCAGGGTGCAACTACATTGGAGATCTGGATCAGAACGATTCAGCTTTGCTGAAATTTGATTCACAGCCTGTATAATACCTAAAATGACAAGCAGTGCTCACATGGGGGGGCACAGCTTGATTTGGAAGTCCACTGTTCATCTTGATTTTGATGTATTCCACAGTTCTACCCTCCCATCTTTACTAGAATGTATTACGACAGTATGGGGAAGTCTGTTTGATTCATTTTGGCTTGAAAAAGTAGAAACTGACCCAGCAGAGGAGTTAAAAATGGTCACTTTGGGGAGCAAAAAATGATGGATCATTTCCATTCAGCCTTTGCATCATGTGGTCAGTAATATATATCAAGTATTGTGGGATTTGCTCTCCTTGTGGAACAGGTGAATTTGAAGTATATATATATATATATATATATATTTGTTTTCGTAGATTTTCACGGGTATAGGTATGCATGTTAGGGTGGATTCGGGTTTCTTCCCGTGTAGAAATCTGGTTGTTTTGGCTCATCTTCAGGCTGGTGTTCTGGCTTCTTTCTTCTTGAAGCAAAGTGTGGTCTCAGTTGAAGTCCTTCTATAAATACTGCTGGGGGTGTGGGTTTGCTTGCTCTGTTGCTGATTGTAGGTTCCTTTGTTCCTTTGTTCTTTTGTGATCTGCTGTGTGGCTGAGGCGATCAAGGGATTAACTGCTGATGGCTGTTTAGATGGCTGTTTACATGCTGGTGGGTTAGATGGCTGGTAGGTTCTGGCAGTATCCTGGGCTTTGGTGGAGGGGGTCCTGTGTCTTGTGAATTCATTTTGGTCTGGCTACGTGTCTGTGGTCTCCCAATGTTTTTTTGGGGTGTGTGTGAGTGTGCTCCATGTGGTGACTGGAGTGGGGTGCCGCAGTAGATGGTGCAGTCGTGGTTTTGTTATTGGATGGTGGTTTCGTTTCATCTGTGGGAAGGGTCTGGGTTTGTGTTTGGTGTGGATGGAAGGTGGTGGCATCTTGTGTCCTTTTGGACCTGGTGTCAGTCTTTGTGAAGAGGCTCGTCTGTTGACCAGGGCTAGTTTCCAGATGTCAGGCAAGCGGGAGGTGTCATCTCGTTTATTCATGTTGTTTGGGTGTTTCTCTATTTCAATGGCTTCCATGATTATTCGACTGTTGAAGTGTTCAGTTTTGGAGATGAGTTTGGTTCTTTCAAAGTCAATTTCATGACCTGTTGTTTTTATGTGATGGAAGAGAGAGGAAGATTTTTCTTCTTTTTGACTGCGTTCTTGTGTTCTGTGATGCGTGCGCTTATTCTCCTGTTTGTTTGTCCGATGTATGTGGCTGGACAGACTTTGCATGGTATTTCGTAGACTCCTTGGTTTTCTAGCTCAATCTTGTCTTTGGGGTTTCTTAAGATGTTGGCTTTTTTTTGGTCGGTGCAAAAGGCTGTCTTGATATTGTGTTTGTGGAGAATTTTGCTGATTTTGTCTGTGGTGCCTTTGATGTAAGGGAGGAGGGCGGTCCGTTGTTCTCTTCTGTTTCTTGGTTCTTGGGGGTGTTTCCTTTTGGATTAGTTTGGTGATGGTGTTTTTTTGGAATCTTTTAAAACATTCGAGAGAGTGTGTAATTCAGTTTTTAGGTGGTCTTTGTCAGCAGGCGTTTGGTTCTGGAGATGAGGGTTTTTGCTACGGAGTTGATCTGTGCAGGGTGGTGGTGTGATTGTGCATTTAAGTAGCGGTTTGTATATGTGTTTTTTCTGGTAGATGGTATGTCCTAAGGAGCCCGGGTTTTTTTGTAGATTAGGACGTCCAGGAAGGGAAGTTGGTTGTTGGCTTCTATTTCCATAGTGAATTGTATTTTGGGGTGTAGGCTGTTGAGATGTGTGAGGAAGTTGTTCAGTTTATCTTTCCCGTGTGGCCAGATAACAAAGGTGTCGTCAAGGTTTGAATTTCCTCAAAGCTTTTCATCATGCTATGTGATACAAACATGGAAGGGGTCAGTGGAGAAACAGACCAGACTATAAATTAGGCCAGATAGTGCAAGCAGTTGAACTTACCAACTTTCTTATCAAGTGTGGTTTGCTCTTCTTGTGGAACAGGTGAATGTGATATATATAAGTTTTGTGGATTTTCACGGGTTTTCATTGTTAGGGTGGATTCGGGTTTCTTCCACATGCATACCTATACCCGTGAAAATCTACGAAAACAAATATATATATATATATATACTCTCCTGTTTCTCACTACACCATGAAGAAAGTTGGTAAGTTCAACTGCTTGCACTATCTGGCCTAATTTATAGTCTGGTCTGTTTCTCCACTGACCCCTTCCTTGTTTGTATCACATAGCATGATGAAAAGCTTTGAGGAAATTCAAACCTTGAATACTTTGGGATCTCATGGTTGTTCCTGGTAAAGTATTACTCACCCGTGGCCTTTATTGCAGTGCGAGGCACCTTAACTGACTGTAAATTGATTGTTCACTTAGACAAAAGAGAGACGACAAGGAACTTGCACAAGATCCATTGAAACTAAAATCAATGCATACTCACAGTACTCTTACAGGGTTCATGGAGATTGGTCTGCGATATTAATAAGATATATAAAATAATTACAGAAGAATGTAGCATCCCTTGCGATTCCACTGAGGTCTACACCAAAAAAGTATATAGTTCCCAGATTCATTGGCAATGTAAACTGCCCAGAGTGGCCTAGTTGCCAGATGACACAGTATATAAATCTAATTAATTAATTAATTAGTTAAATATGAATGGAATACATAAAGTCACCGAAATGAGAAGAGCTGTTCCAAATCTGAGACAGAGAAATTACTTGTCTTGGATTTAGGCAGTAAGGGGTGATTCATGCCACACACACATACCTCAAATTAGAATCTCTGACCTCCAGTTTCAGGGTTGTTGTTTTTTAACAAAACTCACTTGATGATACTGACTGATATAGAAGGCATGGCATTTGATCTTTTGAATATCTTTGTCACTAGATATAAGGATGAATTGAAAAGTGAACCTTGTTTTGTAATGATTTTGCTGAAACAGAGTCCTCCAATGAATAGAAATTGATGATTTTTTTAGCATTTTAAAATTCATTAACTGGTTGGGCCATAAAATGGCTCCCAAAGGATCTAGAGACACCGAATGTGGTAGGAAGCACCCCCTGGTTCTCATCAACAATCTCTTCATGTTTTGTAAAGATTGGAGTTTAGCACCCTCCCAAACAGCATCTCAAGGAGGGTTTTCCCCATGTACCTAGAGACTCCAACCTTGCAGAAAATCACCCTCTTTCTCTCCTCTACAATCCCCCCAAGTTTGGTGAATATTGGGCTTTCCCAACCTAGTTACTAAAGGGCACTTTTCTCGGGGGGGGCACTTTGTGGATGTATAACCCAGATGTCTGAAATCCATTCCTCGCGTCACCAGACATTCCTGCCCCTTTAAGAGAAGGAATCAGGACGACGACGGGGCTCGGGGTGGCTTGGACCGGCAGACGGAGGTGAGCCTGCATTCTTTTGTCCCTTTTTTTCTCCCTCCCCTCATGCAGACAGGAGCAAGGAAGTGTGGAGGGGTGGGGACACAGGAAGAGCAACAAACCCCCAAGATCTCTGGTCCGAATTTAAGTGGCCAGCAGATCTTAGGGGTCGTGTGAAAACGCCCAAAGTAAGCATCCCTGCAAATGTGGGACCTCTAGATGCCAGGGGGCTGGCATTTTAAAGGGGAAATCAATTGATTCGTCAATTTATCAATTTATCACAGGAAATTTGTTTATTCATCTATTTATCAGTCCCAACTAGAGAAGGGCACACAATGGAAAAAATAGTGTTTTGTTTTGTTTCTTTAATAGTTTTGTTTTGTTTCATTTGGAATAAATTGTTAAAGTAGTTTCATTATGAAACAAAATGAGTTGAAACAAAATACTATGATCCCCTGGGTCCTAAAGGACCAAACTGGCAGGAGAGTTTCCTCAAGCTCTTCCATGTAGGCGCCCAAACTTTGGAAAGGTTTGGGGTGCCTGGGAATCAGTATTTTTGATGGATCAGTATTTTTGAAAACACTGATCCCAGGCATGATTCAGCAACAAAGTGCAGGGTCAACTTCCTAAAGCAATTATAGGTAAGCGCTTGAAATTTGGAAAGGTTTGGGGTTCAGGGGGCTGAGTTATGAAACTCCAAAGGGGGTGTCCCTAGGGAAAAAAACTTTCTATTGGATTCAGAACTTTGGAAGCCAAAACTAATTCCAATTAGCACATAAAAACAAGTACAGTGGACCCTGGTATAACAAACCGCTTGTAAACATAAAATTTGTACTACATAAAATATTCCGGAGATAGGGGAAATTTGCTTAACAGAATCGCCTATGGGGAAAATCCGTACAACATAAAAATGGGATTGCTCCATTTTCAATGCATTCTTATGGGAATTTTGTATAAAGGAAAATTTGCTTAACATAATTTCATTTGGAATGAATTAATTCCTTTATACAAGGTATCACTGTTGCCTAGATGCCCTAAGCACATCCGATCTCGCCTGATTTCGGAAGCTAAGCAGGGTTGGCCCTGGTTAGTACTTGGATGGGAGACCACCAAGGAATACCAGGTGCTGTAGGTGCCTGGAGTAGGAACTGACAAGCCACTCCAGTATTCCTGCCAAGAAAACGCCATGGACATGGAGTCACGGAGAGTCGGTCACGACTGTAATGACACAACACACACGCAATATCAGCTGAACAGGCCTTAGTCACTTTAGCCACTCTGGAATGAGGAGAGACCCAGAAATGTTGGTGAGTGCCTTCTTTGCCTGCCTTATTTTTCTATTGCAACAAATAATCAGCAACATCCTACAGCATGAAATCCTATGGTTAAGAGTCATTGTAACATTTATCCTCCTGGCTTGCATCTCTTACCCACTGGATGACACGAAAATTCATTCTTTTGAAAATACAATGTTTCGAGCGACAGGGCTGATCCTCAAAGCTGAATGTGCTAGTAACTAGGATTATCTTCCCATCTGCTAAGTGATTTAGGCCAAATGAGAGTGCAAAGCCGGGATTTCAGCTCAGTCAATTCCAGATTTTGTTTAGATTTATCAAGTAATTGGGTGTGGGTGTCGCATGTAAAAGAGATTATTTATTTAAGGAAGACGTAGTTCACACCAATCCATGGAATCAGAAAGAAATGTAATTAGGAAATCCCTGCCGAGGTCGTCTTGTACATATCAAAAACAAGCATAGAAAGAGCTTAGCTTGGTGAATGCTTTTGAGATATGGATTTTGTTTACTGTCAGTGTATAACAAGGAAACTCTTGGTAGATTTTTGGAAAGGTTCCCTGTATGCATATACCAGAGCTCAATGTCCATGTTGAAGTGGAAATGGAAAGCTGGGAAATACAGGAAAACCTATTTCACTCCAGAAAGTCAGTGGGAGAAGAAGAAGCCAGAACCAGAGGAAAGAAGCAGATGGTGTGAGTTGTATAATCAGGGCAGTGCAAAAACCCAAGGCTGTTCAAAATAATCAATGCAATTAAAGCACTGCAACAAACAGCTCAGCACAACGAAAGAAGAAAAACTCAGCATCCTTAACAGACCATGTCCCAAACAGATCTCTGTTGCTTATTACTTATGCTGACCCTACAAATGAGTGACCACCAAAAGCCTTATCATTAGCAGCCATGCGCAGGTCCTGCAAACTCACGAGAGTGGCATCATAAGAACACAAGAACATAGGAAGAGCCATGTTGGATCAGGCCAAAGGCCCATGTAGTCCAGCTTCCTGTATCTCACAGTGGCCCCACCAGATGCGTTGGGGAGCACATGAGACTAGATATCTGTCTCCTGATACCACTCCCCTGCATCTGGCCCTTGAAGTACCCTGGTTTTAAGCCTGGAGATTACACATCTCTATCATGGTTTGTAACCTGTGATGGACTTTTCCTCCAGGAATCTGTCCAATCCCCTTTTGAAGGCATCCAGGCCAGATGCCATCACCACATCCTGTGGCAGGGAGTTCCACAGACTAACAACGCACTGGGTGAAAAAATATTTTCTTTTGTCTGTTCTTACTCTCCCAGCCCTCAGTTTGAGTGTGTGTCCCCTAGTTCTGGTATTTTGTGAGAGGGAGAAGAGCTTCCTTCTATCCACTTTACTCATTCCCTGCACTATCTTGTACGTCTGAATCATATCACCCCTTAGGTGCCTTTTTTCCAGACAAAAGAGCCCCAATTGTTTTAGCCTTTCCTCATAAGGGAGGTGTCCCAGCCCAGTAATCATTTTAGTCGCTCTCTTTTGCACCTTTTCCAGTTCCACTATGTCTTTCTTGAGATCCTTTAAGGAATCAGACCATTTCATGCAGTATGTGGTCTTCAAAACCAGATAGCCTCAGCAATTGAGCTCTCTAGCCAGCCAACTTAGTCCTAAATCGTTTCAAGCATCCGTTGGCTGGGAGGAGTTTGCCTTTAGCTTCAACTGTATCAAAGGGCAGGTTCAATGCTTACTTTCAATGCAGGTGTTCCTCTGTTATCCTGGCTAGGTGGGATTGTCATCCTAAGGCTCTATCACATGTCCTTTAAAATGCTAATTAAATTTCAAGATAATGCATTTCCAAAAATCTTGTCCCCATGGCCACCGGGCTTTAAAAACCCCAGCTATGCACCCTTTAGAGAGTTCTCCAAGACCTATCGTAGAAAAGCAAAGTGGTCTGCTTATAGACTGCCCCATACCACTTCAAGTAGTCTCTGGGCGGTTTACAATTTTAATTACAGTATGCAGCAAGCTGGGTATTCATTTTACCGACCTCGGAAGGATGGAAGTCTGAGTCAACCATGAGCCTGCTACCTGGGATTGAACCCCAGTGAGCACAGTTTTACCTGCAGTACAGGCATTTAACCATTGCACCACAAGGCTCTTCAAGTTGGGAATTTTTTGCTCTGGTAAAAAATGCGAGCAAGAAGTCTGTGGGAGCTCACATATGATCCAGTTTTCCGCTCCCCCACCAGCGCCAATCAGCTTGTCCTGGGGCTGGTTTGCACTTTAATTTTTTTTTTTAATTTCCACTACCCTCCCAGCGCTGAACAGCTGACCTTCAGGCTGTCAGAGATTTTTTTTATTATCTTTTTGTTTTTTTCCTAGTGCCACCTGCTGGCTCTGAGGCTGGTTGGTGCTTTAAAAAAATCCTTGTATGTGGGAACGGAGATCCCACACCTTCAGTCATGTGACCAAGAAAGAAGAAAAGCCGGACTTTCACAACATCCGGATCTTCCCCCCAGGTGAGATAGCAGCCCTCGTCTGGTACATATGTGCATGTCTTGCTTCCATTTGTTGATGCTTTTATACTGCTTCCCCAATTGTTGTTAATTGTTATTAATTTACCTTAGAGCATTTTTACCCTGCCTTTCTCCTTAAAAAATGACTCAGGCGGCTTACAGTGATAAGGGATAATATACAGTGCAGTACAATTAAAACATGTTCAAGTGCTGAGAACAGGGAATTGAGGGACATCTTACAGCATAAAAGACTACATTACATTAAAGCTACAAGAGAATGCAAGCAGTTAAAAAGACAGTAAAATTCCATGTAAAAGTTATGAACGATGGAAACTAACACTGAAAATAGTGTAAATGCAATCACACAAGATTATAAGTGGTTATACACAAAGGCTGCCATTCCCCTGCCAGTGCCAAGGAAAGATTCACCTGCGAAGTTAAATAAAGATTTTATGTCAAGTGGGCTGTATGTGCTCATTGACTTGAGGCAGAAGATTGTCTTGGCCCAATCCTGGTGAGCTTGTGTCTTATTTGGAATAAAATATGCAAATAAGGCACCACGCAGGGGGAATTATTAGCTGTCTGTAGCTAATGATACAACAGTCCCAAAGTGAATGATACATTAAAAAGGTAAAGGTTCCCCCCCGTCCGACTCTAGGAGCAGTGTTCATCTCCGTATTCAAGCCGAAGAGCCAGTGTTGTGCAAGTCCATGACCACATGGCCAGCATGGCTGCAAGGAAACACTGTTCTACCTTCCCACTTTTTATGGCAGTACCTATTTATCTACTTGCATTTTCATGCTTTCGAACTGCTAGTTTGGGAGGAGCTGGGGTTATCAGCGGGAGCTTGCTCCACTGCGTGGCACCCAGGATTTGAACTGCCGAGCTGCCGACTTTGCAGCCAACAGTTTTCAGAGCCTTAGTCCGCTGAGACATTACTGTGTTCCTATTTTTAGCAGGAGGGAACATGCTTGTGACAGGCACAACAGCTTCTCTTGAGCATCGTTTCTAGCTTGATCGTTCCTTCAGCCAACCATACATCTCTTGTTTATTCCAATGAAGCAGTTCAGCCCTCAGAGGTGAGCAGACACCGGGAAAATTATTCTATCAGCTCTGATGGCCTTAAAATGATGTTCCGAGCCCCTTAATGGCATCTTCATAGGAGTTTGGCTTGGTGGGTGTTACTGTGTCAACTGCTAGATACTGAGAGAAAATAACAAGGTAGCCATACAAAATTAACTCTCCCAATCACCAAACTTTTTGAAAGGCTGAGGAAGAGAAGAGATATTTCAGAGACAAGGTCAACGACATGTTCACCTTCTCATCAAGTGATGCCATAACAGCATTTGCTTCTCCTTGAAAGGTTTGTGAGCCAAATTGTAGTTCCTTTATTACAGTGAATTGCAGCATTTTAGTTCCCACATTATGACTTAGACAAAAGCTTCTTAAACTTCCCTCCTCTGTTATTAGATTTTTCCCTCCTCCTTGGAGGCTGTGAAATGATACCCCTCCCTTGTTGATTTTAGCAACCTCTATAAGTGGTCTGCAATTTGTAGCAGAAAATGGGTTTCTTTCCCCTTACGTGCTTTAGATTGGCCACATTAACTGCAACGTGTGACATGGTTTCAGGTTCTTTGGAGAAGCCAATTTTCAAGGGTTAATGCCTCAATTGAGTGGAAGCATGACTCCAATTTTCCTCTTTTAAAACTTGCATAAAATTGCATTGCCTTGCTCTTCCTTTGCAAGTGTTCTATGGAGTTTCTAGGCAAATACCGAGGTGATGAGGTTGTGCACCCTGATATCACTGATGCATGTTCAGATTTGATTTTTGCCAATGTGCCTCAAGGGGAGAGGTATACATATTTGACGACGGGGAGCTAGAGATACCAAACTTGCCAGTTCTCACTGAATGAGGTGTTCAGCATCTGCAACAAAATAAGTGCCAGCCCGGGGACCCGGGAAACTACAGGCTGGTTAGCCTTACGTCTGTCCCAGGGAAGATGGTGGAAAGCCTCATCCAAGACAAAATCTTAAAACACATAGAAGAAAAAACCTTGCTGAGGGGAAATCAGCATGGCTTCTGTAAGGGTAAATCTTGCCTGACAAACCTTTTAGAATTCTTTGAAAAGGTCAACAGGCATGTGGATTTGGGTGAACCGGTGGATATAGTCTATCTGGATTTTCAGAAGGCTTTTGACACAGTCCCTCACCAAAGGCTGCTGAGAAAATTGCACAGTCAGGGGATAAGAGGGCAGGTCCTCTTATGGATTGAGAACTGGTTGAGAGCGAGGAAACAAAGAGTAGCTGTCAATGGGAAATTTTCACAATGGAGAGAGGTGAAAAGTGGTGTGCCCCAGGGCTCTGTCCTGGGACCGGTGCTTTTCAATCTGTTCCTAAATGACCTGGAGACAGGGATAAGCAGTGAGGTGGCCAGGTTTGCAGATGACACAAAACTTTTCCATGTGGTAAAAACCAGAGAAGATTGTGAAGAGCTCCAGAAGGATCTCTCCAAACTGGTGGAATGGGCTGCAAAATGGCAAATGCATTTTAATGTAGCTAAATGTAATGCATATTGAGGCAAAAAATCCAAACTTTATCTATCAACTCATGGGCTCCGAGCGATGCATGATGGATCAAGAAAGAGATCTTGGTGTGCTGGTGGACAGCTCAATGAAGGTGTTTCCCCAATGTGTGGTAGTGATAAAGAAGGCCAATCCCATGCTAGGGATGATCAAATAGGGGATTGAAAATAAAACAGCCAACATTATATTGTCATTATACAAGCCGATAGTAAGGCTGCACCTGGAATATTGTGTACAATTCTGGTCTCCGCATCTCAAAAAAGACAGTGGAACTGGAAAAGGTGCAAAGGGGAGTAACTAAAATGATTACTGGGCTTGGGGATCTCCCTTATGAGGAAAGGCTAAAACATCTGAGGGCTCTTTAGTCTGGAAAAAAGGCACCTGGGGGGGGGGGATGTGATTGAGAGGTACAAAATAAGCCAAGTTCAGGTTGCTAGGTAGAAGATTGAAGTCCCGGGCTTCCAAGGTAGCATTTTCAGAAGTGCTACCTGTTCCTCGTGCAGGTCCCGCCAGGCAGGCAGAACTCAGAAGCCTCAATGCGTGGATGAGGCGATGGTGTCGAGAGGAGGGCTTTAGATTTGTCAGGAACTGGAGAACATTTTGGGACAAGCCAAACCTCTTCAGGAGGGATGGGTTGCACTTGAATCATGATGGGACCAGATTGCTGGCACTCAACCTCAAAAAGGCAGCAGAGCAGCTTTTAAACTGATAACTGGGGAAAGCCGACAGGAGCTGTGTGGCATCCGGTTGGAACACCTCATCCTCGGGAATGAGGTTGGAGAGGGTAGAGAATCACATAGAGATGACATAGCAAGTATTAATGCTGGCAGAATAGTGGAATGTGACAGTTCGTCTACTGAAAATAAAAGCTGTGGGGGGAGAAGAACAAGGCAGCAGCTGTTGCGGGACCCACTGTACAATTGCTTCTACGCCAATGCTCGAAGCCTCCGAGCAAAGATGGGAGAACTTGAACATCTGGCAGCTAGGGATAACATTGATATAATAGCCATAACAGAAACCTGGTGGAATGTGGAGAACCAGTGGGACACAGCAATCCCAGGCTATAAACTCTATAGAAGGGATAGAGAGGGGCGGGTTGGAGGAGGAGTGGCCATCTATGTCAAAGAAGGCATAAAATCCAGCAGAATGGAGATTGACAGAGGGTCTGACTCCGCCATAGAATCACTGTGGGTTAAACTACCAGGTCCAAAGAGTGATATGATAGTTGGAGTATTCTAACCAGATCAAAAACTTGAGGGGGACCTTGAAATGAGGAGAGAAATCATGGAGGTGGCTAAGAGGGATAGGATAGTAATCATGGGGGACTTTAATTATCCCCACATTGACTGGGCCAATGCGAGCTCCGGGCAAGAAAGAGAAACTGGGTTTCTCGACTTGCTGAATGACTGTGCCTTAGAGCAACTTGTCATGGAGCCCACCCGAGAACAGACAACTCTAGATCTAATATTGTGTGATACTCAGGACCTCGTCAGGGATGTGAATGTCACTGAGCCTCTGGGGAACAGTGACCATGCTGCAATTACCTTTGCCATGCATGTCGGAGGAAGAGTGTCAACCAAATCAGACATAAAAACCCTTGATTTTCGAAGGGCAAACTTCCCTCAGATGAGGAAACTAGTTAGAGAGAAACTGAAGGGGAGGGTTAGAAGAATCCAATCTCTTCAGAGTGCATGGAGCCTGTTTAAAACAACAATAATAGAGGCCCAGCACAAGTGCATACCACAAAGAAAGAAGAGCTCATTTAAGTCCAAGAGGACACCGGCATGGTTAACGAGTGGAGTTAGAGAGGCTCTAAAGCACAAGGAGAGGTCCTTCTGTAAATGGAAATCCTCCCCAAATGAGGAAAATAAAAAGGAACACAAACTCTGGCAAAAGAAATGTAAAAAGATGATAAGGGAGTCAAAGAAAGACTTTGAGGAACGCATGGCTAGCAATATAAAGGGTAATAATAAAAGCTTCTTTAAATATGTTAGAAGTAGAAAACCTGCCAGAGAACCAATTGGGCCTCTGGATGGTGAGAGAGGAAAAGGGGAGGTTAAGGAGGACTTGGACATTGCAGAGAAATTGAACGAGTTCTTTGCGTCTGTCTTCACGACAGAGGACCTTGAGCGGATTCCGCTGCCTGAGCCGCCCCTCTTGACTAAAGAATTAAATCAAATACAGGTTAAAAGAGAGGAGGTTTTAGGACTAATTGATAAATTGAGGATTAACAAGTCACCGGGCCCAGATGGCATCCACCCAAGGGTTATTAGGGAACTGAGAAATGAAATTGCAGATCTCTTAACGGTAATATGCAACTTGTCTCTTCAAACGGCCACAGTGCCGGAGGACTGGAGGATAGCGGATGTCACACCAATTTTTAAAAAGGAAGGAGGGGGACCCAGGAAACTACAGGCCTTAGCCTTACATCTGTCCCAGGGAAGATGGTGGAAGGCCTCATCCAAGAGAAAATCTTAAAACACATAAAAGAACAAACCTTGCTGAGAGAAAATCAGCATGGCTTCTGTAAGGGTAAATCTTGTCTTACGAACCTTTTAGAATTTTTGAAAAGGTCAACAGGCACGTGGATTTGGGTGAACCGGTGGATATAGTCTATCTGGATTTTCAAAAGGCTTTTGACACAGTCCCTCACCAAAGGCTGCTGAGAAAATTGCATAGTCAGGGGATAAGAGGGCAGGTCCTCTTATGGATTGAGAACTGGTTGAGATCCCGGAAACAAAGAGTAGGTGTCAATGGGAAATTTTCACAATGGAGAGAAGTGAAAAGCGGTGTGCCCCAGGGCTCGGTCCTGGGACCGGTGCTTTTCAATCTGTTCATAAATGACCTGGAGACAGGGATAAACAGTGTGGTGGCCAAGTTTGCAGATGACACAAAACTTTTCCGTGTGGTAAAAACCAGAGAAGATTGTGAAGAGCTCCAGAAGGATCTCTCCAAACTGGGAGAGTGGGCTGAGAAATGGCAAATGCGTTTTAATGTAACCAAATGTAAAGTAATGCATATTGGGGCAAAAAAATCCAAACTTCATCTATCAACTCATGGGCTCTGAGTTATCCGTGACGGATCAGGAAAGAGATCTTGGTGTGTTGGTGGACAGCTCCATGAAGGTGTCTCCCAATGTGTGGCAGCAGTGAAGAAGGCCAATTCCATGCTAGGGATTATCAAAAAGGGGATTGAAAATAAAACAGCCAACATTATAATGCCGTTATACAAAACAATAGTAAGGCCCCACCTGGAGTATTGTGTACAATTCTGGTCACCGCATCTCAAGAAAGACATAGTGGAACTGGAAAAGGTGCAGAAGAGAGCGACTAAAATGATTACTGGGCTGGGGCACCTCCCTTATGAAGAAAGGCTAAAACAATTGGGCCTCTTCAGTCTGGAAAAAAGCGCTTGAGGGGGATATGATTGAGACATACAAAATAATGCAGGGTATGAGTAAAGTGGATAGAGGGAAGCTCTTCTCCCTCTCTCAAAATACCAGAACTAGGGACATACACTCAAATTGAGTGCTGGGAGAGTAAGAACTGACAAAAGAAAATATTTTTTCACCCAGCGCGTTGTAAGTCTATGGAACTCCCTGCCACAGGATGTGGTGATGGCATCTGGCCTGGATGTCTTCAAAAGGGGATTGGACAGATTCCTAGAGGAAAAGTCCATCACGGGTTACAAACCATGATGGAGATGTGTAATCTCTAGGCTTTAAACCAGAGTACTTCAAGGGCCAGATGCGGGGGAGTGGTATCAGGAGACAGATATCTAGTCTCATGCGCTCCCAAACGCATCTGGTGGGGCCGCTGTGAGATACAGGAAGCTGGACTAGATGGGCCTTTGGCCTGATCCAGCATGGCTCTTCTTATGTTCTTATGTTCTTATGTAAAATAATGCAGGGCATGAGTAAAGTGGATAGAAGGAAGCTCTTCTCCCTCTCACAAAATACCAGAACTAGGGGACATACACTCAAATTGAGGGCTGGGCGAGTGAGAAGAGACAAAAGCAAAAAAAAAATTACGTAGCATGTTGTTAGCCTGTGGAACTCCCTGCCACAGGATGTAGTGATGGCATCTGGCCTGGATACGTTCAAAAGGGGATTGGACAGATTCCTGGAGGAAAAGTCTATCATGGGTTACAAACCATGATGGAGATGTGTAATCTCCAGGCATAAAACCGGGGTACTTCAAGGGCCAGATGCAGGGGAGTGGTAGCAGGAGACAGATATCAAAACTTGTGTGCTCCCAGAGGCATCTGGTAGGGCCACTGTGAGATAAAACTGGACTAGATGGGCCTTTGGCCTGATCCAGCAAGGCTCTTCTTATGATCTTAAGACACTTCGCTATCTGAAACAAAGAACCCAATAGTACTCATCTCCATACCCATCCAAGAGCTGACGCTTTAAAACAGAAGTGAGAATCTTGTAAGTCCATGGGCCAGATACACCTGCTGTGCTTTTTAGGAGACTGAAACAAGTGGAGTCATTGTTTGCTCTATTTTGCTACTTCTCCTTACTGGAAAAAATGAGGGGCAGAAACAGACCAGCAACAGCACACACTTTTGTTCCTCAATCCAAATCATATGTCAAATCATAATGCACTAAGGCACAGGATGAATGAAATGTTGACACTAGAAGACTAAAAGGATTGCAATGGTGGGTTTACACACACACACACACACACACACACACACACACACACACACACACACACACACACACACACACACACACACACACATCTAGAGAGAGAGAGAGAGAGTAGCACATTCTCAACTTTCTTTCTTTCTTTCTTTCTTTCTTTCTTTCTTTCTTTCTTTCTTTTTGGCCAGGCCATAAATACCATATGTAAAAAATATAGGCTGAGTCAGGTTTCATAATAATAGTTTCCAGCCTGTGGCCCCCAGGAGCCACATGGCGCCCATTGATAATGGCTGTTCAACAGGTAGTCCTTGATTTTGATGGTTTAATGACTTCCTAGCAACTGGCTTGCCCAACGTTTTTTAGTGTTTGAGGTAAAGGACAAGATTGCGCCCTTCTTCCAGTCTTGTCATTGGAAGCTGGAGACATGAGGTTTTATTCCACTCTAGGTTTTAATCTGAACATTAAAGGAGCTGTCCCAAGTATTTAGAGAGGACAGGGTTCAGTCTTTTTGATAGTTTGTGAAAGATCACATTGAAACCCGGGGCAGATTTCCCCATCCTGATACATTGGAGTCACCAGCTGCCAACGGATTTCTCGTACAGGAGATGAATGGTATCATTGATACATATTTTGACTTCAGACTTTCAATCTGTTCATAAAGGACCTGGAGACAGGGATAAGCAGTGAGGTGGCCAAGTTTGAAGATGACACAAAACTTTTCCGGGTGGTAAAAACCAGAGAAGATTGTGAAGCGCTCCAGAAGGATCTATCCAAACTGGGGGAATGGGCTGTGAAATGGCAAATGTGTTTCAATTGATTGCACAGATTCCTGGAGGAAAAGTTTATCACATGTTACAAACCATGATGGAGATGTGTAATCTTCAGGCTTAAAACCAGTCACTTCAAGGGCTAGATGAAGGGGAGTGGTAGCAGGAGACAGATAACTAGTTTCGTGCTCTCACAGACGCATCTGGTGGGGCCACTGTGTGATACAGAAAGCTGAACTAGATGGGCCTTTGGCCTAATCCAGCATGGGTCCTCTTATGTTATTATGCCTGGCTGCCAGCTAGCCAGTTAACCATTTAAACCTTACATAAGAGGAGGACGCTATTTGGAGGGGGGTCAGGAGGACATGGTTTGGGCACATTTGACTATGTCTTCCAAGAGAGAGGAAAAAACAGGAGGTAAAGAGAAATAGTGGATTGACTGCTCCTGCTTATCATCTCCCACCCGAGGCTGATGCTGCAGTCTGCCTAATGGTGATTTGACCTTCTTACCAAGAAAAACTACCTTCTGGTTTCCCATATATGTTTGTGTCAGTAATAGGACACTTCCTCCATTTAGATGTGACGATGCAACATGCAACTGGAAGCCAATTGAGTACTTTGTCCCTATAACTTGAAGCCTCAACTTTTCTTCTAAATCTAAGTACATCATCGGGACTTTTATGGTGTACATTTCCCACTTTCTGTCACATGTATTTTCCACACTGTCTGTAAATATAGGCCTTCCTGAAATATTTATGCTAAGGTGGGCTTGCCTATCACTGAGACTTTAAGCCAGCCACAGCACCTACACTTTTCTTTGTCTACAGTTTATCTTGCTTTAAATCAAATTTAACTTAGTGCCTTGATTTATTTTGAGTGGTACATATTTCCCCTGTTGACACTGCAGTTGAGCAAATGGGAACCAGAGCGCAGCTGCCATGTTGGAAAAGAACAATTCAATTCAGCAGCTGTTCCACCTGTCAGTCCTATTTGTTTTGTCTCTTATAACACAATTGGAAAACCGGATCACCGAAAAAGTCTCTGTTTATCTTCACTTTACATTTGCATAGTCAGGGTTTCTTTGAAACATACACATGTGAAAAAGGCACATCCAACTTGCTTCTTATACTTTTTTCTCTAGCAGAGGGGACCTCTCTTATCCTCATTATTCAGTCTAATTGAAGGTCAGCTTGGTTGTCTGTGTTGTTGAATGTGTTGTTCTGAAATGCTTAATGCAAATACAGTTAAAAATAAAAGGAATTGACAAGCAATACTGCTACCATCCTTGACATCAAATAGGGGATGAGATGAATTGTAAAGGGGGGGGGGGAATCAGCAAATTTCCATTATTTGCCATGCCTCCACTAAAGAGATTTCCCAGCTAAGCACTCCTACACAATAGCTACTCCAGGTGGGTGGTTAAAGCCAATCTCATGTAGTACATGAGAAAAGAAAATAGCCTTCATTCAGGTTCTTGATCAAAATTAAAACAAGGTTTAGTTTTTACTACTCACAAATCACTTGTATACTTTGAAAGGCAGACAGCTGCAACTAAGGTTAAAAACTGAATTTATCGTCTTTCAGGACAGATATTTTTGCATTAATAAAAAAAAACCTTCCAGGAGCTCACATGTATAGCTCTTTGCAGGTGAACACAGACACAGGGAGACAACAAGCAAGCAACTACACAGCAGGAAAAATATGAATGGATCTATTGTGAAGTTGCACCCAGGAAGATTCCCCGGATTAATTTGCTATTGACCACCACAGTGAAGAGAGGAAGAAATCAGCCTTGTTTGCAGCTTCTTAAATCCTATCCTCTCCTTAGCTGCTGCCTGGATCTATTCCTTTCTTTCTTTCTTTCTTTCTTTCTTTCTTTCTTTCTTTCTTTCTTTCTTTCTTTCTTTCTTTCTTCCTTCTTTCTTCCTTCCTTCCTTCCTTCCTTCCTTCCTTCCTTCCTTCCTTCTTTTCCTTCAGACTGTCCTAGAGTTAGGCAAGTTGGCTGACCAAAGATAGGAAGGAAAACCTGTGGAGTGGCCAGAAAGACAGAACAAAGTTTTCCCTTCTGTCTTGTTCCAGCTTTATAAGGGTACCCGTATATTTTTGAATATAAGCTGACCCGAGTATAAGTCGATGCCCCTAATTTTGCCTTTAAAAAGTGGGAAATTTGATTGACTTGAGTATAACCCGAGTCAATATTTCCTTCTGCTGCCTTCCCCAAGCATGTGCTGGTAGCAGTGATGGCTGCTGTTGCAGCGGTTCCCCTTCCCTTCCTCCTCCTCCTCCTCCTCCTCCTCCTCCTCCTCCTCCTCTTCTGATGGGGAGGGAGAAGCAACTCTTTTTTTGCTTGCTTGCTTGCTTTTGGAGAAAAAAGTTTCAGATGCCACCGCTTCTTTCCCCCGCCCCAATCGGATGCATAGAGGGAGAGGTTTTGGGGGTTTTAATCTATTTGTTCTCTCTCGAAGTAATCACCAATGCTGGACACCGGTGCTTGCTTCAGGAGAGATTAAAAAAGTTTTAAAAACCCACCACTTCTCCCTCTATGTGCCTGATTGGGGGGGGGGGGGAGAGGCGGTAGGCTTTTAAAACTTTTTTTCTCTCCCGAAGCACATTGGCACTTGCTTTGGGAGAGAAAACACAAGGTTTAAAAACCTGCTGCTTCTCCTTCACCCGAATATAAGTTGATGGCTTTTCCCCCAGCCCAAAATAAGGGCTGAAAAACTTGACTTATATCCAATGTCATTCTAGGCAGGCATTGCAGTCAGATTATTATCACCTAAGCCAAAGTGCATTAAATTAGGCCCCTGTGTTGCTGTGGGTTCTTCATTGTAAATTAAACTGTTTGGCCTGCCGAGATGTTAGAAACTTCTCTCCAGGTCTTTCACTCCAAGTTGTCATCATCCGATTGAATGGGTTTTAAGCTTCAACACTATACTTGCTGGCTTAGGGGTAGCCCCCACACACACACACAGCTCATGCCTAGAGCAGGAAGGAAGCCACCTCTTTGGAAACTTGGCGGAATCCTTCCTGGTTGCTCCCTGGGGCCGTTCCTGCCCCCAGTAAGACTGACCTCTACTTCACTTAGGTTTTGAATCGCCTTTTCCTTAAAGTCAAATCACCTTAAAATTCACTTACTGCATTTCCAATCGCTTTTTCTGAGGAGCCCCCTTGGCCATGCCCCTTTTGAGCTGCTGTGTCGATTTTTCTTGCGACGGCCACCAGGGGTGATGTTTTTATAAACTGATTTCTAGACTGCTTCTTGAAGCAATTTGGCTCGAACTGTGGACACCATGCACCTTTTTCTCCGGGTTTCCCCCTCTGTATGCCTTATTCTGCCATTGGAAAAGCCAAAAAAGAAATCTTCCTGCAGTGTAATCATTTCCGCTGACTTCTCCGGTCCTTCTACTTCCTCTTTTGGGTACAATTTTGCTTTTTCCAAAGGGAGAACCGGAAAATTAGCTACATTACTTTGAATGAAAGAACAACGGCATGACGTTATCCTAAAAAATAATTTCAGAAATAGAAGCAGATAATGGGAAAATGTCAGGCAAAATCTGTTGAGGGAGGGGTTTTCAATGCTCACATGAATGGCTTCCCTATTCAGGCCATTGTTCATCTTATGAGCCTAATCCAGACCAGGGTGACAAGAGGTCAAAGCTGACTATAAGATGGAGGACTCGCACTAGCTGTATTCAGACTGAGGAAGCTGTTTGGATGAGCAGCGAAATGTTTCTATCTCTCAAAAAGAAGTCCAGTAGCCATGACTCAGCTTCCAGACATGCGTAAACCTGTACCACAGGTAAACTGCTCCGAAGGCAACTCTGCTGAGCTCAATGGAACTTGTTCCACCAGGGGTATAGAATTTCCCCCAATCTTCCCTTTGGCACAGAGCTGCTCAGTGGTTTAGGTATCCGGCTGCCGGGCCAGAGGTTGGGAGGAGTGTGATTCCCCACTGTACGTCTGTGAGAGGGGCTAAATTTGATTACCAATAGGATCCCTTCCAGTTCTGCTGTTTTAATATGATGCTGGTGGTTAGAGATGGGCACAGAACGAACATTTTTTCATTTCCGTTACCGTTTGTCGTTTCCGTTACGTAATGAAACGACAAATGAAAATTGTGATGAAAATGAAACAAAACGAACAGAACCATGAAAATTGTGGTTGTTACGTTTCGTTTCCGTTAATGGCGACGCGCAATGAAATGAGCTGTTTTAAATGTTAAAAAATGCCCTGGACATCCGTAAAAACACAGGGATAATTATTTATATTGTCTGATAATACCTACCAGGGGGGTTGGGGTCCTTAAAATGTTTGTTTTTGTCTTCTCCCATCGCAATGTATTTTTCTTTTCCCTTTAAAATGGATGTTGCCACCAGCTACAAAATGGAGGCAAGCCATGTGATGTGGGATCATGTTCAACCAATAGCATGCCCAGGTTGCAGACTGGGCGGGCAGGTCTAGCAGATACAGAGGGCATAAAAAGCTCTGGCAGCCCCGGTCCTCCTTGCAGTCTCTGGTGGGAGTTAGGTTGGGATTGCTGTCTCTGCGACTCTAGCTTCAGTCCTGCAGCCTCCCTGTGTGCATGTGTGCTGCGTACCTCTCAGTGAGTACCCTCCCCTGCCCCACAGTGCAGTCACTCTGCGGCTGCCTTGCACCCTGGTCAACGCCCGCCACTGCCTTTGCAGCCTCCCTGCATACCTAATCTATACTGTGTCTCTGCCAGCATCCATTTTTTTTAGTGTTTTCCCTCTGGTCTGGGGTGTTGGGGGAAG
Source organism: Phrynocephalus forsythii (assembly GCA_029282475.1). Taxonomy (NCBI): domain Eukaryota; kingdom Metazoa; phylum Chordata; class Lepidosauria; order Squamata; family Agamidae; genus Phrynocephalus; species Phrynocephalus forsythii. Next base: position 13,327,477 of record JAPFRF010000008.1, on the reverse strand, counting down.
CCTGCGCACGGAAATGCTTTAAAAATTGTGCAAAAAGCGGGTAGAAACGACAAACGAAAAAATGAAAAACGGTAACAAAATTTTTCAAAAACTTCCCGACAAATGGAAACGAACTGAAACAGACCCCTCAACGACAAACGAAAAATGGAAACACCATTTTTCTGTTTCGTGCCCATCTCTACTGGTGGTATTAGTAAGAAAATGATAATATAGTGGTACCTTGTATAAAGGAATTAATTCGTTGCAAATGAAATTCTGTTAAGCAAATTTTCCTTTATACAAATTTCCCATAGAAAACAGAGTGATCCCTAATCACGACAATTTTATGTTGTACAGATTTGCCCCATAGATTATTCTGTTAAGCAAATTTCCCCTATCTCTGGAATTTTTATGTTGTACAGATTTTATGTTATACAAACCGTTTGTTATACGAGGGTCAACTGGACTTTATTTTTAGATATACATGCAGCAAAAAAGCTTTGGAAAAAATATCCTTGTACCAGCAGGAGTTGCATTTCTTTAATGTTTTGTTCACCCAGAGGTTGGGTTTATTCTGTGTTTAACAGGATGGATTATTGTGGAGCAGCAAGGAATATAAAAACAACTTAGTATAAGAATAGCAGCATAAATAATTCAGAGGCTCCAAGTAGCATCAGTACTGCAGCTTCAAGTTCCTTCCGACCTCTCCTTGCTGTCGCTTTTTCCCCCTCCGATTTTCTTGGTGAACAAACTACATCCAGTTCATTCTTTTACTTCCCATTTCCTTGTGAATTATTTTTCACTTCAGCCCAATCTCTGTTCCAATGGCCCATACCTACCACAGGTCCACTACATAATGTACACAGAATCAGCATGCAAAGCAACATCACCTTCTAACACTTCTACATAAAATAATAATTGTGCGTCATCAAGGCAGCTCTGATTTATGGTGACTTTTTGGTGTAGTTTTCTAGAGAGAAAGTGGTTCAACATTCATTTTTTCTGCGGGCATCCCAAGGCTGTGCAGATTTCCCAAGGCCACACCAGCTCTCTCAGGGAGAGAACTGAATTCCCAACCATTGAAATTTATTTATTTATTTATTTATTTATTTATTTATTTATTTATTTATACAGCTTATATGCCATCCACTACCCATTGCTGTCAGAAACCTAAGTGAGAGGCCCCTTATTTTTTTAATTCTGATTTTATTTGATTTTATATAATTATAGTTGTAATTTTATCCACTGGAATGGCTTTTAGCCAATGCAATCAACTGAACTACTGTACTAGTAACCAACTGACTGAGCTACCTCTGCAAAAGGGGGGTTGGGTCACTTTCCAGCCAAGTACAAAATCAGAATCAACATTGAACTTGGTTTGAGGAACAACACAACCTTATATTTAGATTCAAAGAACTTTGCTGACAAAAACAGGCACATCAATCATATGAGAACCAGGTGGCTATGTGTGTCAAAATATACGGTGTGGGGGAACCGACTGCACATCGAAGAGGATCTCTACCAGGGATAATTTTGCGCCAGATGGATAAAAATAACCCTAAGGAGCTTTCCCCCAGATTGCACCTAACTTGGTATTCTTTGACTTTCCTCCATTTTTGCCTCAAATACCTTCCTCCATTTTAGTAAGAGAAACTGCTGACTTCATAGAAACCAGCTCCAGTGAAAACTTTTTTTTACATTTTCTTCCTGTTCTATTAAAAAAAGGGGGATTTCTTTATGTGACTGACCTGAGGGTGGCCAAATGGCCTCCTTTAAGGAGAATGATCATCCATTTTAAGAGCAGTCCTCCTTTGGGGGAGCATGCCCTCCACCTTCCCCTCCTTCATGGGTTTCCCTGTCCAAGCAGGGAAAGTAGAGGCTTTGATTGTCATAATATGTAGAATTGACAAAATGTATGTAATGTATATTTAACAGATTGAACAGAGAATTTGTAAAATGGAGTCAGTAAAAATGCAGTGTCATGATGATAGCCACAAGTGCAAGGAATCCGAAATCACTAGCAGGTTAAGTGATTTAGCACAGGTGGAATAAATGGCATCATGGTGTGTCAGGATGTGATTGGTTAAAATCATGTCTGATGAGTTCCAAATGTATAAAGGAACTGGCTGGAATAATGTTAAATTGGGACTGTTTATGGTGAGAAACAGTACCCCACACTCTGTTGATTTGTATATATGTTATGCTGTTGTTATTTGCTGTATATTTGCCGTATATATTCAATATAAGAGTTTTATTTCTAAGTCATGTTTCTTTGTCTCTCGGTTTCTAAGTTCTGATAATACTTATTGCAATTATCTACACTTTATCTACATGCTACTGCTGCTAAGCTCATTTTTTCTCTGCTATATACATGTACAATTGTGTGTATTTCTTTTCATAATCCCTTAATTGTTTGATAGTAACATTATTTACTCAGCTGTCTCTCATCCTATAAGCAAAATGATGTGTGTGTGTGTGTGTGTGTGTGTGTGTGCCCTTTTGCCAGAAAAGCCACAAACCATATACTCTCATATAACTACGCATGCTAGGAAGGATATGGCATGTCCTATCAATTCTGTATGAACATAAAATGTAGGGTCATTCTTAAGAGAGGACATTCTAAAATCACTGTTCTGAAATCACTGATTGTTGCCAAGCCTGATATTTCATCCACACTGCAGTGGCCTGTTTCTTTCCTTTCCATGTGTATTCATTTTTGTTAGTTCAGGAAAATACAAGGCACAGGTCATTTCAGAGAATTGTTAAACACTTATGCTTTCTCTCTCTCTCTCTCTCTCTTATCTCAAGGTGGTTACCTAGTCACAGTATTCTGCAATATGGTGAACAGTGGTGCATTTCCACTTAATTTATAGCCATTGTTTCTAACTGCATACATTAATTTAAATTAGAGTATGCAAATTAATGGGGAAGAAGTCTTCATTTGTGAACTGCTTTCTCCCTTTTGGTACTCCTTGTTCACCACATCTTCCTTTTTTGTGACATTTGCCCTCCTTTGGGCAATGGAAGAGTGGTCAGGTCATTCTAAGTCTGACACTGAACCTTCTGCACTAAAAAAGGGACACGTTCTCTACACAGAATACCCATAAAAATAAGAAACAAACAACACAGACAAAACCTGCTCTCAAAATGTCAGATTCTTCTTTTCCTAAGGGCGTTTATACACGACCCCTAAACTCCGGGGCAAATGGCTCCCAGCTCCGGAGATTAAAAATGTTTACCCACCAGCTCCGGAGTTAACAGGAAATTAAGTGCGACCCCGCCCACTTTAGCGCATCCCAGCGCACCTTTCAGGTACCTGCTTTTGGATGTGACAAATATTTGATCCGGTGTAAGGATAGTGAGTGCAGGGCTCTCCTGGCTTCTGTTTGTTCTTTTTTTGTGCCCCGCCCCTTTAAGAGATCTGAATGCTGCCAGGAACAAAATGGAGGTAAACCGACATTCTTTTCTTTCTTTTTTCTCCCTCCCTCAGGCAGCCAGCAACCAGGAAGTGCAGAGGGGGGGTGGGGACAGAGGAAGAGCGACGAACCCCTAAGATCTCTGGTCCGAATTTAAGTGGCCAGCAGATCTTAGGGGTCATGTAAAAAGGCCCTAATTCATCCCTTTCACCTCACTTATATTGTAATTATGGATGTTGTTAGATTTAAAGATTTCAAGGAAAAACTGAATGCATAAAAATGAAAGATTTAGCTAGCTCATACACTCTTCCTTTTGTTGTAGTAGTTGTTTTGTTTTAGGCTAGTGTTCTAGACTTTGATTACAAAACTGTGAAATAAAATAAAATAATTTTTGCTGGCACAATGATGTCATCAGCTTCCACAGCACAAAGTTATGCAAACAGGATTGTGGTACACATTTTTCCTAATGCGAACATTTAATCACACATTTCAACTAATTGGCACGTTTCTCCCAGCGGCTAAGGTATGTTTGTGTGGGCTTTTGTTTCAATGTTATGCCTTTTAGCTATTCACATTTTAAGGTGTGGACATAGTTTTGTGTGCATTCGTTCCTCCAGAATGCCTCCAAGCCAAGCAAACATGCAGAATGTCAAGGCAACTTTTCAGTGAGGCAGCCATGCTCATCTTTCCCAAGATTTATAGCCAAAATAAAAGCAGAAGAGTCATGCCACATAAAATTTAAACAGATTTATTTCAGTGTGCATGCCACAGATTGCAAAATTGCTTCCTCAGAAAGCTCAAGGCAAGCTGTATTGCTTCCCCCAAGAAGTCTTGCTGCAAGAAATCTCAAGATTTGTGAAATCTGATGGCTGTGAAGATTCTCAGTCATCCAGGTGAGTTGGATGGTCCAACATAGGTCCATACAGTCCAGCTATGAACCTATTCAGGTTATTGTCCATCTAATGAGCCTATTCAGGTCTTTGTCCAACTTATGAATCTATTCAGAAATCCATAGAACTATAAAATGGAGGACTCACCTTTAACTTTCCTCAGACTGACGAAGCTGCCTCCATGAGTAGTGAAACGTTTCAATATCTCAAGAAAAGAAGTCCAGTTGCCATGACTCAACTTCCAGGTGAAATCTGATGGTTAGGTTTGTTGAGTTTCTCAAACTTCTTATTTTTCCCTGGGTAGCAAGGCTTCATCCTAGCTGGATAGCTCAGTAAGCTAGAGTACTCAGCTGTAGAAGACCAAGGTTCTGATGTTTGGGGTATCCTCTACCAGGTACAGTGGCCCTCTCCCCAGTCCGGGGAATACTAAACTCCAGCTGGCGGATAGAGTTAGGAATCTGGGCATGGTCTTGGATCCAACTTTATCCCTGGAAGCTCAGGTGGTGGCTGTTTCCAAAACTGCCCTTTTCCATCTTCAGCCAGTTGCCCAGTTTCGCCCGTACCTGGATGAGGTTTCCCTGAGAAAAGTTGTGCAGACGTTCATGATCTTGAGGATAGATTATTGCAACAGTCTCTATGTGGGGTTGTCCTTGACCCTTATTTAGAGACTTCAGCGGGTACAAAATGCAGCGGCCAGACTGGTGGTGGGTGTGGGCAGATATGACCGCATCGCCCCAGTTCCGGCCCGCTTGCATTGGTTGTCCGTTGCGTCCCAAATAAGGTTCAAGGTACTAGTTTTGATTTACAAAACCCTCCATGGTTTGGGACCTGAATATCTGGTGGAGGGGATCTCCCAGAGGTCAAATGAGGCCTGATCCACCAGAATGTTGCAAATGCTCTCACTTTGGGTGGCCATGTCCAGGGAGGCCAGGAAATCAGCTACCCAAAACCAGGCCTACTTTGTGACTGGCCCCTCCCTCCTCAATCTCGATCAGATCACACCAGCACCAGCAGCCAGCCCTCCTCCCTCAACCACATCCATACACCCGACTGCGATTTCTGGAAGGTGCCTCGGCTTTTTATGCCCTCCGAGTCAAAAACCTGGCGATGCCATTGGTGGAATGGTTCAAACAATTTGCATGGTCCCATCCCATGCCCAGCCCAAATGGGCAGGTCTAAAAAAATAAAAAATAAAATAAAATAAAATAAAATCAATACGACATTTTATTGCTATAAAAAAACCCACTGCTGCTACTATTAAAATTCAGGCATTTAAAATAAATAAATTTCACATGTTTCTGTGGTGATTTGGTGTGTTTTTTGACCATGATTTCAAAAGAAAAATTGTGGTCGCCATTTTGGATCCCCCCACCGCATGGCATGTGGCGAGACGACGAGGATGACCCCCCCCCCAGCCTGGTGCAAGCAGCCCAGGACAGGAGAAGAGAGGGGAAAGGGCCAGGGACCCCCCCGAAACCACCCCTCTGGTAGGTGGCAAAGCCTCAGGCAGGCATATTTTTGCCTGCTTTTTTGGCCGGGAGTCGGGTTTTTTTAAAAAAAAAACTTTTAAAACCTTTTTCTGTGCTTCGCATTGCGCGATCGCCGCGATGCCACAAACGGAAACAAAAAACCCGACCAAATTTTTCTTTTTTCAGTTCGAGTTCGAGTTCTGACAGCTTAATTATCGTTACCGTTTCCGTTACGTAACAGAAACAATAACTGAAAACGGAAACGACAATTTCGCCGAGTCGTGCCCATGTCTACTGAAATTCGTACAGATCATCCTACATTTTTCCTAATGTGCATGTTTTTGCTATGTGCACACCTCTTGCAGCGGAGAAAACTCCCTTCCATCTTTTCATGCCCGACTTCTTCAGTTCTGGCCCCAGTCCTGTGGAACCTATAGTCTTGGCCTGTTTTTCTTTACTGACTACAAGAGGAAATCAAAATCTTCTTTTAATATTGTAAGACACCTTGACTCCTTCAGGAGAGAGTCACCTTATGAACGTACCCGGCAGTTAAGATCTAGCCAGAGAGCCCTCCTGAAAGAGCCAACCCTCAAGGAGTTGGCTTGTAGGAGCAGGGCCTTTTTGGCAGCTGCCCCCAAGTGCGACCTGCCTGGCACTGACGTTGATGACATTCCGGCGCCAGGTAAAAACATTCCTAATCCAATAATTTTTTTACTGATTATTGTTGGTCCTGATGGAGATTTTAGTGTAGTGTTTTAATATATTGTATTTGCTGTATTTAAATGTTTTATTGTTTTAATTTTATTGCAATTTTGATATTTTAATTGTCTGAAATTTTTGTTTTGATTGTGAGCCTCCCAGAGACCTTTGGGTAGCGGGCAGCATACAAGCGATATAAATAAATAAACAAACAAACAAATAAATAAATAAATAAATAAATAAATAAATAAATAAATAAATAAATAAATATTTTTAATAAATTTAAGCAAAGGTGTGGGATGGTGTTGTTCCAGTTGTTGTGCAGTTATCTATAGGCCGACGTAAGCACAGATGGTCAATACGATCCTGACTTTTCAGCCTTCACCTGCTTAAATAATATTGTTGCTTTGCTCTTCCATTTTAATGTGTATTCATTATCACCTGCTCTTATTTGATTCCAAGCAGGGTGGGGAAAAGGTAGCCATCTCAAAGGCAAAAAGAATGCAAAGCATGCTCTTTCTATGCCACCCCATAGTGCTTAAAGCACTCTCTGGGCAGTTTACAATTTAATTATTCAGGCTACACATTGTGCCCACCCCCCCGCAAACTGGGTAGTCATTTTCCAATCTCAGAAGGACCGAAGGCTGAGTCAACCTTGAACCGGCTACCTAGGATGGAACCCCAGGTTGTTTGCTGCAGAACAGCAAATTAACAACACTGTGCCATGAGGCTCCTTAGATGACTGGTGCTATGAAAGGATAGCACATATTGTTAGTTATTCATATATATTTGCTGCCAGGAATGATTTCTTGCTTTGATCACCAGAATAACATGGGGGGGGCTCAATACGATGCACCCTTTCCTTGAGGATGGTGACGTCCTTTGTGGCTGTGCCTCAGGTTGCAAATGTCTTGGATCCTCTCAGGTCTTGAGGACCACATAGGTACATAAGGATAATACAATCTTTCAAGTCACCTCCTCTTCATGCTATTTAGTTGTTGGCAACTTGAACTAAGCCCTGAAATAGATTCAAAGCCACCCCAGATTGTGTGTCAGTGCATGTAAAGGAGTGTTATGTCTCATCAGCACAAGTCTGCATTTGAACTGTTTTTCGTCTGAAAGAAAGGGAATTTCCCTTTTCTTTGCTGGAATCCTAGACCCTGTTTGATTTACCTCCCCACACGAAGGTGATGGAAGGATTAAATTTTTATATAAGGTTGCCTAGTGATAGTATGTGGGCTGCAGTTCGACGTCTCTCTCTCTCTCTCTCTCTCTCTCTCCATTTGTTCAGACTGATGCCAAGGAGTTGCCATGCACCTTTTGATGGAAGGAAAGACCCTTTATTTTAAAGGGAGGGAGAGCATAGATGATCAAATATTATTTTACGTGCTGGAATCAGCAACAATCCAGCAGGATGTTTCCCTGCCAGGGCAACCCTATTGAAATGAGCACTGCAACAACAGTGTGGTCTAAGCAGTTCCTGCAGTAGATGGTGACTTTTAAATTCTAGCTGTTACATAGAGGTTCCTAATATAAAAAGTAGAGAAAGAGCCCTTCACTTCCTACACCTGAGGTTTATACAGAACATTTTCCGTTTCTAGGGAGGGTTTAAACTGCTACAAAATGTCTCCTGTGAAAAACAATTGAAATGGCTGCATCATCATCATCATCATCATCATCATCATCATCATCATCATCATCATCATCATCATCATCATCTCAGAACTGCAGAGCTGGAAGGGACCCTAGGGTTCCTGTAGTCCAGGTGTTCTCAACCTGTGGGTCCCCAGATGTTCCTGGACTGCAACTCCCAGAAATCCTGGCCAGCTCAGCTAGTGATCAAGACTTCTGAGAGTTTCTGTCCAGGAGCATCTCAGGAGCCACAGGTTGAGAACCACTGCTTTAGTCCAACCCTTCTCAAGGAGGCACAGTGAGGGATCGAGCCCCCAAACTCAGGCTCTCTAGTAAGATTCCTAAACCACCGAGCTATCCAGCTCACCATTTGTATGGTGTAGACCAGTGGTGTCCAAACTTTGTCCCTCCAGACATTTTGGACCACAACTCCCACAGTATATCTTAAGAAGGTCTGTTGAGAGGTCTGCTTTTTGGTAGCTCTCATCCATTTTGGGACTTCTTGTGTGAGGACAAAACCTGGACACACCATCACACCTGTCCACTGTTAAAGGCAGAAATTGAAGCTTGGATACTGGGAGTTACAGTGTAGAAAAATCACTTTCCCACATTCTAAGTAAAACTCTGTGGGCTCTTTCGGTTGCATCATCCCACTTACAATTCAAATTAATTGCTAAATGTTTTAGCCAATCTCTAACTGCTAGTCGCAGCTAGAGCAGACCCATTGGCCAGAACCCCACTGGTGTTTGTGTAATGTGCTGTGGCTAATTAAAGAAGTGCAGGTGGCACCCCATCAACCAGCAATAACCGGCTGCAACAAAGTTATGCACACCATACTTGAACATCAGTAGGCTTCTGACCTCTGAATATTTTGGACACAAGCAAATGTCAATGTAGCATTTAGAAGGTGATACATTAGATAATCAGCCACTGACTGCAACACAGAATATTGCATAGGAAACTCCAGAGGTTGAGATACAGTATTTTCCTTTTATTGGCTTCACTGTGCCACAAGGACTTCTAAAAGCCTAGCTGGACCTATGATTAGAAAAGTACATCATGAAAGTATTGGCAAAGGCAGAAATGTTTGAATGCACACTCACAATTTAGATGATAGGTGCCCCGTACATTTCTTCAGAACTTCTAGAAATGGTGGAAAGGAAACAGCACAGTTAGACTAGGACTTCTGGGAATTGTATCTTAACAACATCTGGAAGTTGAGTCATGGCAACTGGACTTCTCTCAAAAAAAGAAGTCCAGTTGCCATGACTCAACTTCCAGATAAACTCATCTGGATGACTAAGAATCTTCACAGACATATCTTAACAGCACCATCTGAAAACGCAAAGTTAGGAACTAATGATTGACATGAAGTTTTTCTAAGCTAGTTCAAAATAGTAGAGCTACCCTCCTCTGTATTCTGAAAATTCCCCTGCATATTTTTGTTTATAAAGAAATGGGGTGGGTAGGATTCTCGTGGAAAAAGAGAAATGCTCCAACATTTTCTATGGGCCAAGACTCACCATTAGAACTAGCAATAGTACAACATCTTTCTTGTCACTGAATGCTTTTATTTTGCATTTTTTTTCCTATCAACACAAGTGGGAAAACAGCTAAATGGCCAATGGGTCTGCTGTAGCTGCGACTAGCAGTTAGAGATTGGCTAATACATTTAGCAATTAAACTACACTGGTACCTTGTATAAAGGAATTAATTCATTTCAAATGAAATTTTGTTAAGCAAATTTTCCTTTATACAAATTTCCCATAGGAATGACTTGAAAACAGAGTAATCCCTAATCGCGACCATTTATCTGTCGTATGGATTTGCCCCATAGGTGATTCTGTTAAGCAAATTTCCCCTATCTCTGGAATTTTTTATGTTGTACAGATTTTGTGTTATACAAACCATTTTGTTATACGAGGGACCACTGTATTTCATGTTTTCCTCAATGCCTTGCAATCAAAGAAGTGGAAGTTACTTGGAGAATATTCTGCAGGGGGTCCTCTCTTTCTATAAGAGGGAAATCTCAGAAATTTTCACAAGGGAAAAATGTCTTAGAACTTTCCACTTTGCTTTCCTTCAAAATTATTATGAACATTTTATAAGACAAAATAATGTATTCCATGAATGAACAGATAATGAGAAAAAAAATTGCTGAGCATTTGTCCATTGCTGCAGTTACATTTTCCAGACTATATATCTGTCTGAAATCTCTCCAAAATGAATGAAATAGTGCCATCATTTTGAAATACATTCATCTGACTGTGATAAATCATTAGTTTTATAGAAATGGAGATGTGGAAAAAATCTGCCAACCTCATTTTGTTGCATTTCTCAGAATACCTCTGGCATTCTCAGAATCATAGGATGAAAGAGCTAGTTGAGGTGCCAAGCGTTGTTGAGCCCCATCCTCTGTCCTTGCAGGAAATCCAGACCTAGAGCAACCATGACAAACAGCCATCCACTTGTTTGCTTCACATCCTCAAAAGAAGAAGAGTCCACCACCCTCTGGCACCAGCCGTACCATTCTTGAACAACTCTTTCCAACTAGGAAGCTCTTCCAGATGTCTTTGCTTCCAAATGTTTACTCACCATCTCCTTTCTTGTAATTTCCATCTGCCAGTCTGGATCCTACCCTTCGTACCCACAGGAAACAAGCTTGCTTTCTCCTCTATTTTATAGTGATTCAAATATTTGAACATACCAGCATATCATTTCTGAATCTTCTCTTCTCCAGGCCACACATATCTAACTCCCTCACCTATTCCTTCTAATGTTTAATCTTCAAATCATATCCACCTTGGTTGCCAATGCCATCCTGTAGACCCATTCCATTTTGTTGATATCCCCTCCTTAAATATTACTGCCCAGACCTAGACACAGTATTCCAAGTGATATGTGACCAAAGAGAATAGAGTTGTCCTTGATCTGGTCACCATAGTAGTTTTGACCCCACCTGACTTCCCATCCCCTCCCTAACACACTCTTAACTCAAGTTTGGCCTAGGGCAGTGGTGGCAAACCTTTGGCACTCCAGATGTTTTGGACCACAACTCCCAGAGTCCTTTGTCATTGGCTATACATGCTTGGATTTCTGGGAGTTGTGGTCCAAAACATCTGGAGTGTCAAAGGTTCACCACCACTGGCCTAGGGTCTACTAGATCCTCACATCCATTTCAAACATACCTCTTCCATGTGAAGCTTCATCTTGCTGTTTTGTCCAGAATGCAGGTAACAAAAGCCTGGAGGAGATTACTTGTGAATGAATTACATTTTGAAATTCTCATGTAACAATTCCATCCCAGTTTCAACCACGTGTTAAAGTGCACTCACATGCACGCGCATACACACACACATCAGATCCTGTGATGTGAGTGACTTAAAATATACAGCTGCCAAAATAAAGAGAAAAAGAAATGATTTAGTACAAGGCAAGTGAAATTTCTAAGAGCCATGCAGGTATGGGGGAAATATGCTAAATTCTAAAAGAATACACAGCTAGTAGTTTTTAATTTATGGCCATGCTGTCAGTGATTCTTACTTTTGCATCTCTTTTCAACTTTCTGGCATGGGGAAAAATCAGCTCATCACATTACTGATTACTGTTAGGGAACATTACCACAGCTTGATTCTTCATTAATGTATCAATAATCTTCCCAACACCATTTGCCCCAGAATCTCCCATTAAATTACAGCTTTAATTGTCTGCCTCCACTGACGGATTGGTAAAATGCAGAGCTGGCAACTGCAGTAATTGAGAGCATTTTCTTAATGTGGCGTTACAACACAGGTTGGATGCCCCCCCCTTGATTTATGGGCAGCTGACTTAAAAGTTTACTTCAGTGACATTTCTAGTATAAAAGGCTTCTGATATGGCAGGCGGCATTGAGCTGGCTGAGCTGATTAGCTGCTTGTGGGGTGTTACTGCCCAGCTTGGCGCTGACCAACTCAAGGCCTTACATTCCCACTAGAGAGGGGCATGAAGCATGATTAAGTACTTTGTGCCAAATCTCTAGTGTGGCACCATAGGTGCTGTGTCTAACCTCCCTCTTCCCCAATGCTGGCAGGTCCACTCACCTTGCTTGGCACGCTGTGATGGGGTTCCTGCATGGCAGGGGGTTGGACTGGATGGCCCTTGAGGTCTCTTCCAACTCTATGATTCTATGATTCTATGATTCTGCTGCTGGGATCCTCCCTCACCTGTGACACTCCAGTCCAAGAAGGAGTTCAGGCTGTCCTTCCCCACCTTCTTTGGCAGCTGGCCCATCGTTGCTTGCAGGAGGTTTCTCTCCCTCCTCCCACCTTGTTGGATTGGTGACACACCAAGCAAGGTGAGTGGACCTGCTGGCCCTGGGAGAGGCGGGGGAGTTTAAGTGTGGAACCTGTGTGGTCATGCCAGAGATTTGACACAAAATGCTTCATCTCACTTCATGCCCATCTCTAATTCCCACGTAATAGTGAAATGGGAAAAATGTGGTTCATTTCAAGCCTAGCCATTTAGAATTTCAGAATTTGGTTAAGATTTCATACTGCAATCCACCTACTGATATTTTAAGTCCTAGATAATACTCATAACCATTGCATGCCAATAAGTCAATTCTGATGTATGTTGACCGTTTTCAGGGTTTTCTAGCTAGACCGTCCACATATATGGTTTACCATTCCATCTCCTGGAGATGTCCTGGGACTGTGCAGCTTGCCCACGGCTACCCAGGCTGGCTCTTCTTTCAGAAGGCACAGTAGAGAATCGAACACCCAACCTTCACAGCCAGGAACCACAAACCTATTACACGTGGTGTAACTTGGATTTTAGAGCCAACATCTGAGTAGAGACAATTTTGGTAGACAAGGAGAGGCGAGATTTCACTTCTACTAGAGCTAAATCTCGTCTGGTTGAATACTGAGACATTTTTGGACAGGTTGCCTGGCTGACAACAGCTTGTGCTCAATTATATCTCTCTGGTTGTTTCTTTTTATTAGGTTTGCTAATGTTTCTGTGCTGTTTTTAATTAAGGAAATGTGGGTGCCTTAACAGGCTTCTTAGCAATGGATTACACGAAATACAGGGCTGTTTGTAATTCAGCTTTTCTCTGATGTTATTGAAAACCCGTTTATGCCAAAGTTCTAAACCACGTTATACTTTACTGTTACCTAGCAATGCCACTAGACAAGTGTGAGAAATGTCTGGATATTTCAAACCTTGAAATCCTTCTAATACTTCAATGAAATGAATGTATTTTGGGGGAGAAGGTTCTTTGTTACAATTTGCTTAAGAATAAAGACATGCAGCTTTTGAGATGGCCTTTTCCCATCATTTAAATATGTAGATATTAATTCTGAAGGCTTGTACTCACTTGGAATCAGAGCACAAGCTCATTCCAGGCATTGAACCTACTGTATGTTCAAAGAAATTAGCAGGCACCGGCTCTGTTGGTGCTGTACCATTTAACTCTGGCAGGGCTGGCCAAGGGCATTATATTGCCTGTGGTGACAAATGAAATGGGTCATACACTGCACATCCTAAACAACCTGCAAATTCAGTCTTGGTTTGTTTGACTTTGATGATGGGAAACCTCCGACCATCACATTTGACAGGAGGAGGCTTGACGAGGGGGTTATGGGCCGGTTGTTTGAAACAGACAATTCTGCCTGATAGCAGATGGGAATGATTCTTTAATCCCCCGTAAAAACACACACACACACACACACACACACACACACACACACACACACACACACACACACACACACACACACACACACACACACACAACATCTGCTACCTTAAGAAACTATGTGTGAGCCAGATAGATCTGTAAGGTAGAAACACAGTTGGGCACACATTTATACTCAGACAGTGATCACCAACTGCACCTTCTCAAAGTGGGAGAATTTAACAAGTGGGGCACTTCAAGGCTCAGTCCTGGGCCCAGTAGCTCTTCAACATTTTTAGCTGGACAAGGGAGTGTGGGGAATTCAAATTAAATTTGCAGAAAACATAAAATTGGATGGTATAGCTTGGAAAACAGGAACAAAATTCAGAAAGGTCTCGGTAGGCTTGAGAACAACAGAATGAAATTCAACTGGTATAAGTGCACAGGGGAGACAAATGCACAGTTACAAGAGGAGGGGTACTTGGTTCTGTGGTACGACATGTGAGAAGGAATTGTAGATCATGAGCTGAATATGAGTCAACAGTGTGATGTGGCTGACAAAAAGGCAAATGCGATTTTAGGCTGCATTAACAGAAGTACAAGATATTCTCCAAATCCCATGAAGTACTAGTGCCCCTCTATGCATTACAGCAGGCATGTCCAAACTTCAGCCCTCCTGATGTTTTGGACCACAACTCCCAGAATTCCAAGCCTGTATTTCCAATGGCAAAGGACTGTGGGAGTTGTGGCCCAAAACATCTGGAGGGCTGAAGTTTGGACATGCCTGCATTACAGATTAGGCCTCATCTAGAGTGCTGTGTCCACACTTTATGAAGGATGCCAACAAACATGAGCAAGTTCTGAGGACAACAAGGGGCCTAGAAACCAAGCCTTATGAGGAAAGACTGGAAAAACCGGACATGTTTAGCCATGAGAAAAGAGGGCTGAAAGAAGCTATGTTAGCACTTCTCAAATACTTGTAAGATAGTCATACAGAGGAGGGCCAGGATATGTTCTTGTTCACCCTAGAGTGCAGGATACACAATGGAAGGCAGATTTTGGCAGAATATCAGGAAAAAAATCTTAGGTACGCAGATTTTGACAGAATACCAGGAAAAACATCCAAACTTCAGCCTTCCTGATGTTTTGGAACACAACTCCCAGAATTCTAAGCTTAGATTGCCAGAGGCAAAGAACTGTGGGAGTTGTGGTCCAAAACATCTGGAGGGCTGAGGTTTGGACATGCCTGTCTTAGAGCAATACAACAGTGGAACCAATTACCTTGGGAGGTTGTGAGTGCTGCAGCATTGAAGGTATTAAAGGGCAAATTGGACAAGCATTTGTGAAATCCACTTTGAGCTGGATTCCTGCATTGAGCAGGGGGTCGGACTCTAATGGCCTTCTAGGGCCAGCTCGATAATTCTTTAATTCTATGATTTTGTGATTATGTGCATGCCTTGCGTGTTGGAGACCAGGTGAATTGGGAGCATCGGGAAAGAGTCCTCAAACACCATACATCCCTGATATCAGATGCTGGGTCCAGTGAGCCATGGTTAATTCTTGGATGGGAGATATTTAGGAAATTCCATATGCCACACTGAAAATGGGCTGTAGCTCAGCCACAGAGCATGAGTTTTGCATGCAAATGCTGCAGAGTTCATTCTTAACATCTCCAGGATGGACCAGAAAAGAGTCTTGCCTTAAACCTTGGACAACTGTTGCTAAGGAGTCAACAGCGGTAGGCTAGAGGGAGCAGTGATCTGCCTCAGTGTGAGAGAGCTTAATTGTATCCCTCAGGGCAGAGACAGGAGATTCTGGGTGTGAGCAATGACTATCCCATGAAGTGTGAACCTCAGAAAGTGGTAGCCTACCTCAATTTGGCTGCCTAGATGCCCCAAGCACATCAAATCTCACCTGATTTTGGAAGCTTAGCAGGGTTGGGCCTGGTTAGTACTCGGATGGGTGACCATCAGGGAATACCAGGTGCTATAGGCGCTTCAGTATTCCTGCCAAGAAAACTCCATGGACATGGCATCACGAAGAGTCGATCACAACTGTAGCGACACAAAGAATACACACGCACGCACGCACACACGTGCGCACACACACACACACACACACACACACACACACACACACACACACACACACACACACACACACCTCAATTTGTCGCCGAGACCCACTCAGCATGGATCTGAAAATAGACTTGGCTCATAGACATGTATCTATCGCTGTGAGTGTTTGCAAGCACATTTTGATTGTGTTCAGGCTTCAGTGGACTTTACTTAGAGATTGACAGCCATACATCTAGAAAGATAATGTGTTGATTCGTCATTAGATTAAACTTTTGGAGGAGGGCTGGAGTGATGAATCTAAAAAAGGTCTACATTGGGGATAGGGTGGAGGGGGGAAAGTGCTAGGGTGTGTGTCATTTTTTTAAAAAACCTACCTACGGCTGTGGTGCATCTTAAACCCTGGCATATGTGATCAAGAACACTATAATCACATCATAATTATGTATTATACCTAAGAATTTTCTATTCATCCTACTTAGAAGTAATGCAATATGAGTCACTGAAATTATGAAACTAAAAAAAATGCCATTTTAATTCTAAGATATTATTACCACGACTTGCACAGCGCCGAGAGACATGACTAGGAATTATATTTTAAAATGCATGTTTCTATTTACGCACACTGTCAAAAGGGAAAGAAAGGAGACGTGAAATGATTTAGTGGCTCATTGTTCGAAGCTGGTCTTCTTCGCACCGGGTTAGTAGAGGTCAGGAGAGAAGGTTAGGCTGTGGTTTTGCTTCTCCCCATCTGTTCTCTCTGTCCTGGTGCCTTGCCACATTTTGCTGGCCGCAAGACTCTGGTAGAGGTCGGAATCCAGCCATCTGAGTGGGTGATATCTATCAATCTCACACCGTGCACAAGCACTATTGCTAGGCAACGGAAGGCAACACAGCCGCCCACATCCTGCCATTTCCTCCTGGTGATTTACTCTTTTCGCTCTTAATATATTAATTACACCAAACTTTCTTTTGTAGACTTTGAGCGCCGACTTTGACAGATAAAGAATCTTTGCAAGCAAGGGAGCCCATCCCATCCTAAATGGCAAGGGGTGGACCTAGAGGTTGTTAAGGTGCCAGGGACATAAAATGCTTCGAAAACGTGCCAGCCGCAAAGTGAAGGTCAGCAACTTGGATGTCTTTAAGAGAGGGGATCAAATCCTTAATAAAGAATAAGGCTATTAGAGCCTAGATATCATGATCATAGAATCATAGAGCTGGAAGAGACCACAGGGGCCATCTAGTCCAACCCCATGCCATGCAGGAACCTCATCACAGTACTTCTGACAGATGGCCATCCAGCCTCTGCTTAAAAACCTCCAAAGAAGGAGACTCCATCACCCTTGGTGGCAGCATATTCCACTGACGAACAGCTCTAACTGTCATATAGTTCTTCCTAATGTTCAAATGAAATCTCTTTTCCTGTAGTTTGAAACCATTGCCCCAAGTCCTAGTCTCTGAAGCCATGGAAAACAAGCCTGTTCCCACTTCAGTATGACATCCTTTCAAATATCTAAACATAGCTATTAGAAATGGGCACGAAATGAACAGTTTTTTGTTTCTGTTTTTGTTTTTTCATTTTGTTACGTAATGAAACGACAAACGAATTTTGTCTCTAAAATGAAACGAAACGAACAGAAACACCAGAAATCTTGTCGTCCGTTTCATTTTCGTTACGGCAATACATTGAACTGCTTTAAATGCTAAAAAAAATCACAAAACTTGAAATAAATGGTAACGAAATGGTAACAAAACGAACAAAACAAAAATGAATTTTTGCAAAAAATTCACAAAAAATGGAAACGAACTGAAACGGACCCCCTAAATGACAAACAACAAATGAAACACCATTTTTTTATTCGTGCCCATCTCTAATAGCTATCATATCCCCCCTCAGCCTTCTTTTTGAAAGGCTAAACATTCCCAGTTCCCTAAGCCGTTTTTCATAAGACATTTCCTCCAGACCCTCAACCATCCTGGTTGCTCCCCTCTGCACCCGCTCAAGGTTGTCAACATCCTTTTTAAATTGAGGTGCACAGAACTGGACACAGTACTTTAGGTGGGGTTTGACCAGAGCAGAATAGAGTGGTACTACCACTTCCCTTGATCTAGACTCTATGGTTCTGTTGATGCGACCCAGAATTGCATTGGCTTTTCTGGCCGCTGCATCACACTGCTGACTCATAATGGCTATATACTACATCCAAAATCAGAGAAAGAATGCCTCTGAATGCTATTTGGTCAAAACTGTTGCAGAATTTTGAATTTGGGGCTTAGATTCATCTAGTTGCCCAGCAGAAGTGCTAGGATTCACAGAGGAGAATAGCTTCCAATTCCCCTTTTCTCATCAGCCAGAACCCACCATCTTAGTAACACACTCTGAGACATTAGTAAGAGAAAAAACAAAAACCATTGTCTTTACTGCCAGTCCTGAGCAGATCGAAGGGCAAACTAACAAGACATGTTCTCTCTGCTATTTAGTTAAAGAAATATTTTATTTCTTTAACAGACTACGGGGGGCTGGGAGCTCAAAAGGAGAGAGGTGGGGATCTGTTGGAACTCAGAAAGAGGGAAGACACCACTGATCAGTGCTGTTAGTGGTTGCAAGTCATCCCTGTCCAAAAAGGTCCCTCCCAACCAAACCTACTGAAGGCAGCATGCGACACTGCAAAAACTCCAACGGAAACTACATTGATAGAAAAAACTGGATTGAATCCACAGCGACGCACCATTACTGAAAAGAACACAAACACTATTGCAGTTTAAATGTAGCACCAATCTGCTCTTTCAAAAACCACAGTAAGGCTTCCACTGCTGCTCAGCCAGTGCTGGGAGGTTTTCCTAGATACCAGAGGTTCCAGGGCAGGGATAACACCATCTTCATCCATTTGACATGTGGCAAGAAAGGAGTTACTGGACTAGCTTCCCCCCCACCCTGGGCATGTTGGGGGGGGCAGCTTTTTCCCATAGGAATGGATTGCTTCAATGCATTCCTATGGGGAAATGAAAAATCGAAGCGAATGAAAGAGACATTCCCATTTCGTTTCATTTCATTTTTCTTTGATGGGTCAATTCATTATTCGTTTTGTTTTGTAAGCCACCTTGGGTCCCTCTGGGGAGAAAGGTGGCATAAAAATAACGTTGTTGTTGTTGTTGTTGTTTTGTTGTTTTTGTTGTTTTTGTTGTTAATGAACAATGAAAAAAATCATTTCTTGCCCATCTCTAGGAAGCAGCATTTCATTACAGATGAAATGAAATGGTGTGTTTTTTTCACTGAAATGAACCATTTCATTTTTTCTGTAAACCGGTCCCTTACCTGCTGGTGTTCCCCCCCTCGCCACCATCGAAACCTCCCAGCCAGGACAGAGAGGGTGAGTGGGCCTGGCAGGCTGGCCTGGGCCTCCTCCTCCTCCTCCTCCTCCACCACCACCACCACCACCACCACTGCCGCCACATGCCTCGCTGCCTCCGCCAGCAATGGCCCTGGCCAGCCGAGGAGGCTGAGCAGCCTGGCGGTAGACCATACCACTGATGCTGAAGGCCCTGGCCTCCCAGGGAGGCTGAGCAGCCTGGCAGTAAACTGCGCCGTCACCACTGGTGAAGGCCCTGGCCAGCAGGAAGGCTGAGCAACCTGGTGATAGACCACGCTGCCACCACTGAAAGCCCCCACCAGCACTAGAGCCCAGGAGGAGGGGTAAGTAGGGGCCCTGGAGCAGGAGGAAGGGGTGGGCTGCCCAGGAAGGAGCTTTTCCCATTTCATTTTATTAAAAAATCATTCTGTACATTTTTTTAGAAAAAATATTGTACAAAACGAAACCAAAGGAAATGCGGGGGGGGGGGAGGGCAACGGAACGGAACTAAGTGCAATTCTTCCATTTCATGCCCATCCCTAGTGGGAGGTTTTCCAGCTGCCTTGACATTGGTTGGCCAGCAGTGATGTTATAGCTTGGGCATACTGCCCCAGTAGCCTGATTTTCCCTGCATACCAAGTAGGACAGCTCTTGCTCTGATCCAAAAGCTGTGAGTAGCTAGGGAGGCTCCCAGTACTGGTTGAGCAGCTGGACCAACATGTACAGTGAGGAACCACATTCAAACAGGACATGTGCTGCAAGTGGATTTCTTTCCTGTTTGCTGTTTTGCTGAGAGTTATTGCAGACCTGGAGCTCCTGCCTTTGAGCAAACTTAACATTGTACAGGTATGTACTTTATAACTTTGTAACCATCCTGTCCAGACGGTTGTGTGGTATATAAGTCAAATAAATAAATAAACTATCAAGATGCTGAATCAGGATATAGAGTATTCCAGTAGCGTATTACGAAGTAGGATGAAGAGGGCATTGGTTTATTCCCTGTTGCACCTGAGGGTATGACAAGAACCAATGGGTGGAAACTCATCAGAGAGAAAGAGAGAGCCAACCTGGAAACAAGGAGAAATGTCCTGACAGTGACAGCCATTAAACAGCAGAACAGCTTGCCTCCTGATGTTGTGGCCACCCCATCGCTGGATGTTTTCAAGAAGAGATTGGACAGCCAATTTCTCCTTCTGAAATGCAATGAAATGACCCCCCCCCCAAAAAAAAATTCTATGACGAAAAAACAAGCTAGAGAAATTTCACAGACCTGGTATTTATTCATTCATTTATTTTGAATACTCAGGGCGAGCAGCATGAGACACACAAAACACAGTCTTCATCAGTGCCAAAGGAGGAAAAGGCATTTAAAAAGAGGATGTAAAATAAAAGAGACTTGTTGGGAGACGACCAATTTTTAAAAAGGCTTCCTTGTGGGTTTTTTTTTTGGGGGGGGGGACAAATCCATTTGGACCAGACCTGCCCCCCACTTCCCCTTCCACATGGTCCTCCTCCTGCCCCTATTGTCACAACAGGCAAGACCCCCACTGGCCAATCAACATGCTTGTTGAGCTGCTACACAACCCTGATCAATATATTCTAAAATTTCATTCAGAGAGAAATTGCCTCACTTCTGAAAAATTCAGTGAGCCATTTGGCCACATTTCTAGAATTTTACAGAGATGAGAAGAGCTATTTTTTATTTTTAAAAAAAATTAACAATAATCCTGTCAGCTTTGTGTGACTGTTAATGAAGTCTTATTTTTGAAAGATGCCATGGAACATATGTGTTTTAAGCTCCTTCAATCACAACATGTGGCAGATATATATTTCCCCTTCATGGTGTATTTTAATACATGAGAACTGATCTCTATGGAAATGTGGCAATTGTAGATGAATGGTATTTATTTCCTGTCTTGATAGCCAGAAGACATACCTGTTTCTCACCTCTGAATTCCACTGGCCCTGCAGTCCTGCAGAGTTTGACAAGCCCACATAAAAATTGCGATGGGTTTTTTTTATTAGGCGATTCCCTCCTGTACGTTTTCTGCAGGACGAGATTTTTAGTCAAAACTGGAAAAGCATGATATGCTCCCAAAATCCTGCTAGCAATCTAATGAGAAAATGATACCGAGCACCTCCTGAATTACTGTGGAAAATTTTCTGTGGCTTAATCCTCTTGTTTTGCTGCTCGGTTGTTTTGTATTTATTTATTTAAAAGTAGAAAGGGAAATGGTGTGATCTTCGCGGAACATCTGGGTTGCCAACATCTTCAGAGATACTGTTCTTGTATCTGTCAGGCAGACAGAAACAATGCAGGTAGCATTTATCTTACCATGGAGATTCCTGTTAGTGGGGATTTCAGCACCTTCCTTTTGCCTCTCGGCATGC
Organism: Phrynocephalus forsythii; assembly: GCA_029282475.1. Classification (NCBI taxonomy): domain Eukaryota; kingdom Metazoa; phylum Chordata; class Lepidosauria; order Squamata; family Agamidae; genus Phrynocephalus; species Phrynocephalus forsythii. Next base: position 13,305,920 of record JAPFRF010000008.1, on the reverse strand, counting down.
TGTTTTGTCATCTTAACAAAAACTGAGAACCCTCCAGTTTAAGACTGCTTTTAACTAGCCTGCAAAAGATTCATGGGGTCATATAATAAGACAGTGGTTCCCAACCTGGGGGTCGGGACCCCTTTGGGGGTCAAACAATTTCACAGGGGTCACCATGAGCCAGTGAAGGAAAAAGGCACAAACGGCTTGGGTCTGGAGGAGGAGGAGGAGAAGGAATGGAGGGAAGAGTGAGTTACAGCTTGATAGGTTGGATGGGATGTCAGTCAATGGCACCGGAGGCTGCAATTGGCTAAGGGTGCCTATAGAGGGCAGCTCTCTATGGCATCTGCAGCAGTGGCCTGCCAAAGGGGGCTTGTGGCCTCTTCCAAGCAGGGCAAGGGGACACCACAACATGAGGAACTATATTAAAGGGTCATGGCATTAAGAAGGTTGAAAAACACTGTACTGGGGCACAAAAAAACACCTAGCGCCGGCCCTGATTGCAGGACGCCCCTATGCTGTGGGAAATCAAATCATGCTAAATCGTGGTGGAAACGACAAACGACAAATGAAATGACAAATTTTTGAAAAATTTCGCGACAAACGGAAACGACCCGAAACGGACCCGTTCCGACAAGCGAAAACTTGAAACGTCATTTTTTCTGGTCGTGCCCATGTCTATTAGTGACCTATAAAGGTGTCACCTAACCTAGTTTAGCAGAGGAATCTAGTGGGGCTACTTTGAGATACAGGAGGCGGGACTAAATGGACTCTTGTCCTGATCTAGTAGGGCTGTTCTTATGCACCAACAACCATTTTAAAAACAATCTTGAATATTTTGGTTGTTTTCAGAAGCCACTCAAAGCTCTTTTTCCTATTGTTCCTTCTGGAAGACCTTGATCTAGACCCTGTGGACATTTCCTCAACCCCTGTTCCCCAGGTTTGGAGCCACAGCTAATTAAATAAGGTAAGCAGGGGTTGGTGTGGATGTGAGGTTGCCTGTGGTGTTGTGATTTTTTTTAATCTGAAGGATGTAAACCTTTTCCGTTGTCAAAATGTGTCTTCAAAATTGTGGGGGTGTTGGTTGTAGCTGCAGGTAAAATGTACCTTTCCAGAAAAGAATGGACTCGAGGACAAAATGGCCATTCCTCCATCATATTCAGTCCAGATCATCTGGCAGTTGATCAGACTTTTGATCTGTTTATCCATGGGTCTGCTGTTCATCTGCCTAAGATCTTCTGTCTCATTACAGTTGCAATTGATTAGTATAAAAAACAAAAAGCAAAGTGTTCTGCTTATATACCGCCCCATACCACTTCAAGTCGCCTCTGGGTGGTTTTTTACAGTTTAATTATGCAGGCTACACATTTCCCTTCCCAGCAGGCTGGGTACTCATTTTACCAACCTCAGAAGAATGGAAGGCTGAGTCAACCATGGGATTGAACCTCAGGCCATGAGCACAGTTTTTCCTTCAGTACAGTCATTTAACCACTGTGCCACAAGCCAAGTTACCCTGTCTTTTGTCTTGGCTTCCGACAGGATCCCCAGTGCCAATAAAAGAAACTCCTCTCTCAGGTCTGGATTCCAACATTTATTTATTATTGCATTTATTTGTTTAATTTAGGCACTGCCATTGTCCTAGAAATGGGAATCAATGTGGCAATTTAAAAAATGGATAGACACAAACAAAAGCACAATGGTTGAAATCCTGTTGCTTAGTGTGCCAAGTTGCCCTAGAGCAGGCCATTAAATCACCGTGGGGTGTTTTATGAATCAACTCTTCTGTAAATTCCATTAATCTAAATGGACCTAAATGGACCTACTCCAGTTGAGACTCATGTAATAACTCATGACTAGAGCAGGTCCTCTTGAATCAACACGACTTACGGAGTTTACTCAGCAAATCTCCACTGTTTTACTGGGCCTAATCTAGTGTAACTTTCTATGTTAAGCAACAAGGATGCAGCCAATACATTATAAATTAGACTATTATTTATTTATTTATTTATTTATTTATTTATTTATTTATTTATTTATTTATTTATTTACTGTCCCATCTGGCCCAAAGTGCCACTCTGGGCTGTTCACAATATGTAAACATAATTGGTACAATATACAATAAGTGAAACAAACATGATTTGAATAAAATATATTTAAAAGACATTGCCACTTAACAAGATTGCTGTACTTTACCATTAAAATTCTCTTATCTTCTCTTCTTCGATTTATTCATTTCCAAAATGTTCACCTGAATAAAAAGTCCTTTGCTGCCATTATAGTCATTTCTGGGACCAGCATAGCCCTGGGTCATGGTTGCGGAATGAATCTACACATTTCACACTTCAACATATGCAGTAAATTAGTTATTCTTCACTCTTCACACTTCTCCAAATTTTGCTATGCAGTTGTGTCAGATATTAGTTAGTAAAGCTATGTACTAGACAGGTGGATAAATAAATGGTCTGTATGCATTTAATTGATTTCTAAAATGGAGTCTGCAAATGTGCAAAGTCACAGTGATTGAGTCTAAAGTTTTTTTTCTATTTGACTGCAGATGTAAAGAATGGGCTTAAATGGGTTTGTCTGATGCAAGGTCCTGCAATAGCCATGATGCAATGTGTTACCTGATTGGACAGACAAATGTATATAAGTGCTCTGTTAATCAGTGTTCAATGGACCTTTGTGAGTAAGACACCCATTCTTGTCTCTCTATGGTATGTGCTAATTATGTATGCCATGTATAATGAAATGATGTTATGCTGTTGATTTTTCTCCATGTCACTTATCTGTGTATATATGTAATATAGCTATTTGTTGTTTTAAGTAAGCTCTGGCTTTGTCTGTTTCTGCTTCTATCTATGTAATTGTTCAACAAGTATTTGCTTCCACTGGCAGAACAAATTGCAAAATACTCTTGACAAGTTGTTTAACAAGACCCAGATCAATGTACATATTAGGAGAAAGTGCACACAAAATTGTGTATGCATTAGTAACAAAATCACAAACATTGCAACATAATTACAGAAATACAGAGGGATGGATTTGTGACGAGCATGATAACCGTATGGTCACTTGCCTGCCTGGTGCAAAGGTTGCAGACATCACCAGAAATCTAGATAGCTTGTTAGAGAGAACCGGGAAGGAGCCAGTGGTCATGGTACACGTTGGTACAAATGATGTCGGGAAGGCCAAATGGTCAGTCTTGGAAGCCAAATTCAGGTTGTTAGGTAGAAGATTGAAGTCCCGGGCTTCCAAGGTAGCATTTTCAGAAGTGCTACCTGTTCCTCGTGCAGGACCCGCAAGGCAGGCAGAACTCAGAAGCCTCAATGCGTGGATGAGGCGATGGTGTCGAGAGGAGGGCTTTAGATTTGTCAGGAACTGGAGAACATTTTGGGACAAGCCAAACCTGTTCAGGAGAGATGGGTTGCACTTGAATCATGATGGGACCAGATTGCTGGCACTCAACCTCAAAAAGGCAGCAGAGCAGCTTTTAAACTGATAACTGGGGGAAAGCCGACAGGAGCTGAGTGGAACACCTCATCCTCAGGGAATGAGGTTGGAGAGGGTAGAGAATCACATAGAGAAGACATAGCAGGTATTAGCACTGAGAGAATAACGGAATGTGACAGTTTGTCTACTGAAAATCAAAGCTGTCGGGGAAAAGAACAAGGCAGCAGCTGCTGTTGCGGGACCCACTGTACAGGTGCTTCTACGCCAATGCTCGAAGCCTCCAAGCAAAGATGGGAGAACTTGAACATTTGGCAGCTAGGGATAACATAGATATAATAGTCATAACAGAAACCTGGTGGAACGAGGAGAACCAGTGGGATACAGCAATCCCAGGCTATAAACTCTATAGAAGAGATAGAGAGGGGCGGGTTGGAGGAGAAGTGGCCATCTATGTCAAAGAAGGGGTAAAATCCAGCAGAATGGAGATTGACAGAGGGTCTGACTCCACCATAGAATCACTGTGGTCCAAGGAGTGATGTGATAGTTGGAGTATTCTATCGTCCACCAGATCAAAAACTTGAGGGGGACCTTGAAATGAGGAGAGAAATCATGGAGGTGGCTAAGAGGGATAGGATAGTAATCATGGGGGACTTCAATTATCCCCACATTGACTGGGCCAATGCAAGCTCCGGGCAAGAAAGAGAAACTGGGTTTCTCAACTTGCTGAATGACTGTGCCTTAGAGCAACTTGTCATGGAGCCCACCCGAGAACAGGCAACTCTGGATCTAATACTGTGCAATACTCAGGACCTGGTCAGGGATGTGAATGTCACTGAGCCTCTGGGGAACAGTGACCATGCTGCAATTTCCTTTGCCATGCATGTCGGAGGAAGAGTGTCAACCAAATCAGACATAAAAACCCTTGATTTTCGAAGGGCAAACTTCCCTCAGATGAGGAAACTAGTTAGAGAGAAATTGAAGGGGAAGGTTAGAAGAATCCAATCTCTTCAGAGTGCATGGAGCCTCTTTAAAACAACAATAATAGAGGCCCAGCACAAGTGCATACCACAAAGAAAGAAGAGCTCATTTAAGTCCAAGAGGACACCGGCATGGTTAACGAGTGGAGTTAGAGAGGCTCTAAAGCACAAGGAGAGGTCTTTCTGTAAATGGAAATCCTTCCCAAATGAAGAAAATAAAAAGGAACACAAACTCTGGCAAAAGAAATGTAAGAAGATGATAAGGGAGGCAAAGAAAGATTTTGAGGAACGCATGGATAGCAATATAAAGGGTAATAATAAAAGCTTTTTTAAACATGTTAGAAGTAGAAAACCTGCCAGAGAACCAATTGGGCCTCTGGATGGTGAGGGAGGAAAAGGGGGACTTGGACATTGCAGAGAAATTGAATGAGTTCTTTGCGTCTGTCTTCATGACAGAGGACCTTGAGCAGATTCCGCTGCCTGAGCCGCCCCTCTTGACTAAAGAATTAAATCAAATACAGGTTAAAAGAGAGGAGGTTTTAGGACTAATTGATAATTTGAGGATTAACAAGTCACCGGGCCCAGATGGCATCCACCCAAGGGTTATTAGGGAACTGAGAAATGAAATTGCAGATCTCTTAACGGTTATATGCAACTTGTCTCTTAAAACGGCCACAGTGCCGGAGGACTGGAGGATAGCAGATGTCACACCAATTTTTAAAAAAGGAAGGAGGGGGGACCCAGGAAACTACAGGCCAGTTAGCCTTACATCTGTCCCAGGGAAGATGGTGGAAAGCCTCATCCAAGAGAAAATCTTAAAACACATAGAAGAACAAACCTTGCTGAGAGAAAATCAGCATGGCTTCTGTAAGGGTAAATCTTGTCTGACAAACCTGTTAGATTTTTTTGGAAAGGTCAACAGGCACGTGGATTTGGGTGAACCAGTGGATATAGTCTATCTGGATTTTCAAAAGGCTTTTGACACAGTCCCTCACCAAAGGCTGCTGAGAAAATTGCATAGTCAGGGGATAAGAGGACAGGTCCTCTTATGGATTGAGAACTGGTTGAGATCCAGGAAACAAAGAGTAGGTGTCAATGGGAAATTTTCACAATGGAGAGAAGTGAAAAGCAGTGTGCCCCAGGGCTCTGTCCTGGGACCGGTGCTTTTCAATCTGTTCATAAATGACCTGGAGACAGGGATAAACAGTGAGGTGGCCAAGTTTGCAGATGACACAAAACTTTTCCGTGTGGTGAAAACCAGAGAAGATTGTGAAGAGCTCCAGAAGGATCTCTCCAAATTGGGGGAATGGGCTGAGAAATGGCAAATGCGTTTTAATGTAACCAAATGTAAAGTAATGCATATTAGGGCAAAAAATCCAAACTTCATCTATCAACTCATGGGCTCTGAGTTATCTGTGATGGAACAGGAAAGAGATCTAGGTGTGTTGGTGGACAGCTCCATGAAGGTGTCTCCCCAATGTGTGGCAGCGGTGAAGAAGGCCAATTCCATGCTAGGGATTATCAAAAAGAGGATTGAAAATAAAACAGCCAACATTATAATGCCATTATACAAAACAATAGTAAGGCCCCACCTGGAGTATTGTGTACAATTCTGGTCACCGCATCTCAAGAAAGACATAGTGGAACTGGAAAAGGTGCAGAAGAGAGTGACTAAAATGATTACTGGCCTGGGGCACCTCCCTTATGAAGAAAGGCTAAAACATTTGGGCCTCTTTAGTCTGGAAAAAAGGCGCTTGAGGGGGGATATGATTGAGACATACAAAATAATGCAGGGTCTGAGTAAAGTGGATAGAGGGAAGCTCTTCTCTCTCTCCCAGAATACTGGAACTAGGGGACATACACTCAAATTGAGGGCTGGGAGAGTAAGAACTGACAAAAGAAAATATTTTTTCACCCAGCGCGTTGTAAGACTATGGAACTCCCTGCCACAGGATATGGTAATGGCATCTGGCCTGGATGCCTTCAAAAGGGGATTGGACAGATTCCTGGAGGAAAAGTCCATCACAGGTTACAAACCATGATGGAGATGTGTAATCTCCAGGCTTTAAAACCAGGGTACTTCAAGGGCCAGATGCAGGGGAGTAGTATCAGGAGACAGATATCTAGTCTCATGCACTCCCAAACGCATCTGGTGAAGCCGCTGTGAGATACAGGAAGCTGGACTAGATGGGCCTTTGGCCTGATCCAGCATGGCTCTTCTTATGTTCTTATGTTCTTATGTTCTTAAATGTTGGTTAGGAGAAAGTGCTAAAATTATATGTAGAGTCCTCCCTCCCCAAGTATACAAAACAAGAGGTATTAGAAGAAAATGCATAAGAGTTTTGTGTGGCTTTAAATCCAAAACAAAATGTATGTTGATGCAGAAATGGAAAAAGGTTAAAAACAGGAGTGGGTGGGTGGAAGAAATGGACAAATTTACCATTCCTTAAGAGGTTGGAACTGATTGTTATCAACAAAGCTAGCTACCCATTATGGAACCAGAGCAATTATTAGTGTTCCTACACAGTCATTTTCGGCGCGACACCAGGCTGGCATGTAGTTGATGCCGCCTCAGGAAATATTCCACTTGTTTTCAACCTCCTCCACCCCCAGTGAAGTGAATGATAGAAGTTTAATGTTTACAGGATGCAAAATTGAAAATCAGATTCCCAAATGTGTGACTATGCTACGTGCGGACAAAGGGGATGGAATCCAGAATGTATTTTAAGACTGAACAGCCAGTCAAAACTGCATTTCTTAAGCCGTACCTAACAGGAAGGGGCAGTCCAAGCAAAATGTTGTGACATTTGGATGGGTCCTTGAATCAGGACTGCATTTGGCAGAGAGGTAGTAAACTACAGTATATGGACTTCTTGAGCCAAAAGTGGAGAAGAATGCAAAGCTATTGTTAGAGTTGTGATTTACATTTCTAACAAATCTTCATGGTCCATCATGGTCTTGTCGGTCTTGGTGTGTTGGTGGACAACTCCATGAAGGTGTCTCCTCAATGTGTGGCAGCAGTGAAGAAGGCCAATTCCATGCTAGGGATTATCAAAAAGGAGATTGAAAATAAAACAGCCAACATTATAATGCCATTATACAAAACAATAGTAAGGCCCCACCTGGAGTATTGTGTACAATTCTGGTCACCACATCTCAAGAAAGACATAGTGGAACTGGAAAAGGTGCAGAAGAGAGCGACTAAAATGATTACTGGGCTGGGGCACCTCCCTTATGAGGAAAGGCTCTTTAGTCTGGAAAAAGGCGCCTGAGGGGGGATATAATTGAGACGTACAAAATAATGCTGGGCATGAGTCAAGTGGATAGAGGGACGCTCTTCTCCCTCTCACAAAATAACAGAATTAGGGGACATACACTCAAATTGAGGGTGGGGAGAGTAAGAACAGACAAAAGAAAATATTTTTTCACCCAGCGTGTTGTTAGTCTGTGGAATTCCCTGCCACAGGATGTGGTGATGGCATCTGGCCTGGATGCCTTCAAAAGGGATTGGACAGATTCCTGGAGGAAAAGTCCACCTCAGGTTACAAACCATGATGGAGATGTGTAATCTCCAGGCTTAAAACCGGGGTACTTCAAGGGCCAGATGGAGGGGAGTGGTATCAGGAGACAGATATCTAGTTTTGCGCTCTCCCAAATGCATCTGGTTGGGCCACTGTGAGATACAGGAAGCTGGACTAGATGGGTCTTTGGCCTGATCCTGCATGGCTCTTCTTATGTTCTTATGTTCTTATCCTTCTGTGTATGTGTTTGTGTGTGTCTCATAGTGAATTCAGTAGTTATTTTTCAAATAAAGCACATAAAACCACATAGAGTATGAGAAATTCCATATGTTTCCATGTGTATTTCTAAAGACACAAGCTAGCTGGTCCGGACAATGGAAGAAATTTAAGACTGAGAAAATGAGAAAGCAATTGCCAGTCCTTAAAAACAAACTTAATGGTCCACCATGCCATCAGGATAATTATCGGCATTCCTACACAAACATTTCATAAACTATATAGGCCATAATATATTTACATGGCCTATAGCTTATGTAAACACAGAAAACATTCTCCACCCATTTACACATCCCTGCCACCACCACCAAAATGAAAAAGCTCACATTCCCAATTGTTTATATATTCCAAACATGGACAAGTCCACCTCTGATCTTGCAATATCAGCCAAAACAGCATCCCACAAGCTATTACAGAAGCAATATGCTGCATTCATAAACCGTCCCATGGGTGGGTTGGTTTTTAAAGGATTGCATTTTTAATAGGACATTGCTTCATATTTTGCTAGCTAAGTAAATTCCTGAACTACAGAGACAGAGATATGTCTTGGATGCCTGTGCAATCATTGCCTCAATCAAGAACATCGTATTAGTACCAATTGTATGTATCTTGTATGCAGCTTTCTCCCAGGAGAGTCTCAGAAACAAAGCAGGTGAAGCTTAACTGAAACTCATTCATGCCAAAAAAAAAAAAAAAAACAATGGGGGGAAAATTAGAGGAAATGAAGCGTATTGGAGAACATGCATAGAAGAAGGTATTCAAGATGCCTCCCAACCAAAAGGGCCTTCACATTCATTTCAAGGACTAGAACAGACTCTTATATTGAGATGGATGGGTTCCATCGATTGAGACGAGTGGTGGAACTTGTACTTTAACAAACCCATCGGCACCCCTGGGAAAGAATAGATTTCTCTGCTGAAATAACACTAGAGAGTGCTTGGAGAGCTCAGTGGTTTGGGACATGGGCTTTGGAGCCAGAGGCTGGGAGGTCAGTTGTCCAGTCCTGTGCCTCTGTGGACAAGCTTCACAGTCCAAGGGTGTCCTCAGAAGAAGGGAGTAGTAAACCACCTCTACCTGGAAGTTCCAGGAAACGATAGCCATATCAGAAGAGACTTGGCGGCACATGATTCTTGATTACTATACAGTGGTACCTTGTATAAAGGAAGGAATTAATTCATTCCAAATCTCTAGGCTTGAAACCAGGGTACTTCAAGGGCCAGATGCAGGGGAGTGGTATCAGGAGACAGATATCTAGTTTTGTGCACTCCCAAACGCATCTGGTGGGGCCACTGTGAGATACAGGAAGCTGGACTAGATGGGCCTTTGGCCTGATCCAGCATGGCTCTTCTTATGTTCTTATGTTCTTAAATGAAATTATGTTAAGTAAAATTTCCTTTATACAAATTTCCCATAGGAATGCATTGAAAACAGAGTAATCCCTAATCACGACCATTTTTATGTTGTACAGATTCGCCCCATAGGTGATTCTGTTAAGCAAATTTTCCCTATCTCTGGAATTTTTTTATGTTGTACAGATTTTATGTTATACAATCTGTTTGTTATATGAGGGTCCACTGTACCAGTAGATAACAGCACCCGCTGTTGTATTCCGCTAGTATACTGACTGACTCCCATTCTCCTCCCACTTCCAACCAGACTGGACAGATCTGCTATGAGCCTTTTTTGTTTTCTCGGTTGGTATCTCTGAGTTTGGTAATGGTGGATATAAATATCTTTTGAAACAAAAGGGATGGAGACACTGCATTTGGTTAGTTAGACTATAACATTTATAAAGTATTTTCCCTTCCAGTTTCCTTGTAAATTCTTATTGCATTTGACAAGAGGTTGTAAACAAAATTTCACTTGTCTTCTTAAATTGCACGCTCCAGATGAGTTTGGGCTCTGTTCTCAGTTGAGATGCATATAAATCAGGTGTAAATGAAGTCACTTGTGTGTAAGACTGGCAAAATTAAGAGGAGAATATCAGCTGGGTTTCTTCCCCCATTAGTTAGGTCAAATGCAGGGAAATTTCATTCAATCTTCTAATCAAGGAGCTCAATGTACTATGCTCAACTGTTTTCTGTTTCTGATAAATTGCATTGTTTAATATATATCTGAGGATTCTCTCGATACTGCCTGCAACATGCATGAACACCTCTTGTTGTTATGTGCTGTCAAGCTGGAACCAACACAAAGTGATCCTAATTAGGCTTTTAAGGTAAATAAGATATTTAAAGAGTTGTCTTCCCGGTTCCACTCCCCAAGTGAACTTACGTGGCTGCACAGAGATCTGAATTCAGGCCTCCTGGCTCTCAGTCTGTCATTCTATCCACTACGCCAGACCGGGTAACCCTCTAGTACAGTAGGATCCTGGTATCTGCTGGGGATCAGTTCCCGGCCTTTTTGTGGATAGCGAAAACCATGGATAAGAGAGAACGCCTCAAAAATCCAAACTGCTGTTTTGTGACAATAAAAGCAAAGCAAAGTGTTCTTCTTATATACTGCCTCATAACACTTCAAGTAATCTCTGGGTGGTTTACAGTTTTTAATTACAGCATGCAGGCTACACAATGCCCCCCCCCCAGCAAGCTGGGTACTTATTTTACTGACCTTGGAAGGATGGAAGGCTGAGTCAACCATGAGCCTGCTACCTGGGTTTGAACCCCAGGACATGAGCAGAGTTTTAGCTGCAGTATAGGCATTTAACCCATTTTACAACAGTAGCTTGCTTTACAGCTGCTATTTGTGCCAGTAACTTGCTTTGTAGCTGCTGAATTATTTATTTCATTTTCCTCTGCCAACTGTGGATAACTGAATCAGTGGTTAATGAAACTGTGGATACAGGGGTCCTATTGTACTACTTCTTGTTATTATGTGGTGCCACTTATGGTGACTCAATGGATGAGCACTCTTCAAGTGCCTTGGTCAAGTCATCCACACTGAAGCTTGTGGTTTCTTTAGGGAGTCAATCCATCTCATATTAGGTTTTCCTCTTCCTCTGCTGCCTTCAACCTTTCCCAGCATCCTTTCCTTTGTCCTTTCCGGAGAATCCTTCTCCTGATGTGTCCAAAGCAGGACAGCCTCCGCTTCAACATTTTTTTGCCTCCAGAGATACTTAATCTTTATTGCTTAAGGCAGGGCTGTCCAAACTTCAGCCCTCCAGATGCTTTGGACCACAACTCCCAGAATTCCAAGCCTGTGTTGTCAATGATAAAGGATGGTGGGAGTCATGGTCCAAAACATCTGGAGGGCCAAAGTTTGGACACCACTGGCTTAAGGCTTACATAACTCAATTGGAACTTGCTATTGCAAATACTGTAAGGATGTTCAGAATCAGACTGGGAAAAACTGGAGTCCGGAGAAAATCTAGACACATCATAGCCCAAAGACCTGTTTGTCTGCATGCTTCTTCACCTGAACTGTTCCACTACTTAATTTTATTTTATTTGTATTTTATTGAATATTTTTTTGCCCTGCCTTTCTCCTTGGAAAAGGACCCAAAGTGTGGGTGGCACTGATAAAGTAGTTGAAGAGATTGAAGATCACAGGGTTGTGTTTGTGGAATATTTCTTCATGCCTTCTTCATCTCCAGAACTGCTGTTTCTCGATCCTAAAATATATTTGCTAGCCTTCTGTTTTCTAAACATCTTGATGAATCATGTTGACTCTTTGGATTCCCCATAGCCATCTCTGTAGGTCAACATTATCTCAACAGCTGATACATGCATTGAGAGGCCAATATAATCTGCCCTGGGTTCATTGTTTTAGGAGAAACACAGGATAAAAATATTTTAAATGAATATAACTGAGAACACTGGCAGTGTGGTATAGTAGCAGGAATATTTAGGGTTTGGCAGATCAAGGATCAAGTTCTTGTTGAGCTATGAGATTTACTGGGTGATAGGGATGGGCATCTTATGAAAAATGACATGCTGTTTCATAGTTTCATAAGCTTACAAAATGTTACAATTAGATACAGCAAACGGTGTGTCATCAAGAAATGAAACGAAACACCATTTTTCATTTTGGAAATGAAACTATTCATCCTAGGGGTGAGAAGCATCTGGTTCCAGCCATCTTGAGAACAGGAGGTTTATTTTTAAACTGATTGATTTGTTTTCCTTCCTTCCCTCCCGCATCTCAGCTGTTGAACTAGCTTATCCCTGATCTTGATCTGCCTGCAGCTAGCCAGGAGCTGAGCTCTTCCCTTCCCTTCTCTGCTAGCTGTGCCTGGATCTGCAAGTATCCTGGTTTTTCTTTCCTGATTAAGTAGGACTGTGGAGGTTTATATATATATATTCCTCCCTCCCCGTGCTGATCAGCTGTTGAGCTTTTCTCTCCAGTCTTCTTGATCTGAGGTGCAGCAGCTGGCTATTAGATTTCCTTCTTGTTTACAAAGGGTTCTTTGCTTGAAAGAAAATAGATTGGAAGTTTTAAGGAAGGCCTTTGATTTAGGGCAGTGGGCTCCCTGTTAAATAAATAAAGGAAAGCTCCCCATTATTTATAGCCTTACGAATTGCTTTGTTTTCTGATGAAAATTCTTTTTCAAAACCTGTTAATAATAAAACAAAACGAAATGAAGACTGAAACAAAATGAAACACTATATTTTCATTCCATATCCATCTCTACTGAGTGATGTTGGAGTAGGCAGAAGTAACTCCTTGAGTCAGCAGGACTTTCAGCTATTTTATAGGGTCTTTCAATGCCCTGGCATACCCAATCTGTTCCTGCTGGACTTTTGCTGCTCTAGCGGATCCTTCAATAGCCAAACGGAATGAATAAGGTAAGTGGATGTAATACTTAAGGTACTAATGAAGTGATGCTCTGATAAATATTTTAAGGAAGAACAAAAATAAGATTTTGTTTTAAAAAAATGTAGTGCCCATGCACATTGGCACAAATTAAAACGACAGCAGCATTCAGATCCACATAAACGCATAGAGTTGAATCAATGTAGAAGCAAGGTGGTCTTTAAAAAAAACAAATCCCTGCTGGCCAGTTGAAATACGCTTACTTTACAGACCAAATAAATTGATTTCACCTTTGAGTTGTGTGCCCGGAAATATAAAAATTCAGTTTAAATTAGGCTAAAATTGATTTAACTGTTGTTCTTATTGCTGGTGGGGCCACACTCTCAGACAGATCTTTTTTACTATTTGTTCAGCTAGTTCAAGGTTCCTTGTCTTGCCCATGTGTTGTCGGAGGTGGGGTTGCCAGATCTGATGTGCCCTTAAAACGCAAACCCTGCTAAGTAGTGGAAAGGCTTTTGGAATCATCTAGCCATGGTGGCCACTGAAGTTTGGACATTGTTTCACAGGCAGAAGAAGCAGTTGAGATCTGCACCATCCTCTTGGACATCAAGTCTAGATGCCTGTCCTGGCAACCAATCTAACGTGTTCACTACACTCAGCTGTGGCTTTGGGGACCTTGAGGTTTTAATACACAACTGTTAGTTGCAGATTATCTCTGTGCAAATGGTATAGTGTCATATTCAAGAGGACTGAAGAAATAACACAAGGATAGTGAGAGAGCATGGCCTTTGAAGTGCTGGCACCTCCCATGTGAAATCCTGGAGGGTCTACCTTTAACACTGGGCCAGAGTCTCTCTGTTTCTTATCCTACACTTCCTCTCACAACAAAGCCTAGGAAACAAAAAAGGGAGAGATGGCTACAGATTAGGTCTTTGCTTTTCAAGAAAGCACAATCACCTGTAGAAACTCCCTGTTTAAAATCTAAAAGCGACAAGTCTAAGATCATCAAGTGTAAATAGGTATCATTGGAGGCCAAAGCCAAGATCATCACACTCTCATATTTCCGATCATCATATTTGGGTGTGAAAGCTGTGCAGTAAAGAAAACCTATTGGGGTGGTGCTGGTAGAATTGATTGTTTGAAATTTGGTGATGGAGAAAACCTTTGTGTGTCTACCCTAGGCTGCCAGAAAGACACACAAAAGGGTCCTAGACCAGTGGTGGTGAACCTTCGGCACTCCAAATGTTTTGGACCACAACTCCCGCAGTCCTTTGTCATTGGCAATGCAGGCTTGGAATTCTGGGAGTTGTGGTCCAAAACATCCAGAGTGTCAAAGGTTCGCCACCACTGTCCTAGACTAAACCCAACCTGATCTGTCTCTGGATGCAAAACTGTTGAAACTGACGGTGTCTTGTTTTGGGTACATCCTGAGAAGGTGAGAGTCGCTGGAAAAAGCAACAATACTTGGAAAAGCAGAAGGCAGCAGGAAAAAGAGGAAAGACCAAATATGAGATGGACTAACTCCTTAAAGGAACCACAGGGTTGAGTCTTCAAGAACTGAGCAGGGCAGCTGGGAAGAGGACATTTTGGAGATCTCCCATTCATAGAGGTGCTATAAGTCGGAAGAAACGTGACAGCATGTCGCAGTTGTATCTTTATGAGGATTCAGGTGGATGTGTGCGTATTTTACCTGAGGGTTCCACAGAGCAGTTCCAATTTCCTTTCTGCAAAATGGATATTTAGTTATGCCTTATGCAGCAGGGGAATGTGTAATTGTGCATTTATCAAAAGCATTCAAACTCTGCCAATGTGGTGTTGTGAACAGAGTGAATACTAGAAGATCTGAGTTCAGATCCCCCTCTGGCCACGGAAACTCACTAGGAGAGGACAGTTGTAAATCTACAGCTTAAATACCACCCACGTGCATGACACACAGATGCACACACTCTGCCTCTGGTTTGTACTCCAGTTCTAAGCAATGAGGCTGTTTGCCCCCCCCAGCCGAAACTAAATATGCGAGACACAGGTGTGGGGTAAACAAGGGCCAGATTTATTAAAATCAATAAGAAGCAAGCATACCTTAAACCAGGAACAAAGCAATAAAGGAGGGGGCCTTCGTAGTGTGGGAATTACCGGGTCCAGGGGGGCCTGGGCCCAGACCCCCTCCTGCGATCAGATGTTCGGCAAGTAAGGGTGACCAAGGGGCACAACAAGGCAAACGGTGCCCCCCACCGTTGACTGAAGCTGATTACCTTCCCAGCCGGGCGTTGGGGTGCCATCACCTGGCTTGGGCCCTACCCGGCTGGGGTAAGCTTATGATCCCCCCCTCCCAGCACGCTGTAATCACTTGACTTGCAGCGTCCAGAGGTTAGGGGTTGAAGCTTCTTGGTGGCTGTTACTCCCTGCCATGTTGCTTTTCCCGCACTACCTGCCACCGCACAGAGCAAGCTTGCTATGCTCCGTGACTGCCCACCAGGCTGCCTACCTCAGCCTGCAGCCCCCTCCTTAAATCATCGAGAAATAGTGATAAGCCAGCGTCTGAGAGGTGCACACCATCCAATCTGTACAGCTCCGCCCTCTTGATGTTAATACCTGAATGCCCAACAACTGCCCTGCCCCTCCACAACACATGATGGCAAACCTCACGGTTCAACAACCGGCGAGCCCAATGGATGGGGACCTTGGCTCCGGGTGGGCCCCAGCAGCACCTTGGCACGATTGTAGACCATACCACCTTCGAGCCCGGGTGCAACTCCTTCCACTTTGAGAGGTCCCTTTTAATTTCCAAAATCAGGGATTTGCCCGTCTGCTTCCCCAGGTCGTTACCACCTGCGTGTACCAGCAGAATGTCAGGAGGCCGGCCCACTGTCAATTGGAGTGCCATAGGCAGGACTTCCTCCCATCTCAGCCCCCTCCAGCCCCTCCATTCCACGATGGCAAAAGCCCTGAGACTGAGCTGTGTTCCCCAGGCAGACTGGGCAGCGAAGCGGGCAGTCCAATAGACGAAACTGTGTCCAATCACCAGGATGTGCTTCCTCCAGGCAGCCAGGCATGGTCCTACGACATAAGAACAGAAAAGAAAGAGGAGGGGAGGGTGGGGCAGTTGTGACTATTTCACAATATAGGCAGGGGGCGTACATAAACCTTATAGCACTGGGATCTCCATCTACCTCTTGATTGTATAGCGGCATTGTTATATCCCAGTGATGCCGCCGTTGACGCCACACCTATCTGGAATGAATGCGTCCCAAAGTGGACACCTGCGATGCCAATCCTTGCCAGGGCTGCGGCGGTGATCTTCCAAAACTTGTACCTGGTAAGGGGGACACCATACCAATGCCGAAATAGGTAGCCTCTGTCCCTCCCCCTTAGCCACAGGTTTTGCTTTATTAGCCGGACCGGGCAGATCTCCAGGATGTGGCAGGGCCCCAACTCGATAACCGCCCCCTTGCCCTCCTGGTCGGTTTTTGATCTGCGGATCCTCAATGTAAGACACTTCTGGCTCACCTCCACGTCGGATACCTGCAAGGCTAGCCCGGACTCATCCTTTTTTCTGCCCGCCACTAGTTCTCCAATTCTCAAGGCCCCGAAGAATGCCAATGATGTAGCTGCCCTAAACAGGGACTGCTCAAAATCATCTTTGCACACAACAGCCCACTCCCCACTTAGGTGCCTCATAATTTCAGGTGTGATGGGTGACCTGTCATCGACCCTGGGCCCTCTCTCCCTGCTGTAGCCCTCGACCATCTTCCGAACCCTAAAATCAATGGATGTGTCCCTGTGACCCTTGGACTTGGCGTGGAATGCCAACGCAGCCAACTTGCCCTGTATGGATCTCGGTGCCAGCCCTTTCCTGTACAGATGCACCAAAAACTGCTGGTGGTGCTCGACCGGGACCGGTCACAGGCGCTGCAACCCCACCCCTCCCGAAACACCTCAAACTCCTTGACTACCACATCGTAGCCTCTCCTCGTCCATGGGGCCAGGGACAAGCCTATAGCCTGGGTGGCCTCCCTTCTCCAATCGCTCATACTGCTTCCGGTAGCTCATCGGGATGAGGGTGCGCATCCGGCGCCAGTTCCCTGAACCGGTCAATCTGGTGGCGGAAAAGGGCATCAGCCAATCTGTTATCAAGTCCAGAAATATGTTTAGCATGGACCACGATGTTAAACTGCAGGGTTCTCAACACGAAGGCCCTAACCAGCTGCATAACTCGCTCTGCCTTAGCTGATAGGTGGTTTATACAGACATATTGTCGCACCAGCATGTGACTGAAGAATTGGCCCAGGCCTCCACCCACAACCACAAAGTCCCCAGGATCGGAAAAAAATCTAAAAAGGTTAGGTCTCTGGTTATCCCTTTCCGATGCCGACTCTCCGGCCATGCGCCATGAACCCACCTGCCCCTGAAATAGATCCCGTAACCTACTGCCCCAGCAGTGTCTGTGTGGACCTGGAATTCTCCCCGTAGGAGGATTTCAGCCCGCCAGAAGGAAACACCATTGAAGTCCTGTAAAAACCTGAGCCATACATCCATATCATCATGCATACCCCGGGTAACCCTGGTCCTGTGGTGGGGTTTGGTAAGGTCCCACATGGCAGCGCATAGGCACCTACAGAATGCTCGCCCGGGCGCTATGACCCGGCAGGTGAAATTGAGGTGCCCAACAATTTCCTGTAATTCCTTGAGCGTAACCTTTTTGGTATTGCACAGATCTGTTAGGCGCTGCCTGAGGTTCTCTATTTTAGGGGTGGGTAGCCTGGAGGACTGTTGCTAGGTGTCCAACTCTATCCCTAAAAAGGTTATGACCGAGGCCGGACCCTCTGTTTTTTCCTCTGCGAGTGGTACCCCCAGTTCGTTAGCCATCTCCAGGAAGGCCGACAGCAGCCTGTGGCACCTGCCTGTTCCCCTTTTTCAACAGAAAATAAAATCGTCAAGGTAGTGGGCTGTGCTAGCCATTCTGGTGATGTTTCTGAGTTTCCATTCGAGGAAAGTGCTGAAGCGCTCAAATGCCGTGCATGAAACCGAGCAACCAAATGGCATGGCCCTATCCATGTAATATGCCCCCTTGAACTGGAAACCCAGGAGTTCCACATCTTCCGGGTGCACTGACAGCAGGCAGAAGGCTTAATTTATGTCACATTTTGCCATCTCTGGCCCTACCCTGCAAAACCTAATCATGCGCACTGCCGTATCAAACGAAGTATAGTGTACCGTGGCCATCTCCTTTGGGATTGTGTCGTTGACTGACTGACCCTCAGGGTACGAAAGGTGGTGGATTAATCTGTATTCCCCCGGTGTCTTTTTAGGCACTAACCCTAGTGGTGAAATCCTGAGGTTCGCCACGGGGTGCTTGAATGGGCCCAATACCCTGCCCTCTTCCACCTCTTTATTAATCTTTTGCCTGGCCACCCACTCCATGCCCCTCAGTGATTTGAGGTGATGTGCTGAACTAGATCTCCTCTCTCCGACTGCTGGGATTCTAAAACCCACCAGAAAACCCTCTAAAAGTATTGCGGCCGCCTTCCTGTTGGGATAGTACTGTAGCCAGTGGACTGGGGCCCTTTTGAATTTGAATTTGAGTTTGAGTTTCCCCCGCCCCCTTGGTTGGGTCTGCCAGACGCCCCATGCTCCTTATTCTGCCCTCTGCTGCCCCTGGCTCTGGCGCAGTTAACTGCCATGTGGGCTGCGCTGCACACTGAGCATTCGTGTTTGAACATACAGGACCTCCTCCCGCACCCCCGTGCCATTAAAGTCCCAACACACCAGGCGGGGTTGAACCACCTGCCCCGCGGAACCGTGGGGTGCAGTGCTGGATAGGGCTTTTTAATGAGGTGGCCACTATCAAAGCGATCGCCCGTAGACGGTCGCAAGGGGGTCATAAACTGCAGCCATAGCACAGTAAGAGGGACGTCCCAACGGAGAGTAGGATCGAGTGTGGCCCGCTTTCTAAACTGCTCATCATACATGAGCCAAGCGTGGCCGGGGAAATCCATGTGGGCTTTATAAATCATGTCTTGGTATTGAATGAGGGCAGGGGCCCACCAACGTTGTTCCCGCGTGATCACAGATATATAAATGGAGTATGCCGGAAGGCAGTTCTGCCAATTATGGTCCGGCTTTCTTTTAAGGCACCTTTCTTTGTCCTTCTCATTCTCCTTCTCCCCGTCCTTGCATTCAACCTCGGCATTGAGTAAACTAAATATATCAACATACTCGCCCCTCAATATACGGTCCCTGGTTATTATTATTATTATTATTATTATTATTATTATTATTATTATTATTATTATTATTATTATTATTTTAAGTACCCATCTTCCCAGAGCCTGATCTGACCGTAAAAAAAAAACATAAAAAGCTAGGAAAAATAGCATGCCACCAGGCATGCCACAGCGGGGGCAAGATGCGGCAAACAATAGGGCCAGGGAAATAAGAAGAGGGACTAAGTAACAAGGTCACTGTATGCATCTTTAAAGAGGAAGGTCTTTAGAGCCCTCTTAAAGGCAGGCAGGGACTCCAGGAGGCGCAGCTCAGGCAGATGGTTCCAGAGCGAGGCCCCACCACCCCTGGGCCCATGTGTGCTCCCCATCCCACCCATCCTGATCTGCTGCTGTCTGGATGCCCTCTGGGAGATGCGCTCCCCCACCTGAGCCGTGGAGGGCCTTGAAAACATTGCCCTGATCCGCAACGGGGAGCCAATGCACCAATGGACTGCTGATGTGCTCGTATCTACGAGCTGCTGCAGCCTGGCCGGATTGGGCTGTTGGACCATCAGGTTATTCTGTTGAATAGCGATCCTCGAGACCACCAGGGCCTGAGCTGTCCTGGGCCATCAAGGTGATGGATCTGCTGAGGAGATGGAAGAAAGCGAACCATATCTCCTGATGACCTCCCCCATCATATAAACTCTGAACAGGGGGAGATTGCGCTGGGGCACCCCACAAGGGAGAATTGAGGGAGCCACCATCCCCCAGCTGACCTGCTGCCTGTGGGGGAAGTCCGGAGCCAGGCCAAGGCCTGATGGTGCCTTCAGGGCCCAGAAGGTTACCGTGGTCCCACCAAAGGCTGCTGAGAGATCAAGGAGGACATCTGGGAGGTTGTCCCACCCCAAGGAGGTCATCCTGGAGCAGATGCGGTCTCGGTCCTGCGGCAAATCCAGACTGGAAGGGATCCAGGATATGGTCTCCAGGTTGACTGGGGTCCCAACCCCTCGACAACCTTGCCCAGGAAGGGAACAATGCCAGCCACCCCTGGTTTCTTAGCCCCTACCACATTATCCCAAGGCCAAACACCCAGGCCTGTGTTGTGCAACTGTGGCTCAGGTAACTCAGGCTGGGCAAGGGTCAAGGGCTTGGCCCCACCACCTCCTGATCGCTCTGGAGGCCTCTCTTGTCTCACCGCCCAAACTCATCCAGGCAGAACGAGGGGTGAGGCACCAGAGGACCCAAAGGATGGACTAGAGCAACTGGGGGCAAGTTGGCCTCCTTTGATCTAAAATGGGCTGCAAATTTCACTAGAGAAATCACTAGGAGGAGGCCTCAGCTGACTGGGATTGTCCTCCCGAACCACCTGGAATAACTCCGCCTGGTCTCTCCCCTCACTAATCCAAGGCTGATCTTCTAGGTGAGAAGATAGCAGCCAGTCAGCTGTTTGAACCATTTTACTAATCCTGGCCCTCCATTGACCTCCAGTCTCCTGCGGCTTCTTGCAGATGCCACGGGGAGGAGCGGCCTCGACGATTGTCTCTCCTGGCTGGGGCCCCATACCACCTTTCCACAGAGGGTCCCGGACCCCTCCAGGCTGCCAGAAAGCTCCCCGACGCCTCCATTTTCGGGTCCAGGAGCCTACAGGGGCGAGGCCAGGTGTTCCAAGGGCACTTGCCAGAGGGAAAATTTTATCATCCTCCATGACACGGGCAGGGGCAAAATGCCCCCAACCCCAGACACGACATGGAGGAAAAGACCAGGTCTAGGGGCCAGCTCTTAGGTGGGCATAAAACATGCTGAGATAAGTTCAGGAAGTCATGGATTCCATGAATTCCAGAGGGCCCATGTCCCGGATGCTGCCACAAGATCCCCTTTTGGGCTCAAAATGCCTGGGTTGCGGGAGCACGGTAAGCACAATGCCAAACTTATCTGATGGGTACAGATAGATGGAGGCCCCTCCCAGAACACACCATCATTGGGACCTCCCAGGCACAAAACTAGTGGGCATTGATGCTGCCTGCCACTGAACCTGCCCAGGAGGCACAGTGGAGAGAGGGAAGCCCCGTCCACCACGCCAGGTCGGCATGCTCATCCAAGATAGGTCCCAGCCCCCTGGCATTGATCAGCAGGCCAAATCGCACTGGGCGGGATGGCACCCAGGTAGATGGTGGTGGACAGCTGACCCTCCCAGGCATTAACCCAGACCCTAGTTCTTCCCGCACCCACTGATCCCTCCGTCCAGAGCGCCCCCAAACCGTGACACCACTGAGCTGCTGGGGTCCCTGCTCCTGGTGGGCCAGCGGCCTCCCGCCTGGTCGAGGGTCAGCGCACGTCTGCCAGCGGCGCAGCGTCCCGAGGCCGGGGCTGGCAGGAGCAGGGCCCCAGCAGCTCTGCTACACGGTTTGGGGGGCGCACACGGCATAGTGGGTGCGGGGAGAGCCTAGCCGGGTTTCCCCCCCCACAGCCGCTGGTCTTCCGCCGCTCCAGCGCCCCTTCTGGCAAAGCTGCTGGTTTTTCCAGGCGGCTTGCCGCTTCGCCACCTGCTTCGCCACTGCTCCTCCCGCGGCCGCTTGTTGTTCCGGCTCTCCCTCGAGGCACTAGCTCTTCCGCCCGCCTCGCTGCCGCCCTTTGTTCGCCGCTCCGCTTGCCAATGCTGGTCTTTGCCTTCCAGGCCTCCCGTGTTGACTCCTCTTCCCACGTCGTCCTCCACTGCAGGTGACCAAAGGGAAAAGAGGCTGGGCCTGGGCGGGAGCCCACTTATAAAGGGGTCTATGCGGCAGCAGAGCGGGGACTTAGCCTTGGCAGCTTGCCTTTGTATGAAGTGGGCATTCTGTTGAATAAAACAATATACAGCAATACTTTGGTTTATGAGCATAATTCGTTCCGGAAACATGCTTGTAAACCAAAACATTTTTATATCAAAGCAAATTTCCCCATAAGAAATAATGGAAACTCAGACGATTCATTCTGGGCTCCCATAGACCACACACTATACACACAAAATGCCAACACTCACAAAAAGAAGTTGGCTAGAAGTCCACATACAAACCATGGAATCTGCTCTGCTAGGGCCTAACAACTGGATTTTACTCTGTCTTTTTAATGTGACAATAATAAAATGCAATTTGTAGCCCTATACACCCTTGGCTAGCTGTCCCATGACTAGAAATGGTTTGAAACAAGAAGAGTGTTAAAAACAAATTAAGGAAAATATAAAGAAAAAGAAAACCCTTATCTTCACATTCCTGGTTCGTGCAGGGGAGACCTCTATTCCTCTCTCCTGCTTCTGCTTTGGAGGCTGCCTGAGCCCAGGATGCAATTCAAGTCATGAGCAGAGTCTTCACTGTAGTATGGTGGCCACCAGGCTCTTTAAATGACCAGTCAGGTTCACTCAACCTTTGAAGATTGGTAAATTATTGAGTGCCCAGTTTGCAGGGTGCAAAATGTGTAGCTCGCATAATTATATTGTAAACCACTCAGAGAATGTTGTGTGTGTGTGTGTGTGTGTGTGTGTGTGTGTGTGTGTGTGTGTGTGTGTGTGTGTGTGTGTGTGTGTGTCAAAACAACATTTATTGAAGAGGATTCCGTAGAGTATCAGGACCTGGTTATGCCTCATGAACGTAGAGAATTTATTTCTTTATTTGACCAATGATGATTTAAGATTTAAGGTTAGCCTGACAGAGACGCAAAGGCTCACTTGGTGGGTGAGCTTTGTGGCTGAATTAGGATTCATCTGCAAAGCTTCCCCAACTTAATTTGACACTGAAAGGCTCACAACAAAGAAGCCATGAAGCAATCAAGGAGGAGGCAGAATGTGCACAGAAAATTCATTCCTTCCCTTGCATCTTAGGTCCCTCCTGCCTGTCATTCTGTCTCTAATGCTTAACGCTTCCTCCAGAAATGGCTGGTAGCTTTTTGTAAACAAAATACAGATGCTACTGCAAATTTTTTTTTTTTTTTTTGGGGAACACAAACAATATTCACTAAGGAACAAATTGCATACTAATTTCCACCAATCATTCTGACTAAGATATGAGTAAGGTCAGAATGCCACTCCTTGTGGAAGGGACATGTACATGGACTAGGATGGCAAATGGTTTATGCACGAAAAGCAGAGTGTGGACGGAGAGTATGTCTGCAAATAAGACGTGAAGGAGCACCAGATGTGCCCTGTTAGGTGACTCTGAGTCTCTCGCTCCCTCCCTGCTCTGCCAAAATTATGTGCAGTAATAGTTAGTGCTGGGCCGAAATGTAATCTTGTGAGTACTTTGACTAATAGCATCCTAGTTGATAGGAACAACATTTTTCTCCGAAAATCATTTTCGAGGAGG
Source organism: Phrynocephalus forsythii (assembly GCA_029282475.1). Taxonomy (NCBI): domain Eukaryota; kingdom Metazoa; phylum Chordata; class Lepidosauria; order Squamata; family Agamidae; genus Phrynocephalus; species Phrynocephalus forsythii. The sequence goes on along the minus strand of JAPFRF010000008.1, from coordinate 13,282,425 downwards.
AGAGATTTCTGAGAAATTCTCAGGGGTGACATTCAGGATTCTTATGTGTAAAGGGGTAAGGGGGCTAATAAATGTGTGTACATCCCATCTTTCACTGTACTGTCATCGGTAGCTTCCACGGCTTCTCACACTTTAATTAAAGCTGAGAGGAAAATGGCAGGGTGGCTGTTTAGGATCAGGCAAGATGGAGAGCCAGGGAAACTGCAAGGTAATGAAAAAAACACACAACAGAAGAAATAAACCTGCTACCTTTGACCACTTTGCTGTTTCAGGGCAGGCGAAGAAAATGGCACCAAAGTCAAAAGGGCCTAGAGAAAAATGCCAAATATTTTGTAAAACTATTTCATTAGGACATAAATGCTTGGAAAGCTGAGAGAAATTATGGCACAGAATTAGGTCCCCTCTTCCCCCCCCCCAGAGCTAGGTATAGTATTGTCCATTGCCAGAAGAGACAAAATATATCTAAAATGACTCCTCAAAAATGTCACATTTAGGGAAAATGCTGGACACCAAAGTATGAGAAATGCTAAGTCAAAATTTATTAGTCAAAATTTATTAGATTACACTTTTTTGAGAAACATTCTGAGGTGTGGTTTCCCCCTTGACTGAATTAATTCCAAAAGTTCCCCATAATTATTCGGTAACTCCCTCCATGGAATGACCAGCACCACAAGGTGGAGGGCATTGTGGTGTGTGCAGACTTCCAGCTGCAGGGCAATCAACTATAAAGCTTTCAATGGGCAGGACAGAACACTGCTGAAGCCACTGCTAATGGCAAGTCCTGGCTCTGTTTCCTTCAGCTGGGGAAATTCAGTGAAATCTCTCCTCCTGCTTCCCCATGCTGGAAGTGGAGTCCAGGCTTGGAAGGTCAAAGTATTAGGACTTTTGGAATCACAGGGACTATGATTTCATAGACACACTGGGTTCCCTATTCCTTCTAAATGTAGCTGTGATCCTTAGAAGAGCTGGGAGAGAGATGGATTTTCCTCTGTTTTTGAAAAGGAAATTTAGAACCATTAATTTCACAAAAACACTCCTCCTTGGTTGTTGATATGTATTGATCCAGCAGCCTATATGGACACTTTGTATGTTGTGGGTTGATTCTGGGAAAGAATCAGGAATTACCATTTGTACATAGCTAGCACATCTGGTCTCACCTGATTTTGGAAGCTAAGCAGGGTCGGCCCTGGTTAGTACTTGGATGGGAGACCACCAGGGAATACCAGGAGCTGTTGGCACCTGGAGTAGGAACTGGCAAGCCACTCCAGTACTCGTGCCAAGAAAACTCCATGGACATGAAGTCAGAGTCAATCATGAGCATAATCTCACACACACACACACACACACACACACACACACACACACACACACACACACACACACACACACACACACACACACACACACACACACACACACACACACACACACACAGCCTAGATGCCCTAAGCACATCCGTCTCGCCTGATTTCGGAAGCTAAGCAGGGTCGACCCTGGTTAGTACTTGGATGGGCGACCACCAGGGAATACCAGGTGCTGTAGGCGCCTGGAGTAGGAACTGGCAAGCCACTCCAGTATTCCTGCCAAGAAAACTCCATGGACATGGAGTCACAAAGCGTCGGTCACGACTGTAACAGCACAATGTGTGCCATCAAGTTGACTCAGAAGTGGTTTGCCATTCTCTTCTTCCATGAGTGCCCTGGGACTGTGCAGCTTGCTGGCTCTTTTCTCAGAGGGCACAGGGAGGAATCAAATTCGTTAACCTCTGGCTCCACAGCCAGATACCTAACTCACTGAGCTATCCGGTCAACTTATAGTAATAACAAGCCTTCCTCAAATAAAGGAGTGAGACATATTACTACATATCCAAGAATGAAAATTAGTAACTGTATAAGAGACTGACAGCTGTGTTGACTCTTGCTAATATCAAATCAAGTTCAAAGAAAGATGTTTGAGGTGCCACTTCAAGTCATATATCTCAAGGAAGGAAGGAAGGAAGGAAGGAAGGAAGGAAGGAAGGAAGGAAGGAAGGAAGGAAGGAAGGAAGGAAGGGGAAGTCCTAACTGGGAGATCTGCAAAGCTCTTTAGCACAAATGGGACTGTATAGAGACTATATGTTTGGAAGAGGTCTGATTCAACGGATGTTCTCAAATGATGGGTTTGGGAACATTTCCATTTAGATGGGAACAGTTCACATTTCTTTAGGGAGAACCATGTCATAGTTTGATAAGAACTGTTACATATATAGCTTCAATGAACTGAGTGCTCTCTGCAGGGAGAATAACCGGAATCATTTATTATTTTGTATATTTTTCATAACCCTTTATTTGTACAGTCTTTGCATGGTGGAAATTGTAACATCACTTTGGCAGGAAACTTTGTGGGGCATATTTTATGGTGCAATACAGTGTGTTTTAAAGTGTTCTGCTTCTGCTTCTGCTTCTGCTTCTGCTTCTGCTTCTGCTTCTGCAGTATATGGTCCTCTGCCTTTCGCAAGAGAGAGTCAGCAGGTAATCTTCCTAACTGAATAGAGATTTGACTTCATACCTTCCTGGTAGAGATGGGCACAGAATGAACAATTGTTCGTTTCCATTACCATTTGTCGTTTCCGTTACGTAACAAAATGATAAACAAAAATGTGATGAAAATGAAACAAAACGAACAGAACCATGAAAATTGTGTTCGTTACGTTTTGTTTCCGTTACTGGCGACACACAATGAAATGAGCTGTTTTAAAAGTTAGAACACGCCCTGGACATCCATAAAAATGCAGTGAAAATTATTTATACTGTCTGATAATACCTACCGGGAGGGGTTGGGGTCCTTAAAAGGTGCACTTATGTCTTTTCTCAGATTGCTGTATTTTTTTTTCTTTAAGGGGGAGTTAGGGGACAATGACCCAAAATTGCTCCCAGATGCCTAATATTGATTTCTTGGGTATTAAAACACCCTGGACATCCATAAAAATGCAGCGATAATGCAATAATTATTTGAAATTATTACCTACCAGGGGGTTGGGGTCCTTAAAATGTTTGTTTTTGTCTTCTCCCATCACAATGTATTTTTCTTTTCCCTTTAAGGATGACAAAATGGATGTCGCCACACTCCAGCCACAACATGGAGGCAAGCCATGTGATGGGGTCATGCAAATTCTTGGACAACTTCAACCAATAGCATGCCCAGGTGACAGACTGGGCAGGTCTGGAAGCCACAGAGGGCATAAAAAGTTTTGGCAGCCCCCGTCCTCCTTGCAGTCTCCAGTGGGAGTTAGGGAAATGCTTTAAAAATCAGGCAAAAGCGGGTAGAAATGACAAACGAAAAATGAAAAATGGAAACAATTTTTTTTCAAAAATTCGCAACAAACGACAAACAAAACGGACCTCTCAACGACAAACGACAAACAAAATGCCATTTTTTTATTTGTGCCCATCTCTACTTCCTGGTACTAATCTGGCATTCTAATCCAGGAGCAGGAAGCGTTTAGCCTTCTAGAAGTAATTTGGTTCTAGCTCTCACCCCTCCCATCCAGCATTGACAAAACTAGGGTGACAGAACATGTCTGTGAAGATCCAGATGAGGCTATCTGGAAGTTGAGACATTGGCAACTAAACTTCTTTTCTTCTGAGATTGACATGTTTCACTACTCATCCAAGCAGCTTCTTCAGTCTGAGGAAAGTTAGCAGCAAGCCCTCCTGTGAACTATAAATTGGAGGCCCCACCACTAACGTTCCTCAGAGTGATGAACCTGCATGAGCAGCGAAACATTTCAATCTGACAAGAAAAGTACTCCAGTTGCCATGACTCAACTTCCAGATAGGGTGAAAGAAGTTGTAGTCCAACAATATCTGAGGAATTGTAGAATCATAGAATCATAGAGTTGGAAGAGACCTCAAGGGCCATCCAGTCCAACCCCCTGTCATGCAGGAACCCCCATCACAGTGCTCCCGACAGATGGCCATCCAGTCTCTGCTTAAAAACCTTCAAAGAAGGAGACTCCACTACCCTCCGTGACAGCATATTCCACTGCTGAACAGCTCTAACTGTCATGAAGTTCTTCCTAATGTTTAAATGGAATCTTTTCCTGTAGTTTGAGACCATTGCCCTGCATCCTAGTCTCTGAAGCCATGGAAAACAAACCAGTCACTTCTTCAATGTGACATCCTTTCAAATATTTAAACATAGCTACCATATCCCCCTCTCAGCCTTCTTTTTGTAAGACTAAACATCCCCAGCTCCCTAAGCCGCTCCTCATAAGATATTTCTTCCAGACTCTTCATCTCAATCATCTTGGTCATCCTTCTCTGGACCTGTCCAGGTCCAGAGGTCCTCTGTCTGCTTCTCAACCCATTGTATCCCACTTGCTCTCTTATCACACTAGTACGCATTTTAAGCTACGGGTGCCACATCCTTCAGTCATCCAACACCTCAGGCATTTGATCAGTTATTAACTTTAATTTGTGGTGGTTCTGCTTTAGTAAGACTGCTACTTGCAGTAAGAGCTCTTGAGCTAGAGCCCTGAAAAGCTCCCTGAAGAGGTTTGTGAGGGAGAACTCTCGCTTCCCTCTCCCCTGTTCATCCTCCACCCAGATTTGGTGTCTATTTTCTGAGGAAATTCCTGGGGTATTTTTACAACAGAGCCCTTAAACAACGCCAGCCTAATTAATCACTGCATGTAAATGTACCACACACCTAAGAGCCAATATGAAACATATTTCATCGAACATTTCATTCTGTTGCCAACTTGCCATACGTCTGAAGAAATGGACGACAGACAGACAGATAGATAGATAGATAGATAGATAGATAGATAGATAGATAGATAGATAGATAGATAGATAGATAGATACTTTATTGTCATTGAACATAGTACAACAAAATTGAATACTATCCCTGGTGCAATTAAAAAGAAAAAACATTTAAAAGGTAAAGAGAATTAAACACACTCATATGGATCCATTAAAACCATCACAACTCCCCAAGGTCACACAATTTGGTCATGGCATTTAAGATGGTTATGGCTCTTGGCTAGGATTTTTTTTACATGCACAAAACCTTGATTTAAAATATAATAGTCTTTAAGGAGCCACATGTTTTAGTCTTTTGCTTTGTTTCTTTGGATTTTTCCTGGAATTCTTGTACAGACTGACATGGCTACCTCTTCCAAAACTGAAATATGCATGTAGCTCTTCAGAACATGATAAAACTCAGGAAGACTTCTCTTCCCCTACAAGCAGTATTCCAGCATTGTACAGAATCAAACTCTCCCATGAATAAGATTCTGAAGTCTTGAGAGTGTTTATGCCTGAGGGGGTTGGGGCAGAACAGACCCGGCAGTGAGTCAGACTACAGTTAACACAGGAATCCCCATATAACCTGAAGTTGGCCATTCTTTTGGGGGAATTATAGTCAAATAAATATATTTGTAGATGCAGAGCTTTTTAGTCAATGAGAATAATGTGTTATTTGAAAAAAAAAAAATGAAAGAATGAAAAAACACATTTCTAAAGCTCAACATTTATTTACTTGTTATTTAAATTTTGCACCACCCATCTGTCTAGAAGGCTACTCACCGTACAGTATAATAAAACAACAGACATTTTGAATAAATTCACAGACAACAGAACAAATCAAACATATCTATCAACTAAAACTAAAAAGACTGCATGAGAATAATTAATAAAAACAAGATGGTGGAACCAGTAAATTAGACTCTGAAAGCACCTCTGCTCTCTGGCGATATAATATCCAGGAAAGCCTGTCTGAACAGCCATGTTTTCAAATATCTCTTGACATGTTTAGAATCATCAGACGTATTTGGCCACAGCAGTTACCATGCTGCTAGGTACGTTGTTGTTATGTCCCATCAAGTCATTTTTGACTTATGGTGACCCTATGAATGAATGATCTCTCTAGTGTCTTGTCCTCAACAGTCTTGTAAACTCAAATATGTGGGTTCCTTTGGGTAGTCTACCCATCCACATATTTGGTCTTCCTCTTCTCCTGCTGGATTACGTTAGAGAGTGGGGTGTTAGCCAAGCTTGCCTTTTTATAGTAGTGTTCTTCCTTTGACTCTAGCACCAATGAAAGGGTGGGATTGAGGATGGAGTTTCCTAAAATACTTTTTTTTTTGTTTCAAAAAGCAGAGTACCTTTCCTTTTATTAAAATTTGGAAGAATATGTAGAATCACATGTCATGTAAATAAAATAAAAGAAACAGATTAACAAAATAGACTAGAGCATGTTTATTTTATCCGTTTCATTCAAATTCTTTAATAGAATGCAAGATGTGTAAGTGGCTCTTTCCATGGGCAGCTGATGTCTAGAACAGGAGAGGACACAAAACCTTGGAGACATCTTTGCTTCTTTGGATACTCTTGGCCTCTCCTCCCATTTTACCTTCACAAATGGTCTTGAAGGTAGGTTTAGCCAGAGGGCAGTAAGCAATTTGAAGTCACCCAGTGGGCTTCGTGGCCAAGTAGAAATTTGATCCTGCAACAGTCTATCCATAGTCTCATGGGCCAGTCAATATAACATAATAACATTCCATCTTGGAGAATATTAAAGCATTCTGGAGTCAATAGCAGTTTCCAGTACACCAGAAGCAAAAAATAACCACCAGAATCCTTTTGCATATGTACACAGCAATGTAAATCACAACAGTGAATTGCTGCTAGTTAAGGAAGCCCTGTTTGTACTCTTCACCATGCACTAGGCACATGCAACAAGACGTACAAGCAAAGACGTCTTAGCTAGCAGCAATTCACAGCTGCAATTTATACTGTTGCACTTAAGCCACCATGCATAAACAATGGGATTCTGGCCATTTCTTTAGTTTCATTTTCACTTCATGCTTTTGCTTTCTCCCAGTATAGGGATCAAGGAGGCTCACAAATATTTTTTAAAGTGAAAACCAAATATTAATTAATTAATTATCATAATTTAATAAATAAATATGCAATATTACAATGCCACAGTTTTAAGTATCATGCAGACACACAGAGACACAGACACAGACACAGACACAGACACACACACACACACACACACACACACACACACACACACACACACACACACACACACACACACACACACACACACACACACACACAGTAGTAGCACACAGAGCATCTCTCAGCAAAACCCCATTCTCCACTGTCCTTCCTAATCAGTTGCAAAAAAAAAAAACCTGCCTTTAAAAGGGGTCTTTGCCTGCCAGCAGAAAACAAAAAACAGGTCAGTTGTGCCTACTCCAGGAAATCTTTCTACAACCTGGGAGTAGCCACTAAAAAGGAGCTCTCTTGCATTCTCACTGAATTAATAAATATGAATTAGAGGAGGGGACCACCTTTTGTCAGCTTTCTTGCAAGAATAAGACATCGCCAAGAAGTGCCTGCAAATCTCTGATCCCTGAGACACAAAGCAGTAAGGGTCATCTAATTTAGTAAGCCATTTGGATTTGCTGTCTCTATAAAAGACAGTGCCAAAGGAGCTGTCAAATGATAATGAAACAAACAAGCAAGCAACCAAGCAACAGCATCTAGGGTGAGTTCTGGTGAAGAGATTGAGTCTACAGAGAAGATTAGCATCAGCTTGAAATGGCTCCCAAGAAATTCCATGTGATTCGGTAAAGGCTTAATGCTCACGTAGGTGCATGCTATTATGGTACATGTGAGGGCGTGGTATTACATTTTGAATCTTTCTTCATACATACACACCAACAATCATTTACGATAGGCAAATTTTTCAGTCTGATGGACTTGCCAATCACAAGGACTGTTGGAAAATATGTAGACACGAGATGAGGATTTCCAAATTGGTTTGCTTTGAGATTGAAGGGACATAACAATATGAAAGAAAGACAATGCAGGTGTGATAAGCAATGGTTATTTATTTATTTATTTATTTATTTATTTATTTATTTACTGCCCAACTTTCCAATGGAACTCTGGGTGGTTCACAAGTTCAACATAGGAAATCCATACAAGTTGATAATACAAAAACATAAATAAAATATGAGCCCAATCAGCAAAGACAATAAAGCTTGACAAGCTTTCCATGAGATGAGACTCATCTCCAAACATCCTTCTCTCTTTGGCTTTGTAAGCACTCTTTTAATATCATATATACTCTGCCCTCCATGTGAAAGACTATCCCATGTAAAACTGATTTAAGGATCAACAACCATAAGGGGAGAGATTGGGAACCCCGAAGTCCCCCTTCACCAGCTTGCATTTGGATCGCAGAAAGGATCGTAGCTCTTTTATAAAGTACACACAATTCTGTGCCTAAATTTGCAGCTGAACGTGCAAGCTAGCACAGGAAATCTTATACAAATTGGCATCTTCTTTTGTACTCCTTTCTGGTGCTGTGTGAATGGTCACCTTACACTTGAGGCATAAGTGAAGACTTTATGGTCTTATTCTGGATATAACTACTGCATCTCTTTTAAAATGATTATTATCATCAGTGTCAGTGATAAATGATTAGGCTTCGGCCAATTGTTAATACAGCTTTTGTCATTTCAGAGTACCTGTCTTGAGAGGTGAGTGATTTATTATATATTACCCATCATTAGAAGAACTAACATGTTAACTACTTAAGGCATCACCTAGAGCTTGCTATACCACCCATAATTTGCAGATTAACTGCGTCTGTTTTATTCTGGGTCTTTGGGGGTGAAGCAGCAGCTTTTGTTTTGTTCTTGCAAATTTCTCAGACATTTTAAGGCCTACTAGAATCACATCTCTGAAACACTAGTATGATTTCAGCTCTAATGGCACTGTTTAAAAGGTATTGTTTGGCCTTCAAGAATTCAAATCACATAGCACGAAGTAGGCATATACAGTGAGCACACTTACCACTATCTGTCATGTCAACTGCAAGAGGGTGATTTTCACAGGCAAAGGAGCGTATCTTGAACTATATTAAGATATTCCGTGCCAGGTATATATATTGTTTTTAATTAGTATGTAAGTCACCTTAGGTCCTTTTAAAGAGAAAGGGAGAGTATGTGTCTATTCAAACACACACACACACACACACACACACACACACACACACACACACACACACACACACACACACAAGAGGTTTACCTAAAGAAAAAAGATCTTCATTGCCTTGCAGAATGGCAGCAAAGATGGGGCCAGTTTAGCTATGGGAGGAAGTTTCATAGTCTTGGATTAGCAACAGAGAAGTCCATCTATATTTCAGCCCAGGTATTGTAAAATGCATCTCAGTAAATTAGGTATCTTGCTGCAAAGCCAGAATTCCCAATGTCCATCCCGGAAGAGCCAGCCTGTATGGCCTTGGACAAACTGCACAATTCCAGAATGGCCCCAGACAAAGAGAATGGTGAATCTCTTCTATGTATACTTCCTCTAGAAAATCCTGAAAATGGTCACCGATAAGTCAGAACTGACTTCATCACACACAGTTATTATTGTTTTTAAACACAGTAACTCTGTAAGTCGTAAAAGTTGGGATTTTGGTAGTTTGATAATAAAAGCGATACTTCTGTATGTTTTGTTCTGTTCTTAATCTAAGACACCTATTTCTTTTTTTTCCTGCAGAGGAAATAAAGTAAAGCTCTTGTTTCTGCATTTCACTGAATCATTTGGACATTTCTTCTTCTTCTAGCGAGATGTGTGTGTTGTGTTATTACAGTTATGACTGATTCTTCTTGATTCCATGTCCATGGAGTTTTTCTTGGCACGAGTACTGGAGTGGCTTGCCAGTTCCTACTCCAGGCGCCAACAGCACCTGGTATTCCCTGGTGGTCTCCCATCCAAGTACTAACCAGGGCCGACCCTGCTTAGCTTCTAAAATGAGGTGAGATCGGATGTGCTGAGGGCATCTAGGCAGCTCTTCTAGGGAAATACATGCTTTTAATAGTTCCAGCTAGAATACACAAAGCTGATGCTGAACATTACTAATTTCCGAAGCAGATATTTCTTACTGCACAGGGATACAAGGCCACAAACATTTAAAGAATCAAGGAGAGATTTTTCAGCCCAAACCAAAATGCTACATAGAGCCTCTGACCTCCCGGGGTTGGTGCTGTGTTTTGTTTTTAATCTTTGACGTCAAAAAGGCCAAAAATACAACAAGTTCATAAATTTAAGGTTGAAATAATGGCTCTAACATTATATCCAAAGTAATATTCTCAGCCCAAGTGTGATTGACAATAAGACCAGCTGACGTTATCACCCAGTGATTCTCAATGGATTGATTCTGGGATAATTAATTCAGCTGAAATGCCCTTTCTCGGAGAACTACCTTTTCAGCACAATCTCAAGCTCTGTTTCACATTCAGGAAAAGCCAGTCAGACTCTTTAGGGTGTGTTGACACATGAAAACAGCAGTGCCGCTGGAAGAGAATCACAGTGAAAGCCAAGGTTGGCCCAGCTATAAAGCAGATTAGGAATATGGAAGTTCATTTGTAGTCTACACTTTGATCCTAGGTAACTCAATCTTATGCCTGTAGGGTCAAATGCTGTCAGATTTGCTGCAGGTGTAAAAGTCACTAATGTGCATTGTTTTTATCAATTACCTGATAGAATCAGTCCAGCTCTTTTGGCTTCTGTTCTGATACATTTTTTTTCCTCTGCTGCAGGGAGTGTTTATTCCCCCAGACAATAACAGACTTTTCGCTGTGTGTTCAGTTATTTCCTTCTTCAAAAAGCTGTACATGTCTGTGATTATGGGTGGGATTACGGTGACATATTAAGCTGTCATATTTTGGAAAAGAGGAACATCTACAGATCTTTCTCCCTAGTTGCTCTAAAGTATTTTTAATTTTTAAAAACAAACTACCAGTTTGAATTCTGATTGCCTCATCACTTCATTATCCAATCGTTTAGTGCACAATCACCTTTCCGTAGGCAAAAATAAATGAATAACCTTGATATAAAATAGTAATTCCAACAAACTGCAGCAGACTGCCATGTTCACTTGGTATGCTTGTATGTGTTTGCAAGGAGAACTTTGAGAAAATGTCCCTTTTCCCTAGCGCCATGCAACAATCTACACAGCCGACCAGGGCTGTACAATCACCCTCTGGGGATACTTCAGACTGAAGGGCAAAAGTGATTGCTATGGGAAGATAATAAGAAATCATGCTGCTTGTAACATTTATTTTTTTAGCAAAATATCACTGGATTTCCACTTGACCATTAGTGCCTCTCTTTGGCTGTTGTTCCAACAATTGAGTTTCAGGGCCATGCTTTCGTTGTTGGGTGGATGAAATGGTCATCCGGCCAATGGGTTGCCTGATGAAATTCACCAGGCAAGTGGTGGTGAGCCTTTGGTACTCCAGATGTTTTGGACTGCAACTGCCACAGTCCTGCCCCAGGGTTTAGGGTTCACAGAGAGAGAGAGAGAGAGAGAGAGAGAGAGAGAGAGAGAGAGAGAGAGAGAGAGAGAGAGAGAGAGAGATTGCAGTGCTCAGAGAAGGAGCCCAAGGTACCAAGCAAGAGTGCAGATTATCAATCAGCTATCTACTAGTTTAATGCACAATCATCTTTCCGTAGGCAAAAATAAATAAATAAAATTGATTTATTCCCCAAATCTTGTTCTGTCCCAGCAGCCTCACACAATCTTGTCAGGATATCCCCCTGAACCACATGCATGGGATAATAGCATCTTAACAATTCATAATAGTAGGGAGCTGTTGTACTGCTTGTGAACTTTCTACTGGTTGACCACTGAGGGACAGCATGCTAGCCTATTTAAGGTTTTGATCTGATTCAGCAAATGGCCCTTGTTAAGTTCTTAATCAGGCCGTAAGAGGTACAAATCTAAAATAAAAACACCCATCTTTGCAGGAGATGGGGAGCATTATCTTAAAACATCTTCTGTATTTTGAACATGTGAATATGTGGCATATAAATACATTATTATCATCATCACGAAGATTAATTTAGTTCCATGTATATTTCCAAGTCCCCATTATTCAATTACAAGAAAGCAGATTGCAAGTAAGTGTCAGGCATTTCAGGGCAATCAGATACTTGATAATGAAACTTCAGATTACTTCAGAAGGTAATAGATTCTCATTTGTTAGAACTTTTAAACTAAGTATGGACCTGCTAGGGGTTCGTTAGCCATAGATTTTCTGAATCAGCAAGGGGTTGCACTAGATATCCCTTAAATCTCTTGCCATTTTACAGTTATTATAACTGGTCTACAATATTTTCATATATAAACCCCTTTTTATCCAAGCATGCTACTGCAAATATAGATCATAGAATTATATACTGATTGAGTTGGAAGGGTTCTATAAGGCCATCAAGTCCAAATCCAGACCAAAGCAGACCTGACAAATGGTTTGTCTGTTGAATGCCTCCAGCATTCAATCACTTACCATTTCTTTGGGTAATTGGCCCTGTTGCCATACTGCTCTAACAGTTAAGAGTGCATTGATCCAAAATTAAACAACAGAGTCTGATTATATTACAAGCAGATGGTTTTGGAGGGCACATAAAGTTTGAAAGAAGTCTTAAGTACAGAAAGATAATTGGGTCTTCGTTTGGATGAATAGAACATGAACCAAACCTACACCCAGGCCATTTGCATCCAAGCCAAATATGCCTCACATAGCCCAACAATATCCTGGCTCCTTTTCATCAAGTGATTGCGTTGATCTTGACTCACACTGCAGACCCAAAGGCTACTTTCATCAACGCCTTTGTAAGATGGTGTGTGAGTCAGAGGAAGATAATTCTTTCTTTCCTTCAGGCAGTAATACTATAGTTTCAATGCAGCAGAGCTTCTACCAGAGGTGGCCAAGTTTGTGGATGACATGAAACTTTTCTGGGTGGTAAAAACAAGAGAAGATTGTGAAGAGCTCCAGAAGGATCTCTCCAAACTGGGGAAAATGTGCTGCGAAATGGCAAATGTTTTTCAATGTAACAAAATGTAAAGTAATGCATATTGGGGCAAAAAATCAAAACTTTATCAATTCATGGGCTCTGAGCTATCTGTGACGGATCAGGAAAGAGAACTTGGTGTGTTGGTGGACAGCTCCATGAAGGTGTCTACCCTATGTGTGGCAGCTGTGAAGAAGGCCAATTCCATGCTAGGGATTATCAAAAAGGGGATTGAAAATAAAGCAGCCAACATTATAATGCCATTATACAAAATGATAGTAAGACCACACATGGAGTACTGTGTACAATTCAGGTCACCGCATCTCAAGAAAGACATAGTGGATCTGGAAAAGGTGCAGAAGAGAGCAACTAAAATGATTACTGGGCTAGGGCACCTCCCTTATGAGGAAAGGCTAAAACATTTGGAGCTCTTTAGTCTGGAAAAAGGCACCTGAGGGGGGATATGATTGAGACGTGCAAAATAATGCAGAGCATGAGTAAAGTGGATAGAGGGACGCTCTTCTCCCTCCCACAAAATACCAGAACAAGGGGACATCCACTCAAATTGAGGGCTGGGAGAGTGAGAACAGACAAAAGAAAACATTTTTTTTCACCCAGCACATTGTTAGTTTGTGGAACTCCCTACCACAGGATGTGGTGATGGCATCTGGCCTGGATGCCTTCAAAAGGGGATTGGACAGACTCCTGGAGGAAAAGTCCATCACAGGTTACAGACCATGATGGAGATGTGTAATCTCCAGGCTTAAAACCAGGGTACTTCAAGGACCAGATGCAGGGGAGTGGTATCAGGAGACTGATATCTAGTCTTGTGCACTCCCAGACACATCTGGTGGGACCACTGTGAGATCCAGGAAGGTGGACTAGATGGGCCTTTGGCCTGATCCAGCATTGCTCTTCTTATGTTCTTATATTCTTATGTTCACATTACTCACATTAGCAGTGCTTAAGAAGCCCCGTTGGCAGGGCACTCTCAGATACATGTGTGGGAACAGTGGACATTTTCCCACAGTGGCTGCATTTTTGCATCATTGCACCCACTGGCCATGACTTTGAATCAGCCATGAAGTTAGTATAACAGATGTACAATGGAGCCCCTGCTCAATGAAAATGAACAGAAAGTCATCAGGGTTTATGGCCAGAGGTTACATAAGCATGTGTGGTACTATGGGCAATGCATGTGTCCCTGGTCTCCTTTTATATATTCAATGAATGACCTTTGATCTGACTACTGTACCTCTACCTTTGCATGCCACAGTTTCCTAGAGGAAAAGTCCATCACAGGTTACAAACCATAATGGAGATGTGTAATCTCCAGGCTTAAAACCGGGGTACTTCAAGGACCAGATGCAGGGGAGTGGTATGAGGAGATAGATATCTAGTCTCGTGTGCTCCCAGACACATCTGGTGGGACCACTGTGAGTTACAGGAAGCTGGACTAGATGGCCCTTTGGCCTGATCCAGCATGGCTCTTCTTATGTTCTTATTTAAAGGCTCTTCAACACAGTCCATTTGCACAGTCGGCTGTGAGTTATCAAGTCCCATATAATCAAGGGACACAAAACCAAGTGTACCAAGTCTAAATATGAACATAACCCTGACAACATTAGAAGAGTGGGCACATACAGAATTTGCCTTCTTAATGACTATGCCAACATCTCCCTCTAGTGGCAAACCGTCATCCACTCACAACAGTATATTTCTAGTTTTCCTTCTATTAAAACCCATTTAAAACAAAATCAAGTATACTTTCCCCTTCATGAATAGGATAAACATTTTAAAAGCCCTTAAAATATGTCATATCCCCACTAAAACAGGCCTGAGCCCAGAGTGTTGATGCAAATATAGTAGAACTACCTCAGTAACACAAGTGTGTCGAAAATGTGACAGAAGTGGTTTGTTTGGGGGGTCTTTCCTCCCTGTGTACCATCCCAAACACTTTCCTGAATGTATGTTTCAGGCTTTGATTTTTAAACAATGGCCATGAACATCCTTCTGGTTCTTTAAAAAAACCAATCTGGCACACATGTTTGACCTTTGTGTTGTCCTTGTGACGGCACATCCATGATGACATAAGTGAATGTGCCCGAAATACTCAAGTACAACCAAGATCTATGCAAGAGTTTTGTGATGCAATGTTGTTCTCATCAGAACAGTTTTGTTGGATAATGCTTTTTAAGACAGCATATGCCCAAATCCATGCTGGCTGACTTTTCATTCTGTGGTCCAGACCATTTTCAATCATGTCTTTAACCAGTTCTGCTCATGTTGTTCACCAGTTCAATGCACACCCTTTAGAAGGATTTGAAAAATGTAGCCAACAAATTCAGTTTAAAATGTCTACAAATATTTGGACATATTGGCTGGTGGATTCTGGAAGCTTTAGTACAAAAGTGACATTTCTAAATTTGACAGGAAAAAAATGAAAGAAATTGAGTAGGTTGCCACAGAAATTCTTCCTCACACAAAATAGCTGAAACCCTATTTGCCAAAGAAAGCATGCCTGAAAATTTTTGGAAATCAAATATTTCCCTTTTTTTGTCCACTCCTGTGTAATCCCTTTCAATGTCTGCAAACTGTGGGAGCTTCATGATAGAAGGAGGAACTCTTTTGTTGAAAAACCCTGATGGCAGTAATGTTACTCTCATGGCAAATATTTTCAGTTAACTGAGGATTTCTCCTCCTATTCAATGCCTCCCACGTATTCTGCACAATAAAAAGGATTTCATGGGAACCATGGGAGCCACAGGACAGAAGAAGGAAAGTCTTCTCCTGCTCATGGCATCATCTGCTTTCTGCAAGCATAATAGTTAAAAAAGAGGAACCAGCTCCATTTAGGTTAGACAGTTATCTTCAATGAGATTCATACCTAATATGTCTCTAGTTTATATCAATCTTAGTACCCTTTATCTCCTCTCAAGAGTAATTCAGTCCTGGTACTCTCCTGTGCTAAAGCCCTTGTCTTCTGAATTTGCCTGAAAGAATCAAAATCACTCCTGTACCTTTCTTGTAGACTAGAGATGGGCACAAAACAATTTTTATTCATTTTTGTTATTCGTTATTTGTTTTGTTAGCGAACAAATGAATAACAAAGGGACCCATCAAAGAAAAACGTTATGGTGTACCTTTTCCTCCTGGGCCAGGCCAGGGGGGGAATTTAAAATAAAAAAAGAGGCATTAGCGCCTCTCAGCTGTGAAGCGCTAGCCCCAAGCCAGCGCCTCTCAGCTGTAAAAAAAAAAAAAAAAAAAAAAAAAAAAAAAAAAGCCCTGGAACGGGGACTATTTAAAATAATAACCCCCCCCCCAAATAAATTTGTCCCTCGGCTGCACCTGGCAAGAAAAAATGAAACAAAAAGTTTAAAAAGAAAAATGATACAAACAAAATATGAAATGAAATGAAATGGGGGCAGGGCAACAAATAACGAAACGAAACACCATTTTGGCATTTCGTGCCCATCTCTATTGTAGACTATATGGTGACAAATCTCTGATGGAAAGAGAGATTTATTTGGAATTTTCAAATTGACCTCAATGGAGTCTGAGCTTGGAAGTATTAAAGCATTTATGAAAAGCAGTTATGGAGTCTTAACAGTATCCTCTCTTAAACATTAATGGCTAAGTAATATGAAAGGTAATTTGTTTTAAAATGGGGAAGGAACCTGCTTGGATTAAGGCCCATACATTTGCCAAATCCTATTGGTCTTTTTAAAAAGAAAAACCTGTCAAAGAATCTCCAAGAGTTCAGGCAAGGAAGGAAACCAGCCAAGGTCAGTGAAAACAAAGCCAGCCTGAAACACCATATGGCAAAGCTGCAGAACTGAGGCCTGATTTTTTTCCTTTAAAATGAGAAGAGGAAAGAAAAAGACCCTGCCTCCTTGATAGAATCACATCACCTTCCAGTATGCTGTGGTGAAAATACTGCCACAATTTGTTTAGACTGGAACGTTCATTTGAGTGCCTTCAGAATAGGCTCAGCCTGAAAGATTCAAGCTATTCTGGAGAGGTTAACAGGAGAAAATAATGAGTTAGGCACCCAGTGATTGTTTTTTATTGTTTCGTTTCATTTAGAAAAAAACAAATTAAAAAAACATTCATTTTTTTTCATTTGTTCCTTTTTACTTTTCTTTTTTTAAAATGTTACAGCTGGCCAGCCAGCTGGTAGATTTTAAATTTATTTTTATACTTAGCACCAACCAGCTGGCCTGCAGGCCAGGTTAGTGCTTTTTTTAAAAAAAAAATCTAGCGCTGACCAGCTGGCCCGTGGGGTGGCTAGCACTTTTTAATTATTATTTATTTTGACAACCACTGAGATCAGTGCTTGTCAAAATAAATAATAAATGAAAATGAAATGGAACAAAATAAAAATTTCCATTTTGTTTCATTTCAATTTTTAAAGGGCACTTCATTTTTGTTTCGTTCTGTAACAAAACAAAAAATGGAAAATAGAACTTTTTTTTTTCATTTCGTGCCCATCTCTACCAGTGATGGTACTATGAACCAGAACTACTCCAACCAGCATAGCCAGTTATTGATATTTACTAACATTGTAGTCCAAAATAGCATAGAGAACTCTGGCTTTCCTGTCACTTATTAAATACACAGTCAAGCATTATTCATTCTGAAAGGTGCTGCCATCTTCACCTTCCAAAGAGAAGGGGGGGGGCTTTGCTATGGAGCTATTTAGACAGTTCAAAAAAGCAAAGTGTTCTGCTTATATACCGCCCCATACCACTTCAAGTAGTCTCTTGGCAGTTTACAGTTTTAATTACAGTATGCAGGCTACACGTTGCCCCCACCCCAGCAAGCTGGGTACTCATTTTACTGACCTCAGAAGGATGGAAGGCTGAGTCAACCATTAGCCTACTACCTGGGATTGAAGCCCAGGTCATGAGCACAGTTTTACCTGCAGTACGGGCATTTAACCAGTGTGCCATGGGACTTCATTGCCACATCTTGATGTCATACCTAAAAAGTAATCAAATGAGACTGAACTCTAAGGAGGGGTGTCTTATGGACCTAGGCATTATGGCTACAATCCTATACACACTTATATGGGCGTATTCCTCTTTGAAATAAATGGAGGTTAATCTGGAATGGGCAGATAAAGGTCAGCATTGCACACGGTATCACTGAAAGAGGTTGCACGTTCGGAGTGAGGTTTCAAGATCTCGAGGTGTTTTCATCAGGCAACACAGGACAACGTGGTGAAGTGGAGAAGGCGAGGGAAGGGGAACGACTGGCTTGATGTGGAAGAGGTGAAGTGTGCAAGATAGACCTAGGATGATTTGGGGGAAATGGCAGCACAGATATTAATGAATCATGCTTTGTTAACAATAGAGACAGGTGGGAATTGGCAATGGCAGTTTGTGATGATTTGTGGTTGGTTGGTATCCATGAACCACACCAAATGTTTTAAAAAATGAACCGGTTTGTGGTTCATTTGATTTGGGTCCATCACTAAATGAAAGGGGGTTCTGTGAAGCTCAACTATTCAAAAGTCCCCCTAGTTTCCCACTCTGCGCCCCCCTTCATGACCTCCAGTAACCGAGCTCTCTTGCTCCAGGGTTCCCCCTCTATATACTATATAGCCCAACGGGCAGCAAATCTACACTTCTGACAACACCTTAAGCCTCCCAGGAAGCCCTGCCCTACTCAGCTTGGCATTGGCAGCAATGACGGAGGAGTTTGGAGCCCGAAGTGAGTAAGGTACATGCTGGGAATTTTGGCGTGGAGGGTGGAATGGAGATGAAGTGAACCAGCAACAACAACAAAAAAATTGACATTTTTTTCCACTTGGTGGAAGTGCATACGTTGAGGATCTAGCATTGCCAGTTGAATGTTACCCTTCAGGGTGTACCTTTTCTGCCACTGGATCCAATTTAGGTTCAGCTGACTTTTTTTTCAGTGTTGTACACTTGCAATTTGATGTGGAACATGCCACTTTGGGGGGAAATGGAGCCTAATAAGGGTTGTTTTATACAATAATGTGATGATTGATTACTACCATTTATTATATTTTATTTCATTTTTATTTATTTATTTTGGACATAACAAGTAAATGCTACAGTGGGGTGGTAGGGCACAGGGGACTGCTTTTCTTTTCTAATTAATTAAAATAATACATTTGTACCATTTTACTAATGCATTGCTTGCAATGAGTAGCCTTTTCCTTTTTTTATAAAAATGCTTAAATGTGAGCATTTTAAAAAAATATTTGAGAGTCTGTTTTTCACCCAGTGCACCACCCCTTAGGTTTGCTAAGATGAAAATGGCTATGTTTCTTTTTGGTTCCCTCTCAGTCAAGGAACATGCTTGTTCTTAGCTTAAGATTAGAGATAAAGCCAGGCAAGAATTGGATTCCCCCCCAAAAAAAAAAATCAGGAACCAGGTGCTGCAGTTTTCAAAAATAACCTGACTGTAATGGCGGCAAGTAGTCACCATTATTTGTTCTGATTTTTCATTACTTTATAGGATTGTTTCTTCTGTCTCAGCTATTTTTAATTGCAGTATTTTTAACTCTCAGAATAGTGCCTAGCACTAATGAAGCAGTATATTAAACAAACAAACAAACAGTGTCTAAACCATATAGATTAGAGCCTCTTGTTAAGATTCTGACTTAAAAACTCAAATCAGATGCTTCTCCTTCTCACCTCTGCTTCCACCCTGCTTTTGTTCAGTTTTGTTTTAATTTTGGTAAGGTGGTGGTGGTAATATTTTGCCCACTGAAGAGATCTCAAAAGCTTGTCTACAATTTTGTGCCAAATTTCGATAGGTCTGATTAAAGATATTGTTTTGTTTTTGAGGATGCCTGTCATAGCATGTAATCTTCCTTAAAGAGAAACCTTGTGTTTAGAATGCTCTGTTGTGTGATTGGTCCCAGAATGGCAAACACACTTTTGCAGGTGCATCTCTGGAGAAAATCAATTGTGAAAGAGGAAACAGGTGAACGTTTGAGGCGATGCATTCTGATTAACGTCTTCTTTGGCACTGAATCTACTACCTGTTCTGTGTTCTGAAGCACCAGGGGAGTGGGCAGTTGTTCATGGAATGTTTGGTTTCAAATGGTAAGCATTCTGTTTATTTCAGGATCACTGAACAGACCAGCTGGTTGAACCCACAGCTCTTTTATTTCTCCTTCAAGAGGCAAGATAAGACAAAGGTACTTAAGGAGCCCTCCATCTGCGCTGCAGCACTTGTTTTAGCACAGTGAACAAATGTTACCAGTTCAGAGACTCTGTGAATTTCTTGCTTTATTCCTCAGTTTGAGCTGTATTCTCTGCCTTCCCCAGCTTCTTTTACTGTTGTTTCCTACAACAGAAACAAAACACAACCATTCCATTAAAAGTCAGATTTAAAAAAAAAAAAAACCCACCCTTCACCAGTAGGGCATGGGGGATCTCTGAAGAAATAAATTGGCCTGGGTGTGGTGGAAATTAGAAAACAGAACAGTTGGGGTTGTGAAACAGGATTTTAAAATGCCATGTTCATGAAGACAGCCAGCACACTGTAATTTTTAGAGAACTACATCGTAACCAGGGAAGACTGAGGCTGAGTATATCCCCACATGGTCTTTTCTCTCAAACAAGCCAGCCTTAGAAAGTTACTGAGAGGGAAAAGAACAGAGGAGAGTAGACTGCTTTCCGCTTCTTAGAGTCGGAGCGGAGGCTTAGAGAAATGCTGATTATGTTTTTTTATTGTGTTGTAGTGTACCTACTATGTGTATTTCCTGATTTGTTCTGCTATGTTCGCCGCCCAGAGTTCCTGTTGGGAAGATGGGCGGGATAAAAACTCAATAATAAATAAATAAAATAATAAATAAAATAAATACAGTAAATGCTAACTGAGATTTTTGGAGGAAGGAAGGAAGGAAGGAAGGAAGGAAGGAAGGAAGGAAGGAAGGAATAAAATCCAAGACACGGCATTGGAAAAATAATTTCCAGGGTGATCTAAGGGAGGTTTGCTTACCTCATTCTCTTTCACAAGACAAATGGCCTATGTGTTTCCTCTCCCCTCCCCCCACCACCCCAGTAATGTTGCAGCATTACTCTTTGGTGCTCGGAAATTTACGCAAATTGGGACTGGCTCGTCTTGTGTTGACAGTGCATATGATGTCACGCTCCCAAAAGAATGGATGCATCCTCAGAGGCTGATGATAGTTTGATTGCGAGCCCAAGGATTGGACCCCTGGAAAAGAGCTTCTCTAAAAAGATGCGGAACAAACATCTTAGAACGATATTATTCAAAAGGTTTCAGAGATCCTAGACTAAAACGTTACGCTGTCAGTGGCTGAGATTTCGGTTGCTTAGTGAAGTAAATTACAACCAGATTAGGCCCCGTAGAATCAGTGGGGGTTTCAGTGACTTAACTCCTCTGTCAGTTCCTTTAATTCCATGGCCGTCCTCTGACTGCAACTTAACTGGTACCGGATTTCAGACAGTATTTGAATAACATTTGAGGGGTTGTGATCAGATGGCAGCAAAAGTGCATGCCTGATTCCCCTGGAAAGAGTTGCTAATTATAATCGGAGCAACCTTCCTTAAATTTTAGGCAAAAATCAAAGAAAAACAAAACAAAACAAAAGACACAAACATGTGGCATTTTAATGACTAACTTTCATATTTTAATGTGACATTTTGTGCACATGTGCACTTCTTCAGACATATATAGCAGCAGAATGAGGTGTGAGATATAATATGAGATGAGATATACATTTCATACCAGATATTCAATTGGTTGTAGCCTAGATATCATTAGCTGTAGCATATAGAGTTGGGGGTGGATAGGGGATCTTTCCATTTGCCCAAGAACCACTCTACACCAGCCCCCCCTGCCCCGCAAAGTAGCTGCTCTACAGCTAGACCTAAAAGGGATCAGAGTCGGGCTAAACCTACATTTCCCTGTAAATTGTGTGATTGCTGGGAAACAGATCAGACTGGAAGTGGTCCAGATTGTGATCTGTTACCCCACATCATCACACCTTAAGTCTAGTTTCTTCTTCTTCTTCTTCTTCTTCTTCTTCTTCTTCTTCTTCTTCTTCTTCTTCTTCTTTTTAGGTCTTTAGGGTTGGGAAACCCTCCCTCCCCCGAAATCTAGTCTGTGTAATGCTTTAAAATTTTGTTGGATGAATAGCAGCAGTATTTATTGTTTTTACCATTTCCATAACTACAACTTTTAGAGTGGTGGCTGTGTTAGTCTGTGCAAGCGTATCAACAAAAAACACAAACCAAAGCAAAAAATAAATAAAAATAAAGATAAAGGCATGGAATTTTTGCCTTCTTTGTTTTGTCCTTGTTCATTGTTGATATGCTTCTTCAGTAATTCCTGAATCAAGATAGTGTAAATATCTGAAAAATAAATAATCACCGCTTTCCACGCATGTATTTAATGCCACATTTTCCAAGTACCACATTCTTCATTACGTTACATGTGGGAATTCTTGTTGTTGTTGTTGTTGTTGTTGTTGTTGTTGTTGTTGTTGTTAACTGCAACATGCTCTTGGGCTCCTATTTTTCAGATTACGTAAGGCTGAAAATAATTGTCACAATCACATCCATTGAGCATAAAGCAAAAGTGTGCAACGACAGCTGAGTTGTCCCAGCTCCAAATCCACTAGACCAGTGTTTTTCAACCACTGTTCCACGGCACACTAGTGTGCCGCGAGATGTTGCCTGGTGTGCCGTGGGAAAAATTCTCCCCACACCAGCAATGCCCCCCCCGTATCCCGCTCGCGACCAAGGCAGCGGTGCGGCGCCGGCGAGCTGGAGGAAGGCGGGGCATTTAGAAAGAAGCCGGCTGCCGCAAGGTTTCCTTGGGAGATGTAGTTCCTCCCGGAGGTCTGAGACGCGGTCCTGGGGAGGAGAGCAGACTACCTTTTCCGGCATGCTTTGCGCGCCAGCGAGGAAAGGCTGGCCGTGGGTGGGGAAGGAGAAGAAATAAGGGAGGAGGAGGAGGAGGAGGAGAAGACTGGAGAGTGAGAGAGTGAGAGAGAGCCGGGAGACCCGCGCAGGCGCATTGCGGCGAAGGGCGCTCTAGAACAGTGTTTTTCAACCACTGTTCCGCGGCACACTAGTGTGCCGCAAGATGTTGCCTGGTGTGCCGTGGGAAAAATTGAAAAATTACTTTATATATAGTCAATATAGGCACAGAGTTAAATTTTTTAACATTTTCTAATGGTGGTGTGCCTCGTGATTTTTTTCATGAAACAAGTGTGCCTTTGCCCAAAAAAGGTTGAAAAACACTGCTCTAGAAGCCTCTCTTAAAGGTTCTTGGGGTTGGTTCCCCCTCCTCGCTCACCGAACCCCCTCCCTCCCTCCCCCGCCTCGCGCACTCGCTGTTTGCCTCCCGAGGGTGGGCGTGCGCCCCTGCCGAGCCAGGTAGGAGCGCACGTGCGCACCCCTCTTTTAAGGGTGGGAAGCGGGCAGCCGTTGACAATGGTCATTTTTTGTGGGGGGGTAAATAAAGGGGAGGACGTGGGAGGCTGAGGAGGGGATTCCTAGGACCTAGGGAGGAGACGGGGATGGGGGGGTCCCTTCCGGGCCCAGTGGCTGCCTGGCTGGAAGGAGGTGGGGCGTCTAGAAAGAGAGAAGGGAGGCTTATACTGGAAGGGGTAAAAGATGGGGGTTGGGGGGTCGTATATGAAGAGCCTCCCCCAGCCCCACCTTCCTGGGTTTGCAAGTTCCTCTGAAAAAAACTGCCAGGAGGAGGGAGGGGGAAGGTGAGGGCAGGCGGACATTTTGATAGGGATGCCTTGGGAGGGCCTGGGCTGGAGGATGGATTTGTTGTTGTTTTTTGGGGGGGGTGAGAAGTGTGTTTGTGTGTGTCTGATAGGCACAGAGTTAAATTTTTTAACATTTTCTAATGGTGGTGTGCCACGTGATTTTTTTTTCATGAAACAAGTGTGCCTTTGCCCAAAAAAGGTTGAAAAACACTGCACTAGACTACACTGTCAATATTTACTCAGATTAGCAGAAAGGAAAGAAGTAACGGTTTTAAACCTACAGTTATGGAGATAAACCTCTCCCCCCCCCCCTGTGAATTTTGTCTTCATAAAATTCTTTCCTTTCCTCTTAGCTAATTTAATAATATGTAACATATCTAATTTTCTACACCATACATTGGTGGTCTGTTTTTTAATATTTGTAAGAATAATGGCTGAAGAGGGGAAATAAAAGTCACTCCACCTCTCAAATTTGGAACATACATGTCAACAAATTTTAATTTACTGCTACTTATTATCTATGTTTACTGGGGGGGAAACAAAAAGCAAAGCAAAACAAAATCACGGTATAAAATTGTTTCCGGTAATCTCTTCTTGAATGAGACAAACAAGGCTTTCTTGGGCTTAAGAAATGAAGATGTATATTGTTTTTCTGAGTAAACACTCATTAGTTTTTGTACAGACTGCAGGGATGGAGGAGGCATCATTTGAACTGTAATGCTCCTAATATAATGGCCTCTATAATAATTGCAATGGGCAATTACAAAGCAGATTTCTTCAGAGCTCACCCACACATTGTTCAGAATGAAGTGAAAGTCTACAAAAATGTTGTTTCTTAATGAATGTAAGCAAATACCAGGGAGAAAAGTTTAATACAGTATAGCCTACTATGTAGATCAGGCATGTCCAAAGTCAGGTCCGAGGGCGAAATGTGGCCCGTTTTCAAATTTTGATTGGCCCGCAGCCTCTTTTCCCCACCAGCTCACCTTGTCATGCATCCCTACCAGATGGCCCCTCCCCATACTGGATGGAGATGCCAGCTTGCAGTGTTATGGTTTGCCTGCCCTCCCTGCCTCTGTCCAGGGCCGGCGGGTCCATTAAGGCGAACTAGGCAGTTGCCTAGGGTGCCAAAATGGACAGGGGGCGCTGCCCAGCCAGCTGCCCCCCCGCTGCCGCTGCCACCCGACCCCCTCTGCCGCCGCCGCCCGACCCCTTGCTGCCCTGCCTCCCCGCCCCTCACCTAGGGCGCGAAAAACCCTAGCGCTGGCCCTGCCTCTGTCCATCCCCCCAGCCACCTGCCCATCCTATCTTCCCCTGGCTCCGTTGCTGCAGCATCCTCCCCGCCACCTTGCATGACCTAGAGGCTTGTCTAAAGTCCGGCCCAGGGAGCCAAATGCGTCTGAATGGTCGGCCCCCACACATTTTCACCTCATCAAATCTGGCCTCCTTGCAAAAAGTTGGGACACTCCTGATGTAGATATTTTGGGAATGCTCAAATCATAATGATCATTATGTCCCATCAAGTCAATTCTGACTTCTGCTGGACCTTTTCAGAGTTTTCTGGGTAGAGAGTGCTCAGATGTGCTTACCATTCCCTTCTTCTGAGGGTGTCCTGAGACTGTGGAAGTTGCCCAAGGCTGCCCAGGCTGGCTCATCTGGGACGCACAGTGGGGAATGAAACTCCCAACTTCTGGCTCTGCAACGAGATTTATTTTATTTATTTTAGAGTATTTTTACCCCGCCTTTCTCCTTGGAAAAGGACCCAAGGCGGCTTACAGTAACGAGGGATAATATACAGTCTAGTACAATTAAGACATGTTCAAATAATTGAGAACAAGGAATTGAGAGATATCTTACAGCATTAATAGACAACATTACATTAAAGTAACACAGTTATAAATAGTCATAAACACAAAGTCTATGTGAACCCATAGATTCATATAAAATTCACATGGTAGCCCATCATTCAGGGAAAACTTGCCTGAAGAGAAAGGCCTTTGCCTGTTTCCAGAAGGACAACAGAGATGAGGCAGTCCTGGCCTCTAGTGGGAGGGAGTTCCAGAGTCTGGGCACAGCAGTCAAGAAGGCCCTCTCATGGGTTCTCACAAGATGTACCTGTGAGGGTGGTGGAGTGGTGAATAGGCCCTCTCCTGATGACCTTAACACCCGAGTCAGTACCTCATTCAGATATGCAGCTAGCTGATTAAGCAAAATCAATCTATTAATCCAGGCATGTCCAAACTTCGGCCCACAGTCTTTGCCATTGGAAATACAGGCTTAGAATTCTGGGAGTTTTGGTCCAAAACATCAGGAGGGCCGAAGTTTGGACATGCATGTATTAATCACTCATTTAACTGGTTAAACTGTGGATGATTGACCCAAATTTCTGTTCATCACCCCCTTGTTAGCTCTTGTTAATCTAATACATGGTAAAACATGATTTTCTTACCATTCCATTGGTACTTTCAAATTCTGCACTGTAGGTGTCTCGTGGCCCTTTTCTAAACCCAAACTACTGTATATTCCCAAGGGCCCATCTCCTGCCAAGGTGCAACTTAAAACAAGGTAATTTGGGAGACTGTCTCAGGGGGCATTTCTCCCCAGGGAGAAAACCAAGTGCAGAGCCATTTTGAAGGGTACTTGGGATCCCCCTCTAAAGGCGATAGACATGGGCGCACGTGTCACCTTGCCGCCAATTTAAATTCCAGCAGCAACATCTCTGTACCCCTTTGAGCCTGGTGGAATTTTCTGGGGAAGGTCATAAAATGAAACATTACCGCACACTAACTTAAAGGTTACAAAATCACGGGCTCAAGCCGAAGCATTAGTCTGTGACAATGTTGGCGTCCTTCCAACTGTCTGCAGGAGATGAAAGGAAAAGGAGGGGAAACTACTTAGGTGAACAGCTGTGGCTGGAGACAAAGGATTTCTTTTCTGAAAATTGAAGGTGATCCGATGGACACCTCCGTGCCTGTAGCATGGCCAGGCACGCGCACAAGATCTGCTCTGTCGGACAAAACTGAAAGGTCTTACTAATCCATTGGTTGGTTTCCAACAGTGCCCAGTGGCGCCAAGAGGCTAAGAAAAAGAAATGGGCAAACACTGTACGGTTCTGTTTGTGCCCGTCTTGCAATTGGAGGCATATTGTGTTTGGATGCAGAGACTGCCTTTAGTTATTACAGATAATAATACTGTTGAAACAAGTTGTCCTCAGGAAACCATTCCCAAGCAGTTCAACCTGGTGGCCATCGTGACCCCTTAGAAAACTGTAAATTGCACACTGTGAAAGTACATGGAACAGTTATCTTCTTTGTGTGCAGGCTTTACTCTCTCTCTCTCTCTCTCTCTCTCTCTCTCTCTCTCTCTCTCTGTGTGTGTGTGTGTGTGTGTGTGTGTGTGTGTGTGTGTGTGTGTGTGTGTGTGTGTGCGTGCGCGCACGCGCACGCGCATATGCATGTGCATGTGTGTGTTGTCATAGCTGTTTGATAGTTGCCATCTATTGTGGAATTGTATACCACACGAGCTAAAAAGAGGGAGAAGAAAATATATACAGATTCCAAACATCCTGGACATAATCTGTTTCAATTGTTACCCTCAGGGCGACATTTTAGGGCATTGCATACTAAATATAAAGATAGTTTCTTTCCAAGTGCTATCAAACTGTTGAATAATTAATTTTTACTTCTCTTCTTCCTTTTTTTAAATAATAGATTATATTGTATTGTTGTACTGTGTTGTTATTGTTGAATATATGATTCTTATACAGTGGAACCTTGACTTACATACTGCTTGACTTGCATCATATTTGACTTGCAGCAAGAAGGGGCCTGTTTGACTTGAGTCGCAGGCTTTGACTTACATCTCGGAGCCCCGGCGCAAGGCACCGGAATTGGGCGGCAGCCACAACCCAGCATTGCGGCTGCCGCCTCCAAACTGCTCCTGCCTTCTTCCCCTCCTCCGGCAGCGGCGGCTTCGGCGAGGCCAGCTCAGAGCACCTGGAGCTGGTCCTCAGCCTCACCGAAGCTGCCGCTGCTGCTGGAGGAGAAGAAGGGCCGGGAGCTCGGGGCTGGCCTCACTGGTTAGATAGTCGGCTCAGTCTTGTAAAAAATCTGGCTGCAGAAGTCATGGAAGCATTTTAGTTGGGGAGCTGTAAAGTTGTGGGACTCTAATGGTAAGCATAGAGTTGTTCAGAACTTGGAACGTCAGTCAGGTTAAAACTCAGTAAAACTTAAATGTTAGACATTGTTGCTATGAACATTAAAAAGTGGAGGCATATAACTTGTGGACTATAATTCCACTGCCTCCTCCTCTCTTTGAAGAGACATTTCATTTACATCCCCAGAAGGAATCTCCTATCCCAGTCAAATTTGTGTTAAATTGCTGTTTTCGGGGGTCTTTTTCATCATCTGGAATGGATTAATCCGCTTTCCCATTACTTTCTAAGGGAAACGTTCATTTGACTTAAGTCTAGACCACTGGAACGGATTAATGACGTAAGTCAAGGTTCCACTGTTTTTCCTTTTATATATGGAGAGCATATTTTACCAAAACAAATTCTGGGTGTGTCCAACCACACTTGGCCAATAAAAGGATTCTGATTCTGATTCTGATTAAAAGCATGCAAAACCAATACATTCAGATGATATTCTTAAATGGCAAACAAACCATCCTCTTGTTTCTACTAGAATGCTTTATGCTGCTGGCTATGGATCTAGAGGTTCGGAGCTGAATTCCCCACTGGGTCTCCTCGAGACAGGCTGGACTTGATGCTCCAGGGGGTCCCTTCCAGCATTACTATTCTAAGCTATTATTAGTATTCAAAGGTTATTTCTTTCAGCAGATTATGGAGATTGAAGACTGCTCTTCCAGAGTACCTCTGGACTCGGCATTGAGCTTGGATAGCCAAGATCTTACACAACAGAGACAGGCATGAGATACCAGGGCTTCTAAATTTTTGGTGTGGATGTCATTGTTCTGGCTTGGTCCATTTCCATTTTGCATGTGATTGCTGGGAATGAATCAAATGGGAACCTTCTGCCTTTTCAAGGCTCCTTCTGTTTTGAAGTTCCAATATTGTGAAACGGCTCAATAAGCAAGGCACTTTGTTTTATCAGCAAATTTAACACTTCCTCTGCTCCTTGGTGGAAGCGCAGGGAAAATGAGTGTTTAAAAGATTCTGATACACTATTGCAGATGCACTGAATAACTCATAAAGACTTATAAAAATATATTTTCTTTATATTGTCTGAAGGGCAAGTTGTGACACTTTGCAGCCAAATCACCCATTCCTTTAAGACGCAGCAAGGAAAAAGAGCTATTTCTTTATAAGTGATGTAGCACATCAGCAATGGTCTACCAGAGTCTGGAAAAAAATATTCACCTCACATCCATCAAGAAGATGCAGAGGAAGTATTCAGTTGGCAGATATGAAGTGGCTTGCCTATTATATTGAAAATTCAAAACAGAAGTTGCCAAATCAAATAGGATCAGTACAGATCCAGTGTGCCATTTGGATGTGAGGATCACAAAATGGCATATCCTTCTCCACCCCAATTGAAATTGACCCACAAAAGCACACTCCAAAATGAGCAGCATAGAAAAGGCTGGGACGTATTATAATTCTATTTACATTAGGAGCAAACAAGGGTAGCTGTACTGACACAGGTCAGCTTCCAAAATCCATACCAAGATGATACATTTTCAGGCCAGTCAAAAAGGTAGAAAAAGGTGTGTAAGCTTTCAAGAATGCCATCTCTATGCAAATTATAGGCTTGCTATCAAAAATTGAATATATAAACTAGTAAACACGCAATTCATGCAAATCACACACACACACACACACACACACACACACACACACACACACACACACACACACACACATTTATAAGTTGATGCACTTTCTGGTTTTTCAGTAGAACAAAAACTGGCCACCCTAAGACAAATCTAGCTGTCAGTTATCTGAGAACAGGGATTTTAACACAACACTTGGAAACAGGCCAGCAGAACTGAACAAGGACCTGATCAAACACAGTTGATTAGTATTCACACTTTACAGATACAGAGCACCAAGGCCGAAAAATAAGCAATTAACACAACAGTGACTTTCGCAACTATTTCTGTTCCTTTGCCATTTTAATTTCTCTCATTAGAAACGCTTGGA
The DNA here is from genome assembly GCA_029282475.1 of Phrynocephalus forsythii. Classification (NCBI taxonomy): domain Eukaryota; kingdom Metazoa; phylum Chordata; class Lepidosauria; order Squamata; family Agamidae; genus Phrynocephalus; species Phrynocephalus forsythii. Next base: position 13,252,655 of record JAPFRF010000008.1, on the reverse strand, counting down.
GTTCTATTGCAAGTCAGAGAAATGTCAGTCAATCCCTCGCTCTTTTCTACCCACCCATAATTTACGCCAATTCTTTTTGCCCCTTAGCACAGTGGCCCCCAACCATGGGTAGCCCAGATGTTCTTGGACTGCAGTTCTGAGAAGCCTTCACTGCCAGCTGTGCTGGCCAAGCTTTCCGTGAATTACAGTCCAAGAAGACTGGGTTGCCCGTGGTTTGGAACCCAGGGGAAAATCTGGGGAGGCAGAAGGGTGCATCTGCCCCAAGTGTAGAAATCTGGGGGTGCCTGGAAGAGGAGGAGGAGGAAACTCTGCATCTTCCCACTGCCACGCTCCAGGCGAGCGGCAAAGCAGACAAAGCAAACAGGCAGGCAGGCGTGCGATCACAATGGCTGCGTCACCCTCCTCCTCCTCAACTCTTCATCACCACCGCCACCACGGGAGAGGTAAAGTGCACGTGGGCGCACACACATGCCCACACATGTGTCTGCGTGCCCCACGCCTACCCCATGCCCACAGGATTGCCCCCCCTTGCTGGGTGGATGTGATGGGTGCCCACTTAGTTGGGGAGTGCCGGAAGGGCACAAAAACAACTTTGAGCCCAGGCACCCCAAAACCTTGCTACGCCGCTGTTGGAACCACTGCTTTTGTGAAAATTATAACCCACCATGAGCAGGGATGCTGAGAAACCAGAGCCTCTGTTTTCTTTTTTGTTTCTCACTGAATGCTTCCCGTACATCTCGATCCTTTTCCAAAATGGGGTCTGGTACCATGGAGAGAACAAATCATAATGATAATAATATCCTTTGAACTGCATGGCTGGATGGGGTTCTATGGAGCATCGAGTCCAGCCTGGGCCAAGGAGGCACGGCCAGGGACCTAAGCCACTGAGGTATCCAGCAGTTCATTTATAGAGAATGATATGAAAACTAACATTTTATTTGTTTCTACTGCAGAATTCCTATTACAACTTTCTGCAAGAAAAAGGCTGACAAGGATTCTAGGAATGTGACTCCTCTTGTCAACTCAAAACAAAATCTCAGTCAGCTAAGAGTTACTTTCAGCTAGAGATGGGCATGAACCACTGGTCTGGAGGTTCGTGCCAGTTCGTTTATTGAAAGAGGTGCTCAGTGCTTCCTAGCCCTGCCTCTGCTAGAGCCCTGCCAGAAGAAGTGGTGTTAGCTTCCAGCCTTGACAGCTTCAAGAAAGGATTAGACAAGTTCATGGAGAACAAGGGTATCCATGGCTATCATTATGGATGATGCCTAAGGACAACCTCCGGGTTGGAGAGAGAGGCTGGATCTCTCTCAACGCCATTTACAGGGAATCGTAAGCAGGTGAAGACATCTGCTTGGGAATACCCTGAAGCAAATGGTGAGCCACTGTGTGAGACAGAATGCTGGACTGGATGGGTGGTGGCCTGGTCCAGCAAGGCTTTTCTTCTGTTCTTCTGTTGTAGGGTGCCCACTCAGAGGTGAAGAGAGTGGGGCAGGGAAACTGGGATGCCGCCTCTAAGTGGACACCAAATGGAAGAGGCCCACTTATTCACCTGTTAAACGAACTGCGACAAATGTCTGAACCAATGGTTCATGCCCAGCTCTATTTTCAACGAAATATGTACAGGATTGCTAAAAGCAAATAATAATAATAATAATAATAATAATAATAATAATAATAATAATAATAATAATAATAATAATAATAATAATAATAATAATAATAATAATAATAACAACAACAACAACAACAACAACATACAAAAATAGAAGAAATCAGTACAGATGGTGCTCTTCAAAAAAATTAATAAAATGTTAGTGAACTCATCCCTCTAGATTTAAAGACTCAAGTAAGCTTCCTCTTGAGGGCTATGTATATAACTGCAATGCTTCAAATGGAATTACTGGGGACTGGGACTCTTTATAAGGTAATGTGCATTTATGCCAGGTGCTTCAGATGGGTACTGGAGAAGATATTAATTTGCCAATATCATGAAGTGTCTCTCTTCTTAAGCCACTTCATGATATAAATTAGTTAGAGGAAGGCTTGCACACAGGTGCTGGAAGCAGACCAAACCACAGTGATCTTATCAATCCCCCAAAAAAAAAAACATGGAAGCCCCAGATGGGCCAGAAAGGTGCAGATAGGTATGTTGTAGGTACTGTTTGGTTTGTTCCAGTGAATACATTATGTGATTGTTGTTGAAAGGAGCAACTGAACCTATCCCTGCAGCATTTCAGACAATGGACATTTTAAAGGTTCCTTTTAAACTTCCTTTCAAATGGCATTATAATGCATTTTAAGAGCTATTTTGCTGGGGTTTTAAAACAAGGTTTTTTCCCAATCCTCTTATCAATCTTAAATGGCAAAGGAAGTCTTCTTAGGTTTTATCTTTTTTATTTCTATAAATATTTCTAAATTGTAAAATCCAAATTGCCCAACAGCAAACATTTGCCAGTATTTTTCTGTCTGGATGGTGATGATAGCATACAAACTGCTCATAGGATTTAAGCAAAAACAACAACCTTACCAAGAAGTATTGAGTAATTCTACTGGTTCCTTTTATAAAATACCATGCAGAGAAGTGGTCACAGCACCAGAAATATCCAAGTTTCTATTTTAGAAACAATTACCAAAAGTCTGGTGGCCATTTTCTGGAGCCAGTTGTGGAACTACTATGAAAAGAGGGAAGATAGAAGATGAAGAACAGCCAGTTAAAAATTAATGCATTGAACCCAACTAGATGTTACATTTATCACCTTTTATCAAGCCACTTCCTCAAGTGCCAAAAAAAATCTCGTTGTCACAGCATGTGCTTTCTTTCACCTATGTATTTTGCACTTAACATGCTTTCATTTGTGATGGTCATTGGACAGTCTGATTCTTTGCAAGTCTGATTCTGAGACATGTATCTCAAAGGAAATAGTGTTGCAAAAGAGAAAATCATTTAACGGTAGGAAATATTCATTCCTTTCAAAGTCTAGTTTGGCTCATAATTAAGTATAATGAACATGTGAAATAATGTGAAGCTGAGTGGATTTTTAAAATTAATTTTCAAAAAAGTCATTAATGCTTGAACATTTAAAAATTAAAACTAGTCAGCTTCAATTTTACCCTGTAGATTCACCCCATCCCCAAGAAGTATTTCTTAGTCATTCCAGAATCTCGTGGAATATGGGAATTAAATTTAGAAAAGAAAACTCCTTATTCATCTTATAAGTTAGTCATCCTTTCACTATCTCTCACTACCTGGTGCTAAAAGATGCTTCTTGAAGGTTTCAGGACATCTACCCTCCTGTCTCATGCCACCAGGAGATTCCATGGTGTGGGTGTGCATCTTTCAATTCTACATGCGTGAATGCTTCAGTGCCCTCCTACCAGTTATCACTTAGATTACTATTAGGCAGCAGAAGCCAAGCAGAAGAATTTCAATGCTTACCTTGAAGGATCACCTGAGCGGAAGCTTCCAGATAAATTGCATTGTACACAGCACCCTGGCATTCTGTACAGCCAACCTGTCAGAAAGCTGCTTAATTCGGTTGGTTGAAGTGTGAAAGAATTGTGGGGTGTGACGTAGAGCTTGTCTGTTTCTTTTCCTTCCATGAAGCATGAACCTCTGATCACTGGAATTGGCTTTGTAACATCCCACCCCACAAAATCAGGAGTCATGTGCTATATCTATCCAGAGAGCCCAAGCTTTCTGGGAGCTGAAATCAGCTGTTCTTTCCTGTCCCCAGCTTTCAACTTCTTTGGTCTAGACTTACTGTCTTAAGAAAAAGTCTAAAGCAGTGGTTCTCAACCTGTGGGTCTCCAGATGTTCCTGGACTGCAACTCCCAGAAGTCTTCATCACTAGCTGAGCTAGCCAGGATTTCTGGGAGTTGCAGTCCAGGAACATCTGGGGACCCACAGGTTGAGAACCACTGGTCTAAAGCAAGAGGAGATAGCATCTTTCAGCTCAAGGGCCATACTCCATGGTAGAAGAGTTATTGGGAGCCACATGCCACTGTTGGGTGGGTGCCCAAGGGAAAATGGTAGGACCAATATGCCAGTATTACAGATGGGCATGGATTTAAAAATGAATTGGAAAATCCATCGAAAGTCGCTAATTTGTTGATTTGTATTTATCGAACACAATGACCTTCGATGAATGTGAATCAATGAATGTTTAGCAATTTTTGATTCAGTGATCCATCAAACTCTTTGTGGCCCTCATTGGGCTCCCTGGCCATCTGCAGCCCCTGTCACTTTCCCAGGAGCCCTCTTTGGGGCATATGTGCATACCTCAGACGTCTCAAATTTGAACATCACCAAACTTGCAGGGATTGTCCAGGAGAGTCAGGGGAAGCTTCTCTGTTATTTTGGTGTCTCTAGGTGCCCTGGAGGCCATTTTATAGGTTTTTTTTAAGGTAAAGCATATTGACAAAGCAATGTATTGGTTCATTGGGAGGAAAATCACTGATTCATGAGTTATGATTTGTCAGTGCTGACCAATTAGAAACTGTGATGAATCGCCCATTTTCTGATTTGTGTCCATCTCCAACCACCATGGTTTAGATTAAAACTTTTACTGTGGATAACTAAGCCCTGCGAGAACCTTTATATGCAAGGGGAGGAAGTGCATGCAAAAATTATGGAACCACCAAATGATGGTGTCAAATGGAAGAGCATGCAGCCATCTGCAGAAAGCAAGGTTTTGGTTTGGTGCCCAGAGGCTGCCTAGCTCCAGTCTAAAGACAAGTTGCTATTCAGTGGTAGAAACCATTCATTACAAGTAGAAGGTTCCAATATCAGTCTGTAGTTCAGTGCTTCAGGTTATAGGTGCCCAAGGATTTCGTTCCATCCACACTTTTAAGGAAAGCTACGGGATGTGCATTTCTCAGAATAATATCCTGATCAGAATAAATTTTCCTTCTATTTTTGGGAGTCTCCAATTTTTATTGCCTAGCTCCCAGCTTGGAAAATATACCTCAATGCATATATAATTTTATTTGAAGGTGAAAGGCATGCAACAATATTTATTTTGGAAATAAAAATTGATTAAAATATATGTGGAGGCAGATTTTTGTGCCGTTTTTAATAACTGAAGCTTGAGGCTCAAGCAGGATAGAATAGGTTTATAGATGAATCCATCTGAAAGGGAGAGTAAGGAAATAGACTGATTCATTATTTCAGATACCCTTATTTCTATGACTGATAAGGAATATTTCTGGATCTTAACCTGAGATTGTACTGAGTTGCAGCCATATGTTATACAGTACTTGGCTTAAGAGACCAGTGATTTCATTTTAGTATCACACAGCGTTCTTGAGGAATTCCCTTTCTTTTTGACCTTTTGTGTGGCTTCTCTTTAGATTTTAAAGTATTTTTGGAGACTTCTAGTATGATAAAATGTTTAGAGTATTGGGCAGATCCATTTTCTAGGCTCCTCTGAGCCATAAAACTTATTAGATAACTATGGGCCAGTCACAGTCAAGCCTACCTTATTATTCTTTGAGAAAAGTACTTGCAAATATTCCTTCATGCTCTGTCCATCTACTTTGCTGATTTTCAGCACACAGGAATTGGAGACAGAGAGGTGTCTTCCTTCTTTCCTTCCTTTTTAAAGTTTTGCCTGCTATTCTGGGACAATGGCGCCCCATCCCATCACCTGAAATGATAGAGCCAATATGACTTCTTCAGAGCCATCTTGCCCTGTGCTGCTGCATGTATAAAGCCAAATGGACAAAGCATACATGAGATCTTTCCCAATAAGAGGAGCATTTGGGGGGGGGGAGCTTCTAAGAAAATGTAAAGGTCAAATTACAAAGACTGTGACAGGGTCACTTTTGAAAGCCCAGTTTTACAACAGGGCCATCAGAAGTGTTAGCATGACTTAGCTGCAGGTACCCTTTAAATGTGACCCTAGTCTTCAGCCAGAAGAGACTAAACTGAAAGCATAACTAGTACACTTGTGAGTGAATAAAATAGCAGAGCAACATAAGTGTCGGCTGCCAAATGTAGTCTTCAGAAAGTTCTCGTTCTTCCACCCCCTCGCCCATTTTCACCCTTGCTAGAGTGGAGCATGAAAGGGAACTAAAATTAGATTGTTTTAAAAGGCAGGATACAGGAGTACAATTTTCTTTTCCCTACCCCATTTTAAAATGTGTTATCCTTTTTAGCTGGCACTTTTCCATTTGGAAGAGGACTACACGCCTTGCTGCAATATTTGTCCCTTTTTTTTTTTGGACCCATCATTGTCAGTCCAATCAAAAAATAAAAGAGTAACTAATTCTTAAAAACACACAGAGACCGGGTGGCTCGATCACAGCTGCCATATGAAGGCACTTTGGGAAATGCAAAGTCGATTGGAAAGAAATTGCTCTCAGCAAATAATATTGGGTGGCCATCTCTCCTTTTCATTCTCAGTGTGCTATATTCATTATGAACCTTTTAGATGGAAAGGAAGAGTCATTCCCAGTTTATAACTAGAATTATGCCTTCAAAGGCGTACGGCTCGGAAGGAACGCAATTTTGTGGCAAACTTTGCTGAAAATGAAGAAATGGGCAGCTTGCGAGGGACAAAATGATAAGGAAGAGTAGGTTCGTCTAACAAAGAGAGTGATTCGCTGATAATGGTTCCTTAAAGCTGACAGGTAATTAGCTTCTGTAAATATATTGTATCCACAAAATGGCTGCTCCAGATACTTAATGTGGCGGAGGTAGAAAGGGTTTGGGTTTTGGACTACAACTCACAGAATCTTTAGACAGTTCACCACTGAATGTCAAAAGTTCTTAATTAACACAGTTTGCTACGTATGTGTTGTTGACTATTTTAATTTAAAGCAAACCAACATGTTCTGCTTATATACTGCCCCATACCACTTCAAGTAGTCCCTGGGTGGTTTACAGTTTAATTAAAGTATGCAGGCTAAACATTGCCCCCCAGCAAGCTGGGTACTCATTTTACCGACCTCAGAAGGATGGAAGGCTGAATCAACCATGAGCCTGCCTCCTGGGATTGAACCCCAGGTCGTGAGCACAGTTTTTACCTGCAGTACAGGCATTTAACCACTGTACCACATGGTGGCAGTGGTTGGTGTTATTATGTCTGTGAAGATTCTCAGTCATCCAGGTGAATTGATCTGGAAGCTGAGTCATGGCAACTGGACTTCTTCTCTTGAGAGATTGAAATGTTTCAACTACTCATCCAAGCAGCTTCATAAGTATGAGGAAAGTTAGTGGTGAGTCATTCAATTGAATGACTTGATTTCACATCACCCTTGTTTGAATAGGCTCATAACAAAAGAAGGGCACAAAATGATTTTTTTTATTTCATTTTTGTTTTCCGTTTCATTTTGGAATGAAACGAAAAATGAATGATTTTTAAAGAAATACAAAATGAAACAAACTGGAAATTTTCCATTTGTTCTGCTTTGTTTTTCATTAGGTTTCCCATAGGAATGCATTGAGCAATGCATTCCTATAGAAAACTGCTTTAAACAAACCGTGCCTTCCCCCTGATCAGGTGCATTGGGGGAGAAAGGTGCAGGTTGTTTAAAATGTCTTTAGCCACTGAGGCAAGCGCTTGGGTTGTAAATGAAATCCACACATGCCCGATTAAATCCACACAGGCGCATTGAGGGAGAAGTCCTTTAAAATGTCTTTAGCCACCAAGGCAAGACATTTTAAAAAACCCATGCTTCCCTCCCCCATGTGCCAAATGGGTGGGGGAGAGAGAAGCGTGAGATTTGTAATTCTTTTTTATTTAAGCCCTGGAAGAAAGTGGCAACTGCGGCCATTACCACTTGCTTTGGGAGCTAAAAAAAACACGTTTTAAACCCTGAGCTTCCGCCACTATCAGGCATGTTGGTGGGGAAAGCATGGGGTTTCTAAACTTTTACCCCCCTCCCCCAAATCAAGCAGTGATGGCCACAGCTGCCACTTCCTTCGGGGATTAAAAAAAACCTTTAAAACCCCCATGCTAATCCCCCAATGCACCCAAAAAACAGTAAAAGCACACAAAAACACATAAACAATTAAACAATAAAACACATAAAACACATAAAAACACAAAATGAAAAATGAAACAATTTTTTAAAAAATTGTTTCAAATGAAACAAAAAGGAAAAAGGAAACAAAACAAAACAAAACAAAATGCTATTTTAGCATTTCATGCCCATCTCAACTCATAAACCATACTTAATAGACACATACTTAGGTTAACTGAAACAAATCAGAATGTATGTTGTTAAATTATAGTGAAGAAGAGAAAAAATTATTTTTGGAAGTATTTAAAGGTAAAGTAGTAAATAGCATTAATTATTTGGGGATAAAATTAACATGGAGCTTACAAGATATGATTAAGAAAAACATTGAGAAAGTTACGAAGGAGATCACTGAACAAATAAAAGAATATAAAAAATTAAGGATTTCTTGGTTTGGAATGTAAATGAAAATTATCCCCAAATTAAACTTTTTATTTTGGATGTTACCTATAAAATGGGATGAAAGTGAATTTAAAGGGATCCAGGGTAAAATTAATATGTTTTGCAATTGCAATAAAAAAGCCAGGATCAATAAGAGTTTATGGTATATACCACAAAAAGAAGGTGGTTTAGGATTACCTAATATTAAGCTATATTACATAGCCAATTAATTAAGACATATTCCAGACTTAATAATAGGAAATGATAATTTAATTTGGAGAGACTTAGAAATTACACAAAAAGAGAATATTTTTTAAGGAAGACATTAAAGTTCAGGTGAAAATGATAAATAATCCATTTTTGAAAAATACTATGCAATGTTGGAGGAACTTTAGGGAGATTTTAAGCCCATTAGTTTCACCTTTGACATGAATAACAGAGATTAAGAATTTCCCAGAAAATTTAAAAGCGAAGTTAAACATGCTACTGAATGATAAAAATGTTATATACTTGCCGGATTGGTTAAAGCAAATGCAGAGTAGACAAAGCATAAAGGAAACATTGGGAGGAAATGTTTCCTGGTTGAACATTATACAACTGGAAAAATGGACTAAAGAATGGATAACTAAAGTAGGGGAATGTAGAAAACTGACCAGATTTCAAGAAATTATAGATAGAAGAAATGAGACTGAGTATAAAGAACAGAGGAAAGGAATTGTAAGTGAAATATATAAAATATTAATTCAGGAGGATAATAAAAAAGTAATAAGTTAACAGAGATTTGGCAAGAAGATATTAATATAGGGATTAAAAAGGAAGAATGGGGGGAAATGTGAAATAAAAGAATAGTGAAGAATATGTCAGTGAGAGTTAAAGAAAACTGTTATAAAGTATATTGGAGATGGTATATAACACCTGTGAAGCTAAATATAATTAATAAAGAAATATCTCCAATATGTTAGAAATGTAAAAAAGATAAAGGGACATATTTACATATGTGGTGGACATGAGAGAAAAGGAAATTTGAATGGAATTTGGTTTTTAATGAAATGCAAGAAATATTAGGGGAAAAGATTCCAATGTCCCCCCAGCTGGTATTGTTAAATATAGTTGCAGATACACAACTGAAGAAAGAGGCGGGGGAATTGGTAATTATAATGGTTATGTCCCACAAGACTGATTTTTGCCAAATATTGGAAATCTAATAATCAATTAGTAATGGAAGAATGGTATAAACAGTTATGGAATTGACTTGTGAAATTAAAATTAGGAAAGGGCTGACCAAGTCTAATCACTTTAATGGAATATGGGATAAATTGCTGGTATATGCATTTCAAAAAGGTAAAGGGTATACACCTGGAGAAGACTCAATGTATTTCTGGAGAGAAATGGGTCGTTCAATAATATGAAAGTTGTAATTTTGTTTAAGTCCTGAGGGGTGGGTGGGTAGCACTGCGTTTTCTGTCTTATATCTGTTATACTTCTGTTATATTGTTGTGTGTTATTTTCTCTTCCTTATGTTATTTTGCTGTTTATCTGTTTTTTTATAAATAAAAATAAATTAAAAAAGGAAAAGAAAAATAGACACATACTCAATGGGTGTTTGGAAAGGTTACATAGGTGGGACATTCACCCACCCTAGGCTATTGTCCATCTAATGAGCCTATTCAGACCACTGTCCACCTATGAACCTATTCAGGCCATTGTCCAACTTATGAGCCTATTTGTCATACTGATGAAGCTGTTTGGATGAGCAGGGTAATGTTTCAATCTCTCAAGAAAAGAAGTTCAGTTGCCATGTCTCAACTTCCAGATTTATACATCTATGTCTGTATTGTTTTTGTTTATTATAAATAGCCTAGAGTGGTCCATGCTGCTAATGGGTGGTAAATAAACAAATAAATACAAGTTAACCACCACATGACTGAAACCCACAAACTCATGGCCCTTCTTTATTACTGTTCCCAGCAACCAATGTATGGTTGCGTATTTCATCTGCTTTTTACATGGTGTTCATCTTTTCCTTGCAGTTCCTTGGTTCCTCAATTTGGCATCTTCCTCAACTTCACTAAATCGTTTTTCTCCTTGGGGTAAATAAGTCTCTTGAAATCACTGTGCTGTGGCCTGCCCTATTCAGCTAATTTAAAGTGTGAGTTGTCTATAGCTGGTGTGGCAGATGCAGAAATAAATGACTGAAGCTCATTCAACCTGTGGATGCATCCCGGCCAAAGTAGAGCACAGTTCCATTTATTTCAATGGGGGAATTAAGGGCATGCTTTGATAGCAATTTAACCTTGTTGCATGTGGCTGGGTTGTGGCCTTTATTATGCAGATTGTGCTTCCTCATCATCCTAGGAGCAAACGGTACGTTACAAAGGCCATGTCACCATGTCAAATTCCCTACACCACTGAAAGCATTGGATATTGCCACAACAGATGCTCATTGCAAAGTAGCTTGCATTGGTTTATCCTCTGGACAGCAACATGGGCTTTGTTTGGTTTGATTTCTCGGTTGCAAAGATCTGCTGGAATCACATGTCTGGAATCAGTCATACTATTAGATAGCTGGTTCTATGGACTGCTGGATAGATCAGTAGTTTAGGTATCTGGCTGTGGAGCCAGAGGTTGGAAGTTCAATTTCCCCACTGTGTCTCCTTGATAGGGTATGGACCTGATGGTCCATAGCATCCCTTCCAGCTCTGCAGTTCTATGATGACGGTGGTTCTCATTGCAAAGGTGGTTCCCACTGCTTTAGTATAGGAACCTCAGGCTGGTTCAAGCTGGAACCTAATCCTTCTAGTGCTCCTAAAGTCCCATTTCTGGTCACCTGGAGTTGCCCAAATGATTGACCACACCTCCTTCCTCACAACACCCTTTTTGTTTCTCTTATTTCTACATATCTTTCCCATTTTTAAAATGCTGAAATTTCTCTCCCAGGATTAGCTACTGTCAGTAAGGGCTTTAAATAATTATGTTATTATAATCCCAGAACTAGATTGTGGTCCACAAGAAGTTCTCTGAGCTTGAGTTTGGGCCCTTAGGCTGAAGAAGTTGTCACCCTAGACCTACAGGATAGGAGTCATACTTCCCATAGTAGTAACTTGATCAGACAAAGTAATAAAATGGGGTGGGCCTATGTTATGTTTACTTCCCACACAACAATGATGTCACAGATGAACTTGGCAGAGCCCTTAATTCTGATGCTGTCATGAATACATAAAACAAAATTCTGTTTTGATTATTCTGCTCACCTAGGCCATTCCGTAAGCAGACCCTTTATGGAACTCCTTGTACAAACTGAAGTCCTATTTTACTAAACGGGTGTGCTCTTCGGTCTCTCCCTGTGCTACAGAGGTCAGGTTGCAGCAACTAAAATTTTTAAAATTGTATTGCAACTACGGATGGGCGCAAACTGCATGTTTGGTGTCTCACCACATTTTGTTCCTCAGCCCAACCATGATGTTCTGCTTTTTGCACCCATCTCTCGTTGCAACCTTTGCTGAGAATCAGCCATCATTGCTCAGCCTACAGTCCCTTCCAAGGGAAGTTTGGGTGAGTGATGATGGCTGATCAGACTATGTAGGCTTCTGAACCCAGAACTCTTCATTCAGAGGAACACACCATTCTATTCGCTGACATACAGAATGGAAACAAATAACATTCCAGAAAGGAAAAGAAATCCTTTAGTTTGCAGGACCAGGAGGTTATTATGGTAAGAAAGGGAGTCAAATATGTCTTGTACAATGCCTACAGTACAACAACGTCATGGGGACTGGGCTTATTTTCTTCTATACAAAAGGTATATAATTCTGAAGTCTTTTGAAGACAAAAAAAATCCTTTTGCTCTTTGCAAACTACAGCTGAATTGACACCATTTGAAGTCAGCCGCTGTGGGCAAACTGAATGAAACATTTGCTTTGCAATTACATCATCTCTTTGCACAGCTCAGAATTGTAAACTTCCTCACTTTTCCCTCCCCTTTCCCAAACCTTAGGATTTTGTGCCTGGCTCTTCCTATGAGTCATGGAAGCAGCAATCCCAAAAAGTTTTGAGACTGTCACAAATGAAATATGCCAGAAGGAGAATCTTGCCGAAGAACCGAGAGGAAAAATATACAGGCAAGGTGATACTCTGGAAGCTTTGCAAGAGGTTAAAAGCCCCTCAGGGGGAGAAATCAGAGAAAGCGTAATGGAGAAACCAAAGGCAGAGAAGAACAGCAGCAAGGAAAAACAAAGTAATGATTTAGACAGGCTGAGCCTTAAACGAAAGTCTGAAAGTGATGAAAAACCACCCGTGAGGAAAGAGCGCGCCTGTTGGAGCCAGACACCCAATCCGTTGCGGTGCTTTTGTCTCACATCCCCTTGAAGAGCCTCATGGAGGTAGAAGCAAAACTGGTCTACATGGATGAGGATGAGGTTACTTATGAGTTTCTGGATTCACAGGAGTCCACCAGTGCACAGACAAAAGGCCCAGAAGCCCTAAAGATGGACTCCCAGATAGCATCAGATGGCAATGCTCTCCCACAGATGGACAAATGGCTTTATGTGACTATGAAGGATGCCAGTACTTGCTATCGGCAGAAGAAATATGCCATGGCTGCAGGACAATTCAGAACAGCTCTAGAGGTAAGTCAAGGGTTTGAGAAGGAGAACCAAACTTGACAGGGGGAAAAGTGGAGTGGTTGAATCCTTGGTGCCCACCAATAATAATTATTATTATTAATAATAATAATAATAATAATCTTAGAACTGTAAGGCTGGAAAGGACTCCTATGGATCATCAAAGCAAAGCAAAAAAGCAAAGTGTTCTGCTTATATACCATCCCATACCAATTCAAGTAGTCTCTGGGGAGTTTGCAGTTTTAATTAAAGTATGCAGGCTACACATTGCCCCCCCCAAGCAAGTTGGGTAATCATTTTACCGACCTCAGAAGGATGGAAGGCTGAGTCAACATGAGCCTGCTACCTGGGATTGAACCCCAAGTCGTGAGTACAGTTTTACCTGCAGTACACGCATTTAACCACTGTCAAGGAGGCCCAGTGAGGACTCGAACTCTCAGCCTACTGCTCCACAGCCAGAGACCTAAGCCACAGGGCCATAGGATCATAGAATCATCGTAGGGTTGGAGGGGATCTTGGAGGTCTTCTAGTCCAACCCCCTGCCCTAGGCAGGAGATCTCATATCATCCCGGACAGATGGCTGTTCAATCTTTTCTTGAAAATCTCCAGCAATGAGGCACCCACAAAATCAGAAGGCAAGCTGTTCCACTGTTTAATACAGTGGTTCCCAATCTGGGGTCAGGACCTCTTTGGGGGTCAAACGACCATTTCACAGGGGTCACCATGAGCCAGTGAAGAAAAAGGCACAAACAGCTTGGGTCTGGAGGGGGTGAGGAAGGGGGAAGTTTGATAGGTTGGAGGGGATGTCCGTCAATGGCACCAGAGGCTGCGATTGGCCGGTGGTGCCTGTAGAGGGAAGTTTTCTATGGCACCTGCAACAGTGGCCTGCCAAAGGGGCTTGTGGCCTCTTTCGAACAGGGCAAGGGGTCACCACCACATGAGAACATAAGAACATAAGAACATAAGAAGAGCCATGCTGGATCAGGCCAAAGGCCCATCTAGTCCAGCTTCCTGTATCTCACAGCGGCCCCACCAGATGCGTTTGGGAGCGCATGAGACTAGATATCTGTCTCCTGATACCACTCCCCTGCATCTGGCCCTTGAAGTACCCTTGTTTAAAGCCTAGAGATTACACATCTCCATCATGGTTTGTAACCCGTGATGGACTTTTCCTCTAGGAATCTGTCCAATCCCCTTTTGAAGGCATCCAGGCCAGATGCCATCACCACATCCTGTGGCAGGGAGTTCCATAGACTTACAACGCGCTGGGTGAAAAAATATTTTCTTTTGTCAGTTCTTACTCTCCCAGCACTCAATTTGAGTGTATGTCCCCTAGTTCTGGTATTTTGAGAGAGGGAGAAGAGCTTCCCTCTATCCACTTTACTCATACCCTGCATTATTTTGTATGTCTCAATCATATCCCCCCTCAAGCGCCTTTTTTCCAGACTGAAGAGGCCCAATTGTTTTAGCCTTTCTTCATAAGGGAGGTGCCCCAGCCCAGTAATCATTTTAGTCGCTCTCTTCTGCACCTTTTCCAGTTCCACTATGTCTTTCTTGAGATGCGGTGACCAGAATTGTACACAATACTCCAGGAACTGTATTAAAGGGTTGCGGCATTAGGAAGGTTGAGAACCACTGGTTTAATGGCTCTCACTGTCAGGAAATTTCTCCTTATTTCCAGGTTGGCTCTCCCTCTGACAAGTTTGCCAGTAGTGTTCTGATGTTTGTGCTTATGTAGCCCTAAACTTTGACAAATGGAAGATAGAACCCTGTTTAGGCAGTCATCCATACAGAACTAATACATGCTGAAGTAAAGAAAAAAAAATTACAGAATCATAGAACCATAGGATTGGAAGAGACCTCAAGACCCATCCATACCAACCCCTTGCCATGCATCATCAAAGTACTCGTGACAGATAAAACAGCCAACATTATAATGCCATTATACAAAATGATAGTAAGGCCACACCTGGAGTATTGTGTACAATTCTGGTCACCGCATCTCAAAAAAGACATAGTGGAACTGGAAAACGTGCAGAAGAGACCAACTAAAATGATTACTGGGCTGGGGCACCTCCCTTATGAGGAAAGGCTAAAACATTTGGGGCTCTTTTGTCCTGAAAAAAGGTGTCTGAGGGGGGATATGATTGAGATGTACAAAATAATGCAGACCATGCATCAAGTGGATAGAGGGACGCTCTTCTCCCTCTCACAAAATACCAGAACTAGGGGACATACATTCTAATTGAGGGCTGGGAGAGTAAGAACAGACAAAATAAAAAAAAATTCACCCAGTGCGTTGTTAGTCTGTGGAACTCCCTGCCACAGGATGTGGTGATGGCATCTGGCCTGGATGCCTTCAAAAGGGGATTGGACAGATTCCTGGAGGAAAAGTCCATCACAAGTTACAAACCATGATGGAGATGTTTAATTTCCAGGCTTAAAACGAGGGTACTTCAAGGCCCAGATGCAGGGGAATGGTATCAGGAGACAGATATCTTGTCTCATATGCTCCCAGATGCATCTGTTAAGGCCACTGTGAGATACAGGAAGCTGGACTAGATGGGCCTTTGGCCTGATCCAGCAGGGCTCTTCTTATGTTCTTATGTTCTTATGGCCACCCAGCCTCTGCTTAAAAACCCTCCAAGGAAGGAGACTCCACCACCCTCTGTGGCAGTATATTCCACTGCCAAACAGCTCTGTCATGAAGTTCTTCCTAATGTTCAAATGGAATCTCTTTTCCTGTACTGTAGTTTGAAACCATTGCTCCTCTTCAATATGGCATCATTTCAAATATTGAAACATGGCTATCATATCCCCACTCAGCCTTCTTTTTGTAAATCTAAACATTCCCTGCTCCCTAAGCCACTCCTCATAAGACATTTCTTCCAGATCTTTCACCGTCCTGGTTACCCTCTTCTGGTTTTGTGTTTAGATTAGACCCGTTTAGATTTGATACTCTGTCAAACTTTCTTAAATCAGTAACTTTAGGTGGTAGTTAGAGGTGTAACATTATCTAATTCAACGTCTTCAGAACATTTGTAATAATAATGATCTAGTTCTTCCCCAAAGGAGCTCAGGATGGTAGGCCAGGCTCCCTTCGTTCACCTTAAAAACAGCCCTGTGATACTAGTTATGCTGTACAAATGCAACTTCAGTGCTGCATTGTATTTATAGATAGGTGTCTGTCACAAAATTCCAACATCCAATAGAACATGAAATTTATTTATTTAAAAAATTAAGTCATTCCTTCATATTTGTATTCCACCGAGAGAGACCTATTGCTACTTGTTATTTTACCCATTCCCCATGGGAAGATAGGCTGAGAGGTTATAGCTTGTGCTGGACAGCATCATGAGGGTTTTCCTGGAAGCAATCACATAGGCTCCCAAGATGCTGACAACAGATTTCAAACTTTTTTCTGGGGAGGGGGGGAGTTGATTCTCGTTTCTTTCGTATTGATGAAGTTGGGCAGTGGGTTCATTCATGGGTCCACCTCATCCCAGGGGAACAAGTACCTAAAATATACATTTATATACACAATTTTCCTACAGAAAACTCTCCGTCATGAGAATAGCTCTGCACAAATCTGTCATAAATCAGTCATAACCCAAACATTTCATAACAGTTCAAAGCAGCAATCTAAAACCAGTTTCTTATTCAAATTATTATCTGCTGAAAATTGCAATGGAAACTGCAGTCACCTATTCACCAGAAAATCAAGCAAGGCTTACAGCTATTACTGGGGGTGGGGGTGGGGTGGGAATGTTCCTTTTGTCGACAGTTTCATCCTTCTGGAAAATAACATACAAAGCCTTGTGCCTTCTGGTGATATTACCAAGGAAGGTGGCTCATAAAGCAAGAGGTATTCCCTGAGGGGTATGTATAGGGGACAGGCCAACCAGAACCTCTAAACAGCTAGAGTTGAGCCACAAGGAGCTGCTGGGGGGAAGCCATGTGCCAAGAATGAAATTCCATTCCCTAGAGCTTGTAAACATTCTTACAAGCCTCTGAATGCCCTACTGGCCACATCAACGGGAGAATTTTTGACTTGTATGTACAGTAGGACCCCTGTATCCACCTATTCATTATCTACTGATTCAGTTATCCAGGCTTGGCAGAGTAAAAAAATTAAATAATTCAGCAGCCACAAAGCAAGCTATTGTCACAAATAGCATCCGTAAAGCAAGCTACTGTCACAAACAGCAGCCGTAAAGCAAGCTATTGTCTCAAAACAGCAACCATAAAGCAAGCTACTGTCTCAAAATAGCAGTTATAAAGCAAGCTATTGTCAGTTAATAGTTTGGGGGTGGGTGGGTAGGTGTTCTCTCTTATCCACGGTTTTCATTATCCACAGGAAGGTCTGGAACCAATCCCCAGCAGACACTGGGGTCCTACTGTATTAAAAACAATACTTTCCAACCCAGCATACTGAAATCACAATGGTGAGGTTATGTTTTCTCCCTTGACTAGCAAGTCCATAAAACTGTCCAGTGTGTCAAAGAGTAGGGCATTCCATAGGGGGACTTCCCAACAAGAAGGTACAAGAGGATGTTGCTTCAGCAGTAGGTTGCTCCAAGCAGAGCATCTGGCTCTGATCTCTTGACCCTGGTAGGTGTGTCCAATCCACATATGTGAGGAGTCCACCTTCCTCTTCATGAGGATGGTTCTGGGATGGAAGCCTTCTGAAATGAGTCAACTACTAGATCTTTGGTTCCAGTCTTCCATTCATGTGTGTGTGGTGTGTCGTTACAGTCATGACCAACTCTTCATGACCCCAAGTCCATGGAGTTTTCTTGGAAGGAATACTGGAGTGGTTTGCCAGTTCTTACTCCAGGCACCTACAGCACCTGGTATTCCCTGGTGGTGGCCCATCCAAGTACTAGCCAGGGCTGACCCTGCTTAGCTTCTAAAATCAGGCGAGATTGGATGTGCTTAGGGCATCCAAGCAGCCTTCCATTCGTACATACTATCATTGCTACTCACAGGCTTCTGGATGCATCTTCTTCTATACCATTATCAGGCTATATTCTAAAATGCAAGTCTTCAAGAAGATAGGGTATTAGTACCTGCTGACTTCTCTCAAATTCATAACCATAGCAAGGCTGGTGGGACACTCGGTCTTTCACCCACTCCTTAGGCCTGCATTTGTGCTCGCAGAAAGGTGGAAGAGAATAGAGAAACAAAAGCACACCAAAGGAGGATCACTGTTATTAGAACAAATAATCACTTTGTTGCTCTTCCTATAGTTACTTAGTTAGTTAGTTAGTTAGTTAGATAGATAGATAGATAGATAGATAGATAGATAGATAGATAGATAGATAGATAGATAGATAGATAGATAGATAGATAGATAGATAGATTAGGTTATCTGGCTGCCAAACCAGCGGTTGGGAGCTCAATTCTACACTGTGCCTCCTTGATCCATTTGGTCCCTTTCAGCTTTGAATGGGACCAAATAGATCAGGAGGCACAGTGTAGAATTGAGCTCCCTTCCTCTTCAGCCAGATAAGGACTGAGCTACCTGGCAATTACTACACTACACTAGAGCAGTGCTCCCCAACCTTTTTATCCCCGCGGATCCAGTAAATTTTTGATAACTTTTCCGTGGCCCAAAGCTGGGGGTGGGGGTGGGGGTGGGGAAGGGGGGAGATAAAGGAATGCGAAAGGGGGGTCGGGCGGGGAGGCAAAAGAGGGTGTGTGTGTTCAAGCAAAGGATGGGAGGGAAGGAGGAGGGGGAGGGAAGGGTGCAAGGAGGAAGGCTTTTGTGCCTTGCGAGGAAGCCACGGAATACGGCAGTGGTTTCACTGGCTGGGGGCGTCGGGCGTGCCACTCCCCACACACACACATACGGGCAGGGTGAGGAGGAACCCGGGGCTCCTGGGCAGGCGGGCCCCCACCTCCTCCTCCTGTCAGCAGCCGCAACAGCCGCCCAAGTTCAACCGCGGCTCCACGGCCAGCAGCGAAGGCGCCCCGCAGCCACCACCACCACCCGCCTCGATGGGGCGCCTCTGCAAACCGGCAGCAGGCAAGATCCCTGGTGGTGCCCTCGGGCATCCGCCGCCGCATCGCCTCGCCTCCGGCTGCAGCCTTCGGGCAGGCGAGCGGGAGGGAGGAAGGGAGGGAGGCTGGTGGAAAGGTGACGTCTTTACGCCGGCCAGACGGCCGGCCAGCACACACACACTCCAACCATTATCAGCTCGGGAGCCCGGCCTCTCTCTCTCTCTCTCTCTCTCTCTTCTCTCTGTGTGTGTAGGGGGGCAAAGTACGAGAGCAGCCGACCTTCCTTCCTTCTCCCTCTCCCAACAGAGCGGCGGCGGCAAATGTTGGCTCCCGGCCCCCACCCCAACCTTCCTCACCTCTCCTCCAGCAGGGCCTGGCATTTGTGGCTTCCCTCATCCCTCCCCCGCCTGCCCGCCCACCCGCCAACCGCCCCAGAGGAAAACAAAACCTCACCCCCTCCTCCTCAGGATCACCAGCCGAGCCGCAACAAAGAATCCTCTCCGCGACGTCCTCCGCTGCTGTGGCTTCCTATAGTTAGTTAGGAGGAGGAGGCCCACGGTTAGGCGGCAGCAGGAACAGGAGCAAGCGCAGCGCCAGCAGCGAGACCCGACGTGGCTCCCGATAGATAGATACCCGCCCGGCCGCCCTGGGAAGCGCCCTCGCGGCACCGACATCCACGAAGAGCCGCCGACGCCTCCTCCTGCTCCTGCTCCAGTTCCTCCTCCTCCTCCTCCTCCTCCTCCTCCTCCTCCCGCCGCTGCTGCCGGAGGAGCAGCAGCAGCAGCAGCCTCCTTGGCTGCAGCCGCCATCTTTAAACACTAAGAGGAGTCTTTGGGGGGAAGCGATGGGGAGGGGGAGGGGGGAAGGCCAGGCCGCCACAATAACAGTCCTCCACCAAAGCCTTCAAGCTCCCAGGCGCGGGGCAGCCTGGGAGTCGGAGTCTCTCTCTGGGCGCCTTTGCCTTGAGAGGAGTAAAATGGCAGCCGGAAGATTTCCTCCGGCGGCCCGGTGCTGATTGATCCACGGACCGGCACCGGTCCGCGGCCCGGGGGTTGGGGAACACTGCACTAGAGGATGCTCTTAGGCTACTGTTCCAATGACTCCATATGGAATCCAAGCTCCCCAGTTCCTACCCCAGCACTGTATGGTACAATGAGAGCTTAGAAAAACAAATTTGAATGGGATGACATTCCCAGAATTCTCCACTATGAGGATGTTGGACAATGTAGGCCAGCCAAAAATAAAAATAAAAAATAAAAAAATCCAAGGGTACAAATCATTTCCCCAGGTACAAATCAATACCAGCACCTGTTCATACCTAGAAACTCACTGTCTGTGCAATGGGGTGGTCCCTCATTCTTTCTTTCTCAAGTTTATGAAACTTGGAAATTAAAATCATCTGGGCAGTCAAGGAAATCTTAGGAGCTCTGCATTTGCACAGAAGGAGGGCGAAATGACAATGTCTTCTTAAGGGACCTCAGTGAAAGTTGAGAATTTATTCCTTCCAGGTGCAGGTTGACTGGAAGCCAGGACAATCAGCATTTACAGGAAAGCCATCATAAGTTTCCATCTCAAATTATCTGGTGCTGCCAATCTGATCTAATTATATTGGAAATCCCTTCTATCATAATGTTGTAACTCCTACTGTGCTGTGGCTCATAATAATCACATAATGGGTCAGGATTTAGGCATAATCAGATTTAGCTTCCTTGTCATGTTTCTGCAATGTTGCTATAAAGCTGACATAATCGCCTGAAAGGGGAGGGGGAGGGGGAGGGGAGCAGCACACATTATTTAAGCATGTTTATCAAGTTGATGAATGGCGGCTTGCTCTCCCCCACCTCTCTTGTTAGATATAGACATAGATATGTTTCTAAACAATGGAAAATAACAGAAATTGGATTACCACTGCTGGGAACAGAGCTGTGATAAACTGTTCTTGTGCAGATTCAGCCTGAATCTTGGCATCACCCTCTCTTAATCGTGGGTGATTGGCTTGTTAAAGTGGTAGCACTCCTTGAACTGAAGGCCACGTCCAAAGTAATGCTTGGGAAAGTTGACAACTCCCAGAACTTTCCACTTACTGACTCTGAGGAGACTTTGAGAGTTAACCACCCAGTAAAGTTTAGACTTACTAGAACTTATAACCTGTGCAGGAAGCAAAAAAAAGTGTTCTGCTTATATACCGCCCCATACCAATTCAAGTAGTCTCTGGGCGGTTTACAATTTTAATTACAGTGTGCAGGCTACACATTGCCCCCCACCAGCAAGCTGGGTACTCATTTTACCGACCTCGGAAGGATGGAAGGCTGAGTGAACCATGAGCCGGCTACCTGGGATTGAACCCCAGGTCGTGAGCACAGTTTTACCTGCAGTACAGGCATTTAACCACTGCGCCACGGGGCTCAGTGGTTAATCCACCCCTGTCAAGGAGGCCCAGTGAGGACTCGAACTCTCAGCCTACTGCTCCACAGCTAGAGACCTAAGCCACAGGGCCATAGGATCATAGAATCATCGTAGGGTTGGAGGGAACCTCTGGCTGACCTCTGGTCAAGGCTTTGGACACAATGACTCCTAAGCATGCGATCCCACAGAGTAGAGCCGGACAAGTCCCCTGTTTTACAAGGGAGCTGGTGGTGATGAAACCAGTAGGACAGAGACTAGAGTGGTGATAGCAGAAAACTCATAGTGAATGCAACTGAACATAGGTTAGAAGCAGTGGTTCTCAACCTGTAACACACACTATGTGGGGCCAGCTTCAAAGATGGTTTATTTATTTATTTATTTAGAGTATTTTTACCCCACCTTTCTCCTTGGAAAGGGAACCAAAATGACTTATGGCAAGAAGGAACAATATACAGTCCGTACAATTAGGACAACCTAAACACATCTGATCTTGCCTGATTTCGGAAGCTAAGCAGTGTTTGGCCTGATTAGTATTTGGATGGGAGACCACCAGGGAATACCAGAGGCTGTAGGCGCCTGGAGTAGGAACTGGCAAGCCACTCCAGTATTCCTGCCAAGAAAACTCCATGGACTTGGGGTCACGAAGACTTGGTCACAAGTCTAACACACACACACACACACACACACACACACACACACACACACACACACACACACACACACACACACACACACACACACACACACAAGGTTCTGAAACTTCATCTAGGTCAGACTGCAGCCACTAGGATATTGACTGGAGTCTGATATAGGAGGCATACAACACTCCTGCTACAACAACTGCACTGGCTAGCTACCAGTCTGGTTTGGGGCCCAATTCAAAGTGGTGGTGATCATTACCTATAAAGCCCTATAGAGGTTGAGCCTTAGCTACCTGAAGGACTGTATCTCCCCAGATGTTTAAGATGGTCAGAAGAGGCCTTTCTCTTTGACTCCTTGCTATCACAGTTGTAGTTGATGACAACACAAGAGAGGGCCTTCTCGGTGGCAGTTCCCAGGTTACAGAATGTCTCCTTCAGGAGGTCAGACTTCTCCCTCTCCCTTCGATCCGTCCATAGACAAAGGACCCCCACCCCACACACACACACACTTTTCAGTCAGGCTTTTAACTATCATGCCTGAGTCCCTGAATGCCTTTTCAAAGTTCAGATCGTTCTTAATGTTTACATGCTTTAATTATTCAGTTGTATTTTAATTAGAGTATAGGTTTTTAAATGTTTAATTTATATTCTTAATTCTGTTTTCTTAATATTTTGAGCTGCCTTGGGGCCCCTTTATCAGGACAAAGGTGGCCTATAAAACCATAGGAAAAGAATGGTGGAAAAAATAAAATAAAATATTCCCTTTCGTTTGTTTTCAGGGCATTTGTGGCTTTTCAAAAACAACCTCCACAATATAAAATATTCAGGATTCCTATGCAGGTTAACAAATTTACTGATTTATTTTGTAGCACCCTGCTTTTGAGGGGGGCTTTTACTGATGTTTGGAAGGATTTCCCTCCAGTCTCCTGTATTGCTACCTGGAGTTCTGGACTGTCTGACCTTTATTTGGTGGACTATTGCTCGATTGAAGCTACCAAAAAAGTAGAAAATGATTGTGCCGTAGCTGGGGGCTTCTGGAATTTTCAGTCTGAAAAGGTGACATTTCCAAGATCTGAGCAAATTCACACTGGCAGTCTACACTGAAGCATAGTCCTCTAGAAATATCACATCACAGTCCCTCAGCCTTGCAGTAAATATACAAGTCCTCGCTTCAGTTATCTGAAAATGTTGGCCAATTCAGGCCTGGCATGATGGTCCAGCAGCCTCAATCATCCACCAAGGCACAACATCCTGAGGGGGGGGGGCACCAAAAGTCTGTGCTGGATGGCTGAGCCTGGGAAGAGGCCAACTGAAATTCCCCACAGTGTCTCAGAAGAGTGCTACGTCAGGGGCGGTGTGGAATATATTTAAAAGATGCTTTCCAATTGCTCCTCTTGGCTGCCATTAAATAAGTCACTCATTCATTGCAGAGGGCACAGACCGACAGCAGGACTTGGCCAAGGGCTTCCGCAGTTCTGGA
The DNA here is from genome assembly GCA_029282475.1 of Phrynocephalus forsythii. Taxonomy (NCBI): domain Eukaryota; kingdom Metazoa; phylum Chordata; class Lepidosauria; order Squamata; family Agamidae; genus Phrynocephalus; species Phrynocephalus forsythii. The sequence continues at coordinate 13,229,106 of JAPFRF010000008.1, read as the reverse complement.
GCCAGGTCTGACCAAATGTGTGTGTGTGTGTGTGTGTGTGTGTGTGTGTGTGTGTGTGTGTGTGTGTGTGTGTGTGTGTGTGTGTGTGTGTGTGTGTGTGTGTGTGTGTGTGTTGTGTTGTGTCATTACAGACATAACCGACTCTTTGTGACTCCATGTCCATGGGGTTTTCTTAGCAGGAATACTGGAGTGGCTTGCCAGATCCTACTCAAAGTGCCTACAGCACCTGGTATTCCCTGGTGGTCTCCCATCCAAGTACTAGCCAGGCCCGACCCTGGTTAGCTTCCAAAATCAGGCAAGATTGGATGTATACACTCCACAAAATTAAGTAGTAAAGGTCCCCCCCCCCTAGACTGTTTCTACGTCCAGGTGGTGAGCATGGTATGCAAAAGGGGGACTGGCTGATAAAGAACCAAGTCCAAGTGTTAATCCCAACTAAAATAGATCCATTAAATGAATGACTTGTCTGCTCTTATTTAAATCTCACTGATTCAGTGGGCTTTCTGGAAATTTGTGGAAATGTGTACGTTGGAACTTGCCTTATGTCTGAGCCATGTCATTGGTTCTTTATGGTCAGAGCAGTATCTGCTCTTACTGTACAACTGGCACAAGACATTTTCTTGTCTGAGGTAATTTTGTCTGACGTAGGGCGCTATCACACAAGGGAGAAGATGCGGGTAATGGGAAACTCCGGCTTTTGTCCTTACCTGATACCGGATTGAAGATGTGGGTTCCGAGTTCCCATGTCCCTTGGATTCTGCTTTGCTTCTGTTATGTCCCCACGGCCCTAACCTGTTCAAGCAGGCACAGAGGGAATTTTTTAAAAATGGCCGACCAGCCCCAGGGACAGCTGCTGGGAGCTAAGGAAAAATAAAAAAATAAAAATAAAAAATGCCCTGGCCAGCCCGCAGGCCAGCTGACTGGCGCTGGAGGGGGGTTAATTTTTTTAAAAAAAGCACCAACCAGCCCCAGGAACAGCTGGTTGGCACTGGGGGCGGGGACAGTGCTGACAACCCAAAGGCCAGCTGGTCAGGGCTGGGGGATAATTTTTTTAAAAAATTAAAAGTGCCCAACCAGCCCTAGAAACAGCCGGTTGACACTATGAAAAAACAAAACAAAACAAAACAAAAGGATCATATACGCGCTCCCACAGACTTCTGGATCCAAAAAAATGTGGTTTTTTAAGTGAGGCAAAAAAATTCCCAACTTCTCCAGTAGGTATTGGAAAACTCACTAAAGGTGATGTTACCGGGTTTTTGTGGTTTTGTTGTGGGGGTTTGTTTTGTTTTTTTAAAAGCCCAGTGGCCATGGGGACAAATTTTTTGGACATGGTTTATCTTGAAATTTAATCTGGATTTAAAGGGATATGTGATAGATCCCGTAAAGGACAAAACAGCACTCAACTGGACAGCCTATTGAAAACTGCCTTACCTGCAGCACTTGGCATTCTCATCTCAACCACAACTAGAGGGAATTCCTAATTGGGTTGATATCCCTACAAGTGGTAGGATGCATCACTAACAACTGACAGTAGCATTATTATAGTGTTCAACTACTAAAAATTGTTGCAATTTTTAATGTCCTTAAAACTTGTCATAAATTATAGGATAGAATAGAAGGATAATAGAATATAATTTATTGTCATTGTACAAAATACAAGATTAAAAAGTGCCACCAAGTCAACTCATTAACACAACCCAGTATAAAAATCCAAGACATAAAATCTACCGTTTAAGAATAATTTAATAGCAGTGTAAATATAATGGTACTGATTAAGAACAATTTAATAGCAGTGTAAATATAATGGTGCCATTTAAGAACAATTTAATAGCAGTGTAAATATAATGGTAAAACTGGTAGTTTGTTTCTATTATAGTGGGATTCCATCCTTGATAGGATCATCTTGTGGATGATACAATATGAAAGGTTGAGAGACAGTAAGAAACATGCCCCAGACCGCTAGATATGTAATGAGCCATTCAGACCATTGTCCGCCGAACAAGCCTATTCAGGCCATTGTATAACATATGAGCCTATTCACACCTGGGTGATGTGCAATCAAGGTGAACTATAAATTGGAGGCCTCGCCACTAGCTTTCCTCAGACGGATGAAGCTGCTTGAATGAGTAGTAAAATGTTTCAATCTGTTAGGAAAAGAAGTCCAGTTGCCATGACTCAACTCCCAGATAAGTGAGAAAGAAAGAAAAACCAATCATACATAGACCTACTCAAGCACTAACTGTACTTTATAGTCTGCATTTATCCACCACATCTCCATACTCACCATCTTCATCAGCAGGAAACAATATAGATGAGAGCGAGAAATCACCATAATGATGATACTGAAAATAAAACATGCTCTCACTCACAAGGGCAATATTATCAAGCAATCCTAACACACACACACATACACACCTCTTTGATAGCTCCAGTCCAGCAGCACAGGCAGAAGTCCGCCAATTAAAGGTCAGGCAGCCAGGCACTGTAGGCGACAACAACTTGCCTAGAGTTTTGTTTGTTTGTTTGTATTCTGTTGATGTTTGTTATCCCTTATTTATTTCATTTGTGGGTTGTTTGGGGGGATCTAATTGTTTTGTTGTATAATTTGTTGTACACAGCCCAGAGTTCCTGAGGGAAGTTGGGCAGTTAATAAGTACAAATACAAACAAACAAACAAACAAACAAACAAACAAAGGAGCCTTGGAAAGGATTCCTCCATTGATCAATCAGATAAAATGCCACAAAAGGATAATACAAAGTATGAAAGAAATCTGTAAATTTTTGCTAGCACCTCTTTCAAAATCCTGAATCTTGCATATGGCAGAGAGTCTCTTCCAAAAAGCCATGAAAAACTTCAACAATTACTGAAAGGGTCATTTGTTTTAGCTCTTCCCTCCCCCATTTGGGTTAACCAAAAGTCCCATTGGCAATGGCCTCTGAGTTCTGTGCAGAAGGAGAATCTATGATTGTACTTTATTTCTCTAGATATTGCTGAAGAGGATAGTGGGAGAAGGAAGGGCTAGTAATATTTGGTGCCTCCCCTTCACAAAGCTTGAAAATAATCAACCAAAAGCAAATAGTTATAAGCAACGAGTTACAACTAATTACTTTTTCCGGCAATAATAAAATAACTATCTTAACTTTGAAAATTAAATAGGGATAAATCCTCTTATTTGTGCTCCATGAGTAACTTTTAAAGTTTATGAATTCATGCCAGAGTTTACTGCCACGTGATCTCACTCAGTGACTGAGGATAGTTCAGCTATTGGTTTACTGTATATACTCAAGTATAAGCCTAGTTTTTCAGCCCTAATTTTGGGCTGAAAAAAAGGGGTCCTTGGCTTATATTCAGGTCAATACTTTTAACCACTGAGGCAAGTTTGGGTCAGTGGCTAAAAGTCATTTTAAACATTGTGTGCCACTTCTCCTGACCCCCTGTTTAAAACGACTTTTTAAAAAGTCATTTTAAAACAATTTTTAAAATGACTTTTAGCCACCAACTCAAGCACTTGCCTCGGTGGCTAAAAGTCATTTTAAACATCACACACACACCCAGCTCACAAAGGAGGAGTTGCCAGACCCTGCTGCATTTCTCACCCTAGGCTTATACTTCAGTCAATAAATTTTCCCAGTTTGGGGGTTTAAATTAGGGGCCCCGGCTTATACTCGGGTCGACTGATACTCGAGTATATACGGTATATTCTCCATTGTGCTCTGTCATGGATTGAAATGTTTGAACTATGCATCATCAAGTCCAGCCATAGCTGTCAAGTTTTCTCTGGCCACAGGCCGGGAAAGGAGGGGAGAGGTGTGATGTGCGCACGCAAACAAAAACACATGTACAAAAACACAAAGAGCCCTCCCCCTCCCCCTCTCCTCCCAATCACAAAATAAAACACAAACAAAGCACCCCTTCCCCTCCCCTTCCCCTTCCGATCGCAAAAAAATCCCCACAAACAAAGCACCCCATTTCCCTCCCCTTACCCTCCCAATTGCAAAAAAACAAAAACCCATAAACAAAGCACCCCTTCCCCTCCCAGTTGCAACCCCCCCACAAACTGCCCCTCCCCCTCTCCTTCCCCTTCGGCAGGGACTCCTGATCAGGAAAAAAAAACAAAGGCAAGTTTCAGATTTGAAAATAAGGGATCGTGGTCACAGTATCCCTGCCCCTACCACCTATTGAGCATGTTCGATGCTTCAAGCATGCTCAATAGCTGCCCCCAACATGGCGGTGCCCATGCAGCAACCCTGTGCCATTCAGAGAATTTTTCAAAAAATTATAAAATCCGGGAGATTTACAAGAAAATACTATTATGGGACAATAGTGGGAAAGATGCCTAAAAAACATGATTTCCCAGCTAATACGGGAGACTTGAGAGCTATGAGTCTAGTCCCTGCCGAGGAGGTGCAGTGGGGAGTTGAACTCCCAGCCTCCAGCTCTGCAGCCAGTTACTGCAGTCACTGAATTCTCTGGCCATTCCACTTGCAAAGTGAATGAAAAGACAGAGTGTTTTATGCCGCAAGTTTGCAGCTCATAATAATCAAATGTGTTTTCAAAAATTCACTAAAATTGTTTGGTTTCATTATTTGTCAGGAACTAAAAAAGACTTCTTGTTTTTAAGGGGGTGGGGCTAATAGAAACTGACTAATTATAGGGGCTTTTTGAACTGCACCCATAACTAATGATTTTGAAAAATTATCTTCCAAACTCCATGGCTCCTCATATTATTGTGCTGCATCCGACCTCAGTAGCAGCTCCTAGCCTTTACCCCCTTTCAAATACTCAGTAGAGATGGGCACGACTAGGGAAAATGACGTTTTCGAGTTGTCGTGTGTCGGAGGCAGTCCGTTTCGGCTCGTTTCCGTTTTTCGCGAAATTTTGCAAAAATTAGTCGGTTCGTTTTTTCATTTTTTGTTGTCGTTAGTACTGGTTTGGGGGGGTAGCGGGCTCCTGGAGGGAGCTGCAGGAGTCAGCCAGAGCCACAAGTGACGGACTGGCAGACTCTTTGCACCCGCTGTGTCTCACGTACTTGCATGTAGTGCAATGCAAGTAGATCTGGCTTAGGGTTAAGACGGGTTAGCGCAAGGGCTAGGGTTAGGCTAGTTACAGGTGAGGTTAGGGTGAGTATTGGGGTGCACCTCTGGGTGCCTCTCTGACCCACTTAGGACAGTGTACTGGCGTATGGGTTAGGCTTAGGCTTAGGGTTCGGGTTTGGGCTACGATTAGTGGGCTGTTTATGCCCGATTGGCACATCCCAGAAGTCTCTGTGGTCAATCTGGCCAAGTGGCCATGCGATTGGTGGAAAATTTGCATGGTCCACTCCCATGGGTGAGCCCATCATTGCAAATGTGCAGGTGTAAAAAATAAAATAAAATAAAATAAAATAAAATCAACGGAGACTTTTTTTTTTGCAAGAAAAACACACTGCTGCTACTGTAAAAATTCAAGCATTTAAAATAGCTAATTTTCATGTTTCTGTGGTGCTTTGGTGGGGTTTTGGGCAACGATTTCAAAAAAATTTGCGGTCGCCAGTTTGGATCCCCGCACTGCATGGCAAATGGATGCGCCCTCCCAGCCTGGTAAAGCAAAACCTGGCCAGGTGTAAAAAAAACTTTGCATGGTCCACTAAAATACAGGTGTAATAAAATAAAATAAAATAAAATAAAACAAAATAAAACAAAATCAACGGAGACTTTTTTTTGCAAGAAAAACACACTGCTGCTACTGTAAAAATTCAAGCATTTAAAATAGCTAATTTTCGCATGTTTCTGTGGTGCTTTGGTGGGGTTTTGGGCAACGATTTCAAAAAAAATATTGCAGTCGCCAGTTTGGATCCCCCGCACTGCATGGCAAATGGATGCGCCCTCCCAGCCTGGTACCAGCAGCGCAGCAGTAGCAATAGCCAAGGAGAGGGGGGCGGGGAAACCCCCCCAAATAAAACACCCTTCTGGCCTGGTAGGTGCCCTCAGACAGTTTTCACCTACTTTTAGGGCCGGGAATCGGTTTTTTTTTTAACTTTTAAAAACTTTTTTTCTGTGCCGCTTGGCATTGCGCGATCGCCGCGATGCAAGTAACGAGCACGACAAATCAGACCAAATTGTTCGTTCGTCGGTTCGAGCTCGAATTCTGGCGGAGTAATTCCCGTTTCCGTAGAGTAACGGATACGAGTAACGGATACGGAAACGGGAATACCGCTAAGTCGTGCCCATCTCTAATACTCAGGATTTTCCAGCTTGCAGAACTAGTGCCGTTTGACTGCCGATCACAATGCACAGGATGTGAACAAGCCACTTTTTGACATCTAGCCTACTTTTCACCCGTTGACAATGAGTCCCACAGGGAGGCGACATTTGAAAAGCCTTTTCCCCCTCTTTTTCCTAGCACTTTTGAAAACCTATCTAGCCTGCTGGGGGACTTGGCATTTACAGCTGTAGGACCAGATTCTTCCGTGTACAGCGGCCCACAAAGTAGTGCCATAAACTGTAAAATATGCATTGCAGCAGGCCACAGGCAACATCAGAATCCATTTTGTCACCTCCCTGTAAGCTTCCTGATGGCAGCTATGATGCAAAAAAAAAATGTAACACTGAAATCCTAGAAAACATTCCCTTTCAAGATTGCAGAATCTTGCAGCCGTCACGACCAATGACTATGCTGGCGAGGGGCGGGGATTTCTTTTGCACATGCATAGTAGGTGCATGAGAACTTCTGTAGTTACATCATAGACAGGCTGTGGAAACCAGCAGCCTCTGGGGATAACATTGCCTCAGGAGAAATTTATGTATTCATTCATTCATTTCATTTCATTTCATTTGTAGACTGCCCCATTAGTGTTGCCAGTCTCTGGGCAGTTCACAATATGCTACAAAATGATAGACTAAAATACTATGTTATGAATATAGAAAGGCAGTAAAATACAGTAAATCTGTCTCTGGCTAAAACAACCTTTAAATAAAATAATACATAAATTAAAGCGCATTTGAGCACCTCAAGACAATATTCACATGAGTACAGTATAATGCAGATTTATACAATTCAGCCTCAATCAGCTTCCTAAAAAGAGAGAGGGATGGTGCCTGATGAACCTCTGTAGGAAGCTGGTTCCAGAGGGGATGGGCCATAGTCAAGAATGCCAGGTTCCTTATGTTGGCTTGGCTTTTTTTGGCCTCAGGTGTATTTTTAATATCTAGGACTGGGAGGAATGTGTGGGGTGGGTGGCTATTTTGTGGGAGAGACATTCCATCAGATATCGAGGTCCTAAAACAGGGTTGCCCAAACTTTTTGTATAAGGAGGGCCAGATTTGGTGGCTGAGAATGTGTCAGGGGCCGGTTGCTCCCTGACCCTGCCATCCCCCGCAAGCCCCACCCACTGACCCATAAGTCCCACCCACTGACCCCTTGCAACCCCACCTGCAGGAAGGAAGGCGGGGACCACCCAGCCGCCGAAGCTTCCCAGTGGTGCCGGTGCCTGCCGGATCACTGCCCCGCGCATGCGCCCAACCTCACAACATTCCTGGCTATGCGGGTGGCGGCGGCCTGCCCAGCCCCACAAGCTTCCCGGCGGTGCTGCTGCTGGTGGTGGCCCGCCCCCTTGCCTGCCCACCCAGCCCCACAAGCTTCTGCTCACCAGTCGGCTGGCCCGCCCAGCCCCTCAAGCTTCCCGGCAGTGTCAGTGTTGGCAGAAGATGTTTTTTTTTTTGAAAAAAAACATGGGGTGAAGGAGGGGGAGGGCAGGGGCATGCCAGCCGCGGGCCACTCAGAATGGCCTGACGGGCCGGATTTGGCCCCCGGGCCGGACTTTGGGCATGCCTGTCCTAAACTGTTAAGGACTTTATAGGTTATGGCCAACACCTTAAAGCCAGTGAAAGTGTGCCAAGGCTGCAGATATGTGTCCATAGGTGTTGGTGCCTGTAATCAGTCTGGCTGCTATATTTAGGATGTGCTAAAATATCTGTGTTGATTTCAATGTTAGTGCTAAGACAAGAACATTACAGTAGTCTATTTCAGAAATTACCCATTCAGCCAAAGTTGATAAAAGGCACTTTTCACTAAAGCAGATATTTGTTCCTGCATAGAGATAGCTGGGTAGAAGAGAATCCCCATGCCACAAAATGGAGTCTTTGTGGACAGGGAGGTATAAGACTAGGCAAATATCCCTCTAAAAGACTCGATGGTCCTCCCAACAGTAGACTCTCCCTTGTTATCTGGGTTCAGGTTCAGTTTGTTGACTTCATCCAGTCTGTTGACTTCATCCAGTCTGTTATTGATGCCAGGCATTGCTCAATCACTTGCATAGTATCACCTGCAGATGATGGGAAGAACAGAATTGTGTGTTGTCTGTGTATTGGAGACAATGAACTCCAAACCTCCATAGAACTTATCCTAGCAGTTTCATGTAGATATTAAAAAGCATCATGGAGATGGATAATCCCTGTGGGAACCTGTAACAGAGGTCCCAAGAAGTGAAAAAGACCCCCTAAAGCTATATCATCTGCACTTAGCCCTCAAGAAAGCCCTCTACCCTAGTCTCAACTCAATAGCTGCCCCAGAAGGATATTGTAGTTGACGGTATCAAACACAGCAGAAAGATCCAGTAGGACCAGTATAGTTACACCTACCCTATCTGTCTCCCTTGGGATATTGTCTTACACTGTGACCAATGCCATTTCAGTCCTATAGCATGACCTGAATTCCAGATAAAATGGATCTTGACTAACCATACCTCCAAGAATGCCTGCATCTGGTCAACCACCAACCTCTCAAACAACTTTGCCTGGGAATGGAATGTTGGGACCCGGCCTGTATAATTGTTAAGACTGCATCCATTCCTAGATTGGCTTTCTTTGAAATGGGCCTTTGGAGGATAAATGCCCCTCCTGCAGAAAACACCTTAATGTTTTGAGTAACCCTTTCAGTAATCATTGCATTTCTTGGTGTTCAGAACCATGATGGGAAAAGGTCTAGATAGAAGGCGGTGGATTCGCAGCATCCATATCTTCAGACCATACTAACTATAACGGACCCAATTTAACCTGACTAGGAGGTGCATTGAACATTTCCACTAGTTCCAGCCAAATCTATTATCATGACCTTCTAAATCCAAAAGATCCCCATCAACTAGAGTAATCCATTCTTTTATCCATCCGAGACAGGCCACTTCATAATACAATCTCAAGTCTGGCATGGCAAATCCTCCCCTTTCCTTAGCATCTGTTAATAGTTTAAACCTTATTCTCGGTCTTTTGCCTTGCCAGACAAATTTAGACAAAATCTTCTGCCATTCCTTAAAGTGGCCTGTCCCTTTGACTATAGGGATCATTTGAAATAAGAATAACAACCTTGGTAACACGTTCATCTTTATCACCGAAATTCTTCCCATCAATGACAAATTCAATCTATTCCATGTTTCCAAATCTCTCTTAATCGAATTCCAAACCATAGTATAGTTATCCTCAAAAAGGTTCAAATTCGTAAGAGATAAATTAATTCCCAAATATTTGACTTTTTTCACAACTGAGAGAGCGGACAGTTTTTCAAATTCTTCACAATCTTTCTTTGTTGCATTTTTCAATAAGACCTTCGTCTTATTCTTATTCAGTTTAAAGCCAGCTAAATTACCAAATTCTTCGATTACCTTCATCACCTCAATAATACTTTCTTTAGGATTCTCTAATGTCAAAACCAAGTCATCAGCAAATGCTTTTAGTTTATATTCCTTATCCCCCACATTTATACCTTTAAATGTCCCCATATTTCTCAGTTTAACTAACAATACTTCCAATACAGTAATAAATAACAATGGAGACAGTGGGCACCCTTGTCTTGTACCTTTCCCAATTGGGAAACTTTCTGTTATCACATTATTAACCAATAAATTTGCTTTCTGTTCATTGTATATTGCATTAACACCATTCCAAAACTTTGTTCCCACTCCCATATACTCCAAATTCTTCTTCATGAATTGCCAAGAGACATTATCAAAAGCTTTTTCAGCATCAATAAATATCAGAGCAGCTTGTTTCTCCTTCCTGACTTCTAGATATTCTATTATATCAATTATATTTCTCATATTGTCTTTCATCTGTCTGCCAGGAAGAAACCCCGCTTGATCTTTATGTAGTATTTCATTTAAAACCCTTTTCAATCTATTGGCCAAAACATCGGCAAATAATTTATAATCTCCATTCAGAAGGGAAATGGGCCTATAGTTTTTGACATCTGTCACATCCGAATTCTCTTTTGGAATCAGTGTTATATACGCCTCCTTCCAGGTGTTAGGTATAACTCCTTTTTCTAACACTTCGTTCATCACCTCCACCATAATTGGTAACATTTCTTCTGACAATTTTTTATAATATTTGGCTGGCACGCTTATCTTTGGTATGATAAAGTGAAAGTACATAAAAGTTTTATGAATCATGTAATTAGAAAGTCACTACTTCAGGTCTGGGAACGGTTGAAACCTTTATTAGAGAGACACACCCTGAGGTGGTTATCCCCGATTGAAGCATTGGCGATCAAGAGGAAAGATACAGAAGGAGTGGGGATCACATATGGGGATGTGTTATTCTTCTCAGAAAAAGGTCCCAGACTGAAGTCTTATGAACTGTTAAAAGAGAGGTTAACAGGTTGGTTTCAGTACCATCAGTTACATGACACTTTCCAGAAAGATAGAAGGATGTTTGGGTTTGGAGAGAAGGAATCCAAGTTTCAAACCATAATCATGGGCCCAAAAAAGAAATTGTTGACTAGATTATATAATTTTTTGTTGGAGTTGAACCTAAAAGATGAACAAGTTAAAGAATGTATGATAAAATGGGCTATGGATCTGGGTCACAATATTGAGTTAGATGTGTGGGAAAGATTGTGGAAAAAGAACATAAAGTTTACCGCATGTACTTTGATAAAAGAAAATTTGTTGAAAATGATGTATAGATGGTATATTACTCCAACGAAATTAGCAAAGATGTATAGGATGAAAGATGATTATTGTTGGAAATGTAAAGAGAAACAAGGTGACTTTTATCATATGTGGTGGACCTGTGAGAAAGTGAAAGAATTTTGGGCATTGATATATGATGAACTCAAAAAGATGTTAAAGTGTACATTCCCAAAACGACCTGAACTTTTTTTTGTTAGGGTTGGTGGATAATGAAATTAAAGGAGCAGACAAGACGCTATTTTTATATGCAACAGCAGCGGCACGAATGCTCCTGGCACAGAACTGGAAGACAACGTATATACCGTCTTTGGAGGAATGGAGAGCGAAATTACTGGACTTTGTAGAGATGGCCAGACTGACATGCAGATTGAGGGATCAAGACAACCAGAGGTTCCAAAAAGACTGGCAAAAATTTAAGAATTACATGGAGACTAATTGTAAGGAATTAAAGACTCTTACCGGATTAGGGTAGAACTCGAAGGACTATTAATTTTTAGAACCTTTTTTATAAATATATAAAAGGGGTTCGTTGGAAAGGAAGGCTGGGAGATGAATAACGTTAAAACCGCGCGAAAAACAGAGGGAAGCCGAACTTTAGTGATAGATTGACGCTGTATGGTTAATGTTTTGAATGTGTTTTTCTTTTGTATATCAAAATTTTCTAATAAAAAAGAATATATATATAAAAAAAGAACATTTCCACTAGTTCTACTGGTATCCACAAGGAGCTCAAGTCTTGAAAGATGCTTTCAATGTTAGATCTAAAGTGGGCTTCCGTTTGGATTGAGAAATCTTTTTTCTCTGAAAGAATTGAGGCCATGAATTGCATGGAACAATTCTGCATGATGGTTGGAAGCCACCTCAATCGGTTGAATATTGTGGCTTCTTTTGGTGCTTTTCAGTTTATTCTGATATCTTCTAGTTGCTTTCCTGACAGCCACCAGGTTGAATTCCTCGTGTTCTTCCATCTGCTCTCTACTTTTCTTCACTGTTGCTGTTCTTGTGCCAGAAGGTAAAATCTTTCTTACCAGGCAGGCTTTTAATATGTAAACTACTGCTTGGGAAGGGATTTTAAAAGAGGACATGTCTTTTTATCCTTCAAATGTGAGTTTAGATTGGTTTTAAGGGTATTTTATTTAATACCTCATCAGCAGCTAAAATCCTATGGCTTTTCCATCTATAGAGAAGGCAAACAGCATAATACTCCCTCGATTCTAGATAGCAATTAATAATTTACTGCTGTAATTGGCTTGGGATGTGCTTGTGAATCCCAGCTAGAACTCAATAAGTACTGTCTAAAAATGAGTGAATGTTACGCTGTTTACCTTCTGCATGCATAGAAAAGCAACATGGTTTCAGCCACGGTGTGCAATTTATCATGCTTGTAATTATCTTAATATTTATTTGTTTAAAGTCATTTGTAAGCTGCAGGAAGAGAGGTGGGAAGAAATTAATTAATTAAGTAATTGTTGCTCTAAAACCTTGTTTAAGTGTCTTTTTTCAAGGAGAAAGGCAGGGTAAAATACTCTAAAATAAATAAAATAAATAAATCACCAACTTGCATATCTCTCCCTCCCTTTCCCCTGCCCTGCTAGACACCGTAGAATTATTAGAAATATTGTGAGTATTTCTGAGCACATACAGAAAACATTCCAATACTACTGCATAAGCTACAATATCTGTTTCTTGTCTATTTCAAATTAAGCAGTATATGTAAAAGTAGAAATCAGACGCCATCATGCAGAGAGAAAGAAAGAGAGAGAGAGAGAGAGAGAGAGAGAGAGAGAGAGAGATTCTTATTCCTTTGTCTTCTAGAAACCGAGTAGTAACTTCTTCAAATCCTTTCAACTTCATATTTCCAAAGGAGGCCTTCGCCCTCCCATCTTGATAAAGGCAGTGCTGACTAAATGAATTTCCCCTCCAGTGCTAGAGATGGGGGGGAGGGGCAGTGGTGGGCTTTGGCCTGCATGTCTTTGAATCTCACAACCGTAGTATGACCACTGGCCATGCTGACTGTGAGACTGTGTGAGGCATGAGGCTTGTCCTGATGGGTATATAGGTCAGTACAGTATTTGAATCACTGTTAGTATGGTTTGGTTTGAACCCAACTGTGCCATCCACATGTGTTTCTACTTGGACAGACCCATCCTGCCCCTTTGAAGAGCAGGTGCAGGGCTAGGGCATGTATTCTTTTTGGCGTAATTGGGCACATTCCTAATTATTTCATTGTATAATAGCCTGTGTGGACAGTTAGCTCACATCCAAATGGGGAAGTGGATGGTGTTATAAAAAAATCACAATCCTGTGGTTGGTGGCAACATTAAGGGGGGGGGTGGAAAAACCCTCCTCCGCTATTTTCTTCTTCTTTTTAATAAAATATTTTCCTAACTGGCACAGCACAGTTCTAATATGATGCTAGGTGAATGCATTGCTTTTTCAATATAGCACTTCCTTTATTTAAGAAAAATAATCGGCAAATGTTGTCTGTGAGAAAGGTAGAGAAGGGGGCTATGTTGATTCCATAGCTTCCATCTTCATAAAGCAGCACAGACCTCCCCCCGCCATCAAATCCTCAGCTGAGGAGAAAAACGAGGAAAGGAGAGTTACCTCCCCAACCTTCTACCCAATGTTTTCCCCCTCATGGCAGAATTGCTGCCACTGTGCCCTTATGTAAATTCTACTCATGATTCAGCTACATGAACCTTACTTGTGAGTAAACCAGCAATCCAAAGACCTTCTCATGGGACAAATATCTCCAGTGGGAACGGAAGGCTCCTTCAACTGCAAGATAAACTAGACCACACATAAGAACTTTTAAGTGCAAACCAGACCATAGCAAAATCCCCCGTCAGGACAGGCCAACTGAATGAATGGGGAACATTTCCCATATGTACAGATGCTACTCTACAGCAAAGCCTCATTTTCCAACCAGCCTCTTATCTACACACTTCCTTGCCGCTCTGTTGTATTATTGTAGGATCTTGGCTGTTCAAAATAGCTTAAAAGGTGCATTTTGTCATTCTGAGTAATGCAGTGGTCCCTGGAGGCCATGAAATGGCCTACTTTTTGTTTGTATGTTTATCTAACCATGTTCTCCATCTGAGGACCAAGATGTAATTAGCTACCGTAATTTATCCCAAGAGAGAATATTTCTTCGTCACCTAACCTCAAGAGAGGCATTAGCTGCTCTTATGAGTAAGTAAGCAGTCTGCAGCCTTCCTGATGCAATAATTCATGCGTATCTAAAATGCTTGATTTCCCCCGTAGTCTAATATTGATTAACTCTCACTTCCAAAGTATAACTGCAAGGACAGTGGGGACAGGTTTAGAATTCTATGACATAGACCCAGTTTGAGGGCAATGATAGGATGTCTCCCCAAAACCATGGAAAGTGTCTCTGTGTATGCATGCTGCTGATGCATTGATGTTCAGGCATCCATGTTCATGATGAATGGGGGAACACTATAGAAAATAATCTCCTTGAATTCAATAATATTGGCAGAATTGGCATTTTCTACACCTTGCTGCAGGATGAAAGAAAGAATTTTACATATTTATGAGTGTTTAGAAGACATTTCTTTTGAGAAATAAAGGCCAGAATTCTATTACATAATGCCACAATCAGAGCCGGAGCTACCACTAGGCAAACTTGGTAACCACCTAGGGCACAGACCTGAGAGGGGCACAACACTGACCTGAGAGTGGCACATTTTCCTACTATTTGTCTGGTTTTGAAAATTGGTTGTTGGGGGAAAGCAAGTAGTTAGTTTTGCCCTTTCCACAATCATGTACATCATTAGACTTCTGCTAAGTCATAAGGTTCTGTTCACTCTTCACTGTGTGTGCATTTTCAAATGCTGATGACTAAAACTGGCTGGGTAACTCAGCAGTTTGGAGTTTCTTGGATTGGGAGTTTGATTCCCCCATGTGCTTTGTAAGGGAAAAGAACATAAGAACATAGGAAGAGCCATGTTGGATCATGCCAAAGGCCCATCTAGTCCACCTTCCTGTATCTCACAGTGGCCCCACCAGATGCGTCTGGGAGTGCACAAGACTAGATAGCTGTCTCCTGATACCACTCCCTTGCATCTGGCCCTTGAAGTACTTGGTTTTAAGACTGGAGATTACACATCTCCATCATGGTTTGGTAACCTGTGATGGACTTCTCCTCCAGGAATCTTTCCAATCCCCTTTTGAAGGCATACAGGCCATATGCCATCACCACACCCTGTGGCAGGATGTTCTACAGACTAACACCACGCTGGTTTAAAATATTTTCTTTTTTCTGTTCTCACTCTCCCAACCCTCCATTTGAGTGGAAGTCCCCTAATTCTGGTATTTTGTGAGAGGGAGAAGAGCGTCCCTCTATCCACTTGACATGCCCTGCATTATTTTGTACATCTCAATCATATCCCCCTGAAGTGCCTTTTTTCCAGACTAAAGAGTCCCAAATGTTTTAGCCTTTCCTCATAAGGGAGGTCCCCCAAGCCCAGTAATCATTTTATTCACTCTCTTCTACAACTTTTCCAGTTCCACTATGACTTTTTTGAGATGTGGTGACCAAAATTGTACACAATCCTCCAGGTGCGGTCTTACTATGGTTTTGTATAATGGCATTATAATGTTGGCTGGTTTATTTTCAATCCCCTTTTTGATAATCCCTTGCATGGAATTAACCAGCCTGGGTAGCTTCCCCATCTCGCATCAAGCCAATTTCAGTTGCTACTAGTACCACTCTTCACAGACTGCAGGGAATGAATCAACCCTTTCTTTGCTAATTCCATGAAAAGCAGCTATCCAGGGATGTTTCTGGAGTGTATATGGACCAGATGACAAGGTGCTGCTGTTATCCAGAGTGTGCCTCAATGCATTCACAGTTCTTCCTTTCTTCAGTCCCCCCAGTAACTTAGAGAAAGTGAGCGAATAAGTTCATTTGGTTATTTTTCCCCCCCAACACATTTGACTCACATTTGTATTGCATGTAGGCTTTATGGTGACATAAACAAATCCATTCTTTGAAATATTCAGGTATTCACAATATGTGACCCCCATCGTGCCTTTACAGAGCCTCATGTTCTTACCAAAATTAAATTTTAGGTGGTATTTGATCAGCAGTCCTAATTTTAATTTTGTAGATTGCTCTCCTGTGTTTTAGTCCTCCTTTGCAGTAATCCTCCTGATAACCCTGTGACCTACTTTAAAAGTGTCCCACACCGTTGCCATTTTGTTGCGACTGATTCCTATATTACTCCTACATGGTATCTGGGGGAATCCTGGGCATTATATTCTGAAGACTAACTTTCCCAGCCTCTGGGTAATGTGAATAATAACAAGAACACCTGGGGTGATTCATAACATAGGTTGTGAGTCACCAAAATTCACAGTGTTAGCTATGTTCTCGTGGAATGGCTGTGCTACTCCAGTTCTTCCTGTGGGGAGAAATACCTGAGGCTGAGCAGCACACAAGATAAAGAAAGTTTGTTGTGAGTTTTTCAGGCTGTTTGGCTGTGTTCTGTAAGTTTTTCCTCCTAGCATTTTGCTAATCTCTGTGGCCAGCATCTTCAGAGGGCAAAGATCTCAGGAAGAGCTCTTTGCCCCCTGCTGTGGTATAACTAAGGGAGGGTGGACAGGGGCAAATGCCCCCAGGTGCAGTGATCTGTTATATGGCCACCAGCACCTTACTGGAGCAGCCAACCTCTTTTGGAAGAGGATGGAGAGGAGGAGGAGGGGTCCTAGCCACCGCTCAGCTGGGTCTCCCGGCCCTCTCCAGCCTGGCCGCCTACCCTCTCGTCCCCACACAGGTGACTTGTGGGGAGAAGGTGCATGCAAGCGTACATGTAGGACTGTTTGAATGCTCCTTCCACAGAGCCACTTTCTTTTCCCGGTCCGCTGTGGTGGCTTTACACCCTTTCTCCTTCTTTCCCCCCATCCCAACGTACACACTGGCCTCCGCTTCCATTGGGGAGGGGACATGGCATGAGAGGAAGGTTTCTATGGAAACAGGGAGTGGGCCTTGGAATGCGGTCCTTTCCTGGCTCTGCCCCTTCATGTACCCCACCCCATCTCCCCAAGCTGCTGCCGCCACCACCACCACCACTTCTCCCCTTCCGATGTGAGAAGGTCCTGTCCAGGAGCAGGCCGGGATTCCCTGCAGGGATGGCCTAAGGATCCTCCACCCCACCCCATCCAGCAGAGGAGAGGGACTCACTTTCTCTTGGCGGTGCTCCCCGCCTATTCCTCCTCCCTCCCTCCCTCCCTCCTCAGGAGGCACTTGTTGGGATATCTTGTAGCTTCCCCACTTGTTCTTTCCAGCACCTCATTTTGCACCCCACCCCTCTGTCATGCCTCTATCGACAGGGGCAGACGGGAGTTGAAAAACTGTCCAGGGACCTTTCTTATTCCTGTCCCTCCCCCTTTTGACCCCTCCCCATCATGTCCTTTGGAGAGGAAAGGATGGCCTGTTCGTGGGGTTTTATATCCATTGGGGGGATGCAGGGGGAGAGAGGTGCTTGATGCATGGGAAATCCAGGCATGTACCCTTTGATCCTCGCCCCCACTCCCAAAATTAAAATTTCTAGCTTAGGGATCAGTGGACAGCTGCAGCCAATCTCCAGCCCTTATGTTGTCTTCGTGTCGGTCGATCTGCCAACAGGAGGAGCCTCCCAGAGACAGACATGCAGGCAGGCAGGCAGGCAGGCAGAGAGGCAGGCAGAGAGAGAGAGAGAGAGAGAGAGAGAGAGAGAGAGAGAGGAGGAGGAGGAGGAGGAGGAGGAGGAGGCACCAACTTCCCATCCGGTTCCTTCCGGGCAACTCGGGGGCTTGTTGGCTGCCTTGGCTTTCTCTCCCCTTCCCCTTCTTCTCCCCACCCTCCGTGTCCCCCACTCCACCACCTCCGCCCCACCCAGGACCAGGTCAATGCCCATGCCAGCCCTGAAGGGATCAGGCAACCTCAAAACCATGGTGGCTCAGGAGGGAGGGCAGGGGACTGGCGATGGGGTGGAAAGCTTGGCTGCACAGCGCAGCATTGGGCAAGCTAGAAAAAGAAGTGGCCCCATGTTAGACAGTCAGTTGTAAGAGATCGGGGGAAAGGCAGAAAAGTGGAAAGACGAGGAGGAAGATGGCAGCTGGTGAAGGCGTAACTGATGGTCTCCACCCCACCTGGAGGCCTATTCCTCAGGGGCTCTGCAGAGGTCCTCATCACATGGGGGCTACAAGAGGGCGTAAAACCTGACATTGTCCCCAGGTGCTGGAAAAACTAGCCTCTGGCCCTCTGAAGATGCCAGCCACAGAGACTGGCTAAAAGCCAGGAAGAAAACTTATAGAACATGGCCAAAAAGCCAAAAAGCTATCAACTGTGAAAGTCTTTGAGAATACAAAAGAAAGTTTGATCTTTTTTATTGTGACTTGAAATCTTGGAAGTGTATCTTCCCCAGTTTGATGATAGAGCTCATTAGTTCGCTCCTGACTTTTACACAGCAATGCCAAGCCCATCAGGCCATTTAGAACAATCCCTGATAGCACCAATCCAAAGCCTAAGGGGAAATCTCCCTTCTCCCAACCTATGCTTGCCTTACCTCAGTGAAATCACCAGGGCCTGCTATGAGGCAATACTGAAAAAACTGGGCATGTTTAGCTTTGAGAAAAGAAGAATGAGAGGAGATATGGTAGCATATCTTTTCAAATACTTGAAAGGCTGTCATACAGAGTCTGTTCTGTTCTCGATCATTCCATTCTGAGTGCAGGGCAAGCAACATGGGCTCAAGTTACAGAATCTAAATTTCAGCTGAATATCAAGAAAAATGTCCCAGCCACTAGAGTAATGGAACCAGTGACCTCCAGAGGTGGTGAGTGCTCCAACACCAGAGGCATTCAAGATAAATTGGGACAACCATCTGGCAGAAATCCTTTGATATGTATTCCTTCCTTGAGCAGGGGGTTGGTCTTGATGGTCTTATAGGTCCCTTCAAACTTCATGATTCTATAATTTTAAGAAACAGGCATGAGACTTCCTTACTTCCTACATTTCTTGGTAGATATACCTCTAAGGCCAGTTAATAAATTCTTTTGCCTCACTGAAATAAACAGTCCTTAGATTGGCTAAGTTGTGTTACAGGGAGTTATTAGCAAGATGTTTGGGGCACGGGAGCTCTCAGCAGTCAATTAATTATACTGATAAAGATGGTATACAAATTCTGGAAAGGTTTCCGTGTGCCATAAATCTCTCCCAGAATTAAATTTTACACTCTGTTGTCCTGAAAATAATCTCCTCCAGGTCATTAAACAAACAAACGAAGTAAGCTAATGGCTGGTATGTTACTTTAGGGCCTAAAAGAGCTCCAGCTGTATCACTGTGCAGGCTGTATCGGCCACGGCGTTTGTCTGAGGGATATGAAATGAAGATCTCAAATAAAGTGTGATTAATTCACCAGAGGGCCGTTGAGATCTCTTTTCATGAGCTGGATTAATTCCATAACTCACAGATGGTCATTATGGGCTCTGCTGATGTGATTGTGAAATAAGCATAAGTGTGCCTCTGCTTGCTTATTTATTTATTTATTTATTTATTTATTTATTTATTTATTTATTTATTTATTTATTTCTTACTGTAGTCATAGCTACATTTAAGCTACAGGTTTTATCTTAATTTATCGCAGGGTTTCCTAATCTAAAAAAAAATGAGAAGTTGTGTTTTCATTGCACTGCTCATAAAGAATCTGAAATGGGTAGGAGAAATGACGAGATGACAAATTCCTGTCAAAATACTCCAAAAATTCTCTGAAACACCCTTTAAAGTCATACTAGAGAATTCTAAAAAACATTACGTATTGTAGTGTATAATGGGCAAAATCCTGTTGCCATAGTTACACCAGCATAATCTATGTATGGATAATGGAAATAATTAATTTAAATGTATTGAAAACCTCCTGTCCCTTCCTTTAGGTTGTGAGGCCACCTAGGCCTTTCTCTGTAAAATTTGAGGGAGTCTCTGGATGAGGGAGGGTTTATTTATTTATTTATTTACTTACTTACTTACTTACTTACTTACTTACTTACTTACTTACTTACTTACTTACTTATTGGATTTTATACTGCCCATCTAGCAGTGAGGCCACTCTGGGCGGGTAACAACAATACAATACAATACAATACAATACAATACAAAAAACATATAATGCATACAATAAAATAAAATCAACATAAATAACTAAATATAATAAAAATAAAAATAAACAACATAAAATGACAATTTCCATAAACCTATAATATTATTACCAGGCAAATCAGCTAAAACGTTTTAGTGGGTGGACACTAGATTTATGTTAAGTTTGAGGAAATGTCTGCTTTAAAAAACAGTTTTTCAATTGTTTTTTTAAAACAGCCAAAGAAGTGGCCAGGCAGATGTCTGGTGGAAGATTATTCTGCAGGCAAGGGGCAATGGCAGAAAAGGCCCTATATCTGGTTGTTGTTGTTGTTGTTTTCCCTCCCTTTTGGGGCCTCTTGTGGAGTTAATTGCCTCAAACACCTAGCTTGGGAAGATCGGGTATTATGGGCAGCTTTCACTGGGCAAAGGCACTCTGACAAGTAGCAAGCTCCTAAACCATTAGGGCTTTGTATGTCCTAGGTGAAACCTTGAAGTCAATGTGGAACCAAACTGAGAGCCAGTGCAGGGTGGCCACCAATGGGGATATATGATCATACAGTATTTTCTATTCCCTGTCAGCAATCTGGATGCTGTATTCTGGATCAGCTGGAGTCTCTGCATCAGCCTCAAGGGCAGCCCCCACACAGAGTGCATTGTAATAGTCCAATCTTGAGATTACCAATGCATGGACCAGCGTGGAGAGAGCTCCTATGTCCAGATAGGGGTGCAGCTGAGCAATCCGCTGCAGATAGTAGTGGGCGGAATAGACCACGACGTTACCTGAGATTCCATAGGTAGTGCTTGGTCCAAGAGAACACCCAAGCTGTGCACCTCATTGTGATTAGGGAGAGTCATGCCCCCAAAATGAGAGAGAGTTTCCCAACCCAGTGACAGTAGGAGCCTCCCCCCCCCCGGGCAGGACTTCCATTTTGTCTGGATTGAACCTCAGTCTGTTTGCCCTCATCCATCCCAGAACGGCATCCAGGCAGTGCCCAAGGTATGGAACAGCATCTACTGCAGAAGATGGAAAGGAGAGATAGAGCTGGGTGTCATCAGCATAATGATGACACGAAGCTTCAAAACTCCTAAAGACCCCTCCCAGTGGCCTCATATAGGGATTAAATAACATTGGTGAGATGATTGACCTCTGTGGAATCCCACAATTGAGGGTCCAGGGGTGGATGGCATCTCACAAATCTCCACTCTCTGGGGAGGGTCCTCCAAGTAGGATGTGAGCCATGCCAAGACGTGGCCCCCCAATACCCAACTCAGAGAGCCTTCCCAGGAGGATACCGTGGTTGGCAGTATCAAAGGCCGCTGGGAGATTGAGGAGGACTAACAAGGACATCTCGCCCCCATCAGCCTCCCTCAATAGGTCATCCTGCAGGGTGACCAATGTTGTTTCTGTGCCATGCCGTGGACTGAACCTGGACTGGAATGGATCAAGGGCATAACCAGGTCCCAATCTCAGGACAGTGATCCAGCCATGGTTTTTCACACTTAAAATTTCTTCACCATCCTGAAGCTCCCAAACAGAGTCTTATGGAGCCTCTGAACCTGAAAAAGCTTGTGTGGAAGGAGGAGGGGAGATGAGAAGCTTCCAATCCATTTAAATTCATTCTTTCTCATGCTGGAATCCAGTTTATGCTGGCATAACTACATCAACAGGATTTTGTCTATTTCCTGCGTTACACAGGCAAAGTAATGTATTCTTACTTGTTACATTATATATGCAAAATAGTAGGGTCCACTATTCTTGTTTTTGCTTTCTACTTGGCACAGTCAAGGACTAGGTCTGGGTGAACCTGGAACAACTTCATGTTGTTGTCAAAGGTGTTCATCCAGTGCTGTGGTCAGAATCCGCTGACCTCCAGGCTGAGACCCTTTTTGGCCAGAGTTTCCTCATTCACACACAAAACAGGTCCATATCAACGCAGTCAGGCTTTACGCATCTTGTCAGTGATTGATGCAATGTTGTATTTTGATTGAATATCTTAATTGCACACACATTCCTTTCACATGAGGCCGGAGGTCCATTGCAGCATCTTTGTCTCCATGATGCCAAGTTGACATTCAGCTTCTTTAGTCACCAGCTAGAATTCTGCACCATAGAGATCAACAGGTAATACGGTGGTCTGATAGATCTTTGACTTGAAATGGTCGCTCATTTTTTTGTTGGACATGATGCTTGGTGTTGTATGCCAGGGCTGCCCAATGCGTCAACCGTGGCCGACTGGTAGTCTGTGCAGTGCTAAGAAGTCACCCACCAGGTCCCCGCCCACCTCCCCACCTGGGGGCACTCCTCCTGGTGGGGGAGAGGGCAAGCACCTCTCGGGCTACGAGTCGCTCCTCCTCTGCTGCTGCTGCCAGCGCCATGGAGCTTGGGGGCAGGGGCTGAGCGGGCGCTCCTCCTCCTCCACCACCACCACCAGAGCTTGGTGGGTCGTGAGGGGGATGAGTGAGGTGTGCCGCTGCCGTGGAGCTTGTGTGGGGGGCTAGCGGGCGTTCCTCCGCCGCTACTGCCGGGAGCTTGGCGGGGAGGCAGCCGGCCGCAGAGCTTTGTGGGGTGGGGGTGAGTCAGTGCTCCTCCTCCTCCACTGCTGGAGAGCTGGGGTGGGTGGGGAGCAAGCGGGTGCGCCGCCACCGTGGAGCTTGATGGGAGGGAGCTTGGAGGTGGGGGGGAGCAAGCGGGCACGCCACTACCACAGAGCTTGGCGGAGCGGCGAGTGGGCGTTCCTCCTCCTCCACTGTTGGGGGTGGGGGCAAGCGGGTGCACTGCCCCCACGGAGCTTGAGGGTGCGAGTGGGTAGGCCACCACCACAGAGCTTGGTATGAGGAAGCAGCGCTCCTCCTCCTCCTCTGCCGCCACCAGCCCCGCGAAGCTTGGTGGGGTGGTGGAGCAAGCGGAGCAGTCCGGAGGACTCTGTGTGTACGCGCGCTTGCATGCACACGCTTGGAAAGGGAGCCCGCGTGGACGTTCCATGAAGAAAAGCAGCCTGCAGGCTGTTCAAAGTTGGACAGCCCTGTTGTATGCCATTTTAGTCAGGCACTGTTGATCTTTGATTTGACTTTGGGATTCAGACTCCCATTGGCTGAAATTATGGAACCGAGGTATTTGAAATCCTGAGTTCTCAGTAGGTCAATAACATCATTTTGGATCGTACCACATTCATTTGGATCACGTGTCTGATATTACGTCTTCCTAACATTCAGGTGCAGGCCAAACATTGTCAGATGGTCACTCCATACTTGGGCTTGGCATTCAGGATCTGCCTTATTCTCCGAAGAGTATAGCACACTGCCAATGCAGTATCCTAAGATATCCTGGTCTTTATTAATTAGCTACATCCTCTCTTGCAAATTCCTCTATTGCTTTGAGATCTATAAAAGATCCTAGAATGCTGAAGAGTTCTACAAGTGGCTTTTGTGTGGTGCCATTTCTAATATCAGATGTGTCCCTGCATATTCACTTCCATAGTCATGCCCTTGTACAAGCCGACATGTTCCTTATAGCTCACTACACCTAAGCTCTGACTATTTTGAATTATGTGTGTCCCGATTAGAGTCTTGTATTTTTCTTGATTCAAGGAACTTTCTGCCTGAGCTTCCTTTGCATTTATTATTATTATTATTATTATTATTATTATTATTATTATTATTATTATTATTATTATTATTATTATTATTATTATTATTATCATCATCATCATCATCATCATCATCATCATCATCATCATCATCATCATCATCATCATCGCACAGCAGACTACAGCCAATTTTGTATTACAAATCACTAGTAGAGTGCTTCCCAATCGTTTAGGACTATGTGATGTATTGGCAAATTATGTGAGCAGATCCCAGTAAGGTGGCTTTCTGCAGCTGACTGATGGTGACTTTGTCAACTCCAGTTTCTTCTAAATACTTTTACTGTTGTTGTTGTTGTTGTTGTTGTTGTTGTTGTTGTTGTTGTTGTTGTTGTTGTTGTTGTTGTTGTTGTTGTTGTTGTTGTTGTTGTTGTTGTTGTTTTCGTCATCGTCGTCATCATTTAGGAGGGAAAAGATCCAAGAGTGTCAATAGTAAAGAACTCCAGCCTAGATGGAGACCTTTCACTTTGATCTGAGCTGCCTAGATGTCCTAAGCATATCCGATCTTGCCTGATTTCGGAAGCTAAGCAGGGTCGGCCCTGGTTAGTACTTGGATGGGAGACCACCAAGGAATACCAGGTGCTGTAGGCGCCTGGAGTAGGAACTGGCAAAACCACTCCAGTATTCCTGCCAAGAAAACTCCATGGATATGGAGTCACGAAGAGACGCAACACACACACACACACACACACACACACACACACACACACACACACACACACACACACACACACACACACACACACACACACACACACACACACACACACAGGAGGATGTACGTAGCTCTCTTGAAGTCAACTACCATGTGGCCAGCACCTGCGATGCCTATATCAGCAGCACACATTTTACAGAAAACAAACTGGTGATAAAGATACCATCAGCAGTCGCTGCTGCCGACTCTCATGAAAAGAGAACAGCAACACTTACTTTTGTCTGCAGTGAAATGTTTTGAAAGCAGAGGAAGTTAGTTAATAGACAAAAAATATCTCTTTTCTTAGAAAAGGCAGCTATACCGATTACTTTTCAAAACTCAAGCACACAAAAGCAAGAAAATGCAAGCCCAGCCAAGCCGACAAATACTGTGTGACAATCATTGTGCATTGTATTATATCTAATGTACAGTGATTGCTGTGCAGTTTTTACCGCTTAGCTTGCACTTTCCCCCCATTGTATATTTTTGAAGAATTAATGGATATCACAACATTAACCCTTCAAGTGACTGTGGGTTACTTTACCAGTAATGGCTCTAAACCTATCTATACAACTGGGAACTTACATTTCAGTAACTTCTTATGCCTGAACTCCAGGTGTAGAGGAATTGATCCATACTAAAAGAAACAACCAACTGTGCTTCCCTACAATTCAGGTTTCAGCATCAGTAAAGGCTCTACTGATTTCCACTGTATTGAGATGCTTTGGGTCAAACCAGGATACCCTTTACCAATGTATCTTGATCTTAACATGTTTCAGTCAATTTTTGCAAGTCCAACGCAGGCTTAGTATGTACATCTGGCCAATGAGATGAATTCCCATGCTGGCAACAGAAATGAGATGAATTATTCATAGGGAACATATTTTTCCTTTTCATATCTAATCGGGCTTTCCCTCCTTGGTCTTTAACAAACTCTTAAAGGAAGGGAAGATTTCTTTCTCTCTCCTTCCTTCCCCTCTTGGCCTACTTTCATCACTGTGCAACGATGAGAAATCCTACACAAGCCAGTAGGGAAGATGAAAACTCCCTCCTATCAACCAGATCTAGGTTTGCCAAGTCATTTTCTTCCAGGGATGAGGACTTGAGTCACGGGACTTGTCAGGTCCGACTTAAGGTGCGCCAGTGACTCTGCTCAGACTCGACCTGGTGTTTTGTTCTGTTTGCATCCAATGGCACTGGCTTGACTCACTTGGAACCCATAAATCAGGGGTGTCCAAACTTCGGCCCTCCAAGTGTTTTGGACCACAACTCCCAGAATTCCAAGCCTGTATTGCCAGTGACAAAGGACTGTGGGAGTTGTGGTCCAGAACATCTGGAGGGCCAAAGTTTGGACACCACTGCCATAAACCTTCTTCCTCTTTTTTTTTGACAACAAAAAGCTTGTTTTTAATAGGAACTCAGGACTTCAGACCAAAGATGTAGGCTTGGACTTGAGACTCAGACCCCAAAACATGCCAACATCCCTGCTGTCTTCAAGGAGCTAAACTGTTCCTCACATCCATAGCAGGACATCTACTGCCATAGAAATATGCAGCGCATGGCCCCAATACAGTTTCCTTGGATTCTTTCAGTGTGGCTGTTCATGAGACCTGCCAGAAAGGCTAACCTCATTTAGCATGCCAGGCAAAGTGGGTTACTCACATGTAACATATACATACCTTCTTTTTCAAGTGTACATCCAAAAAAAACATATCTGGGAGTTGAGTCATGGCGACTGGACTACTTTTCTTGAGATATTGAAACGTTTTGCTACTCATCCAAGCAGCATCGTCAGTCTGAGGAAAGTTAGTGGCGAGTCCTCCATTTAATAGTTCACCTTGATTTCACATCAAGACTCAGAAGTTGGACAATGGCCTGAATAGGCTTGTTAGGTAGACAATGGCCTAAGGTGTGTGCAAGTCCCACCTATGCAACCTTTCCCAACACCCATTAAGTTTGGGTCATTACCTATGGTCTTGCTGGTGGAGGTGTGAAGTGTTTCTGATTTGTCTGGGGACTGATGAAAAGACAGCTTGATAAGTAGCATACAGATTGTGTCTGAGAGAGGGGTTTTCAATACACACATGAATGGCTTCCCTGACCCATCTCTCAAATCACCTCTCTTCTCTGTCTTATAAGTGTACATCTTCATCTTTGAATGAGTGCCTTTCATCCTTCAAGTGGAGGTGTACTGCTGATTCTGGTCCTGAGCTGTTGACCCTCCTATGTTCAACCATCCTCCTGTTTAATGGCTGTTTTGTTTCTCCAGTGTAGAGCTCTGCACGCTCCTCACTGCATTTGACCGCATATACTCTCCTTTTGTGAATTAGTGATGGGTCCTTTGGGTGGACGAGTCTCTACCTTAGTGTGTTTCTGGGTTTGAAGGAAACAGGGATGTGACGTTTGCCAAAAAAACTTTTAAGCTTTTCAGACACCCCAGCCATCTAGGGAATGACCAGGTTCTTCCATCGGGTTTGGGTCTTAGGACCAGCCATTGTTCTTCTGGGTCAAGGCACTGCTTTGTTGAAGGAAGATATGTTAGTGATCCTTTCTACTAGCCATAACTAAAACCCTAAAAAACTGGAGGTTTAGGAATTCCTAAATGGAAGTCATATTTAATTGCTAATCAATTAAGATAATTTCGGATGTTTTATCTCAGCCTAATAAACAAATTTGGCCCAACATGTGGGTTGGTAAATATTCTCTTCAGGCAAGCTGATGTAATTTGAATCAACGTATGTAAATTTGGTAAATCCGTTCTTCAGACAAGATCATAAAGATATAGTTTTAATAAATATTTATTTATTTATTTATTTATTTATTTTATTTAACTTATAGAAACTTCCTTGCTTAGAAACAAGTTAATAATCTGGAATAAATACAGTATGATCCCCATATCCACTGATTCATTAACCACTGATTCAGTTTTCCACAGGTGACAGAGGAAAAAAATTAAATAAATAATTCAGCAGCCACAAAGCAAGCTACTGTCACAAACACTAGCTGTAAAACAAGCTACTGTCACAAAAAATCAGGGTTTTTAGGAGTTGGTGTTCTCTCTTACCCACTGTTTTCATTATCCACTGGAAGGCCTAGAACCAATCCCCAGTGGATACCAGGGTCCTGCTGTATAAAAATACATATTCCCTCAGTTTCCCTCATCATTTCCATATGTGAGTGGGAGAAATTCCTAGAAAACTTTAAAAGATAGATTGAAAATTTGCTAACAAAAAGACAAGTTTTTAGAACAAAGGATTGGTTGAGGGGGTAGAGAAATAAAGAACAAATAAAAGAAGTTTTAAGTCAAAATGAAGTATGCTGTTATAATCTGGAATTAGAGTGATGGCAATTGGACTTTTTTTCCTTTTGGGATTGAAATGTTTGGGTACTCATCCAAGTAGCTTCTTCAGTCTGAGAAAGGTTGGTGGGAGGCTTCCAATTTACCTTGGTTTCACCCCACTTTGGTGAATTATACATTGGAAGCCTCTCACCAACCTTTCTCAGACTGAAGAAGCTACTTGGACGAGTAGTTAAATTAAACGTTTTGATCCCACAACAAAAGAAGTCCAGTTGCCATGACTCAACTTTCAGATAACCACAGGTAGATGACTGAGAATCTCCATAGACATATACTGGTATAATATTATCCATTTAGAGCAGTGGAGAACAAAGTAGATAAAATGAAATGGTAAATTCACTGAAATTACAAAGTATGAGGGAATTATACTACAGAAGGAAAGTGAAGGTGGTAACAAGGTAGAAAAGAGTACAGAAAGCATAATTTATAATACAGTGGTTCAGAGAGACTTACTCAAATTGTTATGGGACTCTGATATGGGATAAGAAATAAATTATGGTCTGTGAAATATATTTTTGTGATCATTTGTGAATTACCTGGAGTCCGCTGAGGTGGCATACATGTATAAATATGGAACACTAGAATATTGAAATCAATGTAAACAAGAATTTAAAAAGAATTTTTATATTTAATTTGGAGGTGGTATTTAACTCCAATGAAACTTCACCAAATAGAAGGCAATTACTCTAAGATGTACTGGAGAACATGTCAGAACACAGGTATAATTTTTATGTGTGGTGAGGAGGTGAAATGTTGGCAATTGTTTTTAAGGAAATAAATGAAATAAGCAAGTTAAATTTAGCTGTGTGTCCTAATTGAAAAGGAGATAGGTAACTGGACAACTACCAAAGTAGTTTCCAATTTGCCAACACCTGTAAGATTAATTATTGCTAGAAACTGGAAAGCAGTTCACAGTATCTTCTTAAATGAATGTTCTAAGGCAGTCTGAGATGTAGCAATTAACAATAATGTTACATGTGGCAGAAGGCTTAAGAGAGGGGTCAGTGTTTGTAGACAAATGAAGTGAATTTATTGATGTTCTGCTAATATAGGGAAAGGGATAATGCTCAACAGAAGGGTCTATACAACTTTGAATGAAGAAGGTTTTCTCCTCCACAGAGGTAAATGGTATGGATGCTTTTTTCCTGTAATAGTCCCAGTGCTGGTTGTTCTATACATGTGGATTTTTATTTTGTATTAAATTAGAATTGTATTATTATTTATTATTTATTATTATTAGAATTTAAAGAAAATGTGTTTAAATGTTTTTAGATGTGTAGTATAGCATAGTGATATTGCTAGTGACTTAGGCATTGAGCTAAAATTTGGGAGTTCGACTCCTCTTTGTGCCTCCTTGAGATGGGTTGGACTGTATGATCTGTAGGGTCCCTTCCAGCTCTGCAGTTCTAAGAAAAGATGTTGTGAGTTGTTCAGCCTGTTTGGCCATGTTCTTAGTTTATTTATTTATTTTATTTATTTATATAGCTTGTATGCCTCTCACTACCCAAAGGTCTTTGGGCGGCTCACAATCAAAATAGACAATTAAAACATCAAAATTACAATAAAATTAGAACAATAAAAACATATAAGTACAATAAATAAAATACATTAAAAACACAAGACTAAAATTGCCATCAGGACCCACAATCATCAGTTTAAAAACTTCTGGAACAGGAAGGTTTTTACCTGGCGCTGAAATGTTTTCAACATCATTGCCAGGCGGGTCTCACTTGGGAGGGCATTCCATAGTCCAGGGACAGTTGCTGAAAAGGCCCTATACCTGCAAGCCATCCCTTTCACCTCCTCGAGGGATGGCTAATTCAGCGGGGCTCCCTGACTAAATCTTATTTGCCAAGTAGGTTCATATGGAAGGAGGTGGTCCTTCAGGTACCTAGGTCCTAAGCTATTTAGGGCTTTATATGTCAAAACAAGCACTTTGAATTGGGCTCGGGCAGAAACTGGTAACCAATGAAGGTTAAACAGAATCGGCGTGATGTGTTCCTTGGCGGCCCTGCCACTCACCAGCCACACAGCACGATTCCAAACCAGTTGCAATCGCCGGACCATGTTCAAAGGCAGCCCCACGTAAAGTGCATTGCAGTACTCAATACAGGGATGTTACCAGTGCATGTGTTCCCTGAGCTCCTTGCGCTCTGAAGATGATGGCCACAGAGACTGGTGAAACATCAGGAAGAAAAGCTTCCAGAACACATAAAAACATAAAAGAGCCATGTTGGATCAGGCCAAAGGCCCATCTAGTCCAGCTTCCTGTATCTCACAGTGGCCCCACCAAATGTGTCTCGGAGCACACGAGACTAGATATCTGTCTCCTGATATCACTCCCCTGCATCTGGCCTTTGAAGTACCCCAGTTTTAAGCCTGGAGATTATACATCTCCATCATGCTTTGTAACCTGTGATGGACTTTTTCTCCAGGAATCTGTCCAATCCCCTTTTGAAGGCCTCCAGGCCAGATGCCATCACCACATCCTGTGGCAGGGAGTTCCACAGACTAACAACACGCTCAGTAAAAAAAAATATTTTCTTTTGTCTGTTCTCATTTTCCCAACCCTCAACACAGCCAAACAGCCCAAAAAACTCACAGCAGCTATCAGAGCCTGGCCATGAAAGCCTTCAAGAATACAGTTCTTAGAAAGTGTGTGTGCACTGTGTCATTACATTCGTGATCGACTCTTTATGACCTCTTGTCCATGGAGTTTTCTTGGCAGGAATACTGGAGTGGTTTGCCAATTCCTATTCCAGGCACCTACAGCGCCTGTTATTCCCTGGTGATCTCCCATCCAACTACTAACCAGGGTTGAATATTTTGTGCTAAAACAAAAATTTGAAAAAGAAGAAACAGCATGTCCCCCACGCCATGAGATTTCTTATATTTAAAGGCTAGTAATGTTTAGTATGATATGTGCAGGTGAGAATAACTGGGAAGAAACACAAAGTCATTTTTTAACTTAGGAGGGAAATCCCAACCTGAATCCATTATTTATCACAGTGTTGATAGCATTATATTTTAGGTGGCAGTGTCAAGGAATTGATTTTTCCACATACCATACTTCTTTCAGTGTGTTATATTCCTTTTTATTGCTGCAGTAGTTTTATTTTATTTTTAAAAACATCATTATGATCTATTTCCCTACCCTTGCTTCTGATAGCTGAATTCTGAATCTATCCATGCTTTTTGGCCTCTCTCCTTTGTGTCCCCATCCTCTGCATGGCAAGTAGTTTGGTGATTACACCACCAAAAGTCTGCTTCTGCCCCCACTGTTTAAATTACTAAATGTTATTCGCATTGGGAGTTTGTATGTACATGTGTGTGCGCTTGTGTGTCCATTCTATGAGGGAGGACTTCGTAAATGGGATCAAAGTGATGGGATCTTTAGGTAAAAGTGACCATGCCCTCTTGGAATTTGTTACACAGTTGGAAGGTAAATCTAAACTTAGTCAGACATGAATGCGGGACTTTCACTGCCCAGAGTTCCCAAGGGAAAGTCAGGAGGACAAGTACAAAAATAAATAAATAAATATAGGAAAGCCATTTTTTTGTAAACTTAGGGAATTATTGGCTGTGATTCCATGGACCGAAACACTGAAAGAGAAGGCAGTCCAAGATGGATGGGAGTTCCTTAAAAGCGAGATATTAAAGGCACAATCTAAAACTGTTCCAAGAAGAAGAAAAACTGGAGATGTCTAAAGAAACCACAACTTTCAACTTAACTAAGTATAAAGAAAAACAAGTACAGGAAATGGAAAAATGGGGAATGCACCAAAGGGGAATATAAACAAATAGCTAATATATGTAGGGAGATGGTAAAAAAAAAAAAAAGCTAAAGCGCAAAATGAACTTAGACTTGCCAGAGAGATTAAATATAGTAAAAAGGGTTTCTTTATCTATATCTGTAGCAAAAGGGAAAATAAGGGAATGATAGGCTGTCTACGTGATGAAGAGAACCAGATACTAACAGGAGACAAGGAAAAGGCAGAACTACTCAACACTTTTTTTGCCTCATTTTTTTCAAAAAGAAAAAAAGAGTTCTGTTGGCACGAAGAGTAGATGAGGTAGAATGGGAACTGCAACATAGAATAGGTAGAGATGTAGTACAGGAATACCTGGAAACATTAAATGAATTTAAGTCTCCTGGGCCAGATGAATTACACCCAAGGATATTAAAAGAACAGGCAGGAGTAATTTCAGAAAGAACCTTTGACAATAATCTGGAGATCAGGGGAAGTCCCCATAGATTAGAGGAGGGTGAATGTTGTCCCTATCTTCAAAAAAAAAGGGGGGAGGACCCAAATAATTACCACCCAGTCAGCTTGACTTCAATTTCTGGAAATATCCTAGAACAAATTATTAAGCAGACAGTCTTTAATTATTTAACCAGCAATGCTGTCATTGCGAGAAGTCAACATGGGTTTCTTAAAAACAAGTCATGCCAGGCTAATTTAATCTCTTTCTTTGATAGAATTGCAGGCCTGGTGGATGAGGGGAACACTGTGGATATTGCTTATCTGGATTTCAGTAAGGCCTCTGATAAG
This sequence comes from Phrynocephalus forsythii, assembly GCA_029282475.1. Lineage (NCBI taxonomy): Eukaryota > Metazoa > Chordata > Lepidosauria > Squamata > Agamidae > Phrynocephalus > Phrynocephalus forsythii. The sequence goes on along the minus strand of JAPFRF010000008.1, from coordinate 13,196,772 downwards.
GTTACCCATGGTATACTTGCAAAGAAGTTAGTGGAATGTGGGATAGATAGTGCTACTGTTAGGTGGATTTGTAATCGGTTGACTGATCGCACCCAAAGAGTGATCATAAATGGCTTCTCTTCATCTTGGAGAGAAGCTACTGGGGGGTATGCCTCAGAGTTCTGTTCTGGGTCCGGTGCTATTCAATATCATTATTAATGACTTGGAGGAAGGAATAGAGAGTAGGCTGATTAAATTTGCAGATGATATGAAATTGGGAGGGGATGCTAATTCCTTAGAGGATAGCATGAAAATCCAAAATGACCTTGACAGATTAGAGTGCTGGGCCAAAGCTAATGGAATGGGTTTCAACAGAGAGAAATGTAGGGTGTTGCATCTAGGTAAAAAGAATGACTTGCACAGATATAGGATGGGATGCTGGCTGGAAAATAGTACCTGTGAAAGAGATCTGGGAGTCTTGGTGGACCACAAATTGAACATGAGTCACCAGCATGACACAGCAGCCAAGAAAGCCAATGTGATTCTTGGTTGCATCAACAGAGGCATAATGTCTAGATTAAGGGAAGTGCTAGTACCACTCTATTCTATTCTGCTCTGATCAGACCCCACCTGGAGTACTGTGTCCAGTTTTGCGCACCTCAATTTGAAAAGGATGTTGACAACCTTGAGCAGGTCCAGAGGAGGGAGACCAAGATGGTTTAAGGTCTGGAAGAAATGTCTTATGAGGAGCGGCTTAGGGAGCTGGGAATGTTTAGCCTTACAAAAAGAAGGCTGAGAAGGGATATTATAGCAATATTTGAAAGGATGTCACATTGAAGAGGGGACTGGTTTGTTCTCCAAGCCTTCAGAGACTAGGACTCAGAGCAATGGTTTCAAAGTGAAGGAAAAGAGGTTCATTTTAAACATTAGGAAGAACTTCATGACAGAGTTGTTCGGCAGTGGAATATGCTGCCATGGAGGGTGGTAGAGTCTCCTCCTTTGGGTTTTTTTAAGCAGAGGCTGGATGGCCATCTGTCAGGAGTCCTGTGATGGGAGTTCCTGCATGGCGGGGGTTGGACTGGATGGCCCTTGAGGTCTCTTCCAACTCTATGATTCTATGATTCTATGATTCTATAATTCAGTGACTCTTGCCATTCTATGAGGATCATCTGGACTTTTGCAACCACACGTTCAGATGTACAAGAATTTTCCCTTGTACAAAGAAACAGAAAGATATAAAACACACTGAGTGGCTTTTAATTAGATCCAACTCATTCCTCTGCACATTTTGTTATTTTACACAAGCAGTGGCAGGGGCGGGGCGGCAGGGGGCAGCGGATGACGGGGGACGGCGACAGGCATGGGGAGCTGACGGCGACAGGCACGGGGGTGGGCGGCAATGGGCGCAGGGGGCAGCGGGCGGATGGCGGCGGGCGGCGGGCGGATGGACGGCGGGCAGATGGACGGCGGTGGCCAGCAGCGGGGGGTGGCGGGGGCAGCAGGCTGGCCAGCACCCCCTCTCCATTTTGGCACCCTAGGCAACTGCCTAGTTCACTGTAATGGACGTGCCGTCCCTGCCTGGGAGATACTTCCAGCCCTGGGACCCTCCAAGGGCCATATCAGCCTCTCCAGATGAAAGCAGAAAGCAATGATCATATTATTTTCCTTTAAATCCGCATTCCGAAAATGCCTGTCTTGAGTTTTACTTTTTGCTTAACAAAGCATCAGGATGCCACACCAAGTCACCATTATCCTACGGAGGGTGTCTGAAATTAAACACCAGGTCTGTAGAACAAGACAGAGGTCAGGCAAAGGGCAAGATTATCAACTAAAGATGCATCAAGACTCCATTTAGATTTTGTTGCTCAGGGAAGGTTCGGTTGCAACATGGTGTGTTTTATACGCCTTCCTGGCAAGAATGAAGTAATGGCCTACTATAGTGACATGATTCATGCATGGCCTGGCATGAAGCAATCATCAGCCGATCCTGAAAGCCTTGCACTTTTGTAGGTCTTTGTCTGTGTCATTGGCAGGCACGCTACCTTGTACCTGCCTCCCAAGAGAGCATTGTTCTTTCAGCTTTCGCATTCCCTGACACATGGCTTCCCCCAGTTCCCTTCTTCCAGGGCAGGGTGTTTTATGCATTCAGAACACCAACTACTGTTGTTGGTAAATACGGGCTTGAACCACTGGTTCAGCGGCTCGTGCTGGTTTGTTTAGTCAGTGGCTGGACAGATGTTTGGTGCTTCAAAACCCCACCACTCAGGGTCAGCGGCCTGGCTTCCATGCCCCACCTCCTGCAGGGGCTGACTGAGTGGGCACCCATGAGAGGAGGCGATTCTTTGACACACCAAAAACTGTTCATATGCTCCAAAAACCAGCACGAACCACTGAACCATCATTTCCTGCCCATCTGTAACTGCTAGTGCTCTATTCGTTTCCTCTTGGTCAGCTTTCCTAGCATTATCCATCCTTGAGTTGCTGTTTGTCGGTGATGTGCTGAGTCTTGTCCATCCATCCAACCAACAAATCTCACCAATATCAATATAAGATTATTATGATGCCTGCTTGGTATGTTAAAAAGGTTTAGCAGCATCATATATATTCCTTTCTCATCATTTCTCAAACCAAACCTTCTTTGGACAGTCAGATGATAAGAGGGCAGGTCCACTTATAGATTGAGAACTGGTTGAGATCCAGGAAACAAAGACTAGGTGTCAATGGGAAATATTCACAATGGAGAGAGGTGAAAAGCGGTGTGCCCCAAGAATCTGTCCTGGGACCGGTGCTTTTCAGTCTGTTCATAAATGACCTGGAGACAGGGATAAGCAGTGAGGTGGCCAAGTTTGCAGATGACACAAAACTTTTCCATGCTGTAAAAACCAGAGAAGATTGTGAAGAGCTCCAGAACGATCTCTCCAAACTGGGGGAATGGGCTGCCAAATGGCAAATGTGTTTCATTGTAGCAAAATGTAAAGTAATGCACATTGGGGGGGGGGGAATCAAAACTTTATCTATCAATTCATGGGGTCTGAGCTATCCGTGACGAATCAGGAAAGAGATCTTGGTGTGTTTGTGGACAGCTCAATGAGTGTGTCTACCCAATGTGTGGCAGCAGTGAAGAAGACCAATTCCATGCTAGGGATTATCAAAAAGGGGATTGAAAATAAAACATACAACATTATAATGCCATTATACAAAACAATAGTAAGGCCCCACCTGGAGTATTGTGTACAATTCAGGTCACCGCATCTCAAGAAAGACATAGTGGAACTGGAAAATGTGCAAAGGAAAGCGACTAAAATGATTACTGGGCTGGGGCACCTCCCTTATGAGGAAAGGCTAAAACATTTGGGGCTCTTTAGTCTGGAAAGGCGCCTGAGGGGGGATATGATTGAGATATACAAAATAATGCAGGGCATGAGTAAAGTGGATAGAGGGAAGCTCTTCTCCCTCTCACAAAATACCAGAACTAGGGGACATACACTCAAATTGAGGGCTGGGAGAGTAAGAACTGACAAAAGAAAATATTTTTTCACCCAGCGCGTTGTTAGTCTATGGAACTCCCTGCCACAGGATGTGGTGATGGCATCTGGCCTGGATGCCTTCAAAAGGGGATTGGACAGATTCCTGGTGGAAAACTCCATCACAGGTTACAAACCATGATGGAGATGTGTAATCTCCAGGCTTAAAACTGGGGTTAGAGATGGGCACGAAACGAGCAATTTTTCGTTTTTGTAACAAAACGAAAAACAAATTTTGTCTCCAAAATGAAACGAAACGAAACAACAGAAATTTTGTCGTGCGTTTTGTTTTCATTGCGGCAAATACGTTGAACTGTAATGAATGCTAATGAAACAGCAATTTTTGTTTTCCTTTTCGTTTTTTCATTTCATTACGTAACGAAATGAAAATGAATTTTTTTTGCAAAAAATTCACAAAAAACAAAAACGAACCGAAACGGACCCCTAAATGACAAACAACAAACGAAACACCATTTTTTGAGTCGTGCCCATCTCTAACTGGGGTACTTCAAGTACCAGATGCAGGGGAGTGGTATTAGGAGACAGATATCTAGTTTCATCTGCTCCTAGACACATCTGGTGGGGCTACTGTGAGATCCAGGAAGCTGGACTAGATAGGCCTTTGGCCTGATCCAGCATGGCTCTTGTTATGTTCTTATGTTTTGACTAGGTTTTCCCTCTAGCTCTCCAACATTCCTGCTGTTATCAATCTTATAAGAAAAACAAGAGTGCTTGCAATCATATTCTTCCATGCATGGTATAGATATGTATACAGCACTGTACCTCAGCACTGAATTCTTCTTTTCACATCCATCCTCTGAGCAAGTCTTATGTCAGCCCTCCAAGGCAGATTGTTATTGAAGGCACCCTGTCAGTCTGCAGGAGAGGCAAGAATTGAACTTTGAACAAGATTTGAAGCCCCTGGGTTATATACCTCTTAACCTTCAAATATTGACTTTGGCTGCTGCTGCATAGAAACTATATAGGTTCCACTTTTGCAGAGCCAACAGAGAAACCAAATGCACATTTGAAATGGACAAGGAAAAGTATGTTGGTTTGTAGATGTATGGTGTGTAGTGTTATATTTTTTGTGACATGCCCAGCCTGAAAGCTGGACTTGCTATGTAGAACAGTAAGAGGCTACAGCGGTGATAAAGCAGGAAGCATCTTGTCTTCCAACACACTGTTTACAATGTAAAATAGGTAAGAGATTGAAGACTCATGATTATGTTTTGATTGTAACAAGCTCTTTGATGCCCTGGATAAAAATGGGAAATGTTTGTGTGTGTGTGTTCTCGGCCTTCAGCTGCTAGAATCCCTCAGGTAATATGCTGCCTCTATAACTCCAGAGGTTGACATGCTAAAACCCTAAATATTTCCAAACTCTAGTCTTCATCTTCTGATTCCACTGGCAGAGTTAAAAACTGAGATGCCTGTATTTTGCCAGTTTATATTCTGGTGATACTATCCTGACTATGGTAGCCCGGAGACCATATCATCCCTTACATAAGGGCTTATTTAGTTATTCGATTTCTAGACCACCCATCTGGTAATAAGACCACTCTGGGTGGTTTACAACAGCCAGGCAAATAAAAATGGTATTAAAATGGGCAAACAACAATTAAAACGGATATATTAATGAGGAAAAAAAATAGAAAATGATAACATGTAAGCTCAAAAAAACTGTATTAAGATTACACATATATCTGTAAATTTGTAAGGCAGGCAGAACGGGATCAAAGATTAATATAGTGTCCAGTTCTGGTCACCACAATACAAACAAGACACAAAGACCCTAGAAAAAGTAAAACAAAACAAAACAAAACAAAACAAAACACCACTTCTCTCCCCCAAATTGGGCACATAGAGGGAGGAGGGGTGGGTTTTTAAAACTTTTTTTCCTTTCTCGAAGCAAGAAAAAAAGCATTGGCTTTTGCTTCAGGAGAGAAAAAAAGTTTTAAAAACCTACCAATTCCCCCCGCATCAGGTACATAGAGGGAGAAGTGGTGGGGTTTTAAACTTTTTTTTCTCTCCTGAAGCAAGTACCTGCATCCACCATCAGGGCTTGCTTTGGGAGAGAGAGAAAAGTTTCAAAAATCCACTGCTTTTCCCCACCACCACCACCCGTCAGGCACATAGAGAGAGAAGTGGCGGGTTTTTAAAACTTTCTTTCCTCTCCCGAAGCAAGCAAAAAACCCTGCTGCTTCTCTCCCCCCCTCATCGATGAAGAGGAGGAGGAGGAGGAGGAGGAAGGGAGGGGAAACTGATGTGGTGGCAGCAGCAGCCGCCACCACCAGCACTTGTTTGGGGAAGGTAGTGGAGGAAAATATTGACTCAGGTTATACTCGGGTCAATCAATTTTCCCACTTTTTAAAGGCAAAGTTAAGGGCCTTGACTTATACTTGGGTTGACATATACTCAAGTATATGTGGTACCCTAAAATAAATGAATAATTTTTTTCTGAGGGCATCTTGGGACTATGATGCTTGCCCAAGGCTACACAGGCTGGCTCTATTCTCAGGAGGCATAGAAGGGACTAGAGCTCCCAAGCTTTTGGCTCCACAGCCATACATCTAAAGCAGTGAGCTATCCAGCCAGTGTTCTTTAGAGGAGTTATAATTCGTGCTGAAATATTCAAAGTTTGCTGGATCCACTTGCCAAAAGGTATTTGTTTACCACTTGGTGGCCACAATGCCCAGAGGATTCTGGAAAGAGAAGAGAAGGGACTAGAGATGGGCACGAATCGAAAAAATTACGTTTCTGTTTTTCATTTTTCATTGTGTGTCCGTTTCGGTTCGTTTTCATCTTTCGTGAATTTTTTAAAAAAATCATTTTCGTTTTTTCATTTTTTGTTTTTTGTTTTTACCTGCTTTTTGTGTGACTTAAAGCATTTCCGTGCACGGACATCCCCCAATGCTCCAGACCAGAGGGAAAACACTAAAAAATGATGCTGGCAGACACACAGTATAGACTAGGTACGCAGGAAGGCTACAAAGGCAGCGGCAGGCGTTGCCCAGGGCGTAAGGCAGCCACAGAGTGACTGCACTGTGGGACAGGGGAGGGTACTCACCAAGAGGTACGCACACACACAGGGAGGCTGCAAGAGAAATCTCTTCTTTCTCTCCCCTAAGAGCCAGGCTGCAGCCAGCAGGAACACAGAGACACACACCTGCCTGGCTGGCCTAAAGTAATGAGTCGCAGAGACAGAAATCCCACCCTAACTCCCACCGCAGACTGCAAGGAGGATGGGGGCTGCTAAAGATTTTTATGCCCTCTGTGGCTGCCACACCTACCCAGTCCGCAACCTGGGCGTGCTATTGGTTGAAATTGTCCAAGAATTTACATGATCCCATCACATGGCTTGCATCCATCTTGTGGCTGGAATCCATTTTGTGTCATCCTTAAAGGGAAAAGAAAAAATACATTGCAATGGGAGAAAGACAAAAACAAACGTTTTAAGGACCGCAACCCCCTGGTAGGTAATAATTTCAAATAATTATCACTGTGTTTTTATGGATGTACAGGGTGTTTTAATACCAAAGGAATCAATCTGTGAGCCATTTTGGGTCGATGTTCCCTAACTCCCCTTAAAGGAAAAAAAAAACACAGCGATCTGAGAAAAGACACAAATGCACGTTTTAAGGACCCCAACCCCCTGGTAGGTATTATCAGGCAGAATAAATAATTATCGCTGGGTTTTAAGGATATTCAGGACGTTTTTTAACATTTAAAAACAGCTCATTTCATTGCATGTTGCCATTAACGAAGACAAAACGTAACAAACTTAATTTTCATGGTTCTGTTTGGTTCATTCCAATGTCATCACAGAAATCCCACCCTAACTCCCACCGCAGACTGCAAGGAGGATGGGGGCTGCTAAAGATTTTTATGCCCTCTGTGGCTGCCACACATTATTCATTATTTGTTTCATTACGTAATGAAACAAATAACAAATAACAAATAAATAACGGAATGAAATTTTTTTTTTTTCGTGCCCATCTCTAGAAGGGACAATGGAACCCCTGATAGGTTATGAAACTGTACAGTTGGCTAGTTATGTCACTCTCTGGGGCTGCCTCTTTTTAGGATGGGAGGATGTTGCGTGTTTGCCTCTAATGGCATCCGTTTGTGGATCTGTTTGGACTGCATGAGTCTTGCAGTGCTTAAGGCTCAAAAGACAATGCAGAAGTGGAACTCCTGCAGTGGGTTACATGTATATGTGCCTCATAGCCTAAGGTTGCTCAGCTCTGCAAACTGGAAATTAGCTTGGTTGGGGTTATATTTCTTTGTTTAGCCATCCACCACTGGGAGCCAAACAAAGGCTTTGTTTGCAAGCATGGCTGCTCGGTCATAAGTGGCTACCAGGATCCCATCTCTGAAGAGAAAAGGCTTGATCACCTTCTGACTGCAAAGTTGAGACCACATCTAGTTTTTCTCCCAGCTCTCATTAAATAGCCCATGTGTTTCCATGCAATGACAAGAGTGCAGCCAAATTCCTCTGGCCTAGATTGCCAGCCAGAGGATGATGCCTCATTGATCGATTTGGGTGTGTTCGTATTTGGGCCAGAAGCAAATGAATAATATTAGAATGCTGGAGAAGAGGGCCTACTGAGAGCAAAAGTTCATAGATTGAATGGAGAGGAGTTTATTCTGCAAAAACAGAATGGGGATGGGTGAGTGGAATTGTCATTAAAGTACTTTACTATCATGTAGTAGGTGATTTGTATAAAGACACAGTTGCAGGACATGGTGACAGCTGTTGCCAGAATAAACTGTTATTTTACACTAAGGATGAATAACTGTGGGGAGTAGGCAGAGATCCTATTGAGAAAGAGAGACAATGAAAGGTGTGGAAGGACTTGCTTGGGTTTTAGGTTCTATTCTTGATGTGGTGGTAGGGTGTCTTCTTTCCTTTGTTTGATTGTTAGTGCATAATGCATCCACAGTCAATAGCTTTGTGCAGTGGAATGGGTAACTAACAACAGCTTTTTTCTGTAACAATGCTTCCCCATATACCGTAAATGGCAGAGCAGAAGTGTGAGGGAGCCAGCTGCTCACCTGATGTCACATTCATCTACCTCAAGGTTTGGCAATTGTGAATCAAGTCTCCCACATACACACAGCCAGAGGCAACTGCCAAAATACTGGGGGAATTTTATCCCAGAACCCTGTGTGATAGTCAATTAGTGCTTTAGTGAGGGTTACCCCCTAGGTACTTGAAGTGAACTATAGGATTGATTGGTATGCAACAGCCATCTGAGGTGCGAGTACAATCCTCTAGCGTGTCAGTGCGAGGTTGCAGTCTTATTCAAACCGAGAGTGGAGGTAGAGCAAAGAGGGGAAATGTCCCTGTGACAGACAGCATTAGGCTCCACCTCCTCTTGGCTCAACCTAGTTTGGTTCCAGAAAGCTCGGGCAATTAAAGGGGAAGAGTCCTTCATGCATGGCTTCATTGCAAAGAGAAAGAAAACCCAACACTCACCAGATATTGCAGGCTGATTTCACCCCTTAGCAGGGGCCACCCTACTGTTGGGAAGCTTCTCACCTGAGGTTGTCTTACTGCAGGATGGAATGAGCTGTCACTGGGTTGTTAAGGCGCTTAACAGGAGGGGGTGCAAAACCTGAGTTTGTCCCCAGGCACTGAAAACCCTAGCTATGCCTCTGTCTGCAGATGCACACATCTGTCACCTGATAGGAGTGTGCATATGCAAAGAGATCTGGCTTTGCTCCCAATAAAGGAAGCTGGGCCACTCTCTCTAAAGATGGTGGCAGTGGAGGACAAAGGGCCTTTTCACACGACCCCTAAGATCCGCTGGTCCCTTAAATTCGGACCAGAGATCTTGGGGGTTCGTTTCTGTTCCTGCGTCCCCACCCCTCAGCACTTCCTGCTCCTGTCGGCGTGAGGGGAGGGAGGGAAAAAAAGGACAAAAGCAGCCTTTACTAACCTGCCAGTGCCGGTTGAAGTTGCCACGAACCCCGTTACTTCCTGGTTCCTTCTCAAGGGGCTCTTAAAGGGGCGGGAGGCAAAAAAAACAACAGACAAGCGAGGAGAGCCCGGCACTCTTATCCGCATCAAGGAATTTTCATCTGCTGAGAGCAAGTACATGAAAGGTGCGCTGGGTCGCGCTTATGGGGGCGTGGTCGCACTTAATTTTCTCTAAACTCCGGAGCTGGTGGGGAAACATTTCTAAGCTCCGGAGCTGGGAGCCATTTGCAGCGCAGCTTAGGGGTCATGTATAAACGCCCAAAGAAAAGGAGACAACAGGACCGGGCAGCAGGAAGGGGGTGGGAGGCATCTGTTTTGCCAAAAAGGTAGTGCCAAGTGGGGATAAGTCTGGCACTTCATTGTGTTTCAGCAAAAAGGGGTCCCTAACCAAGCTACGAACTGAACCACAAACCAGCCCAGGTTTGGGGTTTTTCCAATTCATAATTTAGTTCAGGCATGTCCAAACTTCGGCCCTCCTGATGTTTTGGACCACAACTCCCAGAATTCTAAGCTTAGAATGCCAATGGCAAAGGACTGTGGGAGTTGCTGTCCAAAACATCTAGAGGGCCAAGGTTTGGACATGCCTGGTTTAGTTCATGCCCATCTTTCATGAGAAATAATGCCTGCTGATGACCATTGGAGAGAGGGAGAGAATAGAAACCTGAATGGTTTGTAGGTGCAAAGGGCTAAACCAGCAGTTCCAAACACGAGTCTCCAGATGTTCTTGGCCTACAAATCCAAGAAATCCTTTCAAAAAGAAGGCTAAGGGGGGATATCATAGCTATGTTTAAATATTTGAAAGGATGTCAGATTGAAGAGGGAACAGATTTGTTTTCCATAGCTTCAGAGACTAGGACTCGGGGCAGTGGTTTCAAACTACAGGAAAAGAGATTCCATTTGAACATTAGGAAGAACTTCTTGATGGTTAGAGCTGTTTGGCAGTGTAATATGCTGCCACGGAGAGTGGTGGAGTCCCTTCTTTGGAGGTTTTTCAGCAGAGGCTGGATGGCCATCTGTTGGGAGTCCTGTGATGGCAGTTCCTGCATGGCAGGGGGTGGGTGGACCTGGGAGTTTTAGTTCAAGGGGGACCCAAGGGTAAGATCCACTGGGCTCAACATGAGCTGGAAGAGCTTGCCAAAGAGTTAGAAGAGAGATAATCAAAGCAGAAACTAACCAGTATTGCTTAAGGTCTGAAAATAAAGTTTGACTGTTCTGTGTTTTAATCTTTATCTGATTTGTCCAGGGTATGAATTCCAGACACGCACCAACCGAACAAAGAAAACATATGGCCCTTTCCTTTGGTGGATCTTTTTTAATTTCCTTTAGGAGCTGCAGCCTAGCTTCTGCAGAAAAGAAATAAATTGGAGCAAAGTGGCCCCAGGCATGAATGAAGTGACTGCCAAAGGGATACATGGTCACAGTAATCTGGGGTGGGTGGGAGATTTTTGGACCACAAATCCAAGCAAATCCCAGCCAGCCTCGCTAGTGGCCATGTCAACTCAGGCATTTTCAGAACTATAGTCCAAAAATTATTAACCTTAGAGATCTGGTTTGATGGAGGCCTATGGACCTCATTCCACTGGTGTGTGAGCTTGGATGCCTTGCAATATGAGATACATATTCCATAAACTTGAATGTTGATGCAACTACAAGTTGCAATGGATTGTCCCTCCCTTGTAAAAAAAAAAAATGGATAATGTAGAGTTTATACAGATAGCATAATGCGCCCCCACCCCCCTTTTTTCACTTTCCATTATGTCTGTGAAGATTCTCAGTTATCCTGGTGAGTTTTTCTGGAAGTTGAGTCATGGCAACTGGACTTCTTTTCTTGAGATATTAAAATGTTTCGCTGCTCATGCAAACAGCTTCGTCAGTCTGAGGAAAGCTAGTTATGAGTCCTCCATTGTATAGTTCACTTTGACCTCATTTCACCTTGGTCTGAAATAGGCTCATAAGATGAACAATGGCCTGAATAGGCTTGTTAGGTGGACAATAGTCTCAATAGGCCTTTAGGTGAACAATGGCCTAAGGTGCTGAAAGCCATAAAGTAAACCACCAAGGTCATAGCTAACAACACATACTTTATGGGTTTCAGCACCTTGGGCCATTATTCACCTAAAGCAGGCATGTCCAAACTTCGGCCCTCCTGATGTTTTGGACCACAACTCCCAGAATTCAAAGCTTAGATTGCCAATGGCAAAGGACTGTGGGATTTGCTGTCCAAAACATCTGGAGGGCTGAAGTTTGGACATGCCTGACCTAAAGGCTATTGAGACTATTGTCCACCTAACGAGCCTGTTCATCTTGTGAGCCTATTTCAGACCAGGGTGACATGAGGTCAATATAAACTGTAAAATGGAGGAGTCACAACTAGCTTTCCTCAGACTGAGGAAGCTGTTTGGATGAGCAGCGAAATGTTTCAATCTCTCAGGAAAAGAAGTCCAGTTGCCATTACTCAGCTTCCAGGCACTTTCCTTTATACTTGTCCAGGACACAGCAAGAAGATACAGTGACCCCCACCATTTCGCGGTTCAGGTCCTGCGGTCCCGCTACATTGCGGGATCGCAGTACCTGCACCGCTGGGGGTGGGGGCAATCGGATTGCTCCCCACTACCACCCCCGCCCCCGGGGAGCCATCACATTGCTCCCCACCATCCCTCCTCACGCCTCCCGGGCTTCCGGAGGGGTGGGGGTGGTGGGGAGCGATCGGATCGCTCGGCGCTGCCCCCCTGCCCGCTCTAGAAGCCTCCCGGGTGCGTGGGAGGGCAGCGCCGAGCGATGCGGTCGCTCCGTGCCACCACCACCCACGCTCTGCCACAGGCACGCAATCGCCCCCTGCCCGCCCCCCGCTTCTGCATATCGCGGATTTTCACAGATCGCGGGTGGGGTGGGTCCCTAACCCCCGCGATCGGCGGGGGTTACTGTATCCTCTTGACTTTTCAATGACTATCCAGTAAGGGCTGTCTATAAGTGAGTTTTATGGGAAACCTGCACAAACTTTCTCAGTGCTCAACAATGGGGAGGAAGATGCATGCAGACCATATCTAAAGTGGATGCTTCCTAATTTGTCCTCGTCTCTATCTCTCATACTGATTTTGGCTGCTTTTCCTTATTTATTTATTTATTTATTTATTTATTTATTTATTTTTACAGTTTATATGCCACCCACTACCCGAAGGTCTCTGGGCGGCTTACAATCAAAGAATTAAAAGAGTAAAACATCACATATCAATGAATAATTAAAACAATGATAAAAACCTTACACTAAAATCATTACACTAAAATTGCCATCAAAGGACCCACAGTCTATGTTGTATCAATTAAAAAACTTCTGGAGCAGGAAGGTTTTTACCTGGCACCAAAATGTCATCAATGTTGGCACCAGGCGGATCTCACTTGGGAGGGCATTCCATAGCTTGGGGGCATCTGCCAAGAAGGCTCTGTGTCTACAAGCCATCCCTCTCACCTCCTTGAGGGATGGATCTTCCAAAAAGACCCCCTGGCTAAATCTTAATTGCCGGGTAGGTTCATATGGAAGGAGGCGGTCCTTCAGGTATCTAGGTCCTAAGCCATTTAGGGCTTTATATGTCAAAACAAGCACTTTTAATTGGGCTCGGGCAGCAACTGGTAACCAATGCAGGTTACGTAGAATCGGCGTGATGTGATCCCTGGCGGCCCCACCACTTACCAGCCGCGCCGCACGATTCTGAACCAGTTGCAATCACCGGACCATCTTCAAAGGCAGCCCCATGAAAAGCGCATTGCAGTAATCAATACAGGATGTTACCAGTGTTACCGGTATTGGTTAATTTTAGCTCAGTATTTGGCTTCTCAGCTGACATCTGCATGAAAGAGCTACTGGAGCTAGACAGCCTAGGTATCACAGGACACTTCTTGTTTGTGTCAGGTGATCCGCCTGCACATTTTTGAATGCTGCACATGCAGGAGATGTGTTGGGGACTGTCCCAGTGAGCACCTGTACATCCAAATGTCCTCTGTGGTTGTTGCGATATGTGTCTGTACAAATGAGCCTGTGTTTGGCAAAGGGAATGCTGGAATAACAATGTCTTTTACTTGGATTTTGCAAGGTCCTGCTCTGCAGCACAGATAAATGCCTTCCATAACACAACACCGTCAAATCTTTTTATCACAATGCCTCCAATCCTTCTGACTGTGTTTGTTGCTTGGGGTGTGTATTTCTGGGAGTTTTAGTTCAAAACTTCCTACCTTTTCTAAGGTCTGCAACTCACCCCTGTAGAGAGAATTCCAGAGAACAAGCTATTATCATGCGTCCCAGGTGTTCAGCTCATACATTGCCCACCTAGCTCATTGAGAGCACAGTAAAAAGAACAAACAATAAAACCCTCAATGGCAGCAATTGCAGAATGGTTCGCATAAAAGCTAGTAAATTTAGCTGCTCTTGGATGACAGCTGCATGCAGATCTAGTATAGAATTAACATGAAATGAAAATTTCAAGACATTGTGCAGGACGTTATTTACACAACTCTCATTATCAAGAAAGGCAGGGCATTTTTTTTTGAAAGACAGCAACAACACAGAATTCCTGCCTGCTCAGCTGAAAATATATGTAGCATTGTTTTCTGAAATACCGAATTGAATAAAGTATGGAAAGTAGGGACAATGAGCACTGATAGTCGTAAGAGCCAATTTGTTCATATTTTAATATATGTTTATCACACACACACACACACACACACAAGCATACATTGTCCTGCTCTTAACTAGTGCCTTATCATTCAGGCTTTGTGTCATTTTGTCTGGAAAACAAGATTGAATGGCACATGTAGTTGTGCTATATATTCAAGACATTCTTTGTTGATTAGAACATTACAGTCTTTTTGGATGAAGATCTCAGGGTAACAGCTAGTGAGCGGCAAGCTTTTTAATTGATACAATATAGATTGTGGGTCCTCTGATGGCAATTTTAGCGTAATGATTTTAGTGTAAGGTTTTTATTGTTTTAATTATTTATTGATATTTGATGTTTTAACTGTTTTAATTCTTTTGATTGTAAGTCTGTGAAGATTCTCAGTCATCCAGGTGAGTTTATCTGGAAGTTGAGTCGTGGCTACTGGACTTCTTTTTTGAGAGATAGAAACGTTTCGCTGTTCATCCAAACAGCTTCATCGGTCTGAATACAGCTAGTGCAAATCCTCCATTTTATAGGCAGCTTTGACCTCTTGTCACCCTGGCCTGAATTAGGCTCATAAGATGAACAGTGGCCTAAATAGGCTCGTTAGGGAGACAATAGTATCCTTAGCCTTAAGGTGAACAATGGCCTAAGATGCTGAAACCTATCAAGAATGGGTCGTTAGCTATGGCCTTGGGGGTGAAGGCTTTTTGATTTGCCTGGGGACTTTGGAAAGCACAGCCTGATAAGCAGCAGATAGACTATGCCGGAGCCCACCACCTCTGTTGAGGGAGGGGTTTTCAATGCTCACATGAATGGCCTCCCTTACTCCTCTTTCAAACCACCTCTCTTCTTTGTCTAATATGTGTACATCCTCATCTTTGAAATAGTGCCCTTTGTCCTGCAAATGGAGGTGTACTGCTGATTCTGGTCCTGACTAGAGATGGGCACGACTTAGCGGTATTCCCGTTTCCGTTTCCATTACTCGTATTCGTTACTCTACGGAAACGGTAACGGGAATTACTCCGCCAGAATTCGAGCTCGAACCAACGAACGAACAATTTGGCCTGATTTGTCGTGCTCGTTACTTGCATCACGGCGATCGCGCAATGCCAAGCGGCACAGAAAAAAAGTTTTTAAAAGTTAAAAAAAAACCGATTCCCAGCCCTAAAAGTAGGCGAAAACTGTCTGAGGGCACCTACCAGGCCAGAAGGGTGTTTTATTTGGGGGGGTTTCCCCGCCCCCCTCTCCTTGGCTATTGCTACTGCTGCGCTGCTGGTACCAGGCTGGGAGGGCGCATCCATTTGCCATGCAGTGCGGGGGATCCAAAATGGCGACCGCAATATTTTTTTTGAAATCGTTGCCCAAAACCCCACCAAAGCATCACAGAAACATGCGAAAATTAGCTATTTTAAATGCTTGAATTTTTACAGTAGCAGCAGTGGGTTTTTCTTGCAAAAAAGTCTCCGTTGATTTTATTTTATTTTATTTTATTTTATTACACCTGCGCATTCGCAATGATGGGCTCGCCCATGGGAGTGAACCATGCAAATTTTCCACCAATCGCATGGCCACTTGGCCAGGTTGACCACAGAGACTTCTGGGATGTGCCAATCGGGCATAAACAGCGCACTAATCGTAGCCTAAACCCGAAACCTAAGCCTAAGCCTAACCCATACGCCAGTACACTGTCCTTCTAAGTGGGTCAGAGAGGCACCCAGAGGTGCACCCCAATACTCACCCTAACCTCAGCCGTAACTAGCCTAACCCTAGCCCTTGCGCTAACCCGTCTTAACCCTAAGCCAGATCTACTTGCATTGCACTACATGCACGTACGTGAGACACAGCGGGTGCAAAGAGTCTGCCAGTCCGTCACTTATGACTCTGGCTGACTCCTGCAGCTCCCTCCAGGAGCCCGCTACCCCCCCAAACCAGTACTAACGAAAACGAAAAAACGAACCGACTAATTTTTGTGAAATTTCGCGAAAAACGGAAACGAGCCGAAATGGACTGCCTCCGACACACGACAACTCGAAAACGTCATTTTCCCTAGTCGTGCCCATCTCTAGTCCTGACCTGTTGCCCCTCCTGTGTTGGGCCATCCTTCTGTTTAATGGCTGTTTAGTTTCTCCAATGTAGAGGTCTGAACACTCCTCACTGCATTGGACCGCATATACTATATTGCTCCTTTTATGGTTTGGTATCGGATCCTTTGGGTGGACAAGTCTCTGCCTTAGTGTGTTTGTGGGTTTGAAATAAACAGGGATGTGGTGTTTGCCAAAAATCCTTTTAAGCTTGTCCGACACTCCAGCCATGTAAGGAATGACCAGCTTCTTCTGTCGGGTCTGGGTCTCAGACTGATCCCTTGTTCTTCTGGGATGGCCCACTGCTTTGTTGAAGGCCCACTTTGGATATCCACAGGCCTTAAGTGCTGTCTTCAGGTGCCTGTCTTCCTTTTTCTTGGCTTCTGTGGAGGTGGGGATGCTCTCTGCTCTGTGGCTTAGGGTCCTGATGACTCCTAGTTTGTGCTGTAGTGGATGGTGGGAGTCAAACAGTAAGTATTGATCTGTGTGGGTGGGTTTCCTGTAAACTTCTGCTCCCAGGCCACGGTCAGGTCTGATGATGACTGCACAATCCAGGAAAGCCAGCCTGTTGTCTTGGGTGTCTTCCCTAGTGAACCTAATATTAGGGTCCACCGCATTGATGTCTCTGCTGCACTGTCCAGTGCTCAACCACCACCATCCAACCTCACCAGCCAAGAGAGAAGTGCTCTGACATCCCTCAGCAGGGATGAGAGCATCACAATTCTGCCTGCAGACAAAGGAAGGTGCACTGTCGTCCTCAATACTGTGGACTACCACAAGAAGGTTATTACACTTTTAGATGACCAACACACATATGAAAAACTAAAAAGAGACCCCACCAGCAATTACAGGAAGAAAGTAATAGAATGGTTAAAACTCTTGGAGCAAGAAAACATAATTGACAGGGTGACCTACCACCAGTTATATCCCAGAGAGACTGTCCCCTGCTTTTATGGAGTTCCCAAGATCCACAAGCAAGGGATTCCCCTCAGACCTATTGTCAGCAGTATAAATTCAGTGACTTACAACATCGCAAAATACCTGGCGACTATCCTAGCCCCACTGGTTGGACTCACGGACCACCACGTACACAATTCAGAGGAGTTTGTTTCTAAAGTCAGGGAGCTGAAACTGGATACAGATGAAACCATGGTGTCCTTTGATGTTACATCACTCTTTACCAGCATACCCACCACTGATGCCCTAACAATGGTAAAGAGAAGACTAAGAGAAGACAGCACCCTCACCAGAAGCCGCCTCAACCCAGACCAGATATGCCTGCTCCTGGACCTGTGTCTGAACACCACATATTTCATGTACAGAGGGGACTTCTACAGACAGAAGCATGGCTGTGCCATGGGTTCCCCAGTGTCACCAATTGTTGCAAACCTATACATGGAAGAAGTGGAGAAGAAGGCACTCAACACCTTCCCAGGGACAACACCATCCCACTGGTTCAGATATGTAGATGATACCTGGGTGAAAATCAAGACTCAGGAAGTACAGGCCTTTACAGACCACATCAATGCGGTGGACCCTAATATTAGGTTCACTAGGGAAGACACCCAAGACAACAGGCTGGCTTTCCTGGATTGTGCAGTCATCATCAGACCTGACCGTGGCCTGGGAGCAGAAGTTTACAGGAAACCCACCCACACAGATCAAAACTTACTGTTTGACTCCCACCATCCACTACAGCACAAACTAGGAGTCATCAGGACCCTAAGCCACAGAGCAGAGAGCATCCCCACCTCCACAGAAGCCAAGAAGAAGGAAGACAGGCACCTGAAGACAGCACTTAAGGCCTATGGATATCCAAAGTGGGCCTTCAACAAAGCAATGGGCCATCCCAGAAGAACAAGGGATCAGTCTGAGACCCAGACCCGACAGAAGAAGCTGGTCATTCCTTACATGGCTGGAGTGTCGGACAAGTTTAAAAGGATTTTTGGCAAACACCACATCCCTGTTTATTTCAAACCCACAAACACACTAAGGCAGAGACTTGTCCACCCAAAGGATCCGATACCAAACCATAAAAGGAGCAATATAGTATATGCGGTCCAATGCAGTGAGGAGTCTTCAGACCTCTACATTGGAGAAACTAAACAGCCATTAAACAGAAGGATGGCCCAACATAGGAGGGGCAACAGGTCAGGACCAGAATCAGCAGTACACCTCTATTTGCAGGACAAAGGGCACTCTTTCAAAGATGAGGATGTACACATATTAGACAAAGAAGAGAGGTGGTTTGAAAGAGGAGTAAGGGAGGCCATTCATGTGAGCATTGAAAACCCCTCCCTCAACAGAGGTGGTGGGCTCCGGCATAGTCTATCTGCTACTTATCAGGCTGTGCTTTCCAAAGTGCCCAGGCAAATCAAAAAGCCTTCACCACCAAGGCCATAGTTAATGACCCATTCTTGATAGGTTTCAGCACCTTAGGCCATTGTTCTCCTTAAGGCTAAGGATACTATTGTCTCCCTAACGAGCCTATTTAGGCCACTGTTCATCTTATGAGCCTAATTCAGGCCAGGGTGACAGGAGGTCAAAGCTGCCTCTAAGATGGAGGATTTGCACTAGCTGTATTCAGACCGATGAAGCTGTTTGGATGAACAGCAAAATGTTTCTATCTCTCAAAAAAGAAGTCCAATAGCCATGACTGAACTTCCAGAGATTTTGATTGTAAGCTGCCCAGAGACCTTTGGGTTGTGGGTGGCATATAAGTTGCATAAATAAATAAATAAATAAATAAATAAATAAATAAATAAATAAATAAATAAATAAATAAGCAGAGAGCGGCTTGCCATATTTGAAACAGTATTCCCTGCCTGATGTTGAACAGGCACTTCTTGAAAGGAAATTCACATCTCAAAGTTCTTCCTTCAGAACTTTAATAGGAGCCCTGAATGACCACAGCAAAAGTATATCAGGTGAGGGGGAAAGAAAAATTAAAAACAAGGAAGACAAAAACATTGTGGCTACTGAAAGAATAACTGCTCTATTTAAATGTGAGTTTTTCCAGACAAGTTCACTGCCAGTGACCACAGAACTTCACGTAAAAATATAGCAGTCTTTAAAGTGCCAAAATGTTTGTGTCACCTTTATTATAATTTTCATCTTTGATTTGGTGTGATATGCTAACACAGACTAACATGGCTACCTCTTCTAAAACCACAACAAAAGTGTCCCCGTTCCAACATTTTAGTGACATGTTGGTCAACCAGATACATGTTGGGAAGCCCATGAACTAGACATAAGCAGGCCCTGTTCCCTAGCAACTGGTTTTCAGAGCTGCATTTGTTCCTGGAACTTGGGGGGGGGGGGAGTGTATATCCATCATGAGGAACAGTCATTGGTGCCTGTACCATCCTCCGTGAATTTGTCTTAACTCTGTTTAGAGACAGCCAAATTGGCAGCCAGTATTATGCTCTGTGGAAATAAAGTCCATCATTCAAATAGGTACTATGTCAAGAAGGAAAGGTGAGAGACCCAAGAGTGGCCTGAGGTGGTGTCAGCTTCCTTTCTAGTTCACCAAAGTAGGATGAAATGTTCCAGTGCTCAAGGAAAACAGCCTTTGGTCTTCTACCCAGCCCATACGATGTTGATCTTATATTTATAACAACAGCTTAGCAATGGGTCTATCCCCTGATTGTTGCCTTTTCTTTGTCACATTTTTATTGGCGGTTTAAGCCTTGGCAAAGTCTAGAGATAGGCATGAAGCAATTTGTCGCACTTGACTGATCGTACCCAAAGGGGGATCATAAATGGCCTCTCTTCAGCTTGGAGAGATGTGACCAGTGGGGTGCCCCAGAGTTCTGTTCTGGGTCCAGTGCTGTTCAATATCTTTATTAATGACTTGGAGGAAGGAATGGAGAGTATGTATGCTAATTAAATTTTCAGATGATACCAAATTGGAAGGGGTTGCTAATTCCTAGAGGATAGGATGAAAATCCAAAATAACCTTGACAGATTAGAGTGCTGGGCCAAAGCTAATGGAATGGGTTTCAACAGAGGGAAATGTAGGATGCTGCATCTAGGTAAAAAGAATGAATTGCACAGATGTAGGATGGTAGATACATGGCTGGAAAATAGTACCTGTGAAAGAGATATGAGAGTCTTGGTGCACCACAAATTGAACATGAGTCAGCAGTGTGATGCAGTGGCCAGGATAGCCAATGCAATTCTTGGTTGCCTCAACAGAAAGCATAGTATCTAGATCAAGGGAAGTGATAGTACCACTCTATTCTGCTCTGGTCAGACCCCACCTGGAGTACTGTGTCCAGTTCTGTGCACCTCAATTTGAAAAGGATGTTGACAACCTCAAGTGGATACAGAGGAGGGCGACCAAGATGGTTTAAGGTCTGGAAGAAATGTCTCACGAGGAATGGCTTAGAGAGCTGGGAATGTTTACTCTTTCAAAAAGAAGACTGAGAGGGGATGTGATAGCTATTACCTATGTTTAAATATTTGAAAGGATGTCATATAGAAGAGGTTTGTTTTCCATGGCTTCAGAGACTAGGACTCAGGGCAATGGTTTCAACCTACAGGAAAAGAAATTCCATTTGAACATTAGGAAGAACTTCATGACAGTTAGAGCTGTTCGGCAGTGGAATATGCTGTCATGAAGGGTAGTGGATTCTCCTTCTTTGGAGGTTTTTAAACAGGGGCTGGATGGCCATCTGTCGGAAATACTGTGATGGGGGTTCCTGCATGGCAGGGGTTTGGACTGGATGGCCCTTGAGATCTCTTCCAACTCTGTGATTCTATGATTCTATGATTCATGCAATGTTGTACATGTGTTACCAAAGATGCTGTGCATTTTCTCCCCTACCTCCCAGCCAGCTGCCCCACTCGTACCACCTGGGTCCTTCTTTCCTTGCAGAGCTCCAGTCTGAGCAGGAGCTCGGGCTGCCCTTCCCTGCTTCCTCCGAAAGCCAATCACTCAATGGCCATGCAGGGAGAATTCCCGTCCTGCATCTGCATCAGAGTGGTCGGCTGCTGGAAGAGGCGGAGAAAGGTTGCCTGATCTCCTTCTTGAACTCATGTGCCACTGGGGAAGGAGGACCCGGGCAACACATGCTGAAGAGTGAGCGGGGCAGCAGGCTGGGTGTGGGGTGAGGAATGCACAGCACTTATACCAAGTGACCCAGATTGTGACAAAGTGTTTGGTGCCCAGCTCCTGCCAGATCCATTGTTGAGTTTGATGTAAGGATAATTGGCCATTTAAAGATTCCATTTAGGGATTCCATGTTTATATGGGAGGGTTTTCAAGTTGTGTCCTCCTCAGCATCAATCTAGCTTCCTTCCTAGGCAGCAAGAAAACAATGTGATGAAGATATATACAGATTCCACACATCCTGGACATAATCTGTTTCAACTGTTGCCCTCAGGATGACATTTTAGGGCATTGCATACTGGGACAACTAGATATAAAGATAGCTTCTTTCCAAGTGCTATCAAACTGTTGAATAGTTATTTTTTCTTCTTTTCTTCTTTTTTAAATAATAGGTTATATTGTGGTGTTCTGTGTTTTTATTGTCGAAGAACATATGATTATTATATTTCCTTCTTATATATAGAAAGCATTTTTGACCAAAACAAATTCTGGGTGTGTCCAACCACACTTGGCCAGTAAAAGGATTCTGATTCTGATTCAGACAACACCATGATGATGCACTCATGAGAACTTTGACATCCTGTCATTCTGAGGTCATTCTAAGTGGGCGTGTGGGAGGGTAAGGGATGCTGAGGCTGGCAGACGGGTTGTCCAAACTCTGAATTGTTGCCTTTTACTGTGCCAGAGTCCTTCGCCTGGAACCAATGACAATGTGGCCATGATTCACTTCAGCAATCTTTTGGGTCCATCTGGTTGCATCTCAATGTAACTCTGGAGCTAGGAGCACTAGATAACTTTGCTTCTATTCATTAGATCACATGAGAAACTTCCTGGAAAGACAACTAGTTCCTGTACCCAATTTAGATGTAACTCCTTATTTTCAAGCTTTCATCACAGTCTTGGAAGATTGCTTAGACTTCCCAGAAGATCAGCCAACACTATGCCAGCCTATTGAGTCCAATCCAATGCTTGAGATTCAGGGTCACCTTCTCTTTTCCACATCAAAGGACCTTTGGGGCCAGGGAGGAGCCAGCTGCTCAGATGCTACTTTTAGCGAACGAGTATGTGTGTTACTTTGAAAGGCTTTCAAAGGATTGTGGTGCTGAACCATTTTTTTTTCAAATTGATAAAAATAAAATAAAGGATGCTTCTTAAAAGTGTCCAAGGGCAGGGATTTAACAAAGTGATCTCAAATTATTGTGTTTTTCTCACTAACACATACCCATTGTCCGGTTCCATTCTCTGGTTTCCATAATTTCTGGTAAGGTTGAGGTGGGGTCTGTCTTGTAGAAGAGCATTAGCATGCTGTGCTCATATAATAACTTCACCCCACCCCACCCCGACACAAAAGGAAATCACGACAAGGCCTTTGTGCTCACTGAAGTGTTCAAAAATAATTATCTGGCACTTTTGGTCCCAGATACATTTTCCCTAGTGAGGCACTTAGAGGATATATACAGAACGGCAGGAGTAAAGTTACAAGCAGGGATCACACTCTTTATGATAGCCAGGTGAGGCAGGGAATCTGAAACAAGTTTGGGTCTCATGTGGCCCTCTGTTTTTCATGGCAAAGCTCAGATAAATCTGTATAATTAATCATATTTAGTATTTGTAGAGCACATTTCAGGTGTTGAAAGCCTTTCTTTAAGCTTCATCTAGAAGAGGGTGGCATGGCGTAACCCCACTGAGACCAAGCAGATCATACAAAGCAAGAGAGAAGGACTGAAAGCTGTAACCCAGGGCCCATGGGGAATAAAACTGCCTCCCACCCACCCCCACGCCCCAAAAAGGAAAGAGAATGATTCCTCTGATTACAAATGGGAAAGGGACGTTAAAATGCAGAGCATCCAACTTGTTCAAAAGGTAGCTTGCTACAGATATAGTTTTCTCCCTTGCACATAGCCAGTCTATGGCCAGTCGATTCCTCTTTATAGTTGTTGTGAGTCTTTCAGGCTGTTTGGCCATGTTTCTTCCTGACATTTTGCCAGACTCTGTGGCTGGCATCTTCAGAGAGCAAGGAGTTGTTCCCTGAGCTCCTTGCACTCTGAAGATGCTGGCCACAGAGTCTGGTGAAACTTCAGGAAGAAAAACTTCCAGAACATGGCCAAACAGCCTGAAAAACTCACAACAATTTATTTATTTATTTATTTATTTATTTATTTATTTATTTATTTATTTACTAGATTTTTTTTAAATACCGCCCATCTGGCAGCAAGGTCACTCTAGGCAGAGAAATCCAGGCTGTGAAAGCCTTCGAGAATACATTCCTCTTATTTATTCAATTCAGATTCAACATATGGCTTTCGTCAGCATGAATTCCTTTGCCTAAGAAAGTGGGATTATTTTATTTATTTATTTATTATGGGACCCAAGTGGAGGGAGGTGATGATGAAGTGAGAATTTAACTCTTTCTGAGATGTGTTTTCCCTAATCAAGGGCTTGGTGATTTCTGAGAGACTTAAAGCTGGTTTTGCCTTCCCCCAAATGTCCCCTTCAACTTCACCTCTCCAAAACACCAAAATGGCAAATAGAACCCCAGAAAATGCTGGGGAGGGGGAGATTCCCCCCCATGCTGATTCCATTCCAGGAGTTCCTGAGCCATGTGGCACCCTGTGCAATTTGCCCACATCTGCCCTGACAGACACATGCATGAGCAAGGATGAGACCCCTTTGTTTGTGCCATTATAGGGGGAAATAATCCATTCCCTAAATGTCAGACACCTCACTTTTCTAGAGGCATCCATCGCCTTTACTGTGTGAAGATGTGAAACGGAGAGAAAATTATCTTCCTGTGGCACTGTTTTAAACACCTTCCTATAAACGGGGAGAGAACCTTAGCCTTGCATTAGAATTTCAGAATGCTTTTTAAAGTATGCAGTAATAAGGTGATTATTCTATATTAAATTCCACGGGAGAAGCATATGAGGTGAAATATGAAAACAAGCCTATTTCATCCTTAATGCATTCTGCAGGCCACTTTTCACATGATTCCCTTCTATTAACTGAGAATTAAGAGCAGAAATTACTCCCTCTTTTTATTATTTTTCTACTTATGTTCTTCTGTGGTGTTCTTGATGGATGGATTAAAGCAGCTTCTTCTAATCTGAGTTTTCTCGGTTATTATTGGGTTGGGTGGAAGGTGGGGGCGGAATCATAAAAGGTATTCTCATATTTTTATTTCTTTGAGTATGACCTTTTTTCACTGACTAAGGGATATGCAAATCAGACTCAATACGATAGCTGGGAGAAAATGATTCTAAACGGTCCCAGGATATAATTTCTTCCCCTTCAATTCATACCTCAGGTGCTGTAATATGCTTTTCAGAAAGCCTCTCATAATAGGCAATGAATAGCACCTTCAATCAAAAAATATTAGGTCACTCTGGACATTGTGTGTGTTGTGTCGTTACTGACTCTTTGTTACTCCATGTCCATGGAGTTTTCTTGGCAGGAATACTGGAGTAGCTTGCCTTTTCCTACTCCAGGCACCTACAGCACCTGGTATTCCCTGGTGGTCTGCCCATCCAAGTACTAATCCAGGGCTGACCCTGCTTAGCTTCTGAAATCAGGCAAGAGCTTGTCCTTCAGTTCCCCTTAAATATTCCAATATGTAAAAACATCCTGTAATGCACATATTTATGTTTTGGATCATGCCCCTTCAATTTCTGGGATCTGTTTCCCTCATCTTCCCAAATCCACTGGAATATGGTGTTCTCAGTCATGAAGAAACACAAATGATTTCTGAAATTCATGGAAATACGTAGTGAATATTTTACTGCTGCATGTACTACCACCACGTAGGAACCATATAAAGCCATATGGAATTATGCCTTATACCTTATATAAGAAAACACTTAGTCAGCAGCTTATCCCTCTCCAGATCTCAGATGCCATCAGGACTGTGGCATTTGTCATCTTTGAATTAGCTTCATTATGTAAAAAAATATTGGGAGAGCAGACAGAGAGACTAAATCAATTTCTAGCTTATAAATTAAAAACATACAGACTTTTGTGATTATATTTTGTTGATTAAAAGTGAACAGGATGATCTCTGTACTAGAGCAAAATATACCTGGTTGGAACACTTTTTTTCCCTTTAATTCAGCCTTGTACAAATGGTGTGGAACAAAGGAACTGAGATTAAATGGCTTTTTTAAAAATTAGGTTTCATTTTTGGTTCCTTCCTAACAAATGAAGAGATTGCAACAATTATCCAAACTGTGAGGCGTGCAAAAGCTCAGCATCCGGGCAGCTTTTCTATCAAATGGTACAGAAGCATATTCAGAGTTCTTGAGTCCCCCCCCCAAAAAAAAATCCAAATCAGGTCTTTTTATTAACATAACAGGCTGCATTTCTGCCTAAGAGACTTCAAAACATTATAGCAACATTGTTGGGGTCATGGCCAACCACTATAGTTCTGTGGCCCAGTGGGATCAGAAAGATAGATGCAAAATGCAGGGTGATCAATAAATTTATTTAGATTGTAACAAAGATTACAAGCTGCCTAGATGCCCTAAGCACATCCGATCTCGCCTGATTTCAGAAGCTAAGCAGGGGCAGGCCTGGTTAGTACTTGGATGGGAGACCACCAGGGAATACCAGGTGCTGTAGGCGCCTGGAGTAGGAACTGGCAAACCACTCCAGTATTCCTGCCAAGAAAACTCCATGGGCATGGGGTCACGAAGAGTCGGTCATGACTGTAACGACACAACACAGAGAGAGAGATTACAAAGAAGCAAGTAGAAATGTTACAGGAAGAGAAAAGGCTTAGAATGTGAAACAGACAAACAAATAAAAGCCCTTCTTGCACATGTGCTCACTAATCCCAGTAGCCCCCCCCCATATCCACAGATTTACCATCTGTGGATTCAGGTATCTACAGTTCGTGAGCAACAGGTGGTAGTGGGGTGCCAGGGACAAAAGCTGTGTCATGCAGCCTAACCCTTCACACTGCCCAGATGACAGACTGGGCAGAGTAGCAGACCATGTGGGACAGTGCCACCCCTTTTGCCCCCAGCATCACCATCTCCGCTGGGCAGCACAAAGGGCTGAGCCACGCGACAGTGTAGCAGCATGGCAGATGAGGCAGTGTGAAGGCGTACTTGTGCCAACCAGTCTGCTGTGCTGTGCAATGGGAGTGATGGGGTGCCAGGGAGTGAAAGCTGCACTGCATGACCCAGCCCTTTTGCCTCCGGCACCCCACCACCCCAAATGGGCAGCACGGTGGACTGGGCAGTGCTGTAGCGTACCTTCATACCATCTGGTTCCCCCTTGCTGCTGCACCACTGCATGGCTTGGCCCTTTGCACTGCCAAGCAGGGGTGGTAGGATTTCAGGTGTGAACCCCACCACCACTGTCACTGCCATCACCCTCAGATAAGAGTTTTGTTCTTATCCACAGATTTCGCTATCTGTAGGGTGGCCCAGAGTGATCCCCCGCAGATATGGGGGCATTACATCATGACTGCCCCCAATCATTTGAGTCTCTTCCAATCAAAAGAACAGATGAGATGAAGTTCCAAATATGAAACCAAAATATGTAGCATATTGAATGGATGAAAGAAAACACATATGTGGCTTATATACTGCGCCATAGCTCTTAAAGCATTCTCTGAGCTGTTTACAATTTGGTTATGCAGGCTACACATTGCCTGCACACCCAGTAAACTGGATACTAATTTTATCAACCTCGGAGGGATGGAAGGCTGAGTGAAACCTTGAGCCGTGTAACTGGAATTGAACCCCAGGTCCTGAGCACAGTTATAGCTGCAGTACAGCAGTTTAACCACCACACTGCAAGGCTCTTCATGATATCTAGATAGGAAAAAGGAAAATGGGGTGTTGTTTATAATTATCTAATGTCTTAGAAGCTGCCTAGGTGCCCTAAGCACATCCAATCTCACCTGATTTCGGAAGCTAAGCAGGGTCCGTCCCTGGTTAGTACTTGGATGGGTGACCACCAGGGAATACCAGGTGCTGTAGGAGCCTGGAGTAGGAACTGGCAAACCACTCCAGTATTCCTGCCAAGAAAACCTCATGGACATGGGTTCACGAAGAGTCGGTTACGACTGTAACGACACAACACACAACACACATAATGTCTTAGAAATCCTTGTATACCTTTTATAGACTTTCTTTGTTCGATTACAACTGTAAGGAATTTCAGCTCTTTGCCTAACAGAAGGAGGACATCATAGGCCTCAAAGAGGGGCACAGCTTCCTCCTGGATATTTAGCTTTGGACAGTGGGCTAGAGTGCTGAAACTGTTGGCTACAAAGTTGGCAGCTCGGCGGTTCGGATCCAGGGTGCCACACAGTGGAGCAAGCTCCCGCTATTAACCCCAGATCCTGCCAACCTAGCAGTTTGAAAGCATGTAAATGCAAGTAGATAAATAGGTAACACTGTAAAAAGTTGGAAGGTAAACAGTGTTCCATGCACAGAAATGTGTTCAGCCAGCCACATGGCCACGGACTTGCACAACACTGGCTCTTCGGCTTGAAAACAGAAATGAGCACCACCCCTAGAGTCAGACATAACTATTATGCATGTGCAGGGAAAATCTTTACCTTTACCTTAAACAAGAACAAGAAGATGTAGGTTTCAGAGACTAGGACTTGGGGCAATGGTTTCAAACTACAGGAAAAGTTAGAGCTGTTTGGCAGTGGAATATGCTGCCATGGAGGGTGGTGGAGTGTCCTTCTTTGGAGGTTTTTAAGCAGAGGCTATATGTCAGAAATACTGTGATGGAGGTTTCTGCATGGCAGAGGGTTGGACTGGTTGGCCTTTGAGGTCTCTTCCAACTCTATGATTCTATGATTCTATGTAAAACTATAAGCAAACTGTAGAGGTATAACAATATGGAGCGACAAAACTGACCATCACAAATGACTTTTGATCCTGTACTGGATAAATATTGGTTACACATTAGATTTCATCATATGTCAAAAGACCCAGACCTTTTGCAACGCAAGCACAATATTGCAAGATAACGTTGGGCCAATCTGTGGTGTTTTGAATCGTAGATACAGAAGCAATATCCCACATTCACATTGAATAAGAATGGTCTTTTTTCATGCACAAACAGTGGTAAACACATTTTGATTCATACTGTCTTCATTCAACCCTTTATGGGCAACCAACCAATTCAGTGCAACTTTTTAGTATGATTGTTGTGTATTGATCTGTATTCCTATTATCTGTAATTGCTTATGTTGAAGTAACTGCCTTCCTGTCCAAAGGGAACAGGCCTATTGGTTATTTCTAGTTGCTGCATTTGGATCCTCAATCCTATTGGTTTCCGCCAAAAGGCAGCTTTGTGATTGCTTGTAATTGTTCCCTCCAAAATGTATCTTTTCCTAGCCTGTCCTCGTTCCTATAAATGTAGCTCCCTCGCCCCAGTCCCCAGCCTTGTTCTCTCCCTGAATAAAGAGTTGTTACCATAGAAGCTGTCTCCAGCATACTATGTCACAGAGCTGAAATCACTTGCTGAAATCACTAAACCCCGCGCTTTCACACTGGCGACGAAGGTGGGATCTGGAATGCTGAGAAGCAGAGGATCATCACGCTGACTCAGAGTCCGGATTGCAGGGAAGAACAAGACTCTCCTGCCGGCTTAGAAGACAACCCTGCCCACCGGGAGAATGAAAAGTCCACGGGTATTGGAGCCCTTCCAGCCATCGGAGCCCCACACTTGGGAGGACTATGTTGAACGCTTTGAGTTCTTCGTGGTGGCTCAAGAAATCACGGATGACAGCAAAAGAAGGGCCACGTTCCTGAGTTGCTGTGGGCGTGAGACCTTCTTGTTGGCCAAGGCACTGCTCGCTCCAGCAAAGCTGAGTGAGACATCACTCACAGACATTTTTGCCCGGCTGACAAGCCACTTGGCACCTGCCAAAACCAAGATGGCCTGGCGGATGGAGTTTCAGAAAAGGCAGCAGCAAGCCGGAGAATCTGTGGCTGCATTCCTGGCAGGACTCCGGGAGCTTGCTCAGCCCTGTGGCTTCCCAAATATTGAAGACACTCTCTTGGATCAATTTGTTGGGGGGGCTCAGCAGCAAAAAAGCCCGAAGGCGCATTGTGGCAAAGGAAGATGTCACCCTTGCCTCCGCCTTGAAAGAGGCCACCGCCACAGAGAATTATGAGCAGGAAGAGCTCAATGCCAGTTGCAAGGCCATGAAGCTGCGGGTAGAGGCTGCCCATGCCATGGATGAACCAGAGGCTAGTCCAAGCCAGAGCCCAGTCCGTGGTGTCGAGTTGGTTCGTCAGGCTGATGCACTGCCCAAAGATCACTGAGGTGCTTGCCCAGGCTGTGGCGGAAACCAGGAGTGGAAAAGCTGCCGTTTTCGTGATGGTACGTGCAGGGCATGCGGAAAGACAGGACACATCGCCAGGGTCTGTAGGTCAGTGGCAGCTGGAACAACGGGATCACCTAGATCAACGCGTCGCAGATCATCCACCACGACTCATCTCCTGGACGACTGCAATTATCTCACAGAGATCAACGGAGAGACCGTGCAGTTTCCGGCTCAAGGCAAAACATCCATCAGAGTGAAGATTGAAGGTCAACCATGCGACATGGAGGTGGATTCCGGATCTGGATTCACCATTGTCTCAGACCAGACTGCAAGGGGGCTCTTCCCTGGGGGTAAGTTCCCCTCTCTGGAACCATTCCCAGCAACCTTGCCATCATACACGGCTGGCCGCATCCACATTCTAGGAATGCGTGCTGTGAGGGTACAATTCCGGAAGAAACAGGCCGTGCTTAAATTGGTGATTGCAAAGGGGAGTCGCCCCAGTCTCCTGGGTACTGACTCGTTTCCTGCCTTGGGACTGAGTATATCAGGGCTCCACTCAGTCCAAACGTCCCCAGAGTTGGGCAAGGCATTAGGCCAGGAATTTGCCGAACTCTTCAGTGGTAAACTGGGTTGTTATACAGGGCCTCCAATTGACTTGGAGCTGGACCCCAAGGTGGCCCCAATCCGACTCAAGCCAAGGCGAGTGCCATTTGCGCTGCAACCCAAGATTGAGGCAGAACTGGACAAATTGGTCAAACAGGGAGTTCTTTCACCTGTGGACTCTTCTAAGTGGGAGACTCCTATCATCACACCCCTTAAGGCAAATGGGGAAGTGAGAATTTGTGCAGACTACAAATGTACTATCAACAAGGCACTCAGGGGAAATTCATACCCCATTCCAGTCATCTCACAGCTGTTGGCAAAACTAGCTGGGGGAAAATTTTCACCAAACTTGACCTGGCACAAGCTTACCAGCAGCTGCCAGTGACTCTGCAATCTGCGGAAGCACAGACTATCGTAACACACAAAGGGGCTTTCAGAGTAAACAGACTACAGTTTGGAGTTTGTGTGGCCCCAGGGATTTTTCAAGGTCTAATGGAGCGCCTATTAAGGGGTCTGCCAGGGGTCTTGCCATTTTTTGATGATGTTCTGGTTGCTGGGAAAGACTCCCAGGAACTAGTTGGGCGTATCCGTGGTGTGTTAATCAAATTTAAAGAGGTGGGGCTGCAACTTAAAAAGGAAAAATGCAGTTTTGGGGTGCCATCTGTGGATTTCTTGGGGTTTAAAATTGGTGCTACAGGCATCCACCCCACTGACTCTAAAATTAAAGCCATTACTGAGGCTCCACGCCCACAGAACAAGACGGAGTTACAGTCATTCCTGGGACTTATTAACTTTTATCATTCATTCCTACCTCAGAAAGCTTCAATAGCAGAGCCGTTGCATAGACTATTGAAAAAAAAGTGTGTGTGGCGTTGGGCTCAGGCACAGCAGAAGGCTTTTGACACCTTACAGGGCATGCTGACTAGCAGGAGTGTCCTTGCTCATTATGATGAGTCGAAACCTCTTGTCCTGGCATGTGATGCCTCTCAGTATGGGCTGGGAGCTGTGCTGAGCCATAGGGAAGCAGATGGGTCGGAAAAGCCCATCTCATTCTATTCTCATATGTTGTCGCCAACGGAGCGCAACTATGCACAAACTGACAAAGAAGCTCTGGCAATAGTGGCAGGGATTAAAAAGTTCCATGACTATTTATACGGTTGCCACTTCTTCCTTGAAACCAACCACAAGCCATTGTTAGGATTGTTCAACCCGAACAAGCAGACGACGCAGATTCTCTCCCCCAGGATGTTACGATGGTCTATATTCCTGAATGGGTTCCAGTACACCCTGACCCATGTTCCAGGGAAAAGGTTGTGCCACGCTGATGCACTAAGTCGCTTGCCCCTTCCTGGTGTGAGCGATGCGGATCCTGCCCCGGCGGAACGAGTGATGATGCTGGAAACACTTCTGGGGGGCCCTGTAACGGCCACTGAAATAGCTGAGAGAACGAGGAAAGATACCGCTTCTCTCCCGTGTGCTCACTTGGGTGGGGAGGGGATGGCCAGGTGGCCCACATGAAGAAAAATTTAGACCATACGCAACAAGGCAACATGAGCTATCCCTGCATAAGGGCTGTCTCCTGTAGGGAGACAGGGTGATCATCCCAGCACCACTGAGAAACAGGGTTCTGGATACGCTTCACATGGGGCATCCGGGAATGGTCAGGATGAAGTCGCTAGCCCGGTGCTATGTGTGGTGGCCTGGGATGGACCAAGATGTTGAACAATGGGTACGGACGTGCAAGGCATGTCAGGAAGTGCGCCCAGAAGTGGCCAGTGAGCACCAGTCCACTGGTGGGAGCAGACCCGGACTCCCTGGAGCCGGCTACACTTAGATTTTGCTGGGCCATTCCAAGGAAAGGTTTTTTGGGTTATCGTTGATGCGTATTCTAAATGGTTAGAGGTAGCTATGGTTCCCAGCATGTCGTCAGCTGCAGTCATCAAAGTGTTGAGACAGCTGTTTGCAACCCACGGGTTACCCGAGACCATCGTGTCAGACAAGGGAGCAGCCTTTGTATCCCAAGAATTCAGGGCATTCTTGGCTGATAATTTCATAAGAGGGGTCACATCAGCTCCCTTTCACCCCTCCTCCAATGGGCAGGCTGAGCGCATGGTGCAGACGGCCAAAGGATCTATTGCACGCTTGATGGAGGATGACTGGTCAACGCCCATTGCCCGAATGTTGTTTTTGCAGCATGTGACGCCGTGTACTACTACGGGCAAGTCGCCAGCAGAGCTGCTCCTAGGTACTAAGGCTGGTGACGGTGCTGGATTATGTCCACCCAGACAAAATGCCAAACTGTAATGCTAGAGCACCTCCACTGGCAGAGAGCGACTCTACAAGGTATTTTGCTCCTGAAGATTTGGTCTGGGTGAGAAATTATGCCAGAGGTCCCCTGTGGGTGCCAGGGGTGATCACCAGCGCATCTGGGCCAGTCTCTTATTACGTGACCATTGAAGATGGCAGGGTCTGGCGTAGGCACGTGGACCAACTGCGGCGCAGAGCGCTCAGTAGAGTGGGTACAGGAGTGGGGGAACTGCAGTCTGAGAGTGACACTATCCCCATTAATGAGTCACAGCTGCAAGACCAGAGCAGAGATGCCCCAGGAATGCAGGTAACAGTGGCTTCTGCAAATGAATCTGCTCCTGCAAGTCCTCATGGTGCCGAGGAACAGATCAGGGACACTGAGTTGTCTAATACACCCTCCGTGTCAGACGAAGCTATTACAGTAGACTCTCCACCACAGACACTGCCTGCTCAAGCCCCTGCAACACCAGTAGTCAGGAGATCAATTAGAAGTCGCAGGACCCCACAATGTCTTAAGGATTATGTGTGCTATGCCCACCAGGGGGGGAGGGGTGTTGTGTATTGATCTGTATTCCTATTATCTGTAACTGCTTATGTTGAAGTAACTGCCTTCCTGTTCCAAAGGGAACAGGCCTATTTAGTTGCTGCATTTGGATCCTCAATCCTATTGGTTTCCGCCCAAAGGCAGCTTTGTGATTGCTTGTAATTGTTCCCTCCAAAATGTATCTTTTCCTAGCCTGTCCTCGTTCCTATAAATGTAGCTCCCTCGCCCCAGTCCCCAGCCTTGTTCTTTCCCTCAATAAAGAGTTGTTACCATAGAAGCTGTCTCCAGCATACTATGTCACAGAGCTGAAATCACTTGCTGAAATCACTAAACCCCACGCTTTCACAATGATCACTTTAGTCCCTTTTCATTTAGGGAACAAAAAAGCACTACCACTACAACCTTCATTGTCAAGCCGCCTTGGCATTTAACTTGCACATTACTGCTTGAGTCACATAATAAAACCACATGCCACTAAATCAATTCTGACTTATGGTGACCCTTTTCAGAGTCCAATCTGAAAGTGTAAAACAACCTTTGAAAAGCTGTGGTATATTTACATTAGACTAATCGATAGGGCCCAGTCAAGAAGATTAAGAAATGCTTGAAGTAATTTTTACCATTCCGATTCCAAACACTGCAGTCTAACAAGGTATACTTTCTGGAGCAGTATAACAATATTTATAAACAGACCATCTTTTGGGATTCACTTAATTGACCTTTGGCAACAAATGCCTCAGCAACACTTGCAGCGGGACATATTAACTGCATCATCAGAGAAACAGAAACCAATAACAATAGTTTATAAATGTCTACCTGAAAACACTAAATAGGAGATTAATGAAGTAAGAACAGAGGAATTGAGACTCAGATTGCTCTGTTCAAGTTAACCAGGAGAGCTCTGCCCCAGCTTCAATACTTAAATGTCTCTTTATATTTAAAATTATATTTTATATTAAAATATAAAATTATATTTAACAAGAAAGCATAAATTCTTGCTTCAAAAATGGTTTCTAATATATTTATTTAAAAAGAAATGTGCCATCTCAATAACAATTTACAAGGTGGTGGTGCAATATACAGTACTGTATACAACATACAGTATACTTCCTTGTGTCATTTGATATGATCATCCTAGAAGCACATGACCAATTTGGGCCGGATTTATTCCACCAAGTTCTCTTCCCATCAGAAAAATCTTGGTATTGGTAGGCAAGTGTGTATTTTCAAACAACATTCCAGTGGCTTTGAAGTTAACCAGGGATTGGGGTGTGTGTTTAAAAGTGCCTGCAACTCAAAATCTATCTATCTATCTATCTATCTATCTATCTATCTATCTATCTATCTATCTATCTATCTATCTATCTATCTATTATTTACTAGTTATTATGTTTTTACTTATTTGTGCTTATCTATTATATTGTATTTTACTGTATTATATTGTTTTTGGGTTTGATTTCTGTTCAGTTTTGTAAACTGCCCAGAGTTGCCATGTAGCTAGATGGAGCGGTAGATAAATTAAATTAAATTAAATTAAATTAAATTAAATAAATTAATCTGTTCAGACAAAAGGAAAAAAACCTTCATTTCCATATAGTTACACTCCTACAATGATGACTTACTACAGGGTTGCTGTCACCTGTGAGCCAGGAGGTTAGATAACACAGAGACAACACATTCTGTACAGAGTTGTTTTAAGCTTACGGAAAGTAATAATTTGCATTCTCCTTTGGGCATTACAAACATGAGATGATCTGGTAGTGTAATCTATTCACTGTACAACTCTGTATTATCCAAATAGCTGTTTAAATCATTATACAGTGTAATTTGTTTTAAGGAATGTTCACTGTTTATTGCTTGGCAGCCCCACGGGGCAGGATAGTGATTAATGAACACTTCTAATAAATAAATAGTAATAAGTCTTTCTTTCTTTCTTTCTTTCTTTCTTTCTTTCTTTCTTTCTTTCTCACAAGCTGTGTAGCAAAGGGGCAGCTTTAGGAAAGCCCTTTGAAGCCTCTCCGAAAGATATCTCAAGCATTGCCAGCTTTATCGAAGCCAAGCTTGTAATCTGCTATTTGAAGATGAGAAAACCTGACCTTGCTCTGAATCACTCCCACAGGTAAAAACAAAAAGGGAAGGGGGGTGCAATCGTTTCAGAGGAAAAACTTAAGGACATATTTGTCAGCTTCTGCATGGAGTTGGGTCTGGAGAGGAGCTCAGACTGGATTCTCAGGTTCAGAAAAAACAAGACTCCTGTCCTTTTTCCAGGCACCTGTCACACCGCAGAGCATTAATCTCCCAAATGTCCATTGTTTGGTTCAGCCTAATCAGCTTCCACAGTATAACTAGGAATAGTATTGTTCAGAGCAGACAGTGGCCAGAAGCTTGTTACTCGTTCAGGTTAGAGTGCGGACACAGATAATAAGACAGACAGGATGCGTGGGTGGACAGACAGAGAGGTGTGAAATATGACTGGGGATTTTATTCTAATTATCAGTACAGTTTCTAGAATGGCAGGATGGTTTCAATATTATGAACAAAATGTTTCAATTCAGCATGGTTTGATATTCATGCTTTTAGTTTGTAACACTGTTTTGTTTTTGTTTTTGTTTTTAAAAATTGCTTGGCATTTGCCTCTGTGGAAAATACTGTATTTGCTGAAAGTTTTCAGGCATAGAAAAATGTTCTGTGCACACAGACACTCACAAAACCATGCACACATACATACAAACATACACACAAACAGAGAGAAAGAGAGAGAGAACGAACTCTGGACTACACCTCTGTTATGTAGTACATTCATTACCTCTGTAATTGTATATCTTCTTTTTAAAGGGGGGAAGGAAAGAAGGGATAAAGCAGAAAGAGGGTGGTCAGAACAATGGAAAAAGGAATAATGAACAAGGGGAAAGAAGCAGAAACATGGACATATGAAGTGGCTCTTGTTTATCAAGGTAGAATTAAAGGTCAGCCTGGAAAGGCTGAGAACTGCTGATGTTTTTCTTAGTATTTATAATTTATATAGCACTATCGGAGTGCATGTCACTTTACAGAATACCAGAAGATAGGCATCTGCCTCAGGGAGTTTATCATACATAATCTGTTGTAGAGTTTTGGATTTCTGGTAACATTCCCTTTTGCTATGTGGTAGATGTTATAGCATGGGGTTTTAACCCAGTGATTTCAGCTCTTAGACAAGCAGGCAGGAGGCAGCTTCTCCAAGTAACATTCTTTATTCAAGGCAGAGCAGGACTGGAGACTGAGGGGAGGGAAGCTATATTTATAGGGACAGAGAACCGGCTAGAGAAAGATACATTTGGGAGGGAACAATTTCCAGCAATCACAAAGCTGCCTTTTGGCGGGAACTAGAGATGGGCACGGAACAAACATTTTTTCGTTTCAGTTACTGTTTGTCGTTTCTGTTACGTAACGAAACGACAAACAAAAATTGGGATGAAAATGAAACGAAACGAACAGAACCATGAAAATTGTGGTCGTTACGTTTCGTTTTCGTTAATGGCGACGCGCAATGAAATGAGCTGTTTTAAATGTTAAAAAACGCCCTGGACATCCATAAAAATGCAGCGATAATTATTTATATTGTCTGATAATACCTACCAGGTATTGTTTTTGTCTTTTCCCATTGCAATGTATTTTTCTTTTCCCTTTAAAATGGATGTCGCACCAGCCACAAAATGGAGGCAAGCCATGTGATGTGGGATCATGTTCAACCAATAGCATGCCCAGGTTGCAGACTGGGCAGGCAGGTCTGGCAGCCACAGAGGGCATAAAAAGCTGTGGTCACCCCCGTCCTCTTTGCAGTCTCTGGTGGGAGTTAGGGTGGGATTGCTGTCTCTGCAACTCTAGCTTCAGTCCTGCAGCCTCCCTGTGTGCGTGCGTGCTGCGTACCTCTCGGTGAGTACCCTCCCCTGCCCCGCAGTGCAGTCACTCTGCGGCTGCCTTGCACCCTGGGCAACGCCCGCCGCTGCCTTTGCAGCCTCCCTGCATACCTAGTCTATACTGTGTCTCTGCCAGCATCCATTTTTTTAGTGTTTTCCCTCTGGTCTGGGGCGTTGGGGGATGCCTGCGCACGGAAAGGGTTTAAAAATCGCGCAAAAAGTGGGTAGAAACGACAAACGAAAAAACAAAAAACAGTAACGAAATTTTTCAAAACATTCCCGACAAACGGAAACGAACCGAAACAGACCTCTCAATGACAAATGAAAAACTGAAACACCATTTTTCTGTTTTGTGCCCATGTCTAGCGGGAACCAATAAAACTAAGGATCCAAATGCTGCAACTTAAATGAACCAATATTAACTGTTCCTTCTAGACAGGAAAGCAGTTACTTTACCTTAGTCGATTCATACAACCATAATAATGATATGATTCCACTCAGAGTGAACTGAATCAATACACAACAGTAGAAATACAATGACTCACAGAGGAGAATAGCTACTGGGTTCCCTGAGTCCATCCCTGGCACAAAATCTTGATAATTCACTTTGAGGCACTTGTAGGAGAATTTAAAAAAAAATTTACTTATAGTTGCTTGGAAATTACAGACTTGTGCATGTTGTTTTCTTTCATGCACACATACTTAGCAACTAATTGAACAGATCAACAGCAAACAAACAGGCGGAATGACCCCAAACACCTCTCCTCAAGTGCCTTGCGGAGCCACCTCATGCGAAAGCACCCTGGGACTCTGCCTGGGACAGTGTCAGGCCCTGGTTCCTCAGGGAGAAAGAGGGGGGAAGCAGGCATGGGGAAGGAGGACTCATCCAGAGACAGCTCCACTGAAATTGGGAAGAGGCAGGCCACTCTGCAGTAAGTGGTGCCGCTGTGTGGGAGTTTTGTCAGCCAACGAAATAGGGCCAAGGCACAGAAGACCACCACTCACGTGGTTGGTGAAATGGTGGCCATTAATGGGTTGCCCCTCTCCTTTGTGGAATCATCAGGCTTCAGGCACCTGATGAAGCACGTGGCTCCCTGGTACGAGCCTCCATCCCAGCGTACCTTCAGCAGGCGGGTGATTCCCTCCCTTTTTGAGTCCGTCAGGGACATGGTCCGGGCCCTGCTGCAGGCGGCCCGAGGAAGGAAGATCCACTTCACTTCCGACCTCTGGACCAGTGGGCACCACGGATACCTCTCTCTGACGGCTCATTGGTGGCAACCCAAGGAGGTCCTTGACACTAGGGCATCCCAAGAACAGCTGCAGGGGGAGCCACAAGGGAGCACCCCAAGAGGGTACAGGGTGGTGCTTCTCCAGGCACAAAGCATGGAGGACAGTGCCAAAGGCATCCACATTGCTGAGGTCCTCAAGACAGCACTGCGAGAGTGGGGGTTGGGAACCGAGGGGCAGGTCAATCGCAGATTCATGGTCACTGACGCAGGACGTAACATGATCAACACGGTTGAAAGGGCAGGATTCCAGGGCATCGTGTGTGCAGCACACAAACTGCACCTAGATGCCATTGGGCTGGGTGCACCGAAGGACTCCTGGTGTGAGGGGACCCTGGAGACCAAGGCCTTGCTGGACAAGTGCAGGAAAATAGTCGGGCACTTCTCATGCAGCGTCAAGGCATCCAGGATGATGCGTGAGAAGCAGGCGGAGATGGGCCGACCAGAGCACGTCCTGATCCAGGACGTGACCACCCGGTGGAATTCCATCTACAAAATGGTCAAGCGCCTGGTGGAGCAGAGGCAAGTGGTGGGATATGTCATGTCAACCACTCCCGTCCTGCCTGAGGGAAGGGTGTTGGACATTGGTGCTACCGAGTGGCTCGCCCTCTCCCAGATGGTGGGTATCCTGCAGCCTTTTGAGGAGACCACCCACGTCATCAGCAACTACAATGCCAGCCTGAGCCATGTACTCCCCCTGATACATGCCCTTCGCCAACGCCTAGAGGGCAGTATCCGGGAAGAAGCCGATCTTCTCCCAGAGAGCAGGGCCTTGGCAGACAGGCTGTTGACCGGCGTAGATACCCGCCTTAGCCCACTGAGGAGGGGAAAGGTGTACCAGATGGCATGCCTGTGTGATCCTCGCGTCAAGGGTTCCTTGGCGGGAAGCCCTGCTGACCTGAACTCCTGGAAGACGGAGCTATGCCGTCAAGTCCGCAGGGCTGTCTCAAATCAGGCCCAGGCATTCCCGAGGGCGCACGGAAGCCAGAGCGATCCAGAAGAGGAATCCTCGCAACGATCCTCTTCCTCCTCTACTGCAGGAATGTACACCCAGAGACCAGGTTCCATACCAGCAGCCAACTACCTGGCCTCTGCCCTAGCCATGGCAGTCTCCTCCTCAGTGGAGGCAAGGGAGGAAGAAGAACCAAACCACGCTCTGACCATCGTGAGAGAGTACATGGCCGAGCCCCTCCAACCCCTCACCTTGGACCCACTCCACTACTGGGCCAGAAAGGCAGACATCTGGCCCGCTCTTTTGACTCTGGCGTTGGACCTCTTGTCCATCCCACCCACCAGTGTCCAGAGTGAGCGTGTCTTCTCCCACATGGGAGATGTCCTGAGGCCGCGCCACTCTCATCTGGACCCAGAGACCATGGAAAGGTTGACTTTCATCCGCTTCAACCTTTCCATGTTGGGATTACCCCAACGCTCCAAGACCTCGATCCACAGTCGTTCTTCCACCGGTTCCTTCCAAACAGGCCTCCCTTACTCTAACATACACTACCAGAGCAACACCTATGCCTGCCTGCCTGCCTGCAATTATGCCTGTCTCCCAGCTTCCTCCCTGCAAGCCCAACTTCCTGTCAGTCTGCCTGCCTGCCTGCCTACCAGCCTATCTGCCTGGCTGGCCCTGTGCCTACCTGCGTAACTGCCTGCTTGCCTGCTTGCCTGCCTGCCTGCCTTCCTGTCTGTCTGCCTTCCTGCATTCTCACTCAATTTGAAGGGTTCGATTATTGCCCAATTTTTCTAGGCCTTGCCTGGCTCAAAACCAGGGAGGACCACTCAATGTGTCATTTGAAGGGAATCATACTGTATCTGTAGGCCCAATTTTTCTAGGCCTTGCCTGGCTCAAAACCAGGGAGGACCACTCAATGTGTCATTTGAAGGGAATCATACTGTATCTGTAGGCCCAATTTTTTTAGCCCTTGCCTGGCTCCAAACCAGGGAGGACCACTCAATGTGTCATTTGAAGGGAATCTCTATCTTTAGGGCCAATTTCTCTAGCCCTTGCCTGGCTCCAAACCAGGGAGGACCACTCAATGTTTATAATTTTGAACCGGACAAGACTGTTGGGGTTGCAGCTGTGCAACTTCCCCTAACCCTAACCCTAACCCAATCTAACCAATGCCTTTATGTCTCCCATCCTAACATTCCACCAGCGCAACACAGTTATGCCTGGCTGTCTGCTCTGTCTATATGACTGCCTGCCTGAATGCTTCACCTGCCTGCCTGCCTTCCACCTTTGTCTGCCTGAATGCCTGTAATTCCGCTGCATGTATGGATCTAATAAGGGCTACATAATTAGCCCAGTTTTTATAGGGCTTCGCTGGTCTTTATAGCAGCCCGGGAATATTTTTTTCTAGGGTCAGTGTTGGCCCAATATTTGATAGGCTGGTCTGAGTGTAGTACACCCTAATACCTGCCTTCCTCGATGCGTTCCTCCCTTCCCTGGGGTTTTGGAGCCACTCTGCTTACAAAGTGGTCGAGATGCACTTTACAACAACCTACCTCAAAGACTGATTAGCAGGGCCCTAGCTCTCCTTACAGCCTTAAATAAATAGCCCTGTTCTCCTGCATCCACTCTGTCTCCTGGGTTGACGAAACTCGGTCTCCTGGGGTGGAGAAACTCTGCTTCCAAAGGCAGAAACAATCCTCCCTTCTGGCACTTTGGCTTTGTGCCTTCCCTAGCCTGGGTGGGTACCCTGCAAGCCTGCCTTCTTACCTGTAAGCCAGACTGCCTGCTTCCCTGCCTGCCTGCCTGACTGCCCGCCCCTCTGCCTACCTGCCTGCCTGTCAGGCTCCCGGGACTCCCGGCTTGGAGGAGGCCTTCCAGGTGCTTCTCCTTCAGCCTATCAGCAGTTAAGTGCTTCAAGTTCAGCCTCCGAGCCGACATGCGCCCTGTCGGCCACTCTCCTCGACTTTCCCAGGCAGCAACCCCGGCTGCCCCCGCCTCTAGGCGGAAAATCACTTGAGGAGACCAACTTTAACAGGCACAGTCATCATCAACTATTTTGTTTAGAATTGGGGTACTCTGTCCTCCAACATGGGGGGGGGTTCACTCCCACCGGTTACAGTCCAGGTTGGGAAATCCCTTTTCAGAAGGAGGGGAGATTCCTTCCAAATAGCATTCCAGCTTCCAAAAGTGGAAGAAACAATCCCTCCCTAACATTTGCACTCTGGCTTCGTGGCTTTCCTGGGTGGACTCTGTCTCCACTGGGTAGGCAAAACTCTGGCCTAGTGGCCTCCAAAACTCTGGCCTAGTGGCCTCCAAAACTCTGGCTTTGTGGCCTTCAAAACTCTGGCTTCGTTCCTGAAAGCTTCATTGAGAGAGAAAAGTACCAGGACGGAAACAATCCCTCCCTCAAGTTCCCTGGCGCTCTGGCTTCGTGGCTTTCCTGGGTGGACTGTGTCTCCACTGGGCAGTCAAAACTCTGGCTTGGTGGCCTCCAAAGTAGGCGGCTGAAAGAATCCCTCCCTGAACTTCCCTGCCGTTCTGGCTTCGTGGCTTTGCTGCATGCATGCGTAGACTGTGTCTCCACTGGGCAGTCAAAAGTCTGGCTTGGTGGCCTCCAAAGCAGGTGGCTGAAAGAATCCCTCCCTGAACTTCCCCACCGTTCTGGCTTCGTGGCTTTGCTGCGTGCGTGGACTCTGTTTCCACTGGGTTGGTGGAACTGGTCTCCTGGTTTGGAAAAACTGGCCTCCAAAGTAGGCAGCTGAAAGAATCCCTCCCCGAACTTCCCCGCCGTTCTGGCTTCGTGGCTTTGCTGCGTGCGTGGACTCTGTTTCCACTGGGTTGGTGGAACTGGTCTCCTGGTTTGGAAAAACTGGCCTCCAAAGTAGGCAGCTGAAAGAATCCCTCTCCGAACTTCCCTGTCATTCTGGCTTCGTGGCTTTGCTGCGTGCGTGGACTCTGTCTCCACTGGGTTGGTGGAACTGGTCTCCTGTTTTGGAAAAACTGGCCTCCAAAGTAGGCAGCTGAAAGAATCCCTCCCCGAACTTCCCCGCCATTCTGGCTTTGTGGCTTTGCTGCGTGCGTGGACTCTGTCTCCACTGGGTTGGTGGAACTGGTCTCCTGGTTTGGAAAAACTGTCCTCCAAAGTAGGCGGCTGAAAGAATCCCTCCCCGAACTTCCCCGCCGTTCTGGCTTCGTGGCTTTGCTGCGTGTGTGGACTCTGTCTCCACTGTGTTGGCAGAACTCTGGCCTTGTGGCCTCCAAAGGAGGCCACTGAAACAATCCCTCCCCAACCAAGAAAAATTCCCTGGCGCTCTGGCTTCATGGCTTTGCTGCGTGGACTGTCACGAATCGGGCTCAGCTGCCTGCACCCCAACCTTTCAAGGCAGCAGGTCCAACCCCACCACCCGTCATTCCTGCTGTCTGAATGGCTGCCTTTGCCAATCAGTTCTTGAAAAACCAGTGGTCTCTTTGGCTGGCAGTCCCGGGGGGAGGTCCTTTTCTTCCCAGGCGGCCCTTCTTGCAAGTCGGCCCCCAATGAAAACAGTTACAGGGTTAGGGTTAGGGTTAGGGTTAGGGTTAGGCCACTTCCGGAGACACGGCAGGGAAGCTGGACGGGGTGGAGGGCAGTGGAGGGTCTCTGCCCTGGAGATGGGCCTGGAAATGCACAACCTGGTCAAGGAGAGAGAAGGTCTGCTCGCTCCATGAGTGAACCGGGCTCCTCGGTCGTTGCGCTGGGGCCAAGAATCTGATTCTGAGGCAAAGGACAAACCTGTCCAGGCAAAGGCTGGGCAGGCAGCTCAGCTGGGCCACGCTGGTATGACGTTTCCAGGGTGTTCTCACCGGGTGCTCCCTCTGCTCTGTCCTGATTCTGAATTTGGTCCTTGGAGATTCTGCCAGTGAGCTCCTTGGGATACTCCAGCTGGCGATGATTCCCCGAAAGATTGAGGGGAACTCATCCGGATGAGTGTGGGGGAAGCATCTGAATCTCTGACCGCTAGTTGACCAGGGTGGCATTTGCTTGGCTTTACAAGGAGTGTCATGGGGAGGGGACATTGAGAGGAGTAAACCCTCATCCAGATTTGGGGAGGAACGGAATACTGTGTCTCCTGCTGCCTCTGAGAGGTGGAGGGGAAATGGGATGGATAAAGGCTTAAAAAAAAAAGTATAACAGGCAGCCAGACCAAGTAGGGTGGCCGGTTCAGTCAGCATTGACAAAGAGAAAAAAAAGAATATTGCATTCTGCCCAATTTGTTTGCATTATTGCATAGGATGCAGTCTTATGCTATGATATATTTATTAAATATATTATTCATCACCCAGTTTAAAGTGTTTTCCGCCTGCTCTGGGTCATTGCGGGATGCCCCCATGCTCTGGGAAGTCAAATCGTGCTAAATTGCGGTAGAAACGACAAACGACCAACAAAATGTCGAAATGACAAATTTTGAAAAAATTCATGACAAACGGAAACGGAATGAAACGGACCTGTTCCGACAAACAAAAAATCAAAACGTCATTTTTTCTGGTCATGCCCATCTCTAATCAGGGGGTGTAAACATCTGAAAGAATTATAAATATAGGAAGATAAGACACAAACAAACACACAAGGTGCCACATTGATGAGATGCTTGGGAATTAGTGCATGGATTTGGAATTCATCACAGCATTGCAACTCCACACCACCTTGGGCACCAGAAATCAAACAGCAGCAATCATGTAGCAGTGTAGCAACTCCATTTCCAAAAGTCAGCAACACAATCCTCCATAGATGCAAACTGCCCAGTCTGGGCTAACACTGAAATATTGTATGTGTTTTCTCAAAATGCTTCGAGACCACATACATTATTTTCTTTTGTATATATCTTTACTTTTAAGAGCACTGGTGTTTTCTTTTGCTCTTTCAATGTGCTCTATTGGGCAACCACCTCTTGCATTATTAGAATCTCAGGAGAACATTCTCATTGTCCTTTTTTTTCTACTCATAAAGGTATTTTTGCTTTATTTTGGTTTGAATTTGACTTACTGGTAGGTGTTTGTCAGCCAGGACATG
This sequence comes from Phrynocephalus forsythii, assembly GCA_029282475.1. Classification (NCBI taxonomy): domain Eukaryota; kingdom Metazoa; phylum Chordata; class Lepidosauria; order Squamata; family Agamidae; genus Phrynocephalus; species Phrynocephalus forsythii. The sequence continues at coordinate 13,152,500 of JAPFRF010000008.1, read as the reverse complement.
TTTAGTTTTCATATATTTGTAAGCGTATGTTCCTTTTTTCTTTTCTTTTTTGCCATCCCTTAGTCTTCCTCTTGCCAGGGTCTGGAGTTTTAGTGTATTTACTCTATGTTTTTTATATTTTAGTATAAGGTTTTGCTGTTGTTTTAATTATTTATTGATATTTGATGTCTTAACTGTTTTAATTCCTTGTTGTAAGCCGCCCAGAGACCTTTGGGTAGTGGGCGGCATATAAGCTGTAAAAATAAATAAAAATAAATAAATATTTGCTGTTTTTTGTTTTGTTTGCTTTTAATCATTGATTGATTTGCTTTCGTGTAAACCGCCCAGAGTCCCTATTTGGGAAATTGGGCAGTCTAGAAATGCAATAAATAAATAAATAAATACAGTTTTCATCGTAGATGTTAAGACTGCATTTTTTACAGCAGCACTGAAGTATTTTGTGCTTATGGAATATAGAAGCAATGTAGATCTTGTAGATAACTGTTGAGAGTTTTTTGGGGTTGTTTGGCCGTGTTCTGTAAAATTACACAAGCTGAAGTTGCCTGGCATTTTAGTAACAATGAAATGGAAGTTCAGAACAGCCATAGGCCTAGCTAGGGTCATGTATGTGCAGCCTAGTGGCTGCCCAGCAGGGGTCAGAATCTTCAGAAGGCTTTACCACATGGTGAGAGGCCTCTTTTGTGATCTAGCCATCTTCCCTACCTTCCCCCCAATTGAGAGAATGAGAGTAGCTGGTCGTGTAAGGGCCGGATGGGAATTTTTGGCTGCAACTCAATTGGACTGGAGTGGCAGTGTGTTTCCGCCCATCCCATTCTCTTTAAGGCAAAGGGGAGGTTTATAACCGGTCACAATTGGTGGGTAGTGCAAGCAGAAAATTTAAGTCAGGTGAAATGTTTTGAATAATATTCCCTAGTGAGCCGGTAGCCCTCAATACGAATTAGGAAATTAGGAACATTAGATGTTAGGTATAAATAGGTTCAAAGGAATGAGGGCTGCCCAGACTGCTGGTTTTGGAAGGGCACTAAACAGGTGGGCAGCACCCTTTTAATAATATTAGGAATCATTAACTGATGTGCTTGCACTACATTCAGGCCCCCTCGTTTAAGGGATGTTTAACAGTTGAATTGAGTGAATTTCATACCAATAAATTGTGGCCCAAATTTAATCCTACAAACGTGTCTTTCATCTTTATTTCTGGGCTGGGAGGGCAAAGGCTTCAACCTTGATGCCCAAATGAATTTGAATATGATTGGGAATGATTGTTTAGTTTCATTCTAGAAGTAGCCCTAAAGTTGGATAAATGCCAGTCGTGACGAGCACAGGCTTCTGATTTTTCCCTGGCAGTCAGTCTATAAAAGTCTGCAGGGCTCAGAATCCCTGACCTAGCAGACCTGTTCTGAGATTTTAGTGCACTCTTTCCCAAAACTATCTGTTTTCCATTGGGGGGGGGGATCCTTGTGCATGAAAGAGAATTACAGGGCTAAACTACCCATTTGAGGAATGTAATCTGCACAGACATTTAAAAAATAAAAATAAAAACCAATCATTTGGGGGCTACAACTGGTAGAAGAGAAGTGGAATGGACGTGGAAGAGGAAATTCAACTCACACCCCCTACCATAGTTTTAGAGGAAAACACTTCCTAATTCTGCTGTTTGGCTCAGGAAGGAATTTTCCTTTGGCAGCTAGAAACGGCTTGGAAAACGCCCACGATATGAAGACATTGATGGTAACAGACCTTGATCAACAATTGGTCTCTGAGCTGAACGGCCACTGATTTTGCTTTGAGCCATGGGGGGCCTGGGAGCGCGGTCCTTGAAATCTGTGCCAAGTCTATTCTGTACCACGTGCTGCTTGGCCCTGTTCAGACATTAAGGGTTTTGAAGCTGGCATGGGACTCTTCTCCAGAAACAGCTTGGAAATCGCTTGTACCGATAATGTCACTTGCAATTAATGACTGTAACCCAAATGAACAGCTAGGATTTACATTAGAGCAAAACGAACACAAGACCCTTGTGGCCATGTCAACGTTCTATTTGGTATAACTAATTGGTTTTGCAGCAATAGATGAGGGACTGACTGGGTGTGGACATCTGGAAATTTCCTTCTTGCATTTATGATTGCAAGTGCAACTTAATGAGGAATAACATGACTCCTTTGGCACCGCCGTTTCTATCATTTTGGAGGGCATGGCCTTGTTCAGTGGTGCTTGAGGAATATTACAGGGTTCACATGCTATCTTTGTCTGGAGCTCTTCTTTCTTTCTTTGTTGTGCTGAGATGGAAACGTGAGGGAATCTGGTTTATTCCACTACCTGGGCTGAGGACTTGCAACATTCAACCACATTTTTAGCTCATTGTGGCTTACAGTACAGTAACCCCAAAGCAAAATGTTAGTTACTTTAGAGAAACAGGGGTTATGCTTTAGAAAATCGCAGTTAGCCTGATATGTATCTACTTTGGGCAGCTTCAAAGCTATAGCTGCAATTAGTTATAAAGCAACTTTTCAGGCTTTGAAGAGAGACATGAAAAGAGAGACCAGAAGTTCTGAAGAGAGCTTTAAATGTTTAGCAGGTGGACATCAGACTGAGCAGACACACGTGGTTGCTGATCCCCAGGGCACAGCTTTCTCCTCCTCTGTGAGCCACTGTAAAGATTAAGAGACTTATTGGTTGGAGATAGTCTTAAAGTACAGATTAGACAAGTTCATGAAAGATAACTCTTCAAAGATGAGTTCTTGCAAATCATGACAGCTGAGTATTATGGGATAAGGGGGCCAAGGCCAGCATACCATCCTCTCAACTCATAGAAGCAGAAGGGCACAAGACCTCAAGCTAACCAATAGAGGCCAGGTTGGAACTGATAGCCCAGATTCAACCAAAGGCCTGGGAAAGGTGCAATGGACAGAAAGGATGGGGTTGGGACAGAAAATAGTTATAAAGGAGGGCATAGGGAAGAGAACAGCAGAGAAGAGGGATTCGTGTCAGAGCAGAGGCAGTCCAGAGGAAGAGAGGATGCCGTTGGAATGCAACCCATACCCAACTTGCCTGAGGGTTGGGAGTGGATTTTCTGAAAGAGAATCCCTGAGTAGATGAGGTTGAGGGTTCCAGAGGCAAAGAGACAAGGCCACCACCAACTCACAAGCAAATGTTAGATCTTGGGGGAGAAAGGGAGAGAAAGGAGAAGGAAGATTGGAGAGAGAGAGAGAGAGAGAGAGAGAGAGAGAGAGAGAGAGAGAGAGAGAGAGAGAGAGAGAGAGAGAGAGAGAGAGAGAGAGAGAGAGCAGAAAATCTGAGAGGTGATGGCAAGTATAGGCAAGATATGGCAACTACCCCGAAACAAGGGAGAGTGGGAGACTCAGAGGTATCAACAAGGAATAGATGGAGGAGAAGGGCAGGCTTGGACAGAGCAGGACTCAGCACCCCTGTTGTGTTCAGGTCCAACACATCCACCAAGACAGGAGATGGAGGAGGAGCAGAGTTGTGGGGAAAGGCACCATAACTGAACCACCATTCATGGACAGTTGTAGTAATAATTCCACATAGGCACATTATTGGGTTCAACAAGCCAGGCCTCATGCAGCAACAGCTTCTTGCCAGCATGAGTCCAGACTCTTTATTGGTATAAAGGTAGAGCATCAGAGGTGGGGTGAGAGTCTTTGTGTCACGATGGTGTAGGCTGATGAATTCCCAGGCTTATCTGATGTAGCAGTGTCTTTGGGCTGGTCACATAGCAAGAGTCTTGATGAATGACTAGCAGACAGCTTGTTTTTTCCTATGTACCATCTCATGGCCTTGCTGGCTAATGTGGGGGAAGAGATAAGAGCAAGCCTGGCTTCCTGAGCATTAGGCCCCATGGAATTCATTGTCCTCTCATCTGGGGTTTTCCCACACAGCTGGGAATTCAATGCTTCCCAAATGACCTTGCCCAGGAAGCCAGCTGGGGTGCTTTTTAATCTCTTCCAAGAGGATATCTCTATAGACAGTTCCTGGCTATGTTAAAGACAGGATATTAAAAAGGAAACTGAAGTTGATCCTTTTGAAGGTTTTACAGATCAAACACCTGTTGTGTTGGATAAAATATTTATGTTGTTTTTAAGCATGAAGCGACTCTGGTGGGAAAGTTTGGAACCATAACTCTGATCATAGCAAATTTATTGTTTTTAAATATTGTTTAATCCTTCCTTTCTCCTTAAAAAGTACCCAAGGTCACTTCCATCATTTTGAAAAAAATAACATTCAAAAGCTAAAACTAGACATGGGCATGACTCGGTGAAATTGTGGTTTCCGTTTTCGGTTATCATTTCCGTTATGTAACGGAAACAGTAACAATAATTAAGCCGTCAGAACTCGAACTCAAAACGAAAAAAGAAAAATTTGGTCGGGTTTTTCGTTTCCGTTTGTGGCATCGCGACGATCGCGCAATGCGAAGCACATAAAAAGTTTTTAAAAGTTTTTTTAAAAAACCCGACTCCCGGCCAAAAAAGCAGGCGAAAATATGCCTGCCTGAGGCTTTTCCACCTACCAGAGGGGTGGTTTCTGGGGGGTCCCCGGCCTCCCCCCCTTTTCTCCTGTCCTGGGCTGCTTGCACCAGGCTGGGGGGGTCTTCCTTGTCGTCTCGCCATGCCATGCAGTGGGGGGGGATCCAAAATGGCAACTGCAATTTTTCTTTTGAAATCGTGGTCTAAAACACACCAAATCACCACAGAAACATGTGAAATGCATTTATTTTAAATGCCTGAATTTTTATAGTAGCAGCAGTGGGTTTTTTATAGCAATAAAACATCGTATTGATTTTATTTTATTTTATTTTTTATTTTTTTAGACCTGCCCATTTGGGCTGGGCATGGAATGGGACCATGCAAATTTTTGAACCATTCCACCAATGGCATTGCCAGGTTTTTTACTGACATTTCTGGATGTCTCGGAGGGCATAAAAAGCCGAGGCACCTTCCAGAAATCGCAGTCAGGTGTAGTGATGTGGTTGAGGGAGGAGGGCTGGCTGCTGGTGCTGGTGTGATCCAGTCGAGATTGAGGAGGGAGGCTGGAGGCTTTAGGATTTAAGTTAGGCAGGCAGGGAGGGAATTGAATTTAGAAAATAATTTCTTTGATTCCCTGCAGCTTTGTCTGCTGAAGGGAATAGCAGTTTATTCTTTATTTCTTCTCTGGCAGTTTGTGAGGATTTTTTTCTGATATTGGATAAAGGGGGAGGTTCAACTGGGAGTGGGAGGTGTGGATTGATTTTAAAAAATATATTATATACTACCATTTATTTTCTATTTTCCCAACTTCAATTTGCTTGCACACACACACATTTGGGGTGCAAGCCAAGAACAGAACCTCTATCCTAAGTGATATCCTAACTGCCCACTCACCCGTCCGCCCACGCCGCCACCCGCCTGCGGCCCGTGCCGCTGCCCGCCCACTCGCCCCCCACTGCCGCCTGCCCGCACCTCCCCCCGCCCCCCGCCCCCCCACCCCGCCTGCCACCTAGGGCGCAAAAACACCTAGCGCCAGCCCTGATTGCGGGACGCCCCTATGCTCTGGGAAGTCAAATCGCGCTAAATCGCGGTGGAAACGACAAACGACAAATGAAACAACAAATTTTTGAAAAATTTTGCGACAAACAGAAACGATCCAAAATGGACCCGTTCTGACAAACGAAACTCGAAACGTCATTTTTTCTGGTCATGCCCATGTCTACTAAAAACAGTAGGAATAAAAATAATAGAAAAAGAATTAAACAAGTATTATATTAAAATCTGTAAATGCAAAAGCACATTTTAGCCTTTTAGCAAAGAATCTAATCTTATATTATCTACAGTACTTTACTTTTAATATCAGAAATTATATTCCACTGAAAGCTAGTTGCTTAGGGGCATGACTAAGAAGGTCCTTTCTCATTCAAGTTTTATGTCTGACTATCCCTCGGGTATCTGGCTGGCTAGTGCAGATTCTAAGAGTGCTAGGAGTAGATAGACCTTTAGTCTAAACCTTCAAGGATCTTCTTTACATATTCTCAAGTCACCCTGAAATATACAAAAGTTAAATGTTCCTGCTTTAAGGGCTGAATTTCATTTCAAGAAGTACCACTTGTGGATGGCCACTTTGGGAAATACTCTTCAGAATATGGCAAGCTGCTCACTGCCACTTGCTGTGTTTTACCCTGAAGACTTCATCAAAAATATTAGACCAAGAGGAATGTCTTAAACAAATGTTTCTATGCATGCCAATCAACCTTGCTTTCCTGGCAAAAGTACTGTACAGAAAAGCAGCATGATATAGTCCCTGTTAAGGAATGTGCAAAATGTATGTGTGTGTTTTTTTCCTTCTGTTCATATGGATATTACTTCACATTTGTTGAACAAGTTGCTTGTGTTTGTATGAGATGTAGATGACTGATAAAAAAAAGAGTCAGCTTCTGTGATTTTTCTCTTGCATGGTTTCAAATATAACATAAGAACATAAGAACAGCCTTGCTGGAACAGGCCACAGCCCAACCAGTCCAGCATTCTGTCTCATACCAGTGGCTCACCATTTGCTTCAGGGTATTCCCAAGCAAATGTCTTCTTCACCGGCTTAAGATTCCCCGCAAATGGCACTGAGAGATATCCTGCCTCTCTCTCCAACCTGGAGGTTTCCCTTAGGCATCCATAATGATAGCCATTGATACCCTTGTTTTCCATGAACATGTCCAATCCTTTCTTAAAGCTGTCAAGGCTGACAGCTGTCACCACTTCTTCTGGCAGGGAGTTCCAGAGACCAGTGATCCTCTGGGTGAAAAAGTACTTTCACTTATTTGTTTGAGATCTAGCACCCAAAAATTTCATGGAGTGCCCCCTAGATCTAGTGTTGTGCAATAGGGAAAACAGTTTTTCCTTACCTACTTTGTCCACACTGTGTATGATTTTATAAACTTCAGTCAGGTCACCTCTTATATTCCATCGTTCAAGAGTGAACTTGGAAACAGTTGCGAGCACAAGAGGGGATCCTGTAGTCCATCTTGAGTGCTGCCACTGGTATTATCAACAGTCAAGCTGCCCTTTGCTTTAACAAGCTTGGCATTATTTCCCCTGCTACAGGCACTATATTGTGCAACAATATCAGGCCATTTCCAGGCATTTTGAATCATCAGTACCTAAGCACAATATCCCACGTTCATGAAACATTTTTTTTTAATAAGTGAATCTTATTGGTGATGCTTAAGTAGCCATCCTGCCTTGTCTCCTTCCTTCCTTATCAGTTTAAAGGTCTTCCTTTAAAGTTCTTGTTTGGGACTTTAGGAAGCTGCTCTGATTCCCCTCTCTGAAATGTCTGTGAAGATTCTCAGTCATCCAGGTGAGTTTATCTGGAAGTTGAGTCATGGCAACTGGATTTCTTTTCTTGAGAGACTGAAATATTTTACTGCTCATCCAAACAGCTTCGTCATTCTGAGTTGTGCGTCCTCCATTTTATAGTTCACTTTGATCTCATGTCACCCTGGTCTGAAAAAGGCTCATAAGATGAACAATGGCCTGAATAGGCTTGTTCATGGCCTGAAAGGTCTCAATAGGCCTTTAGGTGAACAATGGCCTAAGGTGCTGAAACCCATAGAGTATGGGTTGTTAGCTATGATTTATCTGCCACTTATCAGGCAGTGATTTCAATGTCATGACAAATCAAAGGTACTTCACAAGGCCATAGCTAACGACCCATACTTTATGGCAGTGTTCCCAAACCCCCGGGCCGCGGACCGGTGCCGGTCCGTGGAGCAATCCGCACTGGGCCGCTGCCCGAGGAACTTCAAATCATTTCACTGTGGCAGCGGCCCAGCTCCCGGAAATGATTAAGGGACCCATGGGCTTGAGATTGAGCAGGCGGGTTAAGGTGGGGAAGCTACCTTTTGGGCGCATGCGTAAAAGCGAGGCGAGCGAGGCGGAAGAAGGGGAAACAACCCACCCACCCTCTACTTCAAACCATCGAGTGATGGAGAAGGGGTAGCCCAGAGCGCCTCGCCAAACTGGGAGAGGACGACGAAGGTGGCAGTCAAGCGTTAATGGCCGCGAGCTCGGTTCTTCCCGCCCGTCTTGGGGTGAGCGGAGGGGGGGGCGTCTCAGGCCGGGCCTGGTGTTGGGGATGGGGAAGAAGAAGAGAGGATGGGACGGGGTGGCCCTTTGGTTTGGAGACCGGATTCCCTGGCTGGCTGGCGCGTGCGCACCCACCTGTGTGTGTGTGTGTGTGTGTGTGTGTGTGTGTGTGTGTGTGTGTGTGTGTGTGTGTGTGTGTGTGTGTGTGTGTGTGTGTGTGTGTGAGGGTGGCTTTGATTTATTTATGTGTAAATTTAATTCGAAGCGCGGCCTGGGCTCTTTGGGAGCGGGTGCGTGGGGGCACTTGGGGGGGCTGCTGCTTGTGCTTTATTTCCCCGCCCCCGCCCCCGCCCCAGTCCCAGCCCTCAAGAGGGGGAGCCCGGTGGACGCGGAGGCTCGAAGAGGAGGAGAAGTGGGGAAACGGCCTCTCCCAGCGGGGGTTGGCGGGTGGGGGGGGGGGGTGGGGGGGGGGGGAAGGATTCGTCCTCTGCCGGTGGGGAGGCTACGGGGTGAGGCTGGTGGCAGGTGGGAGCCAGTTGGGCCCGTCGAGGCAGGCCCACAAGAGGAGGAGCGGGGGTGGGTGAGGTGGGTGGTTGGGACTCGGAAGGCGAAGGCGGTTTCGGAGATGAAGGAGGCGGGGGGAACGGAGGTGCTCTCATCCAGTTTCTGCCAGTGCGGGATGAGGAGAGGAGCCCGATGGGAAGGTATGCGCAGCTGGGGGGGAGAAGAAAAGGGGGGATAATGTTTATTTTATTTAGTTTGAATATTTTACCCCACCAACGTTGGCATTGGGAGCCCCTGGGGGATGGGGGGTTTGGAGGGTTGAATTTGGGCAGGAGGCGGTTTTCCCTGGGCAAACATGAAGAGTAGGGAGGAGGAGGAGGAAGAGGAGGGCAGTCAGCGGGGGAAAGAGCGATCTGGCTCCAGGAAAAAGGACACTGAGGGAGTCCCCCCCCTCTTTTGGCCCATTTTGTGATTTAAGACTTAAATCAAAACAAGCGGGCCACGGAAAAATTATCAAACATTTACCGGTCCGCGGCAGTAAAAAGGTTGGGGAGCACTGCTTTATGGGATTCAGCACCTTTTCATGCCATTGTTCATCTCATGATCCTATTTTAGACCAGGGTGACATGAGGTCGAAGTGAACTATAAAATGGAGGAGTCGCAACTAGCTTTCCTCAGACTGACAAAGCTGTTTGGATGAGCAGTGAAACATTTCAGTCTCCCAAAGAAAGAAGTCCAGTTGCCATGACTCAACTTCCAGATCTCTCTGAAATGTTTTGTTCATTTTTTTCAACCTATATGATTACTATCTTGGTGCTTTCAAACTGCTGTTGTGTGGAATTTTGCCTTCTGCTTTTTCTCATACGTGATTTTTTTTTAACAAATCAGTGTTGTCTGCATTTTGTTTTGGCTTTCTGCTGAAGTTGTAAACCACTCCAAATATCTTGATAGACAAACAGCATTATGACTGTTACAGAAAACAAAATACTGCACAACAAAAAAAATGCATATGGGGCATTCTCTCCACAGATATATGAGAAGGATTGAGATACATGATAATACTGCCATATTCCTTTATAATACCAGACTCATATTTCAAAGCAGGGCACAAAGTTATAGTCTGTCATCTTCTATATCAATACATATCGTTCTTGTTTTTTCCTTTAATCATATTACTGCTTGCAGTTGGTCTTTTAAGTTCTCTCTCTCTCTCTCTCTCTCTCTCTCTCTCTCTCTCTCTCTCTCTCTCTCTCTCTCTCTCTCTCTCTCTCTCTGCTTTTCCCTGGTTTGTGTCTCTTGCTGGAATATTTACAGAATATGCTTCAAAAGAACTTATTACCAAGCAGAGGTCATCAATTATTGCATATGTGAAATACAACCACATCCCATTGTCTCTTAGAGCCTAGCAAGAAGGTTTTATTGTGTTAATTTCTGTATTCCACCTCATATGCCTGAAGAAGTAGATAAAGAAGGTCCAGGAAAGCTTTCATTAACATATAAGAATCTTTAATGTTCCACAATAATTTCAGTCTTTTAAAAATATTTCTTTTGATTTTGTATGAGAAAGCAAGAGATACAGTATATGTATCCATCCATATCCAAACTGCATTAGTGTTTCACAGGAGATTAGCATTGATTTTAAGTTTTCACATACAACAATCTCTTGCCTCATGGCACAGTGGTTAAATGGCTTTACTGCAGCTAAAACTGTGCTCACAACCAGGGGTTCAATTCCAAATAGCCGGTTCATGGTTGACTCAGCCTTCTATCCTTCAAAGATCTGTAAAATGAGTAACCAGCTCGCTGTGGGGGCAATGTGTAGCCTGCAAAAAATAAATTGTAAACCACTCAGAGAGTGCCTTAAGCAGAATACTTTCCTCTAGCCTATGTATATTCTGAGACATCTTCTCCAGATGGACAAATGTTTTTCGGTTGTTTCGTTCTTATATGCATTTTACAGAATTTGCCTGCTATACACTTGTTCCCCCTTTCCTTTTGTTAATTTTTTAAAAAGTGTGTTCCTGTTACAAAATTCTTGCCCATTAAGTGGCTGTGGGGGGGATGGAAGATGCTGAGGAATAAATGCCAAATTCACAATAACTGAATTAAATTTACAATGGGAGGATGTACAATAAATCTGCTGTCCCTCTGCTTGTCACATTACTAAAAGCAGGTCAGCAAGAGCTGATATATACAGCTCTTTAATATGAAAAAATTCAGGGATACAATTAACATGGACAGCAACTGAAGTGTAATCAATAGCTGCATTTTTGTTTCTAAAAGGGAGGGAGAGAAATAAATTATACTGAGCATTTTAACTATAAATAGTGCTCAACCATTCATTATGTAGTTTTCTTTTTCTTTTCTCTTGACTCTCCAGTATCCTTGCTACATAGGAACAGTTTGGTGGCAATCATGGCTCAAGGCTAACTCAGAACTTTATTTTCTTTTCCTATTTCCTGGGTGATTCCTTGTTTCTCATGGGTATCTTAGTATCCTTGCACCTGTTAGCATTTTTAACAAAATTCATCTCTTGGAGGAAGTTTCAAAGGTACTGTGATACATTTTAATAACAATCTGGAGGGGTAAAACAAGAGAAGCAATCTTGTTTAATTTTATTTGAACACGCAGAGAAATGGCTCAGCCAATATCCACATTTACGCTTCCGAATCTGTCGCCCTGATGAATGGGGAGTCTCACTTCAAGACACTAAACAACAGAACAACAAAGTGTAATAAATGCATCATATCATATACAGCCGAAAATATCTACTGCACACATAACATTATCTGTGTTGTAGATATATTATCAAGAAATGTTACTACATGCTATCAAGTCATCTCTGTAGTGAGACAGTGCATGAGTGATCTCCAAAATCTCGTGAAGCTTGCAAAAACCAAGGCTGTGGTTTCCTTTGAGAAGTCAAGTCATCTCTTTTTTGGTCTTTGCCTTTTCCTGCAGCATCCAGCTATTCCAAAAAGTATTGTCTTCTCTAGAGAATCTTGCTTTCTCATGATGTGCTCAAAGGACGTCAGCCTTGGTTTTATCATTTTTGTCTCCAGAGGTAGCTCAGACTTGATTTGCTCTAGGTCCCACTTGTTTGTCTTTCTGACAGTCCAGAATACAGTGGTACCTCGGATAACAACTGCCCCGAATAACGAATAATTCAGATAACAACTGCAAATTTCTGGGTATAGGGCTGCCTCTGATAGCGACTTTTCCCTATGGGCTGCCTCGGATAACGAATCGCAATTCCTAGGTGTAGGTCTGCCTTGGAGAATGAATTTTCTCTATGGGCTGCCTTGGATAACGAATCTTCCTATGGGCTGCCTCGGATAACGAATTTTCCCTATGGACTGCCTCAGATAATGAATTTCCAGCATGCATCAGTAAAAAAGTTATCCCAGGTGAAATTGCATCTGTACCTTTAAAGTGCACTTTTTAAAGAGTTTTGAGCAAAAAACCAGGTGTCCGTGCCTTTTTCCTAGGCTCCAGAACAGATTAAACTGTTTCCCATTCATTCCTATGGGAAACTGCGTTTCGGATAACGACGTGTTTCGGATAAGGTTTTGCTGATGTTTTAATTATTTATTGATATTTTATGTCTTAACTGTTTTAATTCCTTGTTGTAAGCCGCCCAGAGACCTTTGGGTAGTGGGCGGCATATAAGCTGTAAAAAATAAATAAATAAATAAATAAATAAATAATAACAACTAACCTCGGAGAATGAATTACCGTCGTTATCCGAGGCACCACTGTATTTGCAATGCTGTCTTCCAGTACCCTATTTCAAATGAATCACTTTCCCCCCTGGCAACTTTCTTTACTGTCCAGTTTTCACACCCGTACATGGTGATGTGTGGGTCTGGAAGAGCCGTGGTTTACCACCGCCTTCTTCTGTACAGTATTAAAAAAAGTTAGTTTGTCACTGCTGCTAACTGTGAGAGATCCTCCATCAGTGTCATCGTCAGCTGCTCCCCAGTAGCTGCCCTTCAGCTGTTACTTCATCTACATTGAAACTATCCTTTCCCTTCTCCTGGGGCTACCATTACCCCTTGACAAGGTGGTTGCATCTTATGGCGTTACCTCTCATCCATTTTGTTGCTCTAGAAATGAGCTGAGGTGCGGTGCTTAAAATTGTTCCCCTACGGCCGTTACGCTTTAAGCAAAATAAAGTATGACCACGCTCCCCCAAAGCGCAACTTTGTTGTGGTACAAAGTGGACATGAGGTAACGCCCTTAGTCTATCACCTCAGTGGTAACCATTCCACCTTAGACAATGGAGGCTATTCTCTTCATGGCATTGCCCTCAGCTTATCAAACCCCCTCAACATATTACCTGTGCATCCAAGAAGTGATTATCAACAAATAGTTGTGCACTTTTGTTTTAACTAACAGCCTTTGTCAGGTCCTGTGTTAAATAAATCTGAAGCCCTGGGGGGGAAGAATTGCTCTGAACCTAACATGAAAGTGTCTGAAGCTAGAATAAGGCCTTTCAACTGTAGAATAATTTTTGAGAATTCTTACAGAAACTACTCAGGTGACCACAAGCAAGTTTACAACTCTTCAGTGTGTCTCCTAATATCGTTAGCTGAAATGTGTACTAAAGTACTATGAGACACTGAAAGGTGATTTCTTTCAGAAGAAAATATCAAGATTCTGAATCTGTCAGGAAAGGTGATTCATTTAGCACACACTAATCCACATTGCAATCTGGTGTAAATGGCCTGTTGTTTTAATTTGGATATTTGCCATGATTACTAGCTTGAATACAGCAATGTTCTTGCCTTCTTTGCCGAGTCCAAAAATGATACTGCAGAGTAACAGCACAAACTGATAAATAATCAAATACCTGAAGTATCAGTGCTGTGTTAGGATATATGTGTTCTTTGCATACTGAACTCCAACTGAAAGTTGGGGGAGTGGATTTGTCCCAAGAGCTAAATTTCAATTTGAGATAGGGGCTGCAATTCTAAATTGGGTGTAGCTAAAACCACCAAGGACAGTAAAGGGTTACACATGGGAGATGTAGGACCATAAAATAGCAGAGTGGACCAGATGTAATTGCATGGTGGATGGGGAACTTGGAGTGTGTAAAGTATATATGCAGCAAGAACAATCTGCACTGCAGTGAAAGAAATGAAGAGGATGAACACTTGGGGTAAGTGATGTTTGTGGGCCAGTTTCTGACCATGTGCAGAAAGATACTCAATATACTACATCTTGAGCACTAAAAATGCTTGGCACAGCGACTGTGTTGAAATCATAAAAAGATGTAGGTATTATCATTGTCATCATCTTAGAAATGAAGCTCTGGAAGAGACTCTATGGATCATCAAGTCCACCCCTGTCAAGGAGGCACCATGGGGAATCGAACTCTCAACCACAGGCTCAACAGCCAGAGAGCTAAACCCCTGGGCTCTCCTAGGTACAGCCATTACAAACATTGTTCCATTGTCAGACTAGATGATCGTTGGTCTCTGGGTCTTCTTCAGACAAATTGTACATGTCCTGAGTGAATATATTGATTTTGAATGCACAGAGCAACCTGTGAAGTAGGAATTCTGTGACCAGGCAAAAGGTGGAAGCATGCCTGTGTGTGCCACAGATGCCAGGTCAGGAATTTGAGAAACAAAATCGGGTGTGTATTGAATCACATAAACAGATGTCATCTGACTGTCCTGTACTGCTTTCCATCTTACATTCATTGGAATGGGCATCAACTTCCAAAATGTGATACAAATAATAAATACTATAATAATCATTGTATGCTGTCAAGTCAATTCTGATTTATAGGGGTTTGCTGGTAGAGAATAATCAGGTAGAGAATACTCAGAAGGGGCTTACCATTTCCTTCTGCAAGGGACACCCTGGGACTGTGCAGCTTGTCAAAGGCTACATTGGCTGGCTCCTCTTGCAGGAAGCCCTGCTGGGAATTGAACTCCCATTTTCTGGCTCCACAGGCAAACATCTAAACCAATGAGCTCTCCAGTCAGCTTGGGATGCATCTAGATCTTGGAGAATTTCCTTATTTGGATGATGACTCTTTAATGACCATGTTGGTTGGTGGGTTCTGGGAACAACAGTCCAAAAAGGAACATTCTACTGATATTAAAATGTCCTGTTAACAACAAAACTATAGTTAGTCTGTTTATTTATTTATTTATTTATTTTTATTTTGAATATTTTTGCCCCCACCGTTCTCCTTGGAAAATTGTTTCTCAATTATCCCAGGTAAGATATTAATTTTGCACCTTGAAGATGTTGTCTACCCTGCAGCCTTGACAGAGAGCAGGAGCCCTATTCAGGCCAACAAATAGATAATATTCAGCAGTCTTTACCACTTAAATCTTCCAAGAAAAAAAGAAAGGTGGCATAAATCAATGGAGGGGGAAAACACCCCAAAAATAAAAACCTAGAAATTGCATCTTCAGTAAAACAGTTATAACAAGCATCCAAGAATGTAAATCAGCATGCAATAAATTTTGCAAAGAGTGTTTTCACATGGGTTTTTCTTTTGAAGAGGAAGAGAGAATGGTAGTTTTAATAAACAAAATTGCGTGTTGTACACAAAGCTATTAAAAGAAAGATTTATATGGATACAGGTCACAATCTGCTGGGAAAAGCATATATTTATTTCTAGACCTGTTCTGTTGCCACGGTTTGGAATAGAAACATCTTGTTGATCAATTTTTCAGGGGGGGAAATGACAAAGCCTGTAGACAAGGATATTATGATTGGGGAAGAGCTTAGTATTTTACCAACTCTACTAATGGGCAGATTCTTGATTAGAAATATAGAACAAAGTGTTTGGCCAAGAGCAAATCTGTCTAAAATTTATCCTCAAGATGAGTCAGAATTACTCTCCTAACAACTCCCTAACATATACATCAGGATAAATTGCATTCTGAATTCATTGTTTACAGGACTAATAAATCCAGTTGTATCAACACATGATCCATAATAAGCATTATCTGGTGAGTCATAATGTTCTAAAGTAAATCAGACTGAGTACAGTCCAGCCAAAGTTCAGTAAATTTGCCCATTGATTTCCTGGATCAGTTAGTTCTTCAAGCTCTCTCACATTGAAAGGCATTGCCTTTAAGCATGTTGTACAACTCAGGTTTATGTGTGTTTATTTAGGAGCAGGCCAGACTGAGTTCAGTGGAACATGCTCCAAAACAAACATTACATGATTCTGAACTAGGTTTGGCCCCATTATTTTTACTTCTTGCAGAGACTAAAATAGCCTTTGATAAGGTAGAATTTCCAAGAAGTGTTAGGTACATGCCCCAGTCTCCATGGTAAGGCATGCCCTAAACTTAAGTTTAAGCTTAAAACTGCAGAGCTAGACGGGGACCTAGGGATCACCAAGCCCACCCCTGGTCAAAGAGGAACAGTGGGGAATCAAACCTCTGGCCCAGCACCTAATATCTAAGCCACCAAGCTGTCGATTCATTCATTCATTCATTCATTTTAGAGTATTTTTACCCCACCTTTCTCCTTGGAAAAGGGACCCAAGGCGGCTTACAGAATGAAGGATAATATACAGCCCAGTACATTTAAGGCATGTCCAAGTATTGAGAACAGGGAATTGAGGGACATCTTACAGCATTAAAAGACAATGTTACATTAAAGCTACCAGAGAACGTGAACAGTTAAAAGGAGAGTAAAATTCCCTGTAAAGTTATGAATGATGGAAACTAACATTGAAAACATAGTGTCAATGTAAACTCATAAGGTTATTATAAGTAGTTATAAACACAAAGTTTATGTGATCCTGTAGTAGATTAATATAAAAGACACATAACAGGTAGACCATCATTCAGGGAAAGCTTGCCTGAAGAGAAAGGTCTTTGCCTGTTTACAAAAGAACAACAGATATGAGGCAGTCCTGGCCTCTAGTGGGAGGGAGTTCCAGAGTCTGGGTGCAGCAGCTGAGAAGGCTCTTTTATGGGTTCCTAAGAGATGTACTTGTGAGGGTGGCAAGATGGAGAGAACAGCCTCTCCTGATGACCTTAACAAATGTTCCTCTTTTTATGCTTATTCAGATTGGGTGGTCCCCTTTTAAGTGTGTTGTTGTGCATTATAAATTGTAGTCAAAATGGATGAAAACATCCGAAATGAATTCCCTCTCCCTCCCAGTAGATAAATGGAGATTCACTTTGTTAAGAAAATGTGAGCTGATTAGCCAGTTAAAATGTAGTCAGAGCAGCTACCTGCCAGGCTTTTTCCCATTATTCATGTATACCATCTTTGAGAACCCATCACTTTAAGAATTCCTCCATCGCTAATGAAACAAAGATGCACCATGGGGCAGTATGTAAATTGAAATAATGAATAAATATGAAAGAGTTAATCAAAAATGTGCTTGCCGCTTTGTGATAAGAAATATTTCTGGCTGGGAAATTGTAGGAATTGTACTTTTTAAAAAAAAAAATATTTCCCCATTTATGCATTTTGTCTCATTCTTATAGTTTAACTGGACTGTTGATTTTTTAAATAAATTTGATAGGCCAACATTTCTTCTTCAGCTGTCTGTCTGTCTGTCTGTCTGTCTGTCTGTCTGTCTGTCTGGAACATTTTCTCATAAGAGACACAAAGCTGCTTCACCGTTTCCAAATAATGAATAAATACTTTGGTATAAAGAGGAAAGATATGAAAGCTGCACTGAAGAAATGAGAAAAACCATGCCCGTTATCGGTCACTCTTCATTAATCGAAACATGGGCACATTTGGTGCATGTTAATAGTAATCATAAAACTTAAACAAAAAATGTTTCTGCATATGTCCTCTGATGATTTCTTTTCTCCAAGGAGAAGCAAATTGGATAGATTGGGATACAAAATGGGTTGAAGGTAATTGGTTGTTCTAGCAGAGCTATAATAAATGTATCAAATATTAAACCTAATGAATTACTACAGCTTCTATGTGTACAATGTCCCCACTGAATCCAAAAGTAAGATGGAAAACCTCTGGCTCTGATTCCTCCATGAAAGTATATCCTGCTTTGCAGCGTCTTGAGTCAAGACATAGAAAATTCTCTGAAATATGGAAGTACATGGGTCCTTTTTTTAAAGCAAACTTTCTGCTGAGAAGGAGGAGCAGCCAGGGTGGAAGCACAAATAATACAAACAAAGCTCACACAAGGCATCTCCTTCTCCCAATGCCCTCCATTATAAAGAAATTAACAAGGTTTGGGTAATGAAGAATTAGAAATCCATTTATTCTGCTGGGAAATCAGTTATCTGCATCCTTCACAAACAAGAGGGGAAAGCAAAATCTGTCGGCACATATTGAGTGTAATTCAAGACGCCGAACTGGATGCTCGAAAACAAGGCTCCATGCCTGTTTTGCCAAGGAGAGGAGAAAAACAATCTCCTTGTTCCCTTTCATAGTTAATGAGTCCGGAGCTGGTGGGAAGATGTATCTGTTTGTTTTTTAATTCAGTATAGGCACTCTTAGTCTCTCTTTCTCTGAATCTCTCAGAGGGACACACACATGCACACATGCACCCACCCGCCCACAGAGAGAGAGAGAGAGAGAGAGAGAGAGAGAGAGAGAGTATCATATGGAACCACCAGAGTAGAGATGGGCACGACCAGAAAAATTTTTTTTGAGTTGTCGTTTTTCGGGACAGGTCCGTTTCAGGTCATTTCCGTTTTTCGCGAAATTTTTCAAAAATTTGTCGTTTTGTCATGTCGTTTGTCGTTTGTCGTTACCGCCACGATTTAGCACGACTTGACTTCCCAGAGCATGGGGTTAGGGGGTAAGGGCTAGGCTTAGGGTAACGGTTAAGGTTAGGGTGGGTTAGTGGGCTGTACCTCTGGATGCCTCTGGCACACTAAGAACACAGTATCCTGGCGTATGGGTTAGGGTTAGGGTTAGGGTTGGTGGGCTTTTTATGCCCTCTCTGGCACATCCAGAAGTCTCAGCAAAACCTGGCCATGCGATTGGTGGAATGGCTCCAAAAATTTGCATGGTCCCATCCCATGGCCAGCCCATCATTGCCCGTGCGCAGGTGTAAAAAAATAAAAATAAAATAAAATAAAATAAAATAAATGGAGATGTTTTGTTGCAAGAAAAATCCACTGCTGCTACTGTAAAAATTCAAGCATTTAAAATAGCTAATTTTCGCATGTTTCTGTGGTGCTTTGGTGGGTTTTTGGACCACGATTTCAAAAAAAATATTGCTCTCGCCATTTTGGATCCCCCCGCACTGCATGGCAAATGGAGACACTGAGGATGCCCCCTCCCAGCCTGGTACCAGCAAGTCTCAGCAAAACCTGGCCATGCGATTGGTGGAATGGCTCCAAAAATTTGCATGGTCCCATCCCATGGCCAGCCCATCATTGCGCGTGTGCAGGTGTAAAAAAATAAAAATAAAATAAAATAAAATAAAATAAATGGAGATGTTTTGTTGCAAGAAAAACCCACTGCTGCTACTGTAAAAATTCAAGCATTTAAAACAGCTAATTTTCACATGTTTCTGTGGTGCTTTGGTGGGTTTTTGGACCACGATTTCAAAAAAAAAATATTGCGGTCACCATTTTGGATCCCCCCGCACCTCATGGCAAATGGAGACACCGAAGATGCCCCCTCCTAGCCCGGTACCAGCAGCCCAGGACAAGAGGGGGGGAAGGCTGGAGTGGGGACCCCCCCCAGAAACCACCCCTCTGGTAGGTGCCCTCAGGCAGGCATATTTTCGCCTGCTTTTTTGGCCGGGAATCGGGTTTTTTTTTTAATTTCTAAAACTTTTTTTCTGTGCCGCTTGGCATTGTGCGATCACTGCGATGCCAGGAACGACAACGACAAATCAGACCCAATTTTTCTTTTGTCGGTTCGAGTTCGAGTTCTGGGGAATAATTGTCATTACCGTTTCCGTTGCGTAACGGAAACGAGTAACAGAAACGGAAACGAGAATTTCGCCAAGTCGTGCCCATGTCTACCAGAGAGGTAGAAAATGCTTTTCCCATCTAAATGGGAGACTTGTTACAGGTGGGTAGACAACAGTTCTAATTCTTCCTACTGGAGTGTAGTTGCCTAGATAGCCATTGGCATAAGTGATTCCTTGGCTGATTGTTTCTTGGGGGAAGAACTCTGCCCATTTAGCTCTCTTGATTTAGAATATTGCAGAATATTTGGAACTTCTGCAAGCAAAGAGCAGCAGTCAAGTTGTCAGAATGCACTGATACTAAACAAGAGTGCCTTTTCTGGGAACCTTGTGTTGAGAGAGTTACAGAAAACGTGTGTCTATTGCTCCTCTAAATTCATGCAAAGATAGTGGAGGAAAACCCAAGATCTGACAAGTCCCTACACATGGACTTTCTGTACCTGTAGGAGTAATCATGGTGGCTATTTGGCTGCTGTGCTGTCCCCTCCAATTAACAAAAGCAATGGCCAACTGCCTTCCTTGAAAAATGGGGAAGCAGAGCAGAAAAACTGAGAAAGATGTCCAAACCCACCTGACCTGTCTCTGTCACTTCCCATAGGCTATTTGTCACATGCTTTGATGCTAACAACACATTTCTCACCCTCAGCTATTAGTTAGTGAAATATATGTATTAGACGAGATATTCTAAGAATATTTGAGGGACCCATTCGTATTCTTGATCATGGGTTGCCTTGTTGGCCTCTTCAGCCACTAAGAATGTCAGAGGGAAGAAGATTCTGCCAGTCATTCCACAAGCAGATGGCAGCCACTTCTCTGTGGCACTGGAGTACAGTGCCTCATTTCTATGTATAGCCTGAAATCCTATTGTATTGTTATGAATGCAGAAAGCAAATGGCACAACAAATTCAGTCTCTTGTAGCTGGCAGTTAAGAAGTTGCTGCCAGGATTCTTGGGCACACACAAGCCTGCTGACATGGCATAGGCTCAGAAATCCCAGTAGGGACTTTTTAATTGCCAGCAAGGAGCAACTGAGTACACAGTGTAGGATACGAATCTGGTATGCACTTCTGTTTGCATAGAAATCTATGCAGCTCTAGGGCCAAAAGTTGTTCTTCTGGCATTTAGGAAACAGGAGCATGAGGGATCTGAAGAATGTGCAAAATCTGTGATGTCTGTCAAGTAACAATAATAGAGTGGGCTACTGCTTGGTGTAAGGCCCATCACCCAACAACAGTGGTACCCACTCTTGGGTAACCTGGGTGTTCTTGGACTCCGAAACCCTGAAAAGCACAATTGGCAGTGAAGGTTTCTCAGAATTGCAATCCAGAAATATCAGAGTTACCCAAGGCTGAGAATCACTGATTTGCAAGATACACTTTGAAATCACACCTCCTCACTACTGTGCCCCAGGCAGGCTAAATACTGACTTAAACTTTAAGAACACTTTCAGAAATGTAACTTTGTGTCCGAAAAGCGAGGCCAAGCCAAACTACCATGATTCAGGGTGAGGAAACTATTTCAGGTGGTAGCTACTAGAAGATAGCTGGGGTATCCCACGCTAGTCCTCTTGAGCCATCGACTCCATTTGGATGACAGAGTACTTTTGCCACTTGATCTACCCTGGGCTCCTTAAACTAGCTTGCTTGGTCTAGTGTAGTAGAGGATGTGATCCTGGTAACTGCCAAACTAGTTGCTTCTCCCCCTCAACCTCAACAGATCCTTTGTAGCCTGATCATTCCCATACCTAAACCAGCCACTCTGAACATGCTGCATGAAAATGGCAATGGCGCCTGCTTGGGACCATCATTTACCTATATCAGCAAGATGTCTTGGGCTCGCCCCTGGAGAAACTGGTTCAATAAGTGCATGGGGACACTGGATGACCTCAAGGTTAGGCTACTCCAAACCAAAACCTCCCTCAGGCACATATTGTGTTCTGTTGTTGTTCAGTCGTTCAGTCGTGTCCGACTCTTCGTGACCCCATGGACCAGAGCTCGCCAGGCCTTCCTATACTGCACTGCCTCCCGGAGTTTTGTCAAATTCATTTTGGTTGCATCGATGACACCGCCCAACCATCTCATTCTCTGTCATCCTCTTTTCCTTTTGCCTTCGATTTTTCCCAACATCAGGGACTTTTCCAGGGAGTCCTCTCTTCTCATGAGGTGGCCAAAGTACTGGAGCCTCAGCTTCAAAATCTGTCCTTCCAGTGAACATTTTGGGTTGATTTCTTTCAGAATGGATAGGTTTGATCTCCTTGCAGTCCAGGGGACTCTCGAGACTCTCCTCCAGCACCACAGCTCAAAAGCATCAATTCTGCGGCGATCAGCCTTCTTTATAGTCCAACTCTCACTTCCATACATCACTACTGGAAAAACCATAGCTTTAACCATCCTGACCTTAGTTGGCAAGGTGATGTCTCTGCTCTTTAGGATGCTATCTAGGTTTGCCATTGCTTTCCTCCCAAGAAGCAGGCGTCTTTTTATTTTGTTGCTGCAGTCGCCATCTTAAAAGAACACCTCAAATTACATTTAAATATAATTATTCTTGTATTCTCGAAAGCTTTCACAGCCGGGATCTGATAGCTGTTGTGAGCTTTTTTGGCGCTGTTTGGCCGTGTTCTGGAAGTTTTCCTTTCTGATGTTTCGCCAGTCTCTGTGGCTGGCATCTTCAGAGGGAAAGGAGCTCAGGGAACTAGGAGTTCTCTCTGTGCTATGGGGTATAAAATGAGTGAGATTGTGGGGTTTTTAAGTTGTGGGAAAGGGGAAACTTGTTCTATTCAAGAGAATAGGTGTTGGTATTGTGATGTGGTGGGATTAAGAAGTTTCACTGCAATCAGAGAGGGTGGTGATCCTTCTCTGTGCTTGATGGGTGTCATTAGCTGTTCTATTGTGTGAAGTGATCACTGGTGCTTGTGGCTGGGTGGGAATCATTGAACTTTGGTCTTAATTTTCTGGGGGGCATTTGTCAGAACTACTTCCAGAGTGCTTTGTTTAAAAGCAACAGAAAATTTTCCCTGCCGTAGTGTTAGTGGCAATGAACACCCCCATATTATTGGGGTCTATATTGCTTGCAAGATTATTGACTCCAAGTCAATAAACTTGAAAGCAAGGAGGCAATGATCTTCTTCAAAATGACAAAACTTTTTGAGATATATACATAGACCAGAACTGGCTGTTTCTAGTGTGCCTTCATTGCTTGACTGCTGTAAGAATGAAATCTAGCCCTATGTATGGGCCTGTCCACACTGGTATATAGATATAATATATCAATAGCTGAAGGCTATTGGAGGGGAAAAACAAAACCTTTTCTGAAGTCTTTCTCCTTTAAGAGCCATCACACACTTTTCTGGCCCAGCAGTAGGGCATGCATTCTTTTTTGCATGCTCCTTAGCTGGGAAATAGCACCCGCCAGCAGCAGCAGCAGGTTCCAAGTTTGTGAGAGTCCAAGTTTGCGAGAGAAAGTAAAGGGAGAATGAGGCAAGGAAAGCAAGGAGAAGGGAAGGGAGGAAGCAGAAGGGGGGAAGCAGAATAGCACTATCAGAAGGAGAGAGGAGTGATGTTAAAATATATATTTTTCATCTGCAGATGATATGGGGAAGAGCTTAATTGACATCTGATCAGGCTACAAAGGGCCATTTGCTGTTCACATGGGAGGAGACTACCGCTCAGCGATCAACCTCGGCCCGTCCCGTTCGGCAGGCGCGAGCGCACTTGCTCCGGGTCGCCACTCCTCGGGAAGCCCGGAGGACGAAAACTCGGACCCGGGCTTTCTCTGTGGCGGCCCCCAGCCTCTGGAATACCATCCCCAGTGAAGTGCGCTCTGCAGAGTCCCTGCTGGCCTTCCGAAAGGCGCTGAAAACCCATCTTTTCAGGAGGCCTTTGGCGATGCTTAATTTGCCGTGTTTTTTGGGGGCCGCCATCGTAATCAGTTTTACCTCCATCACTAGTGAAGTGCTATTTGGTTTTAATATTGTATAGCGTGATTTAATTTGTCTTGTCTTGTTTTATTTTAATACTTTTTTTTCTTTTTTGTAACTTTGTCTAGCTATTGCAGCCTTGTGTAAGCCGCTTAGAGTACTCTGTAGATAAGCGGGATATAAATTTAATAAAATAAATAAATAAATGGCCCGTTGCTGATCCCCATGACCTCAGCAAACTCTTTGTAACCATGATCCACCCCAATGAACCACCCAAAACAGCCAGTCTGGACATGCACTACAGTAGGATCCCCCATATCCACAGGGGATTGGGTGCCCTGTGGATACTGAAATCTGCAGATAATAGCGAATGCTAAATATATTATATGAAAAAGGGGGAACCCCAAGAAATAATATGGTCAGGGCACAGATACATGAATATGCAGATATGGGGGTCCTATGTTTCTCAGTTGCTACATCCGACAAAGTATTTTGGGGGATAAGTTTTGAGTGGTGGTGAATTTTTATTTATCCTTAGTTTTCATTTATCAGCTATAGATTTCTTCATGGGAAAGTGCCTCTCTTTGTCTGGTTTATCTTATCATCTTTCCTTTTCCTTGAGCTGATTCTTTAATGATCCACATTAGGACCACATTCTTTTAATGATGAACCATTTTAGGGTCTCAGACATTTGATGACGATGCCTCACACTGTCTGCTAGCACAGTGGCTTTGATTGTCTTTGCTGGCTAGTCAGCCTTTTAAAATCTCCCAAAAGTGTTTCCCCACCCTACACATGTTTATGTAAGTGGGAGCAAGGGAGGTTTATCTCCTTCTTTATCATTAAACATAAAGAATTAAAGCCAGGGTGGCTCAGTAGACATAGTTTCTCTTGTCAGCTTTATTTCCAGAAGGAGGGGGAATTATTCAGACTTTTTTGCCCCCATCCATTTCTAAAAAAGGTAAGGAAAATGTCTAATGGAGTAATGAGGAAGAATTCTTCAAAAATATTTGTCACCTGATTAAAAGCTGCGCTGGGACGCGCTAAAGTGGGCGGGGTCGCACTTAATTTCCTCTTAACTCCGGAGCTGGTGGGTAAACATTTTTAATCTCCGGAGCTGGGAGCTTTGCTTTAGGGGTCTGAAATGGCTTTGGTTGATGATTTCTAAGCTGTGGCCCATTATCTCCACTGGGATTTTGAAGCAGAGCTAGCTGGTCGGCATAAATGGCCCATGGCCAGGGTAGCCTCTCCAAATACTGCAGCCAAGGCAATGCCTCTGCTAGTCTGATGTGTAAAACTTGTGATCACTGTCATCTTGCCAGCTGTGCATTAGATTTGCTACTGGTTTCTTGAAGTTTACACTCTGATACAGGCTCAGTTTATCACCATTCCTGCCTCCTGGTGCAGCCTACCTCTTTGCCTCCACTGCTCTACCCACTTTGCTGCTTTGCCTTACCAGTGTCAGTTTTTTTAAAAAAGGTAAAGGTTCCCCTTGCTAGTTGTGTCCAACTCTAGGGGCGGTGCTCATCTCCATATTCAAGCTGAAAGAGCCTGTGTTGTTCAAGTCCATGACCACGTGTCCGGCATGGCTGCAAGGAAAGCCTGCCTTACCTTCCCGCTTTGTACGGCGGTATCTATTTATCTACTTGTATTTACATGCTTTTGAACTGCTGGGTTGGCAGGAGCTGGGGTTATCAGCGGGAGATCGCTCCGCTGTGTGGCATCCGGAATTCGAACCACAGAGCTGCCGACTTTGCAGCCGACAGTTTTTGGAAGCCTTAATCCACTGAGCCACCATGCCCCACTGTCAGTAGGCACCTGTTATTTCTGTCTGTCTCAGAAACAAAGGTTTATGTTCATCTTATTGTTTGCCATTCCATTATAACTATTGTTTTAAATATTCTTTAATATTTTTATATCTGGCTGTTTCTGATGTATGTGCTCTTGCGGTTCCAGAAAACGGGGCGTGCTAGCCTTCCGACATGTACAATCAGATTGTCCAGCAGGTGTAAAGTTAACTCCCCTAAGTCAAGCCCTTTGTCCTGCTATAGGTTCAGGCCAGAATCCTATTATTGTTTACTTCCAAATATTATTATTATTTATTATTTGTTTATATAACTTGTATGCCGCCCACTACCCAAAGGTCTCTGGATGGCTCACAATCAAAGTAAACAATTCAGATAATTAAAACATCAAATTGCAATAAAATTAAAACAATAAAACATTTAAATACAATAAATACAATATATTAAAATACAACACTAAAATCGCCATCAGGACCCACAATAATCAGTTAAAGGACTTTTGGAATAGGAATGTTTTAACCTGGTGCCGGAATGTTGGTGCCAGGTGGGTCTCGCTTGGGAGGGCATTCCACAATCTGGGGGCAGCTGCCGAAAAGGCCCTGTTCCTACAAGCCATCCTTTTCACCTCCTTGAGGGATGGCTCTTTCAGGAGGGCCCTCTGGCTAGATCTTAATTGTCGGGTAGGTTCATATGGAAGGAGACGGTCCTTCAGGTATCTAAGTGTGTCTATATTGCTATTTTGGCTGCCTGATCATATATCCAGTTGCACAGTGAAGATGCACCCTTCTGGCAAATTGCATGAAATACACCTCTGCTTTCTGATCTCAGTGTTAAAATAGGGGTTTTGTTCCTGGATACATTTCATGCCTAAAAAGTTTTCTTGCCTTCGTCCACACTATCCATTCCACTATTATTGCTGCACAGGAGTATATGGCGCTGATCTTCTGCTGGCACAGCAATTCAACACTCTATAAACCAATTCTGAAAGTGGGGACAGCCGAACAAAAGATTACAGTTTTGAAACTGGGCTTCATATCAGCACTAAATGTGGCAAATGTGCAGCAGACAGTCTGCTCTTGCACTTGGCCAAATTTGGAGAAGGTTGAGCAAAGAGGTTTCAAGTTATTTAAAAAGACCCTCTTGTGTTCACTGCCATTCACAACCAACCCTGACAATTGCTTTGTATTTGAATGTTAAGTGGTTGACTGATCCATGAAGATTCTGTCATCCAGGTGAGGTTTTCTGGAAGTTGAGTCATGGCAACTAGACTTTTTGTCTTGGTTGACTGATGGCGGGGGAGGAAGCTTGGGTATTTCCCCTTGCTTTGTGTCTCTCTGTGAATGGTCGTGAGCACAAAAAGGTGTCCTGTCCACCATCCTGACTTCTCCCAACATTCAGGCTACCCTCTGATAGGTAAAGCTTGGCATTCTTTTTCATGCAGGCAATGTTTCCAAGACATTCAGGGTCATTTCCTCCATTTTGATAGGGATGTAAGCCTCCTCATTCTTTTTCATGTAAAGATAGCCTCCTCTTTTCTTCCTGCCCATCATTTTCTCCATTGCCTCTCCTCTCCTCACAGCTGCAAATGCACTGCTCTCATGCTTTATGGCAGAAAAATACATTACCGTAGTCATGGGAGCCACGTTCTGAATCTCAGTGAAGGTGGAGATAGGCTACTATTCAAGTGACTGCTAATGCTCGAAAGGTCACAAGCCGCAGTACGTTGGCAGTCCCCTGTGTATATAAAAACTAGCAAAATGAAAACAAATACCTTTCCTAAAATCCAGGTCTCTTCTAGATACTTGTTAGTATCCATGACATGTTGGCTGACTGGCACAGGCAGGGTATCTGTTGGATCAGATCTCCCAGAGGTCAGCTTTGTCCCGTCCAACCAGAGCCTCGCTCTCCCTGTCACTCTGTGTGGCCACTGAGGGAGGCCTGAAGGGTCGCTACCCAGAAATGGGCCTTCTCAGTAGCCGCCCCGGCACTTTGGAGCACTCTGCCAACGGAGATAAGGCTGGCGGAGTTGTTTAAAGGTTTATGGGTAATGTTTTAATTTGCTGTTCCCGCAGGAAAATCAGGGCGGTTAATAAGTGTCTGTCTGTCTATCTGTCTATCTATCTATCTCTACAGCTATATCTATATCGATAGATAGATAGATAGATAGATAGATAGATAGATAGATAGATAGATAGATAGATAGATAGATAGATAGATAGATAGATAGATAGATAGATAGATAGATAGAGATCCCTGAAGACAGTCGTGCAGGCCCTTGTGATGTCACGGATTGATCACTGCAACGCACTCTATGTGGGGTTGCCCTTGACCCTTGTCCGGAGACTTCAACGGGTGCAAAATGCAGCAGCCAGACTGGTGGTGGGTGCTCGCAGATACGACCACATCACCCCAGTTCTGGCTCGCCTGCATTGGCTACCCGTGGCCCTCCGGATAAGGTTCAAGGTCCTGGTTTTGGTTTTCAAAACCCTCCACAGCTTGGGTTCTGAATACCTGTCGGAGCGTATCTCCCAGAGGTCAACTGAGGCCAGACTCACACGGATGTCGCAGGCACGCTCACTCAGGGTGCCCTCTCCGAGGGAGGCGCGGAGGTCTGCCACATGCAGCCGCACCTTCTCAGTGGTGGGCCCATCATTTTGGAACCGTCTCCCGAGTGAGCTGCGCCTTGCACAGTCCCTGCCTGCCTTCAAAAAGGCTTTGAAAACTCTGCTTTTTGAGGAGGCATATGGCGACCTACTTTAATCTTTTGTTGTTGTTGTTGTTCGCCTCCGATGTATCTTGCCTGGGGTTTTGTCCTTAACTGTTTTTGTAGTTCTGTATACTTTTTTTACCTGTTAATCGCCCAGAGTTCCAACTCGGAAGATGGCGCGGTATAGAAATGATACAAATAAATAAATAAATAAATATCGATCAGTCGATCGATCTATAAGGTGGCAGTCTCGTGAAGGGGCAGAAAGGGCTGTACAAAAAGAAATCAGTAGTGGAATATCACACTGCTTTCAGCAAGCCTCAGCATCCAAGCAAACTCCCACAAGTGGATTTGCTTGTTTTGTGGATTTATATTAACTTTTTACATGGGGAAGCATACTCAAATAGCACTTCCATCCTTACAGTCTCAAGGTAGTAGAACCCATTCTGCATCACCTTAGGAAGCTTCCGCCTCATTCTTCTGCATACACAAAGCTTGGAAGAGCGGGGGGGGAGGGGGAATTGGGCCATGCCACTCAGCCACGATGGATCTGGGAGGTCCTGGGAGTTGTGTTCCTTAAAAGTAGCTTCACTCAATAACTATGGACAGTTTGCTTGTTTGTTTTGTAAGATCACTCTTTATAGTTAGGATTCTTCTGTTGAGGTTTTTACAACCTGGCATGCTGCCTGGAGAAGGTGCAGCCAGGAGGGGCCTTTCGGGGCTGAAGTGACTTTCATTCTTGTACTGGCAGAGCAAATCAACGTTCTATAAAGCAATTCTAAAAGTGGACACAGCTGAACAAAAGATAACAATTTTTAAACTGGGGTTCATATCTACCACTAACCAATTGTTCCCTCCTCCCTATGAATTTAAAGAGCCCTGCTTCTCTGCTCAGTACTTTTCCCCTCCCTTTGTCTGTTGCTGCATCAGTCAGTCATGTTTGTC
The DNA here is from genome assembly GCA_029282475.1 of Phrynocephalus forsythii. Classification (NCBI taxonomy): domain Eukaryota; kingdom Metazoa; phylum Chordata; class Lepidosauria; order Squamata; family Agamidae; genus Phrynocephalus; species Phrynocephalus forsythii. Next base: position 13,123,666 of record JAPFRF010000008.1, on the reverse strand, counting down.
AGCTTGATGGTTGCTCTGTTTACAATGGTGAGTAAAGGAAATGGTTGTTGTTGTTTTTCTACTGTTAATGCCTCCGAGTGAGTGTCGCAATCTTGGGTACTGACGTTGCCACCTTTTTAAAGTTACTTCTGTTAATAAAGCATTGGAGTCTCATACATATGTTTATAGTAAAAATACATAAAAGAAGTTTATTATATAAAAGTGTTTTCTAGTAAAGTGATTTTAACTAGTATTAAAATAAATAAATAAATAAATAAATACAACAAAATAAATTCATTTAAATTTTTCTTTGCATTTAGTTGACTTGTTTTTATATATTTATAAGTATAGAGATATAATCAAACAATATTCTAGTAAACTAATACTACAAGTCCCTCTCTCCCTAGATCAGTGATGGTGAACCTTTTTAGAGACCGAGTGGCCAAACTGCAATTCAAAACCCACCAATTTTTTGCAAAGTGCCAATACAGCAATTTAACCTGCATATAGATGGCTGTGAAGGGGTGATGTTGAATGCCCATAAAAAGGGCTCCGAGTGCCACCTTTGGCACCCATGCCATAGGTTTGCCAACACTGCTCTAGATGTCACAGGAACATTCAACAGTACCCTCAAACCTCCTATCTCTCTTCACACCCCTCACACACAAACAATTTTGTACACACAGAGAGGGGGGCTGTGCCCTCAAACCATCCTATTGGTTAAATTTGGCATTTAATTTATTTATTTATTTATTTATTTATTTATTTATTTATTTATTTTTACAACTTATATGCCGCCCACTACCCAAAGGTCTCTGGGCGGCTTACAATCAAGGAATTAAAACAGTTAAAAACATCAAACAACAATAAATAATTAAAACAACAATAAAAAACTTATATTATTCATGAGCTAAACCAACAATTTGCTACAGTGAGTTACTGGGGCTTGTAAGTGCCAGTAAATGAGAAAGGGGTGGTCTACTCTATGGAACTTGAAGCTGTTCTGCATGGTGAATCTGTGCACTTCTGCTGCACAGCTAGAGAAATTTAACTAGACATTCAAAACTGCAACATCAGCTGCGACAAAAATGGGGTGGGTGGGTGAGGTTCACAGGTAGCCACTGATACCCTTCATTCAAGAATTACAAATAACAAGGGCAGCCGAGAGAGATTTCACTGTAGAGGAAAGAGATTATAGATTATTGACTTTCAGGAATCCATTTTCATATGGTCTCTTGGATTTACTTGCTATATCAGTTTCCTTAGAGCTGGGCAGTCAACATGAATAACAAACTCTAAGAAGAGAATGATGGGCTAATACGAACATTCTTTATTCATATTCCACTAGTGGCTTTTGCTGTGAGGAGATGATGCCTAGGTGTCCTTCCTTCCATCCACTTTCATTCTTTTTCTTTTTTATAAACTGAAGGAAAGATAATAGGGCCAACACCTTATTATTTTAAAGGTTTCTCTGGAGATGTCAAGGAAAAAATGAAAATGTCAAAAATGGGTTGATATACTGTATTACTTACAGGCCGTTTGGCTGAGGGAAAACTGACCAAGTGATTTACTGAAGGCATTTACAGGACAGTCTTTCGATTACAGGGAAGATGAAAAATAAATGAAAATCTATTTTGTGTTTACTTTAGTGCAGCCGTTTAAGAGTAGCAGGAGGGAGCCTTGCGAGTTGACAGATCTGATATTCGTGGTGGAATCTGACTTGCCTATAGCTCTTAATTCAAAGCTTACTCTGAATACAGATATCAACCATTGGTATCATCACTGGAAACCTGAAACATTTTATTTCTATTTTTCCCTGTTAACGATTCATTTCGTATGGAGAATTCATCTATCTATCTATCTATCGATCGATCGATCGATCATTTATTTTATTTATTTTAGAATATTTTTACCCCACCTTTCTCCTTGGAAAACAACCCAAGGTGGCTTACAATAATGAAGGATAACATACAGTCCAGTACAATTAAGACATGTTCAAGTATTTGAGAACAAGGAATTGAGGCACATCTCGTGGCGCAGTGGTTAAACGCCTGTACTGCAGGTAAAACTGTGCTCACGACCTGGGGTTCAATCCCAGGTAGAAGGCTCAAGGTTCCCTCAGCCTTCCATCCTTCCGAGGTCGGTAAAATGAGTACCCAGCTTGCTGGGGGGGCAATGTGTAGCCTGCACACTGTAATTAAAAAATTGTAAACCGCACAGAGACTACTTAAAGTGGTATGGGGTGGTATATAATCAGAACACTTAAGCAGAACACTTTTACAGCATTAATAGACAAACATTACATTAAAGCAACACGGTTTCTATCTATCTATCTATCTATCTATCTATCTATCTATCTATCTATCTATCTATCTATCTATCTATCTATCTATCTAAGAGATTGCAGCATGCAGTAGTACAATTTTCAGTAGTACAATTTGTTAAGTAACGAAACAGCAAAACGGTGTTTTGTTTTTCATTTGGTACCTATCTCTACTACAAAGTACAAAAAGGAGCTATTCATGGGGAAACAGAGAAGTTTTTTCAATAAATATGTGGGGTGGGTGGAGTGAAGGACTTATGTGATCCATGAATAGGTATATGACAGCCATGTCCAAAGTCCGGCCCAGGGGCCAAATCTGGCCTGCCAGGCCATTTTGATTGGCCCACAGATGGCTGGCCCTCCCCTCTCCCCTCCCTCCCCATGCTTTAATAAACCATGAAGGGTGCAAGAAGCCATGGTCAGGCACTGGAGGGAAGGACTTCAGAAGGCGGCCAGTAGCCGATCCGGGTGCAAGCAGTGGGAAGTGGCTGCGGGACCCCCATCTGGACAGACACATGACCATGGGGGATCCTCCCACTGCCGCCATTCCAAGCCTCACCGGGTCCCTCCTGGCTGCAGCCTGCCCACCCACTGGAGGATCTGCTGCTGCCGCTGCTAAAGCCACCACCAGAGAGCACACAGCCAGGGGACCCCAGGCCTCGAAGAGCCCCATCAGCCTGCCATCTGCTCAATGGTGAGCCAGTGGAGTAGCTTCGGCGGCAGCTCCAGGAGCTCCAGAGGCAGGCCTAGGCCAGCCTGTTGGCCACTCACCCTCTCCCACTAGCTGGCAGGCCTGGCACCACCACCGCAATGGCACTGCCAATGCCTGGTGAGAGCTGCTTATTTTTATCTTTGCATTCCCCGCCCCCCCCCCAATTGCATTTTTGGCAGGAAAAAGCTATGGTAGTCTTGCTGATTTCTTTTGTCCATGTTTGCATTGCACTGCAGGGAGGTGTGTGGGGGGGTCCAGCACTGCATGCCTTTAAAGTGCACTTCATAAGAGATCTGAAACCCCTAGTTTTTTTTCCTGTAGAACAGGGGTGTCCAAACTTTTTGTAATGAGGGGTCAGTAGGTATGGCTTGCAAGGGGTCAGTGGGGGGGGGCTCGTAGTGGGGGGGCAGGGTCGGGGGCAGCCCCCCCACATTTTCAGACACCATGACACCATATCTGGCCCTCCTTACAAAAAGTTTGGACACCCCTGGTATATGTTGTTCCTTGTTACCCAATTCTGCTCTAGAGCACATACCTCTGTTGCAGTATACTATATGTATCCAGTTGAGAGGTCTATTATTTCTTTACAACTTCCACAAGAGTGGAGGTGAAAAGCACAGGCTTTTTTTCCCCTATGAAAAGAACCTGATAAGAATTTAATAAAATTATGGATGATATAGAGAAAATGAACAGAGGTAAATTTTCTATCTCCTTTTTAATACTAGAAGTCAGGTTCACACAATTTAAATGATTTGGCCGTCGGAATAGTCTGTCTTAATGGAGAAATAATTTAAAAAACTTACTGCCACAAGATTTGACTTTTATGTGCAGAACATGAGCTTCTTATGTGCAGAAAATCCATATGGAATCAAGAGGTCCCAAGACCAGCTGACCTTGATGGTTTTAAAAGGGTGTTAGATTAAAGGTGAAAAGTCTGTCAATATGTATTAATAATTATAGCTGAATGGAGTCTTCCTGCTGACAGGCCCTAATGCCAGCAATTACAAGTTGCTAGGAGAAGCTGGGAACAATACTGGATCTGTTGTGTCAATGGAAGGCTTCCTAGAAGCCCCTGATGGGCCATTAATGGAAACTGATTGGTGGACTCTGTCATCTCTTGGTCTGGTCCACTTTTCCTACTAGAGATGGGCCCAAATCAAAAAAATGGTGTTTCGGTTTTTCGTTTGTCGTTGAGAGGTCCATTTCGTTTTGTTTCCATTTTTCGTGAATTTTTGGAAAAATTTCATTTTCGTTTTTCTTTTTTTCATTTCTACCCGCTTTTTGCACAATTTTTAAAGCATTTCCATGTGGGGGCATCCCCCAATGCCCCAGACCAGAGGGAAAACACTAAAAATTGATGCTGGCAGAGACACAGTATAGACTAGGTACGCAGGGAGGCTGCAAAGGCAGCGGCGGGCGTTTCCCAGGGTGCAAGGCAGCCGCAGAGTGACTGCACTGTGGGGCAGGGGAGGGTACTCACCGAGAGGTACGCACACACACACACTGCCAGGACCCTGCCTGTCATAGAACCTGAATGTGAAGGGTTAAATGCTGAAGAACAGCAGGAGGAGCCTTGCAGTTCAACTCAGCAGGCAGCTGAGTCTGAGGACGCAGCTGAGGGCACATCTCCTCCTCCTGAGGGCTAGGAACAGGATCCTGCAAAGAAGAACTAACAGGAGAGCCAGGGAAAGGATCTTTAATGATAAGCGTAGAATTAGATCTGAAAGCCCTGAGTTCTAGCAGGAGCCTTGCCAGAGATATGGGTGTGTTCCCTGGTTTAGGATAAAGCTAGCAAGTTTACCCTGAAACCTCGGTGGGAGCAACGCGTCACTTACCTTGTCACCACGTTCCTGTGTGTATCCAGACTCTGTTTCCTGACCTTGGACCGGCTTTCTGATTATGGCGTTATCTGTTTCCTGACCTTGGACCGGCTTTCTGACTACGACGTTTCTCTGTACCGTTGAACTTGGCATTTGGCTCTGTAAGGTATTTTGGCTTTGATTCGGACTGTACTTTGTTCGTTATCTGGATTACAACTAAAGTTCCTGGCAAAGAACTGAACTTGGCTTGCTGTGTATTCTGTGTGCGGGGCTTGACAGTTTGCTCCCACCCACCAAACTTATTCAAGCAGAATGGAGAAGGAGGGGGCTGTTGGAATGACTCCACTGGAAGCTTTGCAAAACCAAGTACTGTTTTTGTCTCAAGCAATTGTTCAATTGCAGCAAGCTCCAGCATCATTACAGTCTCGTTGCCCTTTGCTGCCTCCTGACCGGTTTGAAGTCAAGTTAGAGGAATTCCCTGCATTCTTGGCTCAATGCAAGCTGTTCATTGAGGTGCGGGCTCAAGAATTTCCTACTGAGAGGTCTAAGGTCTGTTTCATTATCAGTTTATTAAAAGGACAGGCAGCTAAATGGGCGACTCCTTTACTCCTCAGTGCTTCACCTTTGTTGGATAATTACCAGGCTTTTCTGAACCATATTTCTTCAGCCTTTCAGAATCCCGTGGAGGCTGCTACCGCCAACAGGAGACTCAGAGCCTTGAAACAGGGCAAAGACTCAGTGTTTAATTACACTACTGCATTTCGTTTGATAGCTCAGGATTTGCAGTGGAACGAGCCGGCACTGATTTCTCAATATATGGAAGGTTTGGCAGATGAAGTGCTGGATGAACTCTGTAGGGTAGAACAACCAAACACATTGCAGGAGCTCATTACTCTGTGTTTGAGAATTGATGGACACCTGGAAAGCCGTCGTCTCTCCCGAGGCCAGACCTGCAACCAGCAACCTCTGCCAGCTGTGTCTCATCTGCAATCCCGGGAGGCTCGTGAAGTAGATCCAGAACCTATGCAACTGGGAGCTGCTCGACCACGCCTTACCCCGGAGGAAAAGGCAAGATGACGCTTTCATCATCTCTGCCTGTACTGTGGGGGAGGAGGACATTTTGCTTCTAATTGCCCTTTGAAGCGTTCCTCAATTAGAGCTGCTATCTCTCCAGCAGTAAAAGGGCAGCTCCATCCTTGAAGGAACCTCGAGGAATGGAGCATACCGAAAGGTTCCCAGGTAATACTATTACACCTCAAGGACCTTTTCTGCTACTTGTGACTTTAGGGCTCCCTGATGGTCGGGAGATTCTGGTATATGCTATGGTAGATTCTGGGGCAGCTCATTGTTTTGTGGATGCTGGGTTTGTGCGGTACCATCGGATTCCAGTACAAAATAAGGACACCCCTTTGCTGGTGGAATCCATTGAGGGTCGGTTACTTCGTTCTGGGCCGGTAGCTCAGGAAACCTGTCCCCTTACCCTTCAGGTAATGGATTATAATGAGCAGATTAGCTTTAATGTAACCCGTATGCCCCAGTTTCCTCTTGTTTTGGGACTTTCCTGGTTGTGAGCTCATAATCCACTGGTGGACTGGGTGCAAGGGGAATTATATTTCAAGGTCCCTTGTTCAAAGCAACATTCCTCCACTATCCTGGCATCTGCTCATGATACATCTGACCCTGTCTTGCCCCAGGCATATCAAGACTTTGCCGATGTATTTGAAGAAAAGGGGGCTGACAAGCTACCTCCACATTGACCCTATGACTGTGCCATTGATTTGATTCCTGGGGCACCTCTTCCTGTAGCACGAGTCTATCCCATGTCTGAACCTGAATTAGAAGCATTAAGGGCTTTTCTAGATAAAAATCTTCAACATGGATTCATACGCCCTTCCAAATCACCATTGTCGGCACCAGTGATATTTGTCAAGAAGAAGGGAGGGGAGCTTCGTCCTTGTAATGATTATAGGGCACTCAACAAGATCACTATTAGGGACCGGTACCCTTTACCTTTAATCTCTGAACTTTTGGACCGGTTAAAAGGGGCTAAGTGTTATACTAAGCTGGACCTTCGGGGGCGTATAATTTGGTACGTATCCGCAAAGGAGATGAGTGGAAAACTGCATTCCAGACCTGGTACGACCAATATGAACATTTAGTAATGCCTTTTGGTCTGACCAATGCACCCAGTGTGTTTTAGCGGATGATGAATGACATTTTCCAGGATCTCCTAGATCGTTGTGTGGTTGTGTATTTAGATGACATTCTGATTTATTTATTTGACCCATTATACTTATATCCCGCTCCAACGAGGATGAGGCGGCTTTTCCTCAGTTCCTGGACAGCCGGAAGAGACTATCCAGAGGACAATGAAGGCGGGCGGGCGCACTTCAGAGGGGGAAGTCACTCCACTGCCGCCTCAGGAGGTGGATGCTGCTGGCGGGCGGGTGCAGCCCAAAGGAGTTGAAGGCCTTTCCACCTCGGAGAGTCTCCATCTTGGGACGATCAATTTGAAGCTCTTTCCCCAGCACACCGCGCCACAGTCCACCGTTGTAGCCTCGAAGAAATGGTTCGTTGCGGGCGGGCAGGCGCTCCCGGTCGGAAGTCATGGCCTCTCCAAGATCAGCCACATGTTGATGAGCAGGCTGCGTTGAGAAGCTCATTGTGCTAGCCTTCTATCTTCCGCCACCCCGAGAGATGCCATCTTAGACTTAGACCTATATTGGCTCCTTGTGGGTGTCGCGATCCTTCCATCGCCATCCCCAGAAAGGATGAGGCAGCTCTCCTAGCCGAGAACTGGGGCCGCTACCTGTTTGACGCTGCTGCTGCCGAGGACTGTGCGACACGGTCTCCTGGAGGGTCTCTGGGTGGTTCTGTGGGACCCTGGGTGGTTCTTAGCCCTTAATGCCCAGCGTTACCAGCTGACCCCGTCCCGCTCTCCCACTTTCCTCCCCCTTCTGGTATTTCCACTCTGCCCTGGTTTGTGCCCTATCTTTGCTTTCACCCCTTCCTCTTTTTTATAGCTTTTTTTGTTGTATTTTTATTCAGTTGTATCCTTGCACTTTCTCAGTGCCTTTGTTATTGCTAATTTGTATTACTTTTTGATTGTTTTCTATTTGCTCCTTTGCTCCCCTCCTTTTTTTTTTTTTGATAACTAGGCCACCATGTCGGCAGGGACTCATATCTCAGTGGTGTCTGGCCCTGGGAGGTGAGCTTGGACAGAGGGATCGAATCACATAGAGATGAACCAGGGTCCAGCATTTAATGCCTGTCCCCGAATCTGATCCCCTCGTCCCACCGCCATCTACCTGGGTGCCATCCCGCCAGCGCCTCCGATCTGACCTGCCTGCTGATCAACGCCAGGTCGGTGCACAATGGGAGACCCCGCTCATCCTCGATTCTATCCTGGATGAGCGCGATATAATAGCGTGTATCACCGAGACTTGGGTGGAATGCGGAGGGCGGGGCTTCCTCTCTCTCCCAGGCCCACCTGGGTTTCAGGTTCAGTGGGCAGGCAGATCGGAGGGTAGGGGGTGGGGTGGCCATCGTTTTCAAAGGGCATCCCTTTGCGTTAGAAGGTCCGCGACAGATGGTGTGCTCTGGGGTGGAATGCCTCCATCTATCTGTGGGTCAAAGAGATAAGTTTGGCATTGTGCTGGTGTATTCTATCTCCCCCAGATCAAAAACGCAATCCCTACCAGAGATCGCTGAGTTCATCTCGGAGCTTTGTAAGATCCCCCGCCTTTTAATGGTAGGGGACCTCAATTATCCCCGCCGAGGGGGCCAATCTCTGGTGCGGCTCTGGAATTCATGGAATCCATGACTTCCATGAACTTATCTCAGCATGTTTCATGCCCCACCCATAGAGCTGGCCAACCCTAGACCTGGTCTTTTCCTCCATGTCTCAGGATTCGTGTCTGGGGTTGTCACATTTTGCCCCTGCCCGTGTCATGGTCAGACCATTACCTGCTAAAATTTTTCATGCTGTCGGAGGAAGAGTGTCACCCCAGACATAAAAACCCTTGATTTCTGGGCAAACTTCCCTCAGATCCTGGACCCTGCAAGGTTTAACTGGAGGCCTTCGGGTTAGCTTTCTGGCGGCCTGGCAGAGTCCATTGACACCCTGGTGGAAAGGTGGTATAATGGGCTCCACAAGGGCGATAGAAAGAAAGAAGAGCTCATTTAACCTACGAGAGGACACTCCTCCCGTGGTTTACGGAGGAGCTGAGAGTCGATGAAGCAAGAACGAGGAGACTGGAGGTCATATGGAGGGCAAGCCGGATGGAAGTAAATAGGGCTGCTCTTAAACAGCTGACAAAAGAAATCTTCGCAAAGATCAGGGGGACGCAAAGAAGATCTTATGCCTCCCTGAGAATTGGCGAGGCCTCGAACCGCCAGGCAGAAAAGCTCCGGGTGGTTAGGGACCTCTCCAATCCCAGTCAGCTGAGGCCTCCTCCTGGTGATTTCACTAGTGAGCAATTTGCAGCCCATTTTAGATCAAAAATTGAGGCCATCCGCTCCGACTTGCCCCCAGTTGCTCTAGTCCATCCTTTGGGTCCTCTGGTGCCTCACCCCTCCGTTCTCCACTCCTGGATGAGTTCAAATACAGTTTCTTCTGAGGAGGCCTTTAGAGCTAATTGATAAATTGAGGATTAACAAGACCCTTGCCCAGCCTGGCTTATCAAATCTGCCAGGGAACTGAACATGCCAGAGTTGGTCTCTTCCATCGCCAATATGCCTCCTTTCGGGAGGGCTGTTTCCGGAGGACTTGAAGGAGACTGTGGAAAACCCACACTTTTTAAAAAACCTGGCTTGGCGACGGACGATCTTTCCAGGCCCGATTAGCCATTGTTCCCTTCCTGGGCAAGGTGGTGGAAGTGGCTGCTGTCCGGCTCCAGTCATAAAACTGGAGATAAAACAAATCCTGGATCCCTTCCAGTCTGGATTCAGGCCTCTTCGCGGGAAATCGAGACCGCCCTGGTCGCTCTGCAGGATGACCTCCTCAGGGAGGCCGATTTGGGTGAACCCTGCTATAGTCCTCCTGGACCTCTCAGCAGCCTTTGATACTGTCCCTCACGGTAACCTTCTGGCCCGGCTGCTGAGTGGGGGGATAAGAGGTCAGGCCTTGGCCTGGCTCCGTTCCTTCCTCCGATCCCGGACTCAAAGGGTTCAGCTGGGGGATGTTTTGTCGGCTGGAGAGGACTCTCCCTTGTGGGGTGCCCCAGGGATCGGCAATCTCCCCGTGCTGTTCAATGTTTATAAGGACCTGGGGAGGTCACAGGGATATACAGTTCGCTGTCATCAGTTTGCTGATGACACGCTTTTCCAGCTAAAAACTATATCTCCTTTCTCTCCAAACTGCAGAGGAGGCTGGAAATGGCAAATGCTCCCTTGATCTGTGCCTGGAGGCCGGGGCAAAAAATGGACCAGAGATAACTCATGGGCTCTGAGTTTAATCCGGAGAAGACGGAGGTTCTGTTCTTTGGGGGCGCAGCTCATCTCCATGAATGGCCCCCTCCCTAGTCTGGGGGTATTTCCTCCAGCCTACAGACAGGGCCAGGAATCTGGGCGTAAAACAGCCAACATTATAATGCCTCTCCCTGGAAGCCCAGGTGATGGCCGTCTGGAGTATTGTGTACAATTCCATCTCCGCAGGATCGCCCAGATCCATCAGTGGAACTGGATGAGTCCTCCCTGAGGACAGTGATTACTGGCCCTGGTGGTCTCGAGGATCGAGAAAGGCTAAAACAATGCCCCTCTTTTGGGGCTGCCCTTGACCCTGGTCCGGAGGTTGCAGCGGGTGCAAAATAATGCAGGCCATGGCCAAAGTGGATGGGGGTGCTCTTCTCCCTCTCTCAAAATACAGAACTAGTCCTGGTCCGCCTGCATTGGCTCTGGGAGCCTTCCGGAAAAGGTTCAGGGTCCTGGTCTTGGTTTTCAAGGCCCTCCACGGCTTGGATGACCAGGATCTGGCGGAGCGCATCTCCCAGAGGGCATCCGGATCAGACCCACGAGATCATCCATCAGGCGCGCTCCATGATGAGAGTGGCCACACCCAGGGAGGCGCGGGTACTTCAAGGGCCAGATGCCGCGCCTTCTCTGTGACAGGGGCCTAGCTCTGGAACCATCTGCCGCCTGAGCTGCGCCTGCTGGAGTCCCTGCCTGCCTTTAAGAGGGCTGGAAAGACCTTCCTCTTTAAAGATGCATATGGTGACCTTGTTTCTTAGTCCCTTTTCTTATTTCCTGGCCCTATTGTTTGCCGCATCTTGCCCCCGACAGATGCCTGGTGGCTCGGTTAAAACAAAACAGTTAGCTTTTCCTGCAAATTTATAAAATCAGCCGGCCTCAGAGAGTTCCCGTCCCAAGATGGAGCGGGATATAAGTATTTAAATAAATAAATAAATAAATAAATGTTAAAGATGTTCGTCAGGTATTGCAGCGTCTCCGGGAAAACGGACTCTATGCTAAACTGGAAAAATGTGAGTTCAACATTGAAGAGGGTGAATACCTGTGGCATATCATTTCTCCCCAGGGAATCCGCATGGACCCCAAGAAAGTAGAGGCGGTGTTGTCATGGCAGCGACCACAAAATCGTAAGGACTTGCAGCGGTTCCTTGGCTTCGCTAACTACTATCGTCAGTTCTTTCCTGCTTACGCTGACATTGCTGCACCTTTAAACCGTCTCCTCTGTCCCAAAGAGCCTTTCCGGTGGACTCCGGAAGCAGAGAAGGCTTTCTCTACCTTGAAGACCCGCTTCACTTCGGAGCCTATACTTCGCTACCCTGATCCACAACTGCCGTTCATAGTGGAGGCTCTAGTGTTGCCCTGGGAGCAGTATTATCTCAACAAGAGGATCCCTCCCAAATCCCACATCCCTGTGCCTTCTACTCTCAGCAATTAAAACCTGCAGAAAAGAATTATACGATTTGGGAGCATGAACTGTTGGCCATCAAAACAGCTTTTGATGTATGGAGGCATTACCTTGAGGGAGCTCGACACCCTGTGCAAGTGCTAACTGATCACAGAAACCTGGAACATTTACAAACAGCTCGGCGATTGTCTCAGCGACAAATCCGGTGGTCTTTATTCTTTTCCCGGTTTGATTTTTGTATCAAGTATATTCCTGAAGCTCAGAATAAGAAAGCTGATGCATTATCTAGAAAACCTGAATATGCAGCACCAGTGAAAGAGACCTTAGTGGCACCCATCTTGCCTCCCTCCGTGTTCGCAGCCACAAGTCCGTGTCCCAGCTTGGCAGAGGAAATCCGGGAGTCTCAAGCTCAAGATCCATGGACTCAGCAATGTCTTCAAGAATTTCAAAATGGGGAGCATGGAGAGTTTTCTGCACAACAAGGGTTACTACTACATCGAGGAAGGTTATATGTTCCTGCTGGTCCCCTTCGTAATCAGGTATTGCATCTTTCTCATGATTCTTTACCTGCTGGACACTTTGGACTTTATAAAACCCTGCATCTTCTCACAAGGGAGTTCTGGTGGCCACAGGTCCGAGCTGATGTTACCAGATATGTGGGGTCCTGTGAAGTGTGTCAGCGAGCAAAGGATGTGGTGGCTAAACCTTCGGGTCTGTTGCATCCTTTGCCAACACCCTCTGGTCCTTGGAATGCTGTGTCACTGGATTTCATCACGGATCTTCCTCGCTCCAAAGGATTTACCTGCATCCTGGTCTTCGTAGATTTGTTCACCAAAATGGCCCACTTCGTTCCTTGTCCTAAACCTCCTACCGCAGCAGAAACAGCTCATCATTATTTACAACACCTCTTCAGGCTTCATGGTTTACCTGAACACCTTATTTCGGATCGTGGACCCCAATTCACCTCTCGTTTCTGGCAAGCTATGCACAAGGCACTAGGAACCCAATCCACCTGTCATCCGCTTATCACCCCCAGTCAGATGGTCAGACTGAGCGCACCAATACCACCTTGGAACAATATTTACGCTGCTACACATGTTATCAACAGGACAATTGGGCGGATTTGTTGCCTTTAGCCAAATTTGCATACAATAATGCAGTACATTCATCCATTCGTCAAACCCCATTTATGGCCAACTATGGATACCATCCTTGGTACTTTCCCACCACCCTTCCTTCCACCTCTGTACCAGCTACCGATGTTTACCTTCAAGAACTTCATAGCATTCAAAAAATATTAAAAGAACAACTTAATCATGCTAAGGAAGCATATAAGAAGGCAGCGGATAAGAAAAGGCAAGAAGGTCCACAGTTGAATCCGGGCATGAAGGTTTGGCTCTCTACCCGATATTTGAGACATCCTGGGCGATCCCGAAAACTAGATCCTCGATTCATCGGCCCTTACCCCATCCTAGAAAAAATCAACCCAGTGGTGTTCTGTCTGCAATTACCTGCTTCTCTCCATATTCATCCTGTGTTCCATCATTCTCTCTTGGTCCCAGCTAAAGACCCTGACCCCACCCGACCACCAAATCCTGAACCTCCTCCACCGATATTGGTAGAAGAAGAGGAGTATGAGGTCCGCCAAATTTTGGATTCCCGGATACATCGGGGGGGTTTACAATACTTAGTGGACTGGGAAGGGTATGGACCAGAAGATCATTCTTGGGAAACGGTATCTAACTTGCATGTGCCGGAGTTGATTCAGCAATTTCATGATAATTATCCAGATAACCTGGCCCATCGGAAGAGGGGGGCCATGGGGAGGGGGATAGTGCCAGGACCCTGCCTGTCATAGAACCTGAATGTGAAGGGTTAAATGCTGAAGAACAGCAGGAGGAGCCTTGCAGTTCAACTCAGCAGGCAGCTGAGTCTGAGGACGCAGCTGATGGCACATCTCCTCCTATGAGGGCTAGGAACAGGATCCTGCAAAGAAGAACTAACAGGAGAGCCAGGGAAAGGATCTTTAATGATAAGCGTAGAATTAGATCTGAAAGCCCTGAGTTCTAGCAGGAGCCTTGCCAGAGATATGGGTGTGTTCCCTGGTTTAGGATAAAGCTAGCAAGTTTACCCTGAAACCTCGGTGGGAGCAACGTGTCACTTACCTTGTCACCACGTTCCTGTGTGTATCCAGACTCTGTTTCCTGACCTTGGACCGGCTTTCTGATTATGGCGTTATCTGTTTCCTGACCTTGGACCGGCTTTCTGACTACGACGTTTCTCTGTACCCTTGAACTTGGCATTTGGCTCTGTAAGGTATTTTGGCTTTGATTCGGACTGTACTTTGTTCGTTATCTGGATTACAACTAAAGTTCCTGGCAAAGAACTGAACTTGGCTTGCTGTGTATTCTGTGTGCGGGGCTTGATACACACACAGGGAGGCTGCAGGACTGAAGCTAGAGTCGCAGAGACAGCAATCCCACCCTAACTCCCACCGGGGACTGCAAGGAGGACGGCGGCGGCCAGAGCTTTTTATGCCCTCTGTGGCTGCCAGACCTGCCCGGTCTGCAACCTGGGCATGCTATTGGTTGAAGTTGTCCAAGAATTTACATGATCCCATCACATGGCTTGCCTCCATGTTGTGGCTGGAGTGGCGACATCCATTTTGTCATCCTTAAAGGGAAAAGAAAAATACATCGCGATGGGAGAAGACAAAAACAAATGTTTTAAGGACCCCAACCCCCTGGTAGGTAATAATTTAAAATAATTATTGCATTATCGCTGCATTTTTATGGATGTCCAGGGTGTTTTTTAACATTAAAAACAGCTCATTTCATTGTGCGTCGCCATTAACGAAAACGAAACGTTAACAAACACAATTTTTGTCATTCTGTTCGTTTCATTCCATTTTCATCACAATTTTCATTTGTCGTTTCATTATGTAACAAAATGAATAACGAATAACAGAAATGAAAAAAATGTTCGTTTCGTGCCCATCTCTAGTTCCTACTCTGTGGTGTCCCCGTGCTAGCTGGTAATCCCACACAAGTCCAAAGAACACTGTGTAAATATTAGTGTTAGCTGAAGCTGGTCCTCCACAAGAGGCAGGAAGAGAAAGCTTCCACCACAGTTCTGTGCCACCCCCATGACTTCTACCCGTGCCCCCCCACCAACATAAGTACAGCAATACTTATTTGGGGGAGGCGGAGAAAAGAAAGCAGTAGCTACAATAGCCATAGTGAGTTGTGTTGAATTTCTGTTGGTCACCCGGGAGCCTTCAGAGCATAGTTTTTGGTCAGCAAGCTATTTGCCTAATGCCTGCATTTTCGTGGCTAAGGCATTTCCAGGGACATGGACCATGATGTCTCCAAATACCCAGGCCTTAAGCAAACAGGCGGTCATGCAGCAGCTATGCTTCAAAGGCAACCTGGCAGACAGTTGTGACTCAAAACAACCTACTGCCACCAACATTGTTGGTCTCTTTTCCTCCCTCCATCCCACAATCATTATTTCTGGGCAGTGACATGCCTGGGGCAGGCAGCTTTCCACTACCTGAGGCAACCATCTCAGTCCGGCTCACAGCTGAGCTGGCTTGGTAAATACGAACATGGGCCAATCCCAGAGCCCTCTACCTATCTTTCTACAGAAACCCTTTCCTGCATTTCCCGAGCTTTTCAGAGGCTTTGTGCAGCTGATTCAGTTTTAAGCTTTGTAGCTTTTGTAACGTGTGCTTGTTCTGAATGTTCACATTTTGGACATTTCCCACAGAGCCAGATGGACCTTCCATCTGCTCTCTTGCGTAATGGTTAGATTCACTTCTTAATCCCTCCTTGCAGAACACCCAGTTTTGGTGACTGCATGGAATTATTATTATTATTATTATTATTATTATTATTATTATTATTATTATTATTATTATTATTATTATTATTATTATTATTATTATTATTATTTAGCACTCACATACCAGGAATGGAGAGAGGACATATCTTCAGTGAATCCTGTAGTACTTTTTTGATGGCAGGAATTCCAGGATACGAGGGTTAACAGTAGGGTTAGGGTGAAATTAAGCACAAGAGTTAAATATGTACATATTATATTTCCTGAAGCCATGGAGAATTTCAGGACAGTGTTTGCCCAAATGGGGCCAACCTCCTGACAAGTGGAGAACATCAGCTCCATATTTCGGTGTTATCAGTTGCTAAAATTGGCACAGGAATTTTTTATCCTAGTGCGAGGAGAGTTCCCCAGTGGTAAAAATCAAAAGATCTGTTTGGACAATTTTTATCTCAGGCAGTTCTTTTTTTAAAAAAAATATATGGTCTTCTTATCTGTTTGTACAGCCATGAAATTGAAAGGATCTTGCACATGGTATATCTGGATGATACACCTTCTGCTTTCCCTGCCAGGCAGAAACTGGTTGGGTAATGAGCGGTTTTGAGCATGGCAGATCCCTTGATGCAAAGTCACAGAAACCCTTGCTGAATCATTTCCTTCTAAGCAGGCTACAGTTTTTGTCCAGAGCAGAACTCAGATCATCCTGCTGAACACATTCTCTCTCTCTCTCTCTCTCTCTCTCTCTCTCTCTCTCTCTCTCTCTCTCTCTCTCTCTCTCTCTCTCTCTCTCTCTCTCTCTGAGATACCTTGTTTATTAGAATTCCTGTCCAAATCTCCCAGAGTCTAGGAGCCCCACTGTATCTTACAGAGAGTCTGGCATTAGAAGCTGATAGTCCATCTTCATGTCCGGAATGTGATTCCAAATGACCTTTAAGCTGAGCAATCATACCTACAAACCAAGCTCATGTTTCCCTCCTGCTGACTGATCATCATGCAGCCAAGTGAGCTGACTGGAAAACCACAGGAATTGTGCAAAGCTCATGAGGTGACAATCAGGCATTGGTCAGCATTCAAAGCATCCATCCTAAAGGCGAGCTAATTTGACCCGAGACCATTTGGAGTGATAAGAACACAAGAACATAAGAAGAGCCATGCTGGATCAGGCCAAAAGACCATCTAGTCCAGCTTCCTGTATCTCACAGTGGCCATGCCAAATGCCTCTAGGAGTGCACAAGACTCGATATTTGTCTCTTGATACAACTCCCCTGCATCTGGCCCTTGACGTACCCTGGTTTTAAGCCTGGAGATTACACATCTCCATCATGATTTGTAACCTGTGATGGACTTCTCCTCCAGGAATCTGTCCAATCCCCTTTTGAAGGCATCCAGGCAAAATGCCATTACCACATGCTGTGGCAGGGAGTTCCACAGACTAACAACACGCTGGGTAAAGAAGTATTTTCTTTTGTCTGTTCTCACTCTCCCAACCCTCAATTTGAGTGGATGTCCCCCAGCTCTGGTATTTTGTGAGGGGGAGAAGAGTGTCTCTCTATCCACTTTATTCATGCCCTGCTTTATTTTGTATGTTTCAATCATATCCTCCCTCAGGCACCTTTTTGCGAGACTAAAGAGACCCAAATTCTGTAACCTTTCCTCATAAGGGAGATGCCCCAGCCCAGTAATCAGTTTAGCCTCTTTGAGGTCGGAAGTTACAGTGTGATCACCAAGGCCCATCCTGTCCCTATACTTTGCCATCTAAGCACTCATTTGGAACAGCCTGGAGCAGGTTTAAATAGGGTCACTTAACATTAGGTAGGGTTCCAGTATGCCATTTGGTGTGATCCTTGCATCCAAATGATATGCATTGCTTCGAGCAACCTGATTTTTTCCGGCTCCTTTGAAAACCCAGTCCTTCAAGAGCAGCTGGTGACAAACAGGTATTCCACCAGCACAGTTGCTGTACTGATAAGGCAGGAAGCCACTTGCCATGGTGGTGGTCAGTTCTGGTGGGACAGCCCTTACTACCCCATTCATCCACTCCTCCCTGGGCAGGAACAGATGCAACTGTCCAGGCTGCTGCTGGACAGCTGATCCTGAAAACAGCCCTCTTCTTTTGTGGGATCATCTGCACCTCTGCCTTTGCTGTCATCCAGGTAAGGCTGCACTCTAGGGTGGATTGGGGCGGGATTGTTGAACCTGGGCAGAAATGGTGAACCCCCTCCCCCAATGATCTGGTTCCAAAGAGGTCTACCTCCCTGTCTTTCCATGGGTCATACTCTTCTGTTAGCAACCCAACTATGCCAGGGTGGAAACCAATGCTAAATCAAGGCTGTAGTCTCACACACCATCCTCCACTTTTGGAAGAAGCTGTAGTGTTCCAAGTAAGGGCTTCCTCTTGAATCATTATGTATTGGTTGCACTTCATTCATTCATTCATTCATTCATTTGTATACCGCAACTGATTTTCCCAGAAGAGAATTCTGGGCTGTTTACATAAAACAATGTATGAGAAAAATAATAATAATAATAATAATAATAATAATAATAATAATAATAATAATAATAATAATAATAATAATAATAATAATAATAAAGACGACAAGACAGAAACAACAAACAAATACTCGGCAAGAGGCACAGAACAAACTCATAACAAAAACAAACAACAAACATGGGGAGAACACAACACATCCTCCTCATCTACTTCCATTTCTGGGAAGAAGGGTTCAATTTAATTAATTAATTAAATTGGCAGTGTGTCAGTGCTGCTCTAATTGGCATTCTATTATAATATAATATAATATAATATAATATAATATAATATAATATAATATAATATAATATAATATAATATAATAATGTTTCCTCCTGCTGCTCCATGGAGCAGAAGAAGGGAGTTTTTAATAATTTCTCTCTTTCCCAATATAAATTCCCCCAATTCCTTCTTATTATTACATGGTTAAGATCTCTGTTTAATCCACTAATGATATGAGCATATTTCCAGCTGGGAAAGGGCACTTTCTTTGGTTTGATCCCAGCAATTTCAAATGCCGGAAACAACCCAAAAAATAGCCCCTGACAGGGACCCAGAAAAGTGCAGGTCAGAACACTTTGGAGACAGGCTGGTCTGGTTCTGCATTAACATTGTCTGAAGACTGGAAAAGAAGAGTGAACCTGACCAGCCAGACAGTGTGAAAAGCCACCCCCCCCCAGCCACCGATCATACCTAACTACACTTTTCCCAGGCTGGTTGGTGAAACAGTTCATGAGGAAAATAATGCAAGTGGACATACGGGTCTATGAATCATGACGAGGCAGTTCCATGAGCTCTAATAAGATTAATTAAATCATACATAAATAATGAAATAAGCAATCAACGTTTCTGCAGATTAACTGGCCCTGGGGAAAAAATTAATTAGATGTGCAAGGACATTTCTATAGCACTTCTTTTCATTTCATTTTTTTCAGCGGCAAGCAAAAAAAAAAAAAAAACACACACACACACTTGGCTTCTTATCCTGGCAGTTTTCTCTCCTTTTGTGAGGTTTTGCTTTTATTTTCTGAACTTTGGAAAAGCATGCCCCTCTTTTCTCCATTGGAGAAGTGCACTTCTCCTCTGATTAAAAAGAAAGAAGAAATACATTTGATCCTTCCACACAGCGAAACGAACACCCTCACTCTACCTCTGCCCGGCATTTTCTCTTGCTGTTGCTTCTAGTTTTCCTTTAGACACCCGAGATTAAACTTCAGGAGGTAATTGTGGCCAGGGCATACTTTGAACAATCATATAGATAAATCTTGAAACTGTGTGTGCCTGCATGCATGCACACGCACACACGGACGTACACAGGGCCCACAGATCTCTGAATTTAGCAAGCAAGCGAAATACTGATTCGCAAATTCTCTTCTCTTCCCAAGATCTTCTTTGGCCCGGCCCACTCATCCCAGGTCCTTATGCTTAGAGTCACTACCCTGCGGGAAGCTTGTAAGACCACTACCTGTAACCGTGCCTTTTCTGTGGCAGGTCCCATGTGGTGGAATCAGCTTCCCAGCAATATTAGGACCGTGGAGCCCCTTTCAGCCTTTAGGGAGCTATTAAACACATGGCTCTTCTAGACTGTTTTTGGCGACTACCGGTGGTTTGTCCTTTATTTTTTTATTTTTTTAATGCCACCATCATATCTCCCATGTTTTTATTTTAATGTTCTGATCGATTGGGTTTGTTTTACATTTGTTTGTATCGTTGAACTGTATGGACTCTCTTGTTGTGAACCGCCCAGAGTTCCTTCGGAAAGTTGGGCGGTATATAAATACAGTGGTCCCCTGCTCTTTCGCGGTTCATATATTATGGTCCCGCTATATTGCGGGAGCGTTTTATGAAAAAAGCCTCCCTGGGGTAAGGGGCAAAGGCGGATTCTGGCCTCCCATACCCCAAGATTGGCGCTGCCCCAAACGGGCCAGTGAAGGCCTTCCCAGAGGCCTCCAGAATGCCTGGGAAGGCCCTCGCAGGCCCGTTTGGGGCAGCATCAGGCTGGGAGTAAGTACAAGAGTCCCCAGTTAGGCCCCCCAGGCCCAACCTGACCTGCATCCACATATTGCGGATTTTCAATTATTGCAGGTCGGGTCAGGTTCCTAACCCCCATGATAGGTGGGGGGGTCACTGTAGAAAGAAAGAAAGAAAGAAAGAAAGAAAGAAAGAAAGAAAGAAAGAAAGAAAGAAAGAAAGAAAGAAAGAAAGAAAGAAAGAAAGAAATCATAGAGGAAAGAGAACAAGAGGGTGCATACCTAAATTCTCTTGACAATTAGAAAGGAATCGGTTTGAACAGGGAAATGTCTGAAAACCCTAGCACCAAACTATCTATTGCTGGATAGCTCAGTGGTTTCGCTCTCTGGCTGTGGGGCCAAAAGTTGGGAGTTCAGGTCTCCACTGTGCCTCCTTGACAAGAGGCTGGACATGATAGTCCATAAGGTCCCTTTCTAGCTCCAAGACTATATTAGTAGATGTGTTTAGCCATGTACACACACGGAGCCCTGTGGCGCAGTGGTTAAATGCCTGTACTTCGGGTAAAACTGTGCTCATGACCTAGGGTTCAGTCCCAGCCAGCAGGCTCAAGGTTCACTCAGCCTTCCATCTTCTTGAGGTCAGTAAAATGAGTACCCAGTTTTCTGGGCAGGCAATGTGTAGCATGCATGCTGTAATTAAACTGTGAACCGCCCAGAGACTACTTGAAGTGGTATGGGGCGGTATATAAGCAAAACACTTTGCTTTTTAACAGAACTTATCATGTCTAATAGTAGAAAGTGCAGAATTAACTTCTAGAAGATGGTTGGTTTGCTCCTCAATCCTGTTGCTTAGCTGTGGTCCTGCCTATAACCTGAGTGGGGAGTGAAAAATCAGTATTGTATAGCCATTATGAAGTGTTGATACAGTTTGTAAATGCAATAATCAGAGTAACAATATTTAGTTTTTGTCCTGGGAGTCATTCAGTTTGTTAACAGGTTAAAGTTAACAGGCTTGTAGCATGCTTACAAGAGTCCTGTGGTGCAGTGGATACATGCCTGCCTGTACTGCGGCTAAAACTGTGCTCACGACCTGGGGTTCAATCCCAGGTAGCAGGCTCATAGTTGACTCAGCCTTCCATCCTTCCAAGGTCGGGAGGGGGGAATGTGTAGCCTGCATACTGTAATTAGTGATCTATGTACTTCAGAAGCAGATGGGCATTTCAAGAGTATTCTGTGTTTTTTTTTGGGGGGAGGAGTTAAATTTCACTGAAAATTGGAAACATTGTGGCTGGGTGGCTGGGTGGGAATCCCACATGTATTTTATTTAGTACATATGAGTTTATATTTTGCACTAAAGATGGGGACAAATTTAAACAATGGTGATTCAGGGCTGACATATTGATGAATCAATGAATGTTCAGTGACAAATCGACAAATTGACAAATCAATTCATCTCCTATTCAAAATGCTATGAAATTTACAAAGAGGATTCTGCCAACTCATCTTTACAATCTGTCAAAGTTTGTTGAAGATTGGATTTCAGTCATCTGAGTTATATACCCAGAAATTTCCCCCCTATGAAACTGCTCTTTAGCAACTAAGTTGGGGAAACCCAAATCTTCACCAAACTTGGAGAGACTGTAGAAGAGAGTAAGAGGAACCTCTCTGCAAGATTGGAGTCTTTAGATACCTGGGGATTACTTTCGGGGGGGGGGCTCTTTTGAAGTACATAGCTCAGATATCTGAACTCCAACCCTCAATTTCACGACTTATAGAGGGTCAAGAGAAGTTTCCCTCCGAATTTTGTATCCCTAGGTGCCTGGGGGGCATTTTATAGCCTGATGAATTAACGGATCAAACATTGTTAAGATTGGACTTGATAGCTTTGTAGGCCCCTTCCAATTTTACTAGTCTACAAGTTTATGAGGAATATAAATTGGCAAACCTTAACAACTCGGCCCAATTCATTAGAAAATGTGATTCCTTTTTCATTTCATCTCCATCTCTAATTTGCACCGTAGAAATACCTTTTTGATTTAGACGAAGGAAGCAGAAGTAGAAGAGAAACATTTGCTTGGACATTCAGCTCTGTGAAATTCAAAATAAATTTCAAAGGGATTGTGTCCATATGTCTTTCTTTAGAAAATAAGAAACCTTGCATTTATCAGAGAAACACACATGATAGAAAAGGTGATAGTAGCCTTAGTTCTGAGTCATCTTGGTCAGAACACTGTTTGCCCATATTTTTTTCAAGGTCTCTTTTTGCATCAGGACAACTCTTCAAGCGTTCAGCACATCTTTAATACATCTATCTGTATTTCATTCATTTTGAACATACTTCTTACCAAACTCAAGGTGCCTCAAAGGATTAAGAAACAGATAAAGAAAGTAAATCAGTTTTACTGACTTACCCTATCATGAGGACTATTTGAATTACTGCTGCGTTTGACTTTATGTCTCCAGAATATTGCCAGTTTATGAGTTTGAAACTACCTGCTCAGATTAGGTTTGCATGGCAAAATAGGGTCCTGTTTTAAATGTTAGCCATCGACAGTGGCTTTGAGTAGCCAGAATTGATGCTCTGGTGTGTGTTTTGTTTATTTATTTGTTTGGTTGATTGAGTAGCAGGGATTGTGGCACCATCAACAGTCTTCCATGTTTCTTCAGTTTAAATAACAGTCCTCAAACCAGTTATGGGGAAAGAAGGATCTCCTTGGTAATCTATTGCTTTGAATGATCCATGTTATATTGAAAGCTACTGTGAAATCACTTTGTTTGAAAGGGGAATTAAGCTAAATGGGTGATTTGTTGTTCAGTCGTTCAGTCGTGTCCGACTCTTCGTGTCCCCATGAACCAGAGCTCGCCAGGCCTTCCTATCCTCCACTGCCTCCCGGAGTTTTGTCAAATTCATTTTGGTTGCATCAATGACACCGTCCAACCATCTCATTCTCTGTCGTCCTCTTTTCCTTTTGCCTTTGATTTTTCCCAGCATCAGGGACTTTTCCAAGGAGTCCTCTCTTCTCATGAGGTAGCCAAAGTACTGGAGCCTCAGCTTCAAAATCTGTCCTTCCAGTGAACATTCGGGGTTGATTTCTTTCAGAATGGCTAGGTTTGATCTCTTTGCAGTCCAGGGGACTCTCAAGACTCTCCTCCAGCACCAGAGCTCAAAAGCATCAATTCTGCGGCGATCAGCCTTCTTTATAGTCCAGCTCTCACTTCCATACATCACTACTGGAAAAACCATAGCTTTGACTATCCTGATCTTAGTTGGCAAAGTGATGTCTCAGGTCTTTAGGATGCTATCTAGGTTTGCCATTGCTTTCCTCCCAAGAAGCAGGCATCTTTTTATTTCATTGCTGCAGTCACTATCTGCAGTGATCAAGGAGCCCAAGAAAATAAACTCTGTCATTGCCTCCATTTCTTCCCCTTCTATTTGCCAGGAGGTGATGGGACCGGTGGCCATGATCTTAGTTTTTTTGATGTTGAGTTTCAGCCCATTTTTTTCACTCTCCTCTTTCACCCTCATTAAGAGGTTCTTTAATTCCTCCTCACTCTCTGCTATTAGAGTAGTATCATCTGCGTATCTGAGGTTGTTGATATTTCTTCCGGCAATCTTAATTCCGGCTTGTGATTCATCCAGACCTGCCTTTCTCATTATGTACTCTGCATATAAGTTAAATAGGCAAGGTGACAGTATACAGCCTTGTCGTACTCCTTTCGCAATTCTAAACCAGTCAGTTGTTCCATATCCAGTTCTGACGGTTGCTGCTTGTCCCACATATAGATTTCTTAGGAGACAGATAAGGTGGTCAGGCACTCCCATTCCTTTAAGGACTTGCCATAGTTTGTTGTGGTCTACACCAGTGCTCCCCAACCTTTTTGTCCATTTTTTAAAAATTTTCTGTGGCCCGGGGTGGGGTGGGGAGGGGGAGAATGCGAAAGGGGGTCCGGCGGGGAGGCAAAAGGGGGTGAAAGCAAATGATGGGAGGGAAGGAGGAGGGGGAGGCACGAGACCGGCGGCGGCACTCACCGGCTTGGGGCGTCGGGGTGCCACTCCCCCCACACACACACGGGCGGGGGGACCGGGCTCCTGGGCAGGCGGGCCCCGCCTCCTCCTCCGGCGCCGGGAGTCGCGTGTGGGTCTCGCTGCTGGCGCCCGCTTGCTCCTGCTGCCGCCGCCGCCGCCGTGGGCCTCCTCCTCCGCCGGGAAAGCGAGCGGGGCGCCAGGAGCGAGACCCGCGCGCGGCTCCTGGCCCCGGTGCCCCGCGCGCAGCACCCGCCCGGCCGCACCGGGAAGGCCCTCGCGGCACCAACGAGCCGCCGCCGCCTCCTCCTGCTCCTGTTCCTCCTCCTCCTCCTCCTCCTCCTCCTCCTCCTCCCGCCACCGCCGCCGGAGGAGCAGCAGCAGCCACCCCCCGCATTCCCTCCCGCCGCCGCCGCCGCCGCCGCCGCCGCCGCCCGCGCCCCCGTCCGCCGCCGCCGCCACCACCCCTCTGCAATTGCCCTCGCTGCTGCTCCTTCGGCGGCGGCGGGAGGAGGAGGAGGAGGAGGAGGAACCGGAGCAGGAGCAGGAGGAGGCAGCGGCGGCTCGTTCTGGCGCCCGCTTGCTCCTGCTGCCGCCGCCGCCGCCGTGGGCCTCCTCCGCCGGGAAAGCGAGCGGGACGCCAGCAGCACTTTTCCCGGCGGAGGAGGAGGCCCACGGCAGCGGCGGCAGCAGGAGCAGGAGCAAGCGCGGCGCCAGGAGCGAGACCCGCGCGCGCTCATGGCTCAGGCGCCCCGCGCGCCACCCCACCCGGCCGCGCCAGGAAGCGCCTCGCGGCAACGACGAGCCGCCGCCGCCTCCTCCTGCTCGGTTCCTCCTCCTCCTCCTCCTCCCGCCACCGCCGCCGAAGGAGCAGCAGCAGCAGCAGCAGGAGCGAGGGCACAGGGGTGGCGGCGGTGGGGGGCGATGCGGGCGGCGGCGGGGGGCGATTGTGGGGGTGGCTGCTGCTGCACCGCCCCGTCCCCGCCGCCGCCGCCGCCACCCCTCCGCAATTGCCCTCGCTGCTGCTGCTGCTGCTCCTTCGGCGGCGGCGGCGGGAGGAGGAGGAGGAGGACGCGCTGCCGCTGCTGTGGCTGCTGCTGCTGCTGCTGCTGGTGGAGGGCGAGGAGGAGGAGGGCAGAGGAGGGAGGCGGCAGCTCCTCCTGCGCTCCTCCAGCCTTCCTCCAGCCTTCCTCCTCCACCGGCCGCCCGCAGGAGAAAAGAGGAGGAGGAGGAGGGCGGCGGAGGAAAAGGGGAGGAGCCTCCCCGGCCTCCCAGGCGGCCCGGTGCCGACCGGTCCACGGACCACCGAAGCAGACCGTTGGGACCACCGGTCTGTTTTGGCATAGTCAATGAAGCAGAAGTAGATGTTTTTCTGGAACTCTCTGGCTTTCTCCATAATCCAGCGCATGTTGGCGATTTGATCTCTAGTTCCTCTGCCCCTTCGAAATCCACCTTGTACTTCTGGAAGTTCTCTTTCCACATACTGCTGAAGCCTGCCTTATAGAATTTTGAGCATAAC
Source organism: Phrynocephalus forsythii (assembly GCA_029282475.1). Taxonomy (NCBI): domain Eukaryota; kingdom Metazoa; phylum Chordata; class Lepidosauria; order Squamata; family Agamidae; genus Phrynocephalus; species Phrynocephalus forsythii. Next base: position 13,098,078 of record JAPFRF010000008.1, on the reverse strand, counting down.
CTTTCTAGCGTGTGAAATGAGTGCAACTGTGCGATAGTTGGAGCATTCTTTGGCATTGCCTTTCTTTGGGATTGGGATGTAGACCGATCTTTTCCAGTCCTCTGGCCACTGCTGGGTTTTCCAAATTTGCTGGCATATCATATGCAGCACCTTTACAGCATCCTCTTTTAAGATTTTAAAGAGTTCATTTGGAATGCCGTCACCTCCACTGGCCTTGTTGTTTGCAATGCTTTCTAAGGCCCACTTGACTTCAGTTTCCAGGATGTCTGGCTCCAGGTCAGCAACTACGCTATCTTGGTTATCAGGGACATCCAGATCTTTCTGATATAATTCTTCTGTATATTCTTGCCATCTCTTCTTGATCTCTTCTGCTTCAGTTAGGTCCCTACCATTTTTGTCCTTTATCATATCCATCTTTGCACGAAATGTCCTTTTAATATCTCCAATTTTCTTGAATAGATCTCTGGTTTTTCCTTTTCTGTTGTTTTCCTCTATTTCCTTGCACTGTTCATTCAAGAAGGCCGCCCTGTCTCTCCTTGCTATTCTTTGGAAGTCTGCATTCAATTTTCTGTATCTTTCCCTTTCTCCCTTGCATTTTGCATCCCTTCTCTCCTCCGCTATTTGTAGGGCCTTGTTGGACAACCACTTTGCTTTCTTGCATTTTCTTTTCTTTGGAACAGTTTTCATTGCAGCCTCTTGTACAATGTTACAAGCTTCCATCCATAGTTCTTCAGGTGTTCTGTCCACCAAATCTAGTTCTTTAAATCTATTCTTCATTTCCACTGTGTATTCATACGGGATTTGACTTAGATTATACCTGACTGGCCCAGTGATCTTCCCTACTTTCTTCAGTTTAAGTTTGAATTTTGAAGTAAGAAGCTGATGATCTGAGCCACAGTCAGCACCAGGTCTTGTTTTTGCTGACTGTATAGAGCTCCTCCATCTTTGGCTGCAGAGAACATAGTCAATCTGATTCCGGTATTGTCCATCTGGTGATGTCCATGTGTAGAGTCGCCTTTTGTGTTGTTGGAAAAGAGTGTTTGCAATGACCAGCTTGTTCTCTTGACAAAACTCAATTAGCCTTTGCCCTGCTTCATTTGTGTGGCTAGGTTTATACAAATACTGCTCTTGGTTCTAGAACCCATTGGTTATCATAGTTCAACACAACACGTGGACTGTGAGGCTGTCTTGATGCATGCCTTAACTTCAAATTCCACCTTATCCCAATATCCTTGTGGATATTGGGTCCTATGTTATCCATCACAACTTGAGTTTAATTCTTCTATCAAAACCAGTGATATTTAGAAGCGCTGAGCTTTGCCTGAACTGTATCAGTGAGAACTAATCTCTGTCCATATTTCCCAACAGGACAAGAGAAGCACAGACGTATACAGTGACCCCCCCCCTATTGTGGGGGTTAGGGACCCAACCCAACCCGCAATAATTGAACATCTGTGATATGAGGATGCAGGTCTGGTTGAGACTGGGGTGCCTAGCTGGGGGCCCTTGTACTTACCCCCAGCCTGGCACTGCCTGGAATGGGCCTGCAAGGGCCTTTCTGGGTCTTTTGGAGGCCCCAAAAGGGCCTCCCTGCAAACCAGAAGTCATTTCTGAGGCCTTCAACAGGCCCTCCTGCCTTACCCCAGGCCTTTCCCCCCCTTACCCCAGGGGGTCTTTTTTCATATACTGTGGTCCCCTGATATAGCGGGACTACAGTATATGAACCGTAAATGGGCGGGGGACCACTGTAGTACCAATTGAGAGCCCGTGTAGTATAGTTTGATAGAGTGTCAGACTAGGATTTGGGATATCTAGGATCAAATCCCTGTTCATCCATGAAAATAGTACATCTCAAATACCTTGAAAGCCTTATTAGAATATCCATAGCTTGGAAGCAGGGATTTTGGGAAGTCTTTGGGTCCAAGTCCCGAGTCTGAGTTCAAGTCTTTAGTACCAAGTGTGAAGCCCAAGTCCAAGTCTTTGGCACTGAGTCCCAAATCTCAGTTCATATCAAAAATAATATCTTTCCCCAAGAAAAAAAGGGAGGATCTGACTTAGGAGTCGGAAATAAAAATAAAAAGACAAGTCAAGTTCATGTTACTTTTCAAATGCAGGAATAGGTGATCAATTTATTAGAGCACTAAAACAAAAAATCAATCAACAAGCTTTCGGTGGAGCAAGTCCACTTCCTCAGGCCATGCACCAATGTCTTGTGGATAGTGCTGAAAAGTTGTAAATAAGAATCTCAAAAACCCATGGCAGATGTTTGTGCTAGGCTTCCTTCCTAGAGGTGAGTTTGAAAAAACACAGGGTGCATTGGAGGCGTGGTGTTAAAACCATATCCCAGGCAGCTGTTGATTGGACCACACACACACCCCCACAGTTTAAAGAAAGAGCCACCAGGTAATGTGCATGTTCCCCACTGCCCACATATAGCCTTCTTTGAAAACTATGAGTTCCTGTTTGGCTGTGGAACAGGGAAACACAAAAATCAAGAGCCTCCCATAAGGGAATTGGTTTAAACCTTAGTTTACCACTAGTCAAATCCAATTGGAGCCAAATTAATATTATTATTTAGTGGACTGAAGTAGGTTTTTCTTTCAATTTGAAGCCCTGTTTTATTGATGTTAAGAGTTCATGTTGTATCTTTGGTGGTTTTGTGGGCTGACTTTTCCCCCAGTATTGTCAATTGTCCCGAAGAAAATAAAGAAAGCCCTGTGGTCCATACGCAACACAAATGCAGAAGTAGGCAATTCCTTTAATAGACCTCTAAATAACAATCAGCAGGTTTCCGTGGGTCACTTTTTGGTATGTCACATTTCAGTTAGCCTTTTCAAAATAAAATGTACTGAAACAATACCAAAAAATGGCCATCAGCCCTCCAATATGATCCAAACACAATCTTGGCTTCCATTGCTGATCTTCACAAGGTCAAATAAGACATAACATAAAATACACCTTTGCATTTAAGAAAGCACATTTTAAAAATACAAATAACATATTCTGGAAATGCATGTCATGTGCCATCAAGTCCAAACCAACTTCAACTGACCTTAATCGGGGTTTCAGGTTACATTGGGTATTTAAGGAGTGATTTTACCAGTTTCACACACCCATCCCAGTAGGTTTCCATGACCAAATGGGGATTTGGACATACAGGCTCCTGAGTTCTAGTCCATCATTCTATCCATTCTCTAGTGGTAGTGGGGAATGACAGTTATCATCATCATGGAATTTGAGTAGGTAGGCTAACCTACTAACCTTGAAGACCTGGCTTTTTCATGAGGCATTTGGCGACCTTGAATAGCGGTGTGTGTGTGTGTGTGTTTGTTTTGTTTGTTTTTCCTGCCATCTTGCCAGATATCTTTTCGATTTTGCTTTGCCTTCATATTAGTACAGCTATTTTATTTCATACATTTCATATATTTTACCTTTTGTTTTTGCATTATCATTATTATTTTTGTTGCATTGTTATTTATTTATTGTTTGCTTGTTAATGTTGTAAACCACCCAGAGTTCCTCCGGAAGACGGGCAGTATGTAAATAAAATAAATAAATAAATAAATAAATAAACCTTTTCCTCCCTTCCTTTGGTTCTGATTTTTAAAAGTCCTCTGAAGCTTATGTTTGCATAGGAAGCTTCCATTCCAAGACAAATAATAACTCAGAGGACCTATTTTTGTCATACTGCAGCGGAGAAGGAAAGAGTTGCGTTACCAGCATGACAGCCATCATCACTGGAAATAACCCATATACACCCCAATGGTTCCTATATGCATTTTTAAAGGTACAGTGGTACCTTGTATTAAGGAATTAATTCGTTCCAAATGAAATTCTGTTCCACAAATTTTCCTTTGTAAAAATTTCCCATAGGAATGCATTGAAAACGGATTAATCCCTATCCCTAATTGCGGCCATTTTGCCGTTGTATGGATTCGCCCCATAGGCGATTCTGTTCAGCGATTTCCCCTTATCTCTGGAAATTTTTTTTCCTTTAAGTGGATTTTCTGTTAAACAAGCCACTTGTTATACGAGGGTCCACTGTACATAAATTCCTTCTAAAGGAGCGAAAGCTGAGGCCAAATAAAACATGTGAGGCTTTAAAATGCCTTGTTATTTCAGCTGCAACAGACGGACATGGCAAGCCTCCAGGAAATTAATTGCAAACATACATCTAGCATTATGTGGAGTTTGGCCTTCATAGAGAAATATGCTTCCAGGACTCCTAGGGCTCCTTCCGATTACATTTTTGAATGGTCACGGCTGTGTACAATGATCATCGCAAATGTCCTTATATAAAACCACTGCTATAGTCTAAAGAAAGAAAGGGGTGACCTCTTCCTCAGACTAAAAATGGAACCCCCAAGTACCAAGTGTTTCAAAAGGGATGTGAAACAAGTGTAGCCTGCCTGCCAAGCTATTATTACCAGGTTTGTCAATAAAGCCACAGGTACAGCTACAGCTTTATAATGCCCTTCCAGATGGAACCACTTGGCTGTAGCAACACACGTCTCTTTTTGCGGTTGATATTTCTATGCATAATATATGCTTATTCTCACCACCCAAAAATGCAGATGAGAGATAACAAAAGGCATTACTAAACTAATGCATAGCATCTTGGTGATTTTTATATTCTCAGTAAATGTGTGTGTGGGGGGGACATATGGTCGTGGGAATTTTTAACCACAGTTTTGGTACCTGGCAACACTAGGAATGAAATTACAGTTATGATACAGCTTTAATAGAAATTTTAATAATGCCCGTTCGTCCATCTCAGCTGTCAACAGAATAGATGGAATAACTCATTGCTGTGCATTGGGAGAAATACAGTCTTTATAGAACCGGTAGAAGAAATGTGTGCAGGCACAATATCTACATGCTATCCAGAGTTAAGTGTTAAATTATCTCAAAACAATATGTCACTTGAGGGCTTTGACTAGCATATTTTTTTGCTTTCCTTTTCCTAAGGAGCATAATTCTAAATCCAGCCTATTTCCGTAACCACCTTCGTCAAGCTGCTGTGTTCCGATGCTTAGAGAGATATTCTGAAGCTGCAAGGTAGGTTTACAGATAATAGATTTACTATGGATTCCCCCCATCCCACCCCATTTTATCTGCTGTTCACTGGGAAGGTAAAGGGGAGTGTTGAAGTGACAAACTGTCTAATTCTGGAGGTGCCTAAGAATCCTCTCCCCACACACACACACACCATCTCCAAACATATATGAATGTGCAAATTATTCAGCATTAATCTCCCACCCTTGATGTTAAAAAATAAAAAACAGAACAAGCTAGAAATGTTTAATATTGAAAAGTGCTGAACCAGCATGAGAGCTGTTTATTCAGCCTCACATTCTGCATTTCACTATTATCATTTATGCCACTTGAATTTGTGTTTTTGTTTTATAATAGAAAAGTATAAAATTGTAAACAAGAAAACAAAACATCTGCGTTTAGATACCTCACAATATCAGAATCATTCATATTCAAATTGAATAATAAAAAGAAAAACACTAATAAGGCAAAGTTATATAAACTAAATAGAAAACAAGCAATATAAAAATGTATCAGCTTTGTGCACTCTTCACCCTCAGGGCTGCAACATCAACTTATTATATTACTGTATTCTCAAAGACTTTCATGGCCAGGATCTGACAGCTGTTGTGAGTTTTTTGGGCAGTTTAGCCATATTCTGGAAGTTCAATGATTCCCACCCAGTCACAAGCACCAGTGATCAGTTCACACAATAGAACAGCTAATGATACCGATGAACTACAGAGAAGGATCGCCATCCCACCTCCACCACAACTGCAGTGAAACTTCTTAATCCCTCCACATTACAATACAATGACTAACACCTATTCACCTGCATAGGACAAGTTTCCCCTTTCCCACAACTTTAAAAAACCCACAGTCTCACTCATTCTATATCCCAAAGCACAGGTAGAATTCCTAGTTCCCTGAGCTTCCTCTGAAGATGCCAGCCACAGAAACTGGCAAAATGTCAGGAAGAAAAACTTCCAGAACACAGCCGAAGAGCCCGAAAAACTCACAACAATAATTATATTATTGCTTTGTTGATGAACATCCTTACTAATGTTGCCCCCATTCTTTCCAAAAACTAAGAAGTAGATTCTTTTTCTTTTCTCAAATACATATGTCAAAAATGGGCTCCAGATATATTTAAAATCACTCATATGGGATACCCCTTTACTCATTTTCAGATCACAAGCTGATTTATCATTGATAGCCATATTCCATGTAATCTATTATTATTATTTGTTTTAACCTCTGTAAACTGCAAACCTAAAGATATCCATCTTGACTGAAGGAAGGTTAGAACAGGTTGCAGTAGGTAAAGGGCAATCTAGGAAACCCAAATAGTTATGTCTCTTTCTCTGCAAAAAATACGCATCTTCTTCAACATAACTTGAGCTGCATCCAGTCACTTCAATTATATTGTTTGTTTGTTTGTTTATTGAGTATTTTTACCCTGCCTTTCTCCTTGGAAAAGAACCCAAGTCAGCTTACAGTAATGAGGGACAATATACAGTCCAGTACAAACAACACGTTTTCAAGTATTGAGAACATGGAGTTGAGGGACATCTTGCAGCGTTAAAAGACAAAATTAAAACTAGCAATTGATAACATCATCTTAATCCAATCACACAAGGAGACATAAACACATAGTTATAAGTGGTCACACGGCTTCAAAATATACACATTTTGATTTTTTTTAACAAACCATGTCTTATTCTGCATGTCACGGAGCATCAAAAAAAGAAACAGAAGCATGAAAACAGCAAAAAGAACCACCACGGGGGTGGTAGGTGGGGGGGAACAGTATGCCATGACTTACAGTGACCCTTTCCAGGGTTTTCTAGTAAGAAACACACAAAAGTGGTTTACTACTACATATTTTCTGATAGTATTCTGGGATTGTGCAGCTTGCCCAGAGGTACACAGGCTTGCTTTTCTCTCTAGAGGCATAGTGAGGAATTGAACTGCCAACCACAGACTCCAAAGCCATCCAGCACTAAAAGCACTGAAAAATGTTTATCCAATTTTTGGAGGCTGGGTTGGAATAGGAGAACAACACTGGAGGTTGCCTTCCCTCCCCATTGTGAGGACGTCTTGAGAGTGCAATGAGTGCCAATGAGGAGGAAGAGGAAGCATATTCATAAACTTCAGAATCAAACTTTCTGAATCAGATTGCTTACACATTCCCTATTGTGGGAGGTGCTGTCACGCTTAAGGGTTTTAGAGGGGAAAATAAATTGTTCTCTACCGATTAAAATATTTTAGTTGAGAAATCCTCTGCATACGTCCTAATTAATCAGTGGCATTTTTAAAGAAAAGTGTGTACTATCAAAATCTAGTGGATTCATGAATGTGAAGGAAGTGTTGTATTACTGAAGAGTATCTAACACCCCAAAACAGTAGATTGCTTCGCATCATCTTTCCATATTCGCAGCCTCAGGTTGCACCCACATTTCCAGTTTTCTATTTCAATTTCCCCCCTAACTCCCATGGTTAATGCATGGCAAGTTAGGAGAAATGATTCTTTCATTACCAGGCTATAGGTATGTGGTATCTCTGTAAGCCACAGGTCCCCCATCCCTCAACCATGCTATACAGTGGTACCTTGTATAAAGGAATTAATTTGTTCCAAATGAAATTATGTTAAGCAAATGTTTCTTTATACAAATTTCCCATAGGAATGCATTGAAAACAGAGTGATCCCATTTTTATGTTGTACAGATTTGCCCCATAGGCAATTCTGTTAAGCAAATTTCCCCTATCTCTGGATTTTTTTTGTACAAATTTTATGTTATACAAACCATTTGTTATATAAGGGTCCACTGTATCTCAATTTTTTTCCTCCTCTGTGGTCCCTAGTTTGTCTGCAGATCTTCTGGTTCTCACAACCACTGGCTAAATTTGCTACTGGAGTGGGGCGGAAAGCTCTTGCTCATTCTTAATAGGAAAGACAGCCTTTGATTTTCAAGCCTCATTACATGAATGGATCATAATTAACTCCAAACTAATGACTTGTTTCTTCAGTTGTAGAACCATCAAATGATGTTGATGCCCACCTTAGGACTGAAGTTGTGTCAAATTCCTCTACACAATTTGGCATGGTGTAATTAAGGTTGTTTAAAAAGCAATAGGTTTTCCTCAAAATTGTTGGATTTGAAAATGTTTGCAAATGTAGCACTTGAATCCAAAGATTTGCTGAATTTCAGGTGGGAAGAGATATTCTAAGGGCCAAATGCATTTCCTAGCAACACTGGCAAAAAAGTGCATAAATGTAGCAGACAAATGACTATCTCTGTCCACTGTTGGAAAAAGGGCAAAAGACTATAAATTCTTAATGGTGACCATGCTGGGCTCTTCTTGTGTTCCTCGTGCAATCTTAAAACCACTGCGGCTCAGCTGAAATGTGGGAGACAGCACAGACTGTTGGTGATATCAAATCATAAAACGATTGTGGAGGAGTTTCTAAATTGGGTTTGTTTGGATAGTGGGAGCGAGATGGATGAAATATTATGAGAGAGACTCACAGTCTGACAGAAAAGCTAATGATTTTCCCCTCAGCTGAGACAGAATCCCAGGGACACTTGAAAGGGAAATGGAACTGAGGACTTGTGGAAGAATAACAAGTAGGTATGCCACCGCCTTAAATTAACATGACTCTTTAAGGAACCAACAGGCTCATGTCCAATATCTACCTTTGAAATTAAGACTATCTTGACTGTCCTTCCGCAAGGAGGCAAAGACCAGCGGTGTAGCAAGGGTTTGGAGTGCCTGGGGACAACGTTATTTTTGTATCCCTCTGGCCCTCCTGAACCCCATTGCATCTACCCAGCAGGGGGGCAATCCTGTGGGTGTGGGGCAGGCAGGTGGGTGGGTGTCTGTGTGCGTGTGCATGTGGTAGCGCACACTCCTTACCTCTCCCGCTGTGGGCCCAGAGCAAGGTGAGGAAGAGGAGGGGGCACCGTGGCCACTGCACTCCCCACACGCCTGTCTGCCTGCTTGCCTTGCCACTCACCTGGCATGCAGCAGCAGAGGCGGTAGCTGTGGTGGAGTGGGTCCCGTTGCCAAGCCTTAGCCCAGGGAAAGGAGGACTACTGGCAGGAGGGCGCACAGCTTCCTCCTGCTATTCCCCCTCTGGGCACCCCCAGATTTCTGCACCCAGGGAAAATGCACCCTTCCACCCTCCCCTTAGATAAACCCTTAGCAAAGACCTTTCTCTTCAGGCAAGCTTTCCCTTAGTGACTGGGTGTTTTTAAATAGATTATTGTACCTTACCGTTTTGAATGTTTTTTGATGCTGTTAATGTTTTTTTAAGTATGGTTTTCATCTTATCCTTTACAGCATTTGTATACTCGCTATTGTTAGCTTTAATGTTGTCATTTAATGATGTACACCACGGAATCCTTTAGAGGAGAAAGGTGAAGTAAAAGAAATAGTTTCTATTAACATTTGCTTTAATCTTTTCAAAGGTATCTTTGAAGCCATGAGGACTTGTATTTGGATTTTAAAACATTTGGTGTTAGGGTCACGTGACAGATGTGAAGATTATGCTCATGTTTGTTTTTTGTTTCTGTCACAATGCTTTTGATAGCAGAAGAGGGTGGGTTTTGCACATAGGAGCAGATCTGAGGAATGGGAGACAGGAAGAAAGGCCTATCTTGTGCCCCTGGGCCCTTCATTGGGTAGTAACACGGGGTATGTCCCCTTCAGCAGCCACAGTCCCCCCACCCCACCCCCACTGCCAAAATTTGTTTCCCTAGCAGACTTGTGCCAATGGATTGTAAAAGCAAAGTGTTCTGCTTATATACTTCTCCAAAGCACTTAAGGCACTCAATGAGTGGTTTACAGTTTAATTATGCAGGCTACACATTGCCCCCAGAGCAAACTGGGTACTCATTTTACTGACCTTGGAAGGCTAGAAGGCTGAGTCAACCATGAGCCTGCTACCTGGGATTGAACCCTGGGTCGTGAGCACAGTTTAAGCTGCAGTACAGCTGTTTAACCACTCCGCCGCAGGGCTATTATATTTTACCTGTAGGTTTTTGCCAATTTGTGGACGAGTCATTTGAAAAAAAAAAGTAATAGAATGCTTAAAACACTTGGAGAAGGATAACACAATTGGCAGGGTGACTTACCACCGGTTATATCCTGAGAGTCCGTCCCCTGCTTTTATGGACTTCCCAAGGTCCACAAGCAAGGAGTCCCCCTCAAGCCCATTGTCTGTAGTATAAATTCAATGACTTACAACATTGCAAAATTCCTGGCAACAGCCCAGGTCCACCGCATGCACAATTCAGAGGAGTTTGTTTCTAAAGTCAGGGAGTTGAAACTGGCTACAGACAAACCATGGTATCCTTTGATGTTACTTCTCTCTCTACCAGCATTTCCACCACCGATGCCCTAACAACTTTAAATAAAAGACTAAGAGAAGACAGCACCCTCACCTCCAGAAGCAGCCTCAACCCAGACCAGATATGCCTGCTCCTGGACCTGTGTCTGAACCCCATATAGTAGTAAAGGGTCAGTTATTGTAGGTGATAAGTACAGCTCTTAATGGTGGTTGCATCATTTTTTTAAACCAAAGCTTATAGTACTAGTCTTTAAAATGGCATAAGGCTCTGCTCTATTTTTGCAACATACAAATGTGGCTACCTCTCTAAAAATTTTAAAAGTTGAACATCCTCCTGAAGCACAGGGTTTAGAATTAGATTTATCATGCTGATAGGCATATCCATCATTTCAGTTGCAAATCAGTATATAATAGAGCCTCGTGCAACAACGGTTAAACTGCTGTACTGCAGACAAAACTGTGAACTACAGATTTGCAAATACGAATATGAATACGAATACTACAGATTGCTACCAAAGATGGAGCTGGTGTATTTATCTCAACACTTGAATAGAGAGATAGAGAAATGGGAGCATACCAGAGCTTGGAAAGTAGTAATTAGAAGTTATTACCTATTTAATAAAATTTTGACTTGTTGAATTCCCCTTTCCTAAATACAATTTTAAATATCTGAATGTGACAAGCTGTGGGGCGGTTCGTACAAAACCCATTTTTCCTTTGTACTTACCTTAAGTGAGTACATACATAAGGAGCCTCATAGTGCAATGGTTAAATGGCTGTACTGCAGCCATAACTGTGCTTATAACCTGGGATTCAGTCCCAGGTAGTAGACTCAAGGTTGACTTAGGCTTCTATCCTTCTGAGATCAGTAAAATGAGTACTCAGTTGGCGGGGTGTGGGGGCAACGTGTAGCCTGCATAAATAAACTGTAAACCGTCCAGAGAGTGCTTTTAAGTACTATGGAGTGGTATATAAGCTGAACACTTTGGGCACTTTGCTTAACAGCCACAACAGGGGGGAAAGGCAGCAATAGAATGTATCATATGAATGAGATTCCTCCTTCATATTCCATAACAAAATTGGCACAACTCTAGTCCAGGTGGGTCCAGGGGACCGTGAACACCTCTTTGAGAAAGGGAGTGGTTACTGCCACCTTGAAAGAGGCAGTAATTAGACAACTCCTTTAAGGAACTAACCTGGACCTAGGGCTAGTGGTTAGCTACTGACCAATAGCGAGCCTCCCTTATTTTGGCAAGGGGGTGGAGCGGGTGGTGGCTAGGCAACACCAGGCACTGCTGGATAAAACGGATTTTCTGGATCCATTTCAATCGGGTTTCAGGACAGGTTTTGCTATGGAGACTGCCTTGGTTGCCCTGTACAATGACCTTTGCCAGGAGAAAGACGGGGGAGTGCGACTCTGTTGATACTCCTGGACCTCTCAGGGGCTTTCAACACCATCAACTATGGTGTTCAATCTAGGCTAGCCAGATTGGTAGTTGGAAGCACTGTTTTGCAGTGGTTCCACTCCTTCCTGGCTGACTGTGTCCAGAAGGTGATGCTGGGGGACAGTTGCTCTGCCCCATGGCGTTTATATCATGGGGTTCCACAGGGCTCAATACTGTCTCCTATGATGTTTAACATCTACATGGAACTGCTGTGAGAGGTCATCAGGAGGCTTGGGCTGATGAGTCAGCATACAATAGAGATGAGCACGAACTGGAAAAATAATGTTTCATTTCATTTTGTTTTGTGCCTATCCCATTTCATTTCATTTTGTTTCTTACATTTAAAAAAATCATGCAAAACGAAATGAAACAAAACGAAACAGCTCCCCTGGGTCCTAGATTTGATGCCCAGGAGCCATTTTTAAAAGGGTCCAACTGAGCTGTAACTGGCTGGACCCTTTAAAAATAGCCCAGTTGCCACCAGGAGATTCCCTGGTGGCGACTGGACCATTTTAAAGAGGTACAGCCGAAGACAGCTCTGTTGTACTCCTTTAAAGATGGCCGGGTCGCCAGCACAGGGCTCCCGTGGTGGTGACTTGGCCATTTTCAGAGGGGTCCAGCCAAGCTGTTATCAGCTAGACCCCCTTAAAATGCCCCAGTTCAATTTCAATTTTTGGAAGGAATTAATGACAAGTGGCCTTCTATAGTCTTGGACACATTAAGACGGGGTCTTCAATCTATGGCCTGCGGGCTCACCAGCCATTGCAAAACCAGCCCCCTGTTTTAAAAGTTTGAGTCTAGGATGCCGGGGGTCGGCGTTACTGCGCTCCCCCACTCTGCGGCCAGCTTGCTGCAGGTTCACAGCTCCTCCTCTTCCCTTGTCCACCTCTGTCTCTTTCTTTGCCCCCCTCTCCCCACACACTCATTGGTGGATGGATGGAGGGTGATTCCCTGTGCTCCTCCCTCCCTCCCTCCCCCTCCCTCCCGCTGGCTCAGTGGCCAGGCTTCGGATTGTGGCAGGCCCTCTGGACCACCACACCCACCCTCCTGTGAGCCCGCTGCCAGGGTGGCAGAGAGAGAGAGAGAAAGAGATGGCAGCGAATCACTAATATAAAATTAACAAATTAATAATTAATAGATTAATAAGCTAGTACGCAGGGAAAGCCTTTCTTGTGTGATTGCATTAAAGACCAGGAGCGAAGAAGCCAGTCAGATCTCAGAGGGAAGTTGGTTCCAAAGACAGGCACACACGGCCCCACAGATGCCATGAGTCCCCTCCTCCAACTCCCCGGACAGCTGCCCCATTCACTTGCTGGCCCCTCAGATGGCTGGCTAGTTTGGGAAGGAACAGGGACTTCCCTGGCAGCTGCCCCCTCAGATGAGAAGTTTTCCAAAAGGTATGCAAAAATGTTGAGATGATAGTTTGTTAAATTACAACTTTAAATTATGTAGCTATAGGTTGGATTTTTGGAAGGAATTAATGACAAGTGACCAATGAAAAGTCAAAACAAGTACCAAATATCCTGCATTTTCTGTGGAAATTCCTCTTATACTGTTTCAGCCATCGTGGCTTATTTTATTGTATCTTCCTATTCAGGGCCTTTGATGCTATGCACTAGGGATGGGCACCTTACCCCCAAAAATGACAAACTGTTTTGTTATTTTTGTAAGCTTATGAAATGTTATGAAATGAAACAAAACAGCAAACAGCATGTTGTCAAGAAATGAAACAAAACACCATTTTTCATTTCAGAAATGAAATGATTCGTCTTAGTGGCAAGAGGCCTGTTGATCCAGCTGTCTTGAGAACAGGAGGTTTATTTTTAAACTGAATTATTTGTTTTTCTTCCTTCCCTCCCTGTGCCTTAGCTGTTGAGCTAGCTTATCTCTGATCTTGGTCTGCCTGCAGCTAGCATGGAGCTTGGCTTGGTTACCTTTCTCTGGACTGTGGACATTGCAGTTTTAGGATCACAAGGCTGACTGGATCGCTTTCCCTCCCTGGCTGTGCCTGTGTCTGCAAGTTTTTTTAAAAGTGATTGTTTTCCTTTCCTGATTAAGTAGGACTGGAGGGTTTTTTTTTGTTTTCCTTCCTTCCCTCCCTGCGCTGCTGATCAGCTGTTGAGCTTGTCTATCTGATCTTGATTTGAGGTACAGCAGCTAGCTATTAGGTTTCCTGCTTGTTTACAGAGGGTTCTTTGTATGAAAGCAAATTGATTGGAAGGTATAAGGAGGGTCTTTGATTTAGGGCAGTGGGGTCCCTGTTAAATAAAAAAGGAAAGTTCCCCATTATGTATAGCCTTATGAATCATTTTGTTTCATTTCATTTCATGATGAAAATTCTTTTTAAAAATATGTTATTAATGAAACAAAATGAAATGAAGGCTGAAACAAAACAAAACAAAACAAAACACTATATTTCCGTTTTGTGCCCATCTCTACTATGTACTCATAGAGGTTTAGTCTTATTGGACAATTTATTTGGAAAGCCTTTTGAAAAACATGGAAAGCCACTGTTGATATGTCCCTGCCCAGTCTGCAGGTATATTTGGAATATTTGTTGGATAGCTTAGTGGCTTCATTATCTGACTGTAGACCCAGAAGTTGGGAGTTCAGTTCCTCACTGTGTCTTCTGTGAGCAGAACCATCCTGTGTGGCCTTGGACAGTGATGGCGAACCTCTGGCACTCCAGATGTTTTGGACCACAACTCCCAGAATTCCAAGCCTAGATTGCCAATGACAAACAACTCTGGGAGTTGTGGTCCAAAACATCTGGAGTGCCGAAGGTTCGCCACCACTGGCCTTGGACAAGGCGCATAGAAGAAGGGAATGATACATCACTGCTGAGTATTCTCAACCAAGAAAACCCTGGAAAAAGATTGCCATAGGTCAGAATTGACTCAACGGGACCTTGTTGTTGTCATTATAATAGAAAAGAGGATAGGTCCATATGGACCTCAGGGTGGGGTGGGGAAACATGAAAAAACTTGACGAAGAAGTGAAAGCATCCCTTTGTCTTTGTGCAACAGTAGAGTAGAAGGGTGTCCTTCCCCCCTAACATGTACTTTAAACAACCTAATTCAGTATACACTATATTTCTGCCAGCTGTGTAAATGGAGCAGCCTTGGATCGATGGAACTTGCCAAAATATCACAGCTATAATTCCCTGTGAAAAAGTCAAAGTAGACATGTCTCCCCCTGTGTTCCTGCATTCTTTCCCACTTGAAAAACCATTTTTATTTCAAACCGTGCGTGCCACCTCAGTCTACAGTGTCAAGCATGCATGTTATTTGCAGAGGGTCCATCAGATTGTGTTTACAGGCCTCCTTAGAGTGGAATGAATAATTAGTTTGACAAACACATAGTCCATGGCCAGTATACACTGAAATAATGGGAATGCAGGGGAAGTGGAAACTATTTGGAAGGAACAATGGGCACACAAGAGAGAGGAATACTTAACCCAGGGCCAGCCTTCCCATTAGGCAGGGTGGAGTGTCTCCCCTAGCACAATTTGAGTGTAATGAAATATCAACAACCTGTTGCTTGTTTACTTTGTTTGTATGATGTCTTTTTACTCCCAGGGATGAGGAGAAAAACATGTGGGATTGCCTCGTGAGCAAAATATTATTTGTTTGACTTTGTGGTTTGGTTATTTTGGTATGGATGACTGGGGGAACTATTTGCTGTGTTGCCTCAGGCAACGAAATATCTGTACTGACCCTGGCTCATTTCTCTAAGGCCATTTTTCTTTTAGCTCCAGAAGAGAAAAACAGAAGAAGATTGAGGGAATGGATTAATCACCTTGCTGCCCACCATACTTGTTCACAAATATCCCCTTCCTAGTATTAATAGGACACTTAAACCTGGGAATACCATCTTTCCTTCAGAAAAGGGAAAGATTCCCTATGGAACTGATGGCAGGTTATGGGTCTTCTATAGTCTTGGACACCTTACGACCGGGGTCTTCAATCTATGGCCTGCAGGCTCACCAGCCATTGCAGAACCAGCCCCGTTTTAAAAGTTTGAGTCTAGGATGCCCAGAGTTGGCGCTACTGCGCTCCCCCACTATGCGGCCAGCTTGCTGCAGGTTCACAGCTCCTCCTCTTCCCTTCTCCACCTCCGTCTCCTCTTTGCCCCCCTCTCCCCACTCACTCATTGGTGGATGGACGGAGGGCGAGTCCCTGCACCCCTCCCTCCTTCCCTCCCTCCTACTGGCTCAGCAGCCAGGCTTTGGATCATGGCACGCCCTTTGGACCACCACGCCCACCCACCTGTGTGCCCGCTGCTGGGGTGGCTGCCTCTCTTGGCCAAGCGATGGAGGTGACCTGGTATCCTACCACCAAGGTAGGCAGTGCAAGCCTCA
Organism: Phrynocephalus forsythii; assembly: GCA_029282475.1. Taxonomy (NCBI): domain Eukaryota; kingdom Metazoa; phylum Chordata; class Lepidosauria; order Squamata; family Agamidae; genus Phrynocephalus; species Phrynocephalus forsythii. Next base: position 13,081,886 of record JAPFRF010000008.1, on the reverse strand, counting down.
CTTCTCCTGGCACAGGGGTGGCAAAACCCTGCAAGTGGCGTTTCACTCAGAGGAGAGGCCCCAGGTCCAAGGAGGGGAGGCAGTGCTCCAGGGTCGAGGCTCCTGCTCACCCACCCACCCACCTATCCTGACTGTGGCTTCTCTCCAGGAAAGGGGGGTGTGAGCTTATGATCACTGGCACTCTGCACAAGCTCAGAGGGCCATGCACACTGGGGGCTGCAACAGGTGGATCTCTGCAGCCCAGCCTAGGTCTCTCACCTGGACCTTCACCTGCTCAGGGCTTGTGTCAGGAAATAAAAGTTTGGGGTTTTTTTGTTTTTTGTTTTTTTGTAAAACTACAAAAGGCACCACCTTTGGAGCTGACCGACTGATGCTGCCTATTTCAGGGCCCAAGGAAGGGGAAGATCAGCCATGATGGCCATCCCTGGATGTCCAGGTGCCACAGGGCAGTTGTGTTTGGCCCAGGACCCTCCTTCCTGCTGGAAGACTAGGAATCCCACCTGGCTTTTCTTAGTGCAAAAATGCCAGGGAACGCTTCCACCAACTTGAGCCTGTTGGGATTGAACTCAGATCTTGAGCAGAGTCTTGACTGCAGTAGTACTGCAGTTCAACCACTGTGCCAGGCAGCTCCTTAAGGTTCCTGCTCAAGAATGGCAATTTCTGGTTCCTCCATCTCCCTACAGGTCCCATTTTGCATTACAAAGGTAGAGTTGTTTTGTGAGGGAGAAATCAATTTCTTCCCCAGGTACTGTGAGCATTTTTCCTAAGCCCAGAAAGAACAGGGAAGCTTGAGGGAGGTGGTAGATGGTGCCATAGCCTCTTGCTGTGCAGGAAGTCTCAAGGTTTGACCTGTGAGACCTGCCTCTGCTACACTCCCAGTGGCACCATATCACCTGGAATACACTTGATCTTACCTGTTGAGGAGCTCAGCAGGGTCAAGCATGGTTTGCACTCAGATGGAAGATCATCAGGCAGATGCCAGAGACATTCAAGTAGGACTAGGAAAGGGTCCTACCTGAAACCCTGAGGTGCCAGTGATAATCAATGTTGGCAACACAAGGGTAGATAAGCTAATAAGTTTCCGTATACAACCGCTTTGTATGCTCCTACATACAGTGCCTTTGTCTTTCTTTAGCACCATCTTTTTGGAAATGTTTTGTGTTTCACATAATTCCTTTCCACAGCTCAGGAGGTAAGGAGGCCTCCACAGTGGAGAAAAGGATGAACAGTGATAGCCAGTGTGATTGGCAGTGAAGGAAAGGAGAGTGAAAGTAATTGAAGTGTTTTCTTCAGATGTGGAATTAAAAAGAGACCTCTCTTGTTCTCAGGCGTGAATTCCAAAAAGCCTCCCCCCACCCCACCCCCACAGAATAGACCTAAAGCTGCTACTGCTGACATTCATCAGGGGCTGTTGAAGCCCACAGTGAAGCCAGCATGCATTTGACACCAGTGTATGATGTGAGTTCGCAACCCACAAAATACTACTTGTATGTTTCTATGCCAGACTCATTAGACTTCTAACAGTATGAACTATTGCGAGCTCAGAGACAATTGATTCCTACTGAGCTGGGCCATATTTTCCAATTGTTTTGCTTATTTGTTCATTTTCACCCCTCTAAATGATACATTGGGGAGAATCCAGTTTGTTCCTTCTGTCTGGACAGTCACCTACCAAGTAAGCACAAGGAGGTGCCCAGTAATGTGTCCTTCACAAGCTTAGAAACTATCCAGCCACACACATGATAGACGGGTGAGTGAGTCGAAAGAACAAAGAGAATTCCACCTGTTATCTCTGTTCATGTAATTTATTTCCATACAGGGTGTTCATGAGAGCACTGCATAATGGTTGGTTGGTTGGTTGGTTGGTTGGTTCACTGACTGACTGACTGACTGACTGACTGACTGGTTGACTGACTGACTGGTTGGTTGATTGATTGATTGATTGATTGATTGATTGATTGAATTGATTATTGATTGATTGATTGATTGATTATTGATTGATTGATATACAGCATAAGACCATCTGGCCTGAAGGCCAGTTTATATGTACATAATACAACAGTACAGAGATGGTAATTCTAGGGCAGTTACCAAGGGTAGTAGAGGCTGACTCTTGTGTCTTTAATAAAAGCTTCTATGAGTGACCATAAGAACCCAAGGAATTTTTAGTGAGGAGCAGGAGATGATCTTGTCAGTCAACAAAGCTACACTCTCAAGGAGACGCCGTTGACACCCTCCCTGAAGACACAAGTTTATATTCCATCTTTCTGTTATTTATATATTCTAAGAAGCAAAGTTATTAGTTGAAAACTCTGCCAAAAAACACAGGCACTCCAAAAAAACAACCTACACATTAAATCCCACTGTTAATTTTGCTGAGGAGATTTTGGAAAAGTTACTGTTTTGGATTACAGTTCCCAGAATCCCGCAGACACCATTTCAGTGGTCATCTTGATTGCAATATTATGCCATGTTTTCCATGGGAATGAGCTGCTAGGTAAACTCTGGGTTGATCTCATTCTCACTTACTTCTTTCATCCTGTTAAACACATTAAGCTTTAACGAGAGATCTTCAGCCTTTGGAAATGCAACCTTCAGCATTTAATTAGAAATGCAAACAATCTTGTAGAGAAGTGTTACCATTTAAACACAAGGAGCCTTGTTCATTTTACTTGGGAGAGCAAAAAGGGCTTGTTGATTACGCTGTTACTCAGATCAATGTTATTCTTACACTTGTACTAAAAATAGTCCTGGCGCTATATTACCCTCTATTCTCACAACCACCTCTGGAAATGAATATGTGGTTACTTTTACACGGAAGGCTCCTTTTCCCAACCTCATATCCTTAATTGTTTTGGACTACAATTCCCATGAGCAATGCCAATTCTACCCAAGGGTCTTAAGATTTGTAGTTGAAAACACTGGCAGAAGGGTAGCAGGATGGGATCCATGTCCTCTAAGGAGATTAGAAAGGTTTGCAGGGTTCTTCATCCATTGTTACATCCTCACATGAAGTCAACTGTGCTGTAATACTGCAACGGATTCAACACTAGGGATTGGCATTTCGTTTCGGAACCAGTAGATTACAAAACGAACCACACAAGCCCAGGTGGTCCTCGGAACCGGCTGATACATGCAGATCCAATTGCTTTACCTTTCTCTGTTTCGCACAGGGTTAAAATCCAACGAGGAAGCATGCTGCAACGTCAAATTTCCTGCTTTGTGCTGCTGACCAATCAGAGAGGGAGGTGGGGTGATGCCTGTCCCTCCACAGCTCCTGACTGACCAGCATCTCAGATCTAGCACAGATTACATTGCAGCATGCTTCCTCGTTGGATTTTAACCCTGCGTGAGACATAGAAAGATAAAGCAATTGGATCTGCATGTATCAGCCGGTTCCGAGAACCACCTGGGTTTGCGTGGTTCTTTTTGTAACCTACTGGTTCCGAAATGAAACACCTATCCCTATTCAACACCATCCATTAAACTTAGAGACCAAGTAGATGATACACCACCTCCATAATACTTTGTGTTTATGACTACTTATAACCATGTTGCTTTAATAGAATGTTGTCTATTAATGCTGTAAGATGTCCTTCAATTCCTTTTTCTCAAATACTTGAACATGTCTTAATTGTAATGGACTGTCTATTATCCCTCATTACTGTAAGCCACCTTGGGTCCTTTTCCAAGGAGAAAGGCGGGGTAAAAATACTCTAAAATAAATAAATAAAATAAATAATTAGAAGTTCTTTAACTATTGCCTAACATTTTAACCCATAGGTTGCAGCCTGTAACCTACATGCTCTCATGTAGCTCTTGGTCTAATTTCAAAAGTCATCTATGAATATTCAGCTCACAATCTTGCAAGAGAAATATTTTTCCTCCTTACCATCCTGCTGGTTGGGAGTAAGAGGGAATAAAAGAATATGAAAAGGAGAGTGGAAAAAAGAGAAGAAAATACACTCATCTTTTCTGTCCCCATCTACTACTGGATTCAGTCCTGCAAAAGGCCATCAAGTCCAAACCCCTTCTCCATGCAGGAATCCAAATTGGAGCAGATCTGACAGATGTTTAGCCAATTTTCTCTTGAATGCTTCCAATGTTGGAATGCTTACCACAGTGCCTCGGGTAACTGTTTTCACTGACGTACTGTGCTACCATATCATCCATCAGTCTTTCTTTCTCAAGGCTAAGTCAGGGAATCACTTCATCCCAGCCCCGCAAAAGCAGAAGCTCTACAGAAGATCAGGATTAGGCTGGAGCACGTTTCCCTGTGTATCGTGTGATTGCCAGGAAACAGATCCCACTGGACCACGACATAAGCAGTCCAATCATCCACTTCTCTGTGTGATCACACCCTCAGAATACAATGGCATCACTATGTGACAGGCATGTATCCAGCACAATTCAAGGTGCTGACCTTGACCTACAAAGCACTGTATGACCTGGGTCCTAGCTACCTCAAAGATCGAATCTCACGGTATGAACCGACTTGGATGTTAAGGTCATCAGGAGAGGCCATTCTCTCCATCCCACCACCCTCACAAGTATGTCTTGTGGGAACCCATGAAAGGGCCTTCTCAGCTGCTGCGCCCAGACTCTGGAGCTCCCTCCCACTAGAAACCAGGACTGCCTCATCTCTGTTGTCCTTCCGAAAACAGGCAAAGACCTTTCTTTTCAGGCAACCTATCCCTGAATGATGGACTACCATGCGTATTTTATATGAATCTATGAGTTCACATAAACGTTGTGTTTATGACTACTTATAACCATGTTGCTTTAATGTAGTGTTGTCTATTAATGCTGTAAGATGCCCCCCAATTCCTTGTTCTCAAATACTTGAACATGTCTTAATTGTACTGGACTGTATATTATCCCTCGTTACTATAAGCCGCCTTGGGTGCTTTTTTCAAGGAGAAAGGTGGGGTAAAAATACTTTAAAATAAATAAATAAAATAAATGTATACATTCCGTTCATACTCTCCCCATCTTTCTCCGCTTCCCTCCAATTTAATGCAATGAACGGTACGATCTATGACTAGACTGAACTCTCTTTCCAAGTTGCCAGGTCTGAACTTTGATCATACAAAGAGAAGCCACTAGGAAGCAGCATAAAGGACTCCCCTCCTGTGCATGCTGTTTCAGTGATGGGCACATTCCCAGGTGACATGGGCCATGCGAGACTGGTTGGGAAGGATATATAAATCTCCTGCAAGGCAGTAGAACATTAACGGCCAGACCAGGGCCTCCCTCTTAGCTCCCTATAGTGGTTGGCGTTAAAACAGAAACCCATCTTGGCGTAATCAGCTATAATGTTTTTATTACAAAAGCAGAATGTCCCAGTGAGAGAAATACTGTGCAAAACCAACAACAAGTGTCAAAAGAAAAGAAAAGGACTTGCAAAATGACTGCCATTATGATGTGCTAGAAAAGCACGGCCTGCCCTAAAGTGGAACATAATGGATAGCAAAAGCAGCAATCTTGAAACAACAAAGCAGCCGCGGACATAAAGAACAGCCAATGTTAAGGGCAACATGGTGAGCTTTCTTAAGCCCTTCTGTCTAACAAATCAAGTGACACATTGCATTTGGCATGCATGGCTTTGAACGCAGCAAATGGCATCTCTTCTTCTGTTTTTAAAAGTTACTCATTGTGGGAGATGTAACCTTTGGAAGCCCTGGTGGTTTAGAATCACTAATCTGAAGCTGAAGGGAACTCTCCAGTGATGTCAATAGGGAATGCTCTTTTCCTTTAAATAAGATCACTGCAAGCACAATATTTTTACCAGGACAAATGCTGGGAAGAAAACCATTAAACTCTTCCTCTGATTTTACTGTAGCCTGGATAATTGTCATCTCCCTCCCTCACCCGCCTGATTGTATTTGCTTTTCTGTCAAAACGGTGTTAAGAGACACACCTAGTTTGGCCCTTAAAACTGTGTTAAGAGACACACCTAGTTTGGCCCTTAGTTTATGCAAGCCATGAATTTATATGAGCTGTATGGGGCAGCAGATAAACTGCAGTCAAGCAGTCAACCCTCTGCTTACAACCTAAGTTTGATCATGACGGATTCAGGTAGCTGGCTCAAGGTTGACTCATCCTTCCAAAGTCAGTAAAATGAGTACCCAGCTCGAGAGGGGCAAAGTAAGTGTTCCTTGCAAAATTATGTCGAAATCTCACCAGACAATGCCCTAGCACTCTGGGGCAATATATAGGTCAAAGCAACAGCAGCAGCAACAAAAACAACCAATGGAACAAAGACCATGTGTCACGTGTAAGTTTGGTGATCAACCTCATAAACAAACCTGGTTAGGCCATATTTTTATGGGAGGGTTTTTTTTTGGTCTCTCCTGTTGAAAACAGAACACAGGAAAGCAAAGAAGTCATGTGGAATTTTTGTGCAAATATTTGCAGTGCTGTCTCACCCACAGCAGCATCTTAGATTCTTTTTTTAAAATGCTTAATGAATTCTATTTAATTTCTATACATTAATTCATCTGTTCTCTCTTACAAGTTGAAGGCAGAGGGAATGCTTTCTGTGAACCCTGCAAAACTTCCATTTTTAAACTACAACTTCCTTACCAGTTGGGGGGGTTACGGGACTCCAAAGAGCACCATTCCAAAGCTTTGGTTTTCTACCTTGACAAGGAAGATCTTCCTGTCCTTTTTTGGCTTAATATTGAGCCTGAAGGAATGTTCCAGAGAACTTTTAGCTTACCTAATGGTTGTGGTATTTTAATTTCTGCGAAGATGCTCGTCCAAGGAGTTCTCTTCAGAAGCTGTCCTCCAGGGATGGGCAATGAATGGTCCTCAAGATGGCACCAAGTGCCACCTCCCAGCCTCCCTGATTATTGGCCATGCTGGTTGTGGCTGATGAATCTTTCAGCCAGACAACACATGGAAGGTGTTATGTATCGCTGCAATGCCCTACAGAGAGTGGTAGGACGTAATCCTCCAAAGGTTATCGGATAGCAGCGAAACAAATACGGTCATTGTAACTATTGCTTGGGGCAGATCACTGGGCAATTACATGTACAAATGTACTCCATGCACCAAATATTATGTTTTTGCTTTCATTTTCTTTCTTTCTTTCTTTTTAAGGGGTGGCACCTCTGTTTTCTCTGATTTGACCCAGCACTGGGAAACATTACTCTGGTTGTTGTTGTTGGTTGTTGCTGTTGTTGTTTGGTTTTGTTTGGTTGGTTAGTTGGTTTGAACTACAGCTCCCTGACAATCATGGTAGGTTTTGTATTCTGGGATTTGTAGTCCAGAAACAAAAACAAAGAATGTTTCCATGCTCTGGACCTTGCTTCATGCTACACATTTTTAGCGAAGCCAAATAAACAAGGAATTTTTTGAGAAAATAAGAACCTGGCTCTAAAACTACATAAGCATAAATGTAAAAATGTCCACAGTACATGTGATTACGTGCAGGCCCTGGTTGTGTTGCCATCCAGTTGCAGCTAGGTAACGTAGTGTTGTACTCCACCCAGTGGTCAGACAGAGCAGAAGGAATCCATGTGTGAAATCTTGGCTTTCCCACTACGATTATGCTCCAGATTAATGGCCCTTGCCGTGTTCAAGAGGTCTGCTTTTTAAAAACATATTGGATACACTTTTTAAAAGTAAAACAATTTTCAATTCTTGTCTCTGCCAGGCTCTGTCTTCTTAGGATTTCATGAGACACTGGTAGCAGATGCTTCGAAGCTTAGTCTTGATACTAGATGCTAAACCGTGGATCGAGGACACTTGAAGCAGAGATCTGGCTGGCCAGTGCCAGTGCTTTTCTTACACAGGCTGCTCCGACAGAACTGCAGTTCATGAACTAGAACTGTTGAGCCCATGAATCTTTCGGTGTTGCTCCCTACAGGTTTTCTGAGGGCCTCACTACACATAAGAGCATAAGAACACCCTTGCTGGAACAGGCCACAGCCCATCCAGTCCTGCATTCTTTCTCACACAGTGGCTCACCATTTGCTTCAGGGTATTCCCAAGCAGATGTCTTCACCTGCTTACGATTCCCTGCAAATGGCATTCAGAGATATCCTGCCTATCTCTCCAACCCAGAGGTTGTCCTTCGAGATCCATAATGATAGTCACTGATACCCTGGCCCATTGATACCCAAGTTCAACTATGAACTTGTCCAATCCTTTCTTGAAGCTGCCAAAACTGACAGCTGTCACCACTTCTTCTGGCAGGGAGTTCCACAAACTAATGATCCTCTGGGTGAAAAAGTACTTTCTCTTATTTGTTTGAGATCTAGCACCCAAAAGTTTCATGGAGTGCCCCCTAGTTCTAGTGTTGTGCAATAGGGAAAACAGTTTTTCCTTATCTACTTTGTCCACACCATGTATGATTTTATAAACTTCAGTCAGGTCACCTCTTAGGCACCTTCATTCAAGAGTGAAGAGGCCCACAACATGTTACTATCATGGGCCTCAATACAGTGATGCAAAAGCAGAATTCAACTTGTGTCATACACTTTCCCCTTAAATCTCTCTCTGCTGAAACCACCGTACTTCCCCAAATCCAGTCCAAATCAACCCAAGGATCCGCAAAACCATCTGGAATAAATATCAGGGCACGAGGGATTATAAATGCCAGACAGAAATGCCCCGTCAGTGGCATCCATTCCAACAGCAGAGAGATACTATTGAATTTAACACATGATTAATAAAGGTTGAATCTAGCACATAATTAATTAATATTGGAAAAGGCAGTTCCTACAGCATGCCACCCCAATGCCTGGCTGGGAAGAAGACCCAATCAAGGTCAAGCATTTGAGGCCTGGCTGACTGTGGAGAGCTGCTCGTCTCTCTTGTGGGTCAATATGGGGCCTTTTCACACGACCCCTAAAATCCGCTGGTCCCTTAAACTCGGACCAGAGATCTTGGGGGTTCGTTTCTGTTCCTCCGTCCCCACCCCTCAGCACTTCCTGCTCCTGTCAGCGTGAGGGGGGGGAGGACAAAAGAAGCCTTTACTAACCTGCCGGTGACGGTCGAACTTGCCACGAGCCCCATTACTTCCTGGTTCCGGCTCAAGGAGCTCTTAAAGGGGCGGGAGGCAAAAAAATAACAGACAAGCCAGGAGAGCCCGGCACTCTTATCCGCATCAAATTTTTTCCACCTGCAGAGAGCAGGTACATGAAAAATGCGCTGGGTCGTGCTAAAGTGGGCGGGGTCGCACTTAATTGTCCCCAAACTCCGGAGCTGGTGGGGAAACATTTCTAAGCTCCGGAGCTGGGAGCCATTTGCAGCGCAGCTTAGGGGTCGTGTATAAATGCCCATAGAGTAGTGTGGGCCACACTAACGAGAGTCACAATTTGTTGTCACTTACACTCCATCACTTTGAAAGAGTTGCCACTCCCTATCTACTGGGGAAAGTCTATTACTGGAACACATTCTTAGGAGACCTATAGACCTTACAGACTTCTAGGAAAAAATCAGAAGCCAAGCATCTGATATCAAACATTGATCGCTAAAAAGGTTAATTGTAATAATCATTCCCAAAGATATCAAAATTCATCTGGGTGTCAAGGTAAAAGTTGCTTCACTATTGCAATACTTCAACCAGTGGCGTAGCTATGGGGGTCAAGGGGGGACATCTGTCCCCAGGAGTAGCATCTGGGCTAGCTACGCCTCTGACTTCAAGGTAATATCAGCTTCTCTATTTCTGCTGGTTTTATTCATCTTCATTGCTTCTGTGTTCCGTAAGGATAAAGCTACTTTAAAGTTGTTCAAATGTGTAACATTTTGAGAAGTTATAAGCACATTTTGGCTACACAGAAATTATTCTTGCAGCTGTGAAAACACTGTAGGTTACAAATACTTAAAAATATAATTCAAAAAGCTCTTGATAGGCTCAAGCATTTGCCAAAAACAACAAAATGAAATTTAAAAGGGATAAGTGCAGAGCTACATGAAGGAAAAAGATACCCAATGCACAAGATGGGGGGTTTTGGCTTAGCAATTGTACAATAGAGAGGATCCTGGAATTATTGTACAGTAACCGCCTGCTTATCACTGGGGTTAGAGTCCTGACCCGACCCATGATAATAAAAAATCCACGATATGCTGGGTTGGGTCAGAACTGGGGGCTGTTTGGGACCTCCTAGACTTACCTACACCTGGCACAGCCCCAAACAGGCCTCTGACAGGCTTGGTTTCTGGCAATCCAGAAGTCACTTCCGTTTTTTGGAAGGCACTTCTGGTTTGTCGGAAACCACTTCTGGGGCCTCCGTCAGGCCCGAGAAGCCCATTGGAGGCCTGCTTGGGGCAGCGCCAGGCCTGGGGTGAGTGCAGGAGGCCTCAAACAGGTCCACACAGCTTGAACCAGGGGGTCTTGCCTTTCATATACTGCAGCCCCGTGATGTGCCAGGATAACAGTATAAGAACCACAAAATGGTGGAGGATCACTGTAGATCAAAATCTGAATATGAGCCAACAGTGCCATGTGGCCTCAAATAAAGCCAATGCTATTTTTGTGTGCATTGACAGGGGTATAGCCTCCAAATCAGATGAAGTACTAGTTCCTTTCTACGCACCACTGGTTAGGCCTCATCTCGCTTACAACGTGGAGTTCTGGGTGCTGCAGTTGAAGAACCATGCAGACAAATTGAAATAAGTCTGTAGGAGGGTAACAAAGATTATGAGGGGATTGGAAACCAATGAGAAAAGACTGAAGGGACTGGGCATGTTTAGCCTTGAGAAAAGAAGACTGAGGGGAGATATGATAGAACTCTAAAAACACTTGAAAGAATGTCATTCAGAGGAGGTGCAGGATTTATTCTTGACCAACCCAGAATGCAGGACACACAACAATGGGGTCAAGCTAGAGTCGAGGAAGCTATATTTCAGCCGAATATCTGGAAAATCTTCCTAACTGTTAGAGCAATACAACAATGGAATCAACTACCTTGAAAGGTGGTAAGTGCTCCAACCCTGGAGGCATTCAAGAGAAAATTATTTCACTCCCTGGCCGCTATGACACTTGGGGGAAGATCCGGATATTGTGAAAGTCTGGCTTTTCTTCTTTCTTGGTCACGTGACTGAAGATGTGGGATCTCCATTTAAAACATTTTTAAAAGGATTTTTTTAAAAAGCACCGACGAGCCCCAGGAGGAGCTGGTTGGTGTTAGGAAAATAAAAAACAGCGCTGACAGCCTGAAGGCCAGCTGATCAGTGCTGGGGAAAGGGGAAATTAAAAAAAGTGCTGACCAGCCCCAGGATGAGCTGCTCAGGGCAGGGGGGGGAGCAGAAAACCAGATCATTTGCGAGCTCCCACCAACTTCTGGCTTGCATTTTTTAACTGGAGCAAAAAAAATTCCCAACTTCTCCGGCAGGCCTTGGAAAACTCGCTAAAGGGGCATAACCAGGTTTTTTTTTAAAGCCTGGTGGCCGTGGGGGAAATGCTTTATCTTGAAATTTAATCAGCATTTAAAGGGCGTCTGATAGAGCCCTCTCTCTGTCAGATCTGCTTTGATTTGTCTTCCTGCACTGAGCAAAAAGTTGGATTCTAGGGCCATGTGGCCCCTTCCAACTCTCTATTATTCTATTAAGACTAATCTTAAATTTCAAGCAAATACTTAAGTCAGCATTCACTCCAAAATGTACGATCATAAAGGGGACAATAAAAATACCAAAACAGTAAATTTCTTTCTAAAGAATGCAGGAACTTGCAGTCTCAAATGGCACAATCAAAAAGCAGAGAATGTATTCCTTAAACCACTGCAGTTAGTAAAAATAAAAACATGGCTTCAGAGACTAGGACTCGGGCCAATGGTTTCAAACTACAGGAAAAGAGATTCCATTTGAACTTTAGGAAGAACTTCATGATGGTTAGAGCTGTTTGGCAGTGGAATGTGCTGCCACAGAGGGTGGTGGAGTCTCCTTCTTTGGACGTTTTTAAGCAGAGGCTGGATGGCCATCTGTTGGAAATATTGTGATGGGGTTCCTGCATGGCAGGAGGTGGGACTAGATGGCCCTTGAGGTCTCTTCCAACCCTATGATTCTATGATTCTAAGCATATTAGTATTACTGCACACACACACACAAAAATAATTAACAATGTTCTCATCTAGTCAAGTCAGCAAACTTCCACTAGGGCCGTTACTTCACGAGCCGCTTGCTTCGTGGCTAGCCTTCTTTTCTGTCCGAATCGATCGTTTTAGTCCGCACGCCCCTCCATTTTAGCTTCGGTACCGCCCCGACCACTCGCCCTTAACCGTGCTCCAACCGGGGGAGTGGTGCCCCTGGCTGCTGCCGGGAATCTTTTCCCTTCGCATCTTGCTTCGCTCCCAACGTGACGTGTGGTCTCGGTTTTTGGCTTTTATTTCAAGTTTTTTAAAAAAATATTCAAACAGGGATATCGATGCATCGCTATATCGTTTCATCGCTTTGCGCTGTTACTTCCTCACTCAAGTAGCGGCAGCGGCGGCGGCGGCGGCGGGAGCAGGAGGAGCCGCTGCCGCCTCGCCCGGCCAGAGCAGGGCACCTGGGGCAGGCAGCGTGCAAGCGGCGGAGGGCGGGCGGCTGTGCCATGCGGGGCTCCCCCCTAGTAGTGGCGGCGGCGGCAGGGGGGGCTGCCAATGATGCCAGGAAACAGTTGAAATCAGTAGAGCCATTGCAACTGACAGTCCAGCATCAGTGCATCGATACGCCGTCGGTAGGAATTTTTTTAAAGAACGGATGGGAAATAACAAATGTTGAAAAGTGGCATGCGAATGCGAAGGGAGCACGTGAGGTTGTGCTCGAATTGGTCCTAAAACTGCAGCTCGTGAGTACTGAGAAACAGAGGTGGGAGCGAAGCGAGAACACGTGACCGCCACGTGACCGCCTCCAAATTCAAATCGAAGGCAATATCGCTGCGGAGCGCCGCTCCTCGTGAAGTAAGGGCCTATGAGTCCATGGAGAAAAATCCATGATGCCTTTTGCTGGTCCTGCCTGTTATCTGTTTTGCTACCATGCACCGTGCATGGTATATGTGTGTATCTATCACCTCCCTGTATTTATATTTGTCTCAGTGGTTTACATTTCCGTTATATTGGCTGTTCCATAGCATTTTACTTGGCAGGAAAAAAATGCCAAGAGCTTGGAACAAGGAATACGGTAAGTCACAAGTCTCTGGTCTCATAGCCCCAGAGTGACCTAAAATGACAACCCAGAGTACAATAAGTGGTAAAAATGGTGGCAAAGAAAGGGCACCTTGGCATGGGCAGAACCAAGGGCCTTTTCACACGACCTCTAAACTCCGCGGCAAATGGCTCCCAGCTCCGGAGCTTAAAATTATTTCCCCACCAGCTCCGGAGTTTACAGATAATTAAGTGCGACCATGCCCACCTAAGCGCATCCCAGCGCACTTTTCATGTACCTGCTCTCGGAGGGTGAAAATTCCTGATGCGGATATAACAGTAGTGACTGCTGGGCTCTCCTTGCTTCTGTTTGTTCTTTTTTTGCCCCCACCTCTTTAAGAGATCTGAATGCAGTGCCAGGACGGCAGAACGGAGGTGAGCGGCATTCTTTTCTTCCTTTTTTTCTCCCTCCCCTCACACAGCCAGCAGCCAGGAGTGCGCAGGGGGTGGGAACGCAGGAACGGCAACAAACCCCTAAGATCTCTGGTCCGAATTTAAGTGGCCAGTGGATCTTAGGGGTTGTGTGAAAAGGCCCTAAGACCCACCACAGTTGAAACTCATTGCCCTTGCATACGTTTGGCTAAGCTCATGATATGGCCAGACAGCCATGGGCGTTGGTGTTCATTTCATTGTTTTTACTTCCAAAAATATCGACTTTCTGCAAAAAAAAAAGAAACAGTGTTTATTCCCAATGAAATTTGTTTAGGATAGTAGAAGGAAATGTAATTTTATTCCTGTGGCCTTGATGGCACTGTAATTTGAATGATCTTAAAATGCAAAACTGCGCATACTCAAGAGTATCCCCCACACACACACATACTTATTTTGTAATCAGGGTCGGTATTTTTCCCTTTCTTTCTTTTCCCCCAACAAATGTATCAGGAATGTAAATGTGATTGCAGAGCATTGAATGGAATGCATTGGCAGGGACAAGAGGTAAGCCAGCTGTGTCCTGCAAAACTGGAGTGAGATGTATAGGATGGCCTTGAACCCAATAAATCTGGGGCCATATATTAAAAAGATGTGGCATTACAGTATATCTGATTTCAGGAATCTGTACCCCAGCACTACTACCCCTCCTCTAAACTAAAGGTGTTTCTTTTCCTGGAGAAATCATGGCTAGACTAAGTTGTGTGCCATGCAGATCATCTTTGAGTAAAGATTCTATATAACAAAGGCAAGTTCTCTTGACAAACAAGGAACTGACCAATTTTATGTGTGATCTCGGGCAGATCTTTTAAGAGGCAATTCAGGAATTACTTCAGGCATCCCTCTTGACTCCACTAAATTGTCCCTTTCCTGACTTGCTTAGACTCGGCACAGGAAACCAATTCTCTAAGCAACCTCAGAGATGCTAGGAATGTGTAAGAAATACAAGGCTACCATGTTGCACGCCCTCCATCCCTCCTGTCCTCTCTTCGTCTAGCTTGTTTACACCTCCACATACATACATGTGTCTACCATTATCTATAACATTACTAGGGTTGCCAGGTGAGCAGCATTAATTTTTCTGGGGGTTTCAGAGCCAAACCTGAGACCAGGGAGTGAGCTACTGATATCAAAAGGAACTTGACTTTGTTGTAGCAAGTGGGAACGTGTGTATGGCAGACAGACAAAGTGGATGTTAGTCTGTGGAACTCCCTGCCACAGGATGGGGTGATAGCATCTGGCCTGGATGCCTTCAAAAGGGGATAGGACAGATTCCTGGAGGAAAAGTCCATCACACGTTACAAAACATGATGGAGATGCTTCAAAAGTCAGATGCGGGGGAGTGGTATCAGGAGACAGATATCTAGTCTCATGCACTCCCAGACGCATTTGGAGGGCCCACTGTGAGATACAGGAAGCTGGACTAGAAGGGCCTTTGACCTGATTCAGCATGGCTCTTCTTATGTTCTTATGGATTTTCTGCACTACCTCCTAAACAAATGTAAACATCCTGTATCACTGGGGACTGGGACTCCAGTTTCAGAGAGGCAGTGGATCCACTCCAGGTTTTGGACTTACCTTTACACAATCTATCCAAAAGAGGGAATAAGGAGCAGCCCTTGGCAGCTTGTGACTATGACCTCAAGGAGATGTTCCACTTCTGAAGGCTGGTGATTTTGTACTGCCAGCCTCCAGTGACCCCATACAAGGCATATCTTTGTGCTGATCCAATGAGCTCTGGCAGCAGCTGGGAATGAGCAAGGGAATGTCCCCTGGGCCTGGATGCTACTGTACATTGTGATATCAGATGGCCTCTTCTTCTATCACCACTTGCCCTGAGATTTTTCTCTTTGGTCTGGAGACCCATGGAAGCCTCAATTCCCCAAGACTTCAGCTGGTGGCTTGAGATTTGGGCATTATAGCCATGGACTGTTTTCATTGCAAAAAGACACAGGGACCGGGTGAGAACCTTTGCAAATAACTCAAGATGGATGAGATTACTCAACCTATGCTGCCGAAAGCAAAGATGGGAGACACAAACCACTCACCTATGCCTCTCCAACAAGTACAGTGCTTACTTGGGTGACAGTATCAACAAGATAACATTTGCTAGGCAGTATCAACAAGATAGCATTTGTTCTGCAGTGAGGAGAGTGGGGAGGGGAAGAAGGAGATGACATTTGAGACTCCAGAACTGCGGAATATAATCTTTCAAAAGCTAAAGCTGCTGTAGAAGCACCAGATATCAAGTAATGAATAAACAGGGATTTACAGAGCAGTCTCCTTTAAAAACCACATTGTTGTGAATGAGTTGGCTTCAAAGGAGGCTGGTGGTCTCATTTTCCTAGAGGCAATAAAGCTGCTCCAGTTTTATTCACTCCTGAACTGTCACCCAGCTTAGTTTTGGCACCCTTTAAAGCCCAGATGGTGGACAGAAACCTGGAGGAGATCCATCTACACCCAACCAATGGAAATCAGAATCACTGGCTGCTTTCACATGACCCCTAAAATCTGCTGCAAAATGCTCACAGATGAGGAGCAAAAATTGTTTTCCCACCAGCAGCGGACTTTAAAAAAAAGTACAACCACGCCCATTTAAGCGCGCCCCAGCGCATTTTACAAGTACCTGGTCTCGAGGAGGTAAAAAAATTTCCGATGCGGATTTTAAAGCTGTGAATGACTGGCTCTCCTCCGCCTTCTGTTTGTTTTTGTTGTCCCCCCCCCTTTTGACAGGAATCCTTAACAGGCTTCCTGTCCTACAGCAACTATCTGCTGCCAAGAGCAGGCGGAGGTGAGCCTGCATTTTTCCCTCCCCTCACAGCAGACAGAAGCAATAGAATCAGAGTGCGGAAGGGTGGAAACACAGGAACCAGGACAAAAACCACACGATCTCTGGTTGGGGGATCCCAACGGATTTTAGGGGTTGTGTGAAAGCAGCCACTGTTCTCCCCTTCCTGGCTTCTTCAGTGTTCCTCAAAGTTTTGTGAGATCTGATTGCAAGGAAAACAACTACTCAAAGCAGGGATTACCTGTCCCTCTCATTCCTCCCAGGCTGGAGGGCTGAGGGCGCTAACTCCAAGGGAAGCCTGGAAGGAATGAACAAGGAACTGGGCCTTCTCGGTGCTTGCACCTGGCCTATGGAATGAATTGCCACTTGAAAATTGCATCACCCCTCCTTGGCAGAAACTTTTAAACTCCTCTCTGTTCCAACAGGCTTTTCAAAACCCTGACAGCTTCCGAATTTGTTGACCAGCATCCTTTCGATCAACAATCACTGCTTTCAACTCTTTGACTCTTTTTATCCTTTTTGGATTGCTTGTGAACTGCCCAGAGTGGCCCAGTGGTCAGATGGGCAGTATATAAATCAATAAATGAATAAAAATATGAAATGGGAATTGTGAAATCATAGCTACATTTTGCATTTTGATTTCAAGAAATGCATGCATTTGTGTTCAGATGTAGATCTTTTTCTAGGCTTACCATGGAATATAATTGCAATATTCTTCCTCCTCTGCACCCAGACAACGCTGAACCATTTGTGATTTAAACCCTCTGTTTCCTTTATTTTCATTTCGACATATCTCATTAAGAACATAATGCAGCTTGAGAAAACATGTTCTAAAATGGTATTACTGCTAGTTTGGGATTAGGCTTTTATAACACATGTAACTGGGGAGAAGATTCTAAATTCAATTTACAGTAATGTCAAGGAGCAATAAATATTCCGGAGGTGGGGGGGGGAGTGAGAACCAACTGCATTCTGATAGGAAAGCATCAACAAATAAACTTTTTGTGCCAGTAATTAGGCACACAAGATTATTATATGTTTAATTGACTAAAGTGACAATTTGGAATTACATCTAGTTGCATTTAATTGGATTTGGAACCTCAAGAGGGAGGAAAAGCGAGAGGGGTGTCGGAGGAGCAGCCATAAAATGCAAAGTGATTTTCTGAAATCTGTTAAAGGCAGCATTAATATCCATTGCACAATAGTTTTTAATATCCTTCCAGTCTAATAAGAGAAATGGGGCAGTTGTTGCAAACATTCAGGGTACTAAAGCATTTTCAATTAGCTGGAAAACATGCCAACTTCTCCGCTCCCGCCCCCCCTTCCAATACCACCCCACAATGATGAGGGTAATAGAATCAAAAGTGAACTAGCTAGGTCTGGCTTTTCCACCAAGCCAGACCTTCTTCTCTAAAAACCAGCATCACATTAGACCAAGCCTTCCACTGTTGCATGCAACGGCATATAATGTGCAAGAGTCCATAAATACTTTAGAGGGGAGCCACTCCAGAATAAAACATTTTTGAGTGGCCATTAAATATTTGTACACAATAAAAAAATAAAAAGGGACATCAACACTTATGGTCATTTCTTTCCACCCCACCTCACACACACCCAATACACCAGCACACATTTTTGGCACATAAAACCTCTCCCTGCAGTCTCTGGAGTGTCTGCTCCTTGGTCAGTGATTCATCAATATAAATACAAGTTAATACAAATAAATGCATCCGTAAGGAACTGTACCATGGATAGGTAAGCAGGGCTTTGAGCCACAATGCCAAATCAATATTTACTGTTGGAAAGGCACAACTTCATCCATTGATATTTGCTATGGAGAATGGTGCAAACCAGCCTGACGCTATATACTACTTCCTCCTGTTCTTTCCCAGGTAGAAACACCAGTAGGCTGGCCCACCGCAATCCAGTAGGGTCATCATGTGCCCAGATGGAGGTTTTCTCCTCATTCCTGTGTTCCTTCAGTGTATGCCCTGGTCATGTGATCCAAATGTAACCATATAGGGCAGTAAATGGATAGTTACAGTTTTGCATGCACACATAAGCTTTAGTCTAGCTACTGGGTGGGAAATATAGCTCAGTGGGACAGCATATGTCTCTGTGGCACAGTGGTTAAATGCCTGTACTGCAGGTAAAACTGTGCTCATGACCTGGGGTTCAATCCCAAGTAGCAGGCTCATGGCTGACGCAGCCTTCCATCCTTCCAAGGTCAGTAAAATGAGTACCCAGCTTGCTGGGGGAGGGGGGACAATGTGTAGCCTTCATACTGTAATTAAACTGTAAACTGCCCAGAGACAGAAGTAGTATGGGGCAGTATATAAGCAGAACACTTTGCTTTTTGCTTTTGCATGCATTAAATTCCAAGTTCAATTTCTGGAGTCTGCAGGTCAGACTGAGACAGAACCTTGACTGAGACCCTGGAAAACCACAGCCGTGAGCTGTGAGTATTATCAGTACAGTGCTAGATTGACCAATGACCTGACAGACCGCGCAGCAGCTTTCCTATCTATGGCATAACCTGCAGCAAATGACAAGGGTAAGCTTTGAATTAAGTTGTCACAGCAGGTATGAAGATGCTTCACCTAGCACTTTGGATGGCGATCTGAAGACATTGGGGGTGTGGCTGACCATGCCTTGATAATCAACCCTATTGTGACAGCATAGGTGGAAAGGATGTGGCTACTGGTTTTTGCCAAAGAGTCCCTTTGATGGGAAATATTTGGAATTGTAGTGGCATGGACCTATTCCTGCTCCTCTTCGGTACAGAGTGAGAATGACCAGTTGGAAAAAGAAGAACTGTGATGCAAGACATAGATGTACAGGACATGGACCCTGGCATTGACACCAAACTTCAACTTGTCAGTCAGGAGCCTCAGGAGCACAAGTCACCTGAACTGGGACTCAGAGAAAGCATCCTCTAAATCAGATGGTCCTGAATACTCTACATCTGCCTTTAAACCAGGCATGTCCAAACTTCAGCCCTCCTGATGTTTTGAACCACAACTCCCAGAATTCTAACCTTAGACTGCCAATGACAAAGGACTGTGGGAGTTGTGGTCCAAAACATCTGGAGGGCTGAAGTTTGGACATGCCTGCTTTAAACTATAATCTCCATGCGTCCTGAGCTGACTGCCATGCTAGGTTCCAAACAGAGGGCTATCCCTCTAAAGTAGTGGTGGTGAACCTCCAGCACTCCAGATGCTTTGGACCACAACTCCCAACAGTCCTTTGTCATTGGCCATGCAGGCTTGGAATTCTGGGAGTTGTAGTCCAAAACATCTGGAGTGCTAAAGGTTCACCACCACTGCTCTAAAGCTTTCAGAAGCAGCAGGGACTACAAAGAACATTGCACCCATGAATCTGCTTGGAGTTATTTCTGAGCTACAACTTCAGCCAAACTTGACCCACCTTATAAACCTACTTGGTGTTAACTCTATACAGTATTATGAGCTTTATCATCCATGCAGGATGTGATCCAGCTGCCCAACCATGTTCTAACACTGCAGCTTCTTATCCCTCTGTAGTCTACTTTTCCCTCTGAATTGTCAGGTGTGAAAAACACCTTAGTGGGTCTGATTTGCTCAAATGCCACCAGTTTCCATCTAAGTTCCTTCTTTGGACTGTTACTTCAAGAATGTCCTAAGGCAGTATCTTTTCTGAACTCCTTCCCAAGTACCTTTAGTCCCAGCCTTGATGTGTTATCCATGCTTTGCACAAAAGACTTTTTTTCAATGCAAAAGGCACCTCCTGTGCGCCTGTGTATGCACAACTTTGATCCTGGGAGGGTGGAATAGCACAGAGATTGCACCTACAGCCTGGATGTTCAAAAGCTCTGTGCACAAAAGGCAAGGGTGTGGAACTGTGGTTGGAGGACTTCGAGACCTGCAACAAAATGTTGTGGTAAGGAGCACTTTTGTTTATAATCCATGCCACTCTGCACGTAACTTTACCTGTAATTAATGAATTGCATGTAATTCATGTAACTTTTCTGAGCAATGGTCCAAGACCCCCATGTTTATTTATTTATTTTTATTATTTCTTTACAATGATTTGGTCTTTATGCCATGAGCATGGTACTCTTGTGATCTCATCAATCTTCTCTCCTTTCCTCAATTATTCTACTTGCTTATTCTGTTTCCATCCTTAGGAGCACCATGGTTGCTGACTACATATACTGCCTGTCTGGCGGAAGGGAGCAGCAGACCAGCAAGCTCATCAAACTGTATTGGCAGGTAAAAAATGGATGGCCTGGCTAGGAAACAGATACTCGTCCTGCTGTTAGAACCCAAATGAAGGATTGGTGCTTAACAGACTGCCAGCTAAGGTAGCGCTGGGGCGTATCAATCAAGAGGCCATTATAGCACGGTAACGTATTTATAATGAAGGAGATTTTTTCCAGGACTAATTTTAAAGGTAAAAATCAAGGTGGTTAACCCTTGGCTCATACTTCAGTTTTATAGACTACCATAAAATTTGATAGCTGCTAGTGTATCATTACCAGTGCTATATCTATCTATCTATCTATCTATCTATCTATCTATCTATCTATCTATCTATCTATCTATCTATCTATCTATCTATGCAGAAGTGGATGAATAACTCAGCGGTTTAAGTATCTGACTGTGGAGCCTGGGGTTAGGGTTTGAATCTCCCCTGTGCCTTCATGGAGAAGAACCAGCCTGGGCTGTTATGGGCAAGTTGCACAGTCCCATGGCACCCCAAGAAGGATGGAATGTAACCATCTTCTGTGTATTTTCTACCTCTAAAACCCTAGAAAGGGTTGCCATAAGTCATAAAGGATCAAGATCATGGGCTTAAAATGTTATGGGAATAAAGTTTGTGGAAGAAATAAGAAATTGGCGTCTGGAAAAATATATAGGCTATAAGAATATTTAAATCTATGCCTGTAAGGATAAAGGAAAAATTATAGGTTTTTTGGTGACGATATTTAATATGGTTGAAATTAATTCAAAGAGATACAAATTACCCCAAACTGAATGGGATGGGTTGTCAGAAAATAGGTACTTATTCTCGTTATGTGTTGGGAATGTGAGAACATATTGAAATGTTGGTACCTTTTCAAAGAGATAAATGAAATAAGTTAAATTTACAGCTTGGTCCTCAAATACCATTTATCAGTATTTGATAGGGAGCAACATATTTGGACAATTAAGAAACAAATTTCCAATTTATCAACAGCAGCCAGATTAATTGTAACTAGGACTTAAAATGTTATTTATTTATTTATTTATTTATACACTTGTATACCACCAGTCTTCCGAAGGGAACTCTGGGCGGTTGACAGTAATTAGGGGCAGGGTTGTCCAAACTTTTGCAAGAAGGGCCAGATTTTGTGAGGTGAAAATGTTAGAGGCTGACCATTCAGCCTGAAAGGGGGGGGGAGAAAGGGTGTGGGCCTGCATGCAATTGGAATAGCCACAAGGGCCCACTGGCTGTTGCATGCCCCGGGGATCGGCCCGCATGCATCCAAGGCGCACCGCTGCTTGCATATGCTGCCCTCCCTTGCAAGGAGGTGGGGAAGACACTGCAGCAACGGAGCCGGGGGTGGGAAGGCAGGACAGATGGATGGGGGGGATGGACAGAGGCTGGGGGGGTAGGCAAACCATAAAACTGCAAGCTGATGTCTCCAGGCATCATGGGGGGTTGGCAGGGATGAGTGACAGGCTGAGCCGGCAGGGAGAAGAGGCTGCGGGCCACTCAGAATTTTAAAACGGGCCGCATTTGGACCCCGGGCCGGACTTTGGACATGACAGAATTAGAGGAAAAGAAAAAAGAAAAAAAATAGTACTAGTAAAAAGGAAATAGTAAAAAATAAAAAGCATAATCTCCCATTAAATGAATGATAGATAGATGGAGGATATACAGTAGCTATCAATGATAAATTAACATGTAACATTAAAGTGAAAAGAGGGATAATAAATAAGAATATCTTTCCAGATATGCTTCAAGGTAAGTGATATGCACTTCCACAAGAGTCATGGCAACTTTGGAAGAGGAAGAGGTTACACAGAGGGAGGAATAATTGGTTATATCTCCAAATGGTCCGGATGGGGAGGAGCACAATGTGTTTTCTGTCCTCAACAGCTCTGCTCAGCTCTTGCAAACTCAAGCCTGTGGCTTCCTTGACAGAGTCAATCCATTTGTTTTTTTGGTCTTCCTCCTTTCCTGCTCATATCAAGCTAGAAATGCCTGCTGTTCAATCTGGATTCCAGAGACAGAAGAAAATCTGGATTCCAGAGACAGAAGAAAATCAGTCTGTGCTTTGTAGATTACAAAAAAGCCTTACTATAGTGAATGCTAGGCTAGATTCAGAAGGATGAAGAGTGAAAATTGGTGGGAAAACATCAAAAAATAGGTATGCAATCCTTAGTAAATGGACAGTTGACAACCCTAACTAGCTAATGAATACTTCACTCTTGAGTAAGTTTTCAGTAGCAAGGCTAGGCTTATAACTACAGATAGGTGGTTGGGGGGAATTGTTCACATTGGCATCATCAAATGCCCTGAGCACATCCAATCTCGCCTGATTTCGGAAGCTAAGCAGGGTTGGCCCTAGTTAGTACTTGGATGGGAGACCACCAGGGAATAACAGGTGCTGTAGGTGCCTGGAGTAAGAATGGGCAAACCACTCCAGTATTCCTGCCAAGAAAACTCCATGGATATGGGGTCACAAAGAGTCGGTCATGACTGTAACAACACAACAAACCTCCACAGCACCCTCATTGTGTTTTTCAGCAAATGTTCTCCTTGCTCATTTCTCTTCCGGGTGTACGAGTGCCCTTTTGCCTTAGACAAATAACAGATTCACCTGGGCAGAAATGCCTTCCTACCAGTTGGGATTATTATCTACTTTGCCCTCCTACATTACGTGCCAGGTGTTCACTCACAATTCTCTCCTTACACTGAATCTCTCATCTGTGTTTCATAGCATATTTTTCACCTCTGCACCTCTCCTGTTTCCCAACCACCCATCTGTCTTGTAAAGATGTGAGAGAGGGAATCCACCACATTCCTTTCCGAACTGTCTGATTAATTGCAAGTATGTTTGTTTTTTTCTAAGCATGCTTTGATTTCTTGTTGAATCTGTCCACTAGTGCTCAGTAGAACTACCTCCCGAGTGAGCTGCGCCTTGCACAGTCCCTGCCTGCCTTCAGAAAGGCTTTGAAAACTCTGCTTTTCAGGGAGGCATATGGCAACCTAATTTATTTATTTATTTATTTATTTTGCTTACTGCCAGCTGATCCATCTTGCTTTATTGTCTTGTATTGTTTTCTTTTTTAATCTTGTGAACTGCCCAGAGTTCCATATTGGAAGATGGGCGGTATAGAAATGAAACAAATAAATAATAAATAAATAAATAAATTATTACAATGTATATTCTCACGTAAAAAGATCCATCTGTTGACATATATATTTTCCCACCAAAATAGAGATCAACAAGAGGGGATTCTGTTTACCTCGTATCTTCTCTACAACTCCTATTAACTCAGGCTCAGCCGGAACCAGAGCTAGCACTAGGCAAACTAGGCAACCACCTAGAGCGCAGACCTGAGAGGGGCGCAAAACTGACCTCAGAGGAGCACATTTTCCTACAATTTGTCTGTTTTTTGAAAATTGGGGGTGGTGGGGGTGGTGCAAGTAGCTCTCTCTCTCTCTCTCTCTCTCTCTCTGTCTCTCTCTCTCTCTCTCTCTCTCTCTCTCTCTCTGTGTGTGTGTGTGTGTGTGTGTGTGTGTGTGTGTGTGTGTGTGTCATTACAGTTGTTACCGACTCTTCATGACTCCAACTTTGGAAGAGGAATAGGTTACACAGAGGGAGGAACAATTTGTTATATCTCCAAATGGTCCGGATGGAGAGGAGCACAATCTGTTTTCTGTCCTCAACAGCTCTGCTCAGCTCTTGCAAACTCAAGCCTGTGGCTTCCTTGACAGAGTCAATCAATTTGTTTTTTTGGCCTTCCTCCTTTCCTGCTCATATCAAGCTAGAAATGCCTGCTGTTCAATCTGGATTCCAGAGACAGAGGTCATATTGCAAATAGCTTGCTGGTTACTGGAATGCGACAAAAGATTTTCAGAAGAAAAACAGTCTGTGCTTTGTAGATTACAAAAAAGCCTTACTATAGCGAATGCTAGGCTAGATTCAGAAGGATGAAGAGTGAAAATTGGTGGAAAAACATTAAAAAATAGGTATGCAATCCTTAGTAAATGGATAGTTGACAACCCTAACTAGCTAATGAATAGTTCACTCTTGAGTAAGTTTTCAGTAGCAAGGCTAGGCTTATAACTACAGATAGGTGGTTGGGGGAAGTGTTCACATTGGCATCATCAAATGCCCTGATTTCATCCAATCTCGCCTGATTTCTCTCTCTCTCTCTCTCTCTCTCTCTCTCTCTCTCTCTCTCTGTGTGTCTGTGTGTGTGTGTGTGTGTGTGTGTGTGTGTGTGTGGTGTCATTACAGTTGTTACTGACTCTTCATGAACCCATGCCCATGGAGTTTTCTTGGCAGGTATAGTGGAGTGGTTTGCCAGTTCCTACTCCAGGCGCCTACAGCACCTGGTATTCCCTGGTGGTCTCCCATCCAAGTACAAACCAGGGCCGACCCTGCTTAGCTTCCGAAATCAGGCAAAATCAAATGTTCTTAAGGCATCTAGGGCACAAAAAATCCTGCCATTGGCCCTGGGCTCAGCTGATAAAGAGGTATTGTGTGACTTTTTAGGTTTAAGTTCTTTTGAGACTGGGCCTGAATATATTGTGGTTCAGACTCAGCCTTCACTGTGGCCCCTGCTGCCCATCTCTCTGGGTTTGTTTGTTTTTTAATGGCATTTTCATGCTCCTTTTCGTTTTCTAATGCAATGGTTTACAGCAATGCAGTAACACAAATAGTTTGAAATGAGAAAACAGGACATCTGTGAAAGCGGTTTATTAAAAAGCCAGGGCAATCAGGAAAGTTTATGGGATAAATAGGAAAGTTTTTATTTGATGTTGGGATCACCCATCCATTGGGAGCCTACTGAGGTACAATGGAGGAACCGTGTTTGTTTGTCAACACTACTGCTTTTGGAAGATGTTCTGGTCTTTTCATACTTGGGCAGTTAACCCAAGTTTTTCAGTAGGGTTTCTCAAGACACTCCTTTTCATCTCAGTCAATAAACTTTGCAACTGTCTGTTAATGTCACTAAATTAGGGATGGGCACATAATGGAAAAATAATGCTTAGTTTCGTTTGTTTCGTGCTCACCCTGTTTTGTTTCATTTTTTTCTTATGATGTTTTTTTTTAATCATACAAAATGAAATTAAAGAAAAAAACTGCTCCCCTGGGTCCTAGAAGCACTAGATTTTGTGCCCAGGACTCTGGAAGCCTTTTTTAAAAAGGGCCCCTGCTGAGGTGTTATCGGCTGGACCCTTTAAACCTGGCCTAGTCAGCACCAGGGGGATCCCCTGGTACCAACTGGGCCAGGTTTAAAGGGCTCCAACCATTGACAGCTCAGCAGGAGCCCAAAAATTACGGAACAAAACAGTTCATTTCAATGCAAAAATGACAGCTTCATTTCGTCTATAACGAAATGCTGCTTCCTCGTTTCGTTTCATCATGTTACTTAATGAAATGACAAAACAACATTTCATTTTTCGTTTCCTGCCCATTCCTACACTACATCTCCTCATTGCAACTAAATATGCCTCAGTTCACTCTTCTCTCCCAAAGAACAGAGATAGGAAAGTTAGTAGAAAAAGCTGAACAACTTAGTCAACTATATGAGTGGTCAAACATCTAATTCAGTTAAATGTAATCTGGTGGGAGTAACCTTCTGTTTGGTTTATGATAATTTTGATTTACATTAGATGACTTAGAAAAACACTTAGAAAAAAAAGTAGGAGGGAAAATTTCATTGTTTTATTTATTTATTTATTTATTTATTTATTTATTTATTTATTTATTTATTTATACATACAACTTATATGCCGCCCACTACCCAAAGGTTTCTGGGCGGCTTACAATTAAAATGAACAGTTAAAAAAGTTAAAACGCCAAAAAGGCAATGGACAATTAAAACAATAAAAACATTTAGACACAAAGCATTAAAATTGTCACCAGGACCCACAATCTGTTTAGTTAAAAAAAACTTCAGAAACAGGAAGGTTTTTACCTGGCATCGAAATGTCATCAGTGTTGGCGCCAGGCGGATGTCACTTGGGAGGGCATTCCATAACCTGGGGGAAGCTGCCGAAAAGGCCCTAGACCTACAAGCCATCCCCTTCACCTTCTTGAGGGTTGGCTCTCTCAGGAGGGCTCTCTGGCTAGATCTTAATTGCCAGGTAGGTTCATATGGAAGGAGATGGTCCTTCAGGTATCTAGGTCTTAAGCCATTTAGGGCTTTATATGTCAAAACAAGCACTTTGAATTGGGCTCGGGCAACAACTGGTAACCAATGCAGGTTGTGCAGAATCTGTGTGATATGACCCCTGGCAGCCCCACCACTCACCAGCTGGGCTGCACGATTCTGAACCAGTTGCAATTGCTGGACCGTCTTCAAAGGCTGGCCCACGTAGAGCGCATTGCAGTAATCAATACGGGATGTTACCAGTGCATGAGTAACTGTCATGAGGCTTCATTCGTCCAGGTAGGGGTGTAGCTGGTATATTTTCCACAGCTGTAGAAAGGCACCCCTGGCCACCGAGTCCACCTGGGCTTCCAGAGTTAGAGTACCCCCAAGCTGTGGACCCTGTCCCTTAGGGGGAGTACAACCCCGTCCAGAACAGGGAGATGGCCCTCTAGCCCTGTGATGGCAAACCTTTTAGAGACCAAGTGCTCAAACTGCAAGTCAAAACCCACTAATGTTTTTGCAAAGTGCTAATACAGTAATTTAACCTGTATACAGGTGGCTATGAAGGGGCAATGTCAAGTACCCACAGAAAGGGCTCTGAGTGCCACCTTTGGCACCCGTGCCATAGGTTCGCCATCACTGCTCTAACCTGTCTGGCAAAGCACCCACTAATAGCACTTCCGTCTTGTCTGGATTATGTCTCCCACCATCCATTTTGGATGGAAGGAAACATCTACAAGAATCTGTTACCCGCTTCACCATCATCTATCCTTTTGTCCTCAAGTGTGATGGAACACATTAACCTTCTGCCAGCCATCAAAGAGGCATCTAGTTCTTCACCTCAGGCAACAGACCACATTGAGCTAAAGACTCCCTCAGAGTTGGAGGAGAGCTCGGAAAAGTTACTGTTTCGAACTACAATTCCCAGAATCCACCTGCCAACTCCAGGCACGCCTTGATCTCTTCCCTTCCTTTTTTTAAAAAACTGGAAGAATCCCATGTTTCTCAACTTCCTATGGAAAGTCAAATGCTGAAGGAGCCTTGCTCCCAGCTACCTTCACTCAGGATCAGAGCTTCGAAAGTTCATCCTTTTGGACTACAACTCCCAGAATCTATCAGGAACATAAAAAAACTCATAAGAAGAGCCATGCTGGATCAGCTTCCTGTATTTCACAGTGGCCCCACCAGATCTGTCTTGGAGGGCACGAGAATAGATATCTGTCTCCTGGTACCTCCCCCCTGCATCTGGTCCTTGAAGTACCCTGGTTTTAAGCCTGAGATAACACATTTCCATCATGGTTTGTAACCTGTGATGGACGTTTCCTCCAGGAATCTGTCCAATCCCCTTTTGAAGGCATCCAGGCCAGATGACATCACCACATCCTGTGGCAGGGAGTTCCACAGACTAACAAGTGTGGACTAGGAAGTAAGGCAGTTTCACAAATACCCATAGGCAATGAGGTCTGCACCACTGCAAAGAAGAAAAAAAGATAGAGTGAGCAAAGAGAGGTCCTAGTAAACTAATTCTGACCCAAACAATCAAAGCTCATTAAAGAAGGAGGAGGCTCTGATGCAGTCAGGCAAATACACTCAATCATAGTATTTCAACAAGAAACACAAAACAAAACAAGAGCAAAAAAAAAAAAAAGACTTTAGTAAATGAACTGAGCAGGATATGATATGGTGTAGAATCAAGCCCTGATTATCAGCTGCAAATTGCGGATTATGTTATATACACACACCTAGATGTAATATCACCGTGTTGTCTCAAAGCCAATATTTCCATGTGACCAATCCTGACAGAAGCTAAACCCCTGGCATTACCCGTCTGTTTTTAACCATGCTCTTTTTCCAAGGCTGGGTTCTCTTTTTTTTTTTTTTTTTTTTTTTTGAAAGCAAGAAATCCTCCTTTTGAGAAGCACTTCTAATCCTTTTGTCCTTGGGGAGAGAAGAAGCAGAGCATTTAAGTAGCAGCCCTTTTTGCAAGGCACTGGCAGCTGTGTGAAATTGATGAGGATCATGAATGTAGACCCGCCTGACATCATGCTTCTGCAAGTGGTAGAAGGGAAATCCTGCTGTAGAGACACAGCCTTCTATTAAAATCTGTTCCTAGGCCACTAAAATTATACCACTGTTCTCCAGCGAAACGTCTTCCCAATTAATTTAAAGAAAAGAATAGAATTTGGGGACACCAGGAACTACAATGACTTTTGGCCGGTTAGACCTAACCTTGGGCCATGCTGGCTGGTGGATTAGGGGAGTTGCATTGTCACACCCCAAAAAAGCAATGTTTCTAATCTGTGTTCAAACTCAATAGACAATAACAAATTCCGTAGTGAATAAATTGAAAAATGACTTTATATATAGTCAATTAGGGAGTTAAATTTTTTAACATTTTCTAATGGTGGTGTGCCTCTGGATGATGCTCCATTTCAGCTGTTCTGCTCGGACCCAATCATACACTTTTATTTTAAAAATGTCCTATGTGGCATTTTTTCTTCTCCCTTGATTTTTGCAATTTGCCTTTACTTTTTCCTGTTTCCCCCCTAAAAATAATAGGCTAGTGTATCATGGGGGTTGCTCCTGTGATATGCCCATGGGTCCATAGAGGGAATGAACAGTGGTACAGTGGACCCTCGTATAACAAGCAGTTTAACAAAAATCCACTTTAAAGAAAAATTTCCAGAGATAGGGGGAAATCGCTTAACAGAATCACCTATGGGGCGAATCTGTACAGCAGAAAAACGGTTGCGATTAGGAAATAATCTGTTTTCAATGCATTCTTATGGGAACTTTGTACAAAGGAAAATTTGCTTAACAGAATTCCATTTGGAATGAATTGATTCCTTTATACAAGGTACCACTGTATTTGCTACCATCTCATGTGGATTTCTACCTGGCACAGACATACACAACTATTTTACATGGTTCTCCTCTCCTCGTTTTATGCAAATGAAGTTTGGATGAGAGATTGGACCAGGGTTGCCAAGTAAGTTTTATGACTAAACTGGGATTTGAAGTTGGGTCCCCCACACTCTTAACCCCAACACTATTATACTGTACTATACTAGCTTTCTCATGTCAATAGTTTCTGTATCTCCTACTCCAAGGACAAAATATAAAAAAGGTCCCTATGAATGTGCTTAATTTGGATAATACGGGAAAGTTCACATTAACTTGCATAACAGGCACATTTGTATATTGGTTAAATAAAACTGCCCAACAATTGCCAATAATCGTAAATTAACATCGTATACAAGTTAGGCTGCCTGGGTTGCGAGAATGGGGATATGACAGTTCTATGTTCTACCAAATAATAGGGGTGCCTTTGACTCGTACATGTTTTGCTGAAACTGCATCAATGTAGAACAGTAGAATAATGGAGTGGGAAGGGTCCGATAAAGCCACTGGGTTCAACCTCCTGCTCAACACAGGGAACCAACTCTAAGCCAATCTGACAGATGGTTGTCCAACTTTCTCGAGTGCCTTCTGTGTTGGAGCACTCACCACTTTTATTATTATTATTATTATTATTATTATTATTATTATTATTATTATTATTATTATTATTATTATTAATTAATTAATTAATTAATGTTAATTAATTAATATATAATTATATATATCATTTATATAATAAATTATTATTATTATTATTATTATTATTATTATTATTATTATTATTATTATTATTTATTTTATTTATTTTTTATAATTTTTAATTTATTTTTATTTTTATTTTTATTTTTATGTGTTTTTGCATAGTTTCAGAGAGCCCTTAAGAGCTATTGGTTTTGAAGGAAGTTCTCTACATCTGTGCTCATAAATATAGCAAGTGCAGCCAAGTCTGCCATCTTAATATTATTTTTATTTTCATTTTGTTTTATTGTGTTACTATTTATGGTCTTATTGTATAAATTGTTTGGATGTATTAATTGTTGTAAACCGCCCAGAGTGACCTCACTGCCAGATGGGCGGTATAAAAATCCAATAAATAAATAAATAAATAAATAAATAAATAAATAAATAAACTTTCCAAAATAATTGGTTCCATTGTCTAACTTTCTCTCATAGTTAAGTCTGATATTCAGTCAAAATCTGGCTTCCTGTAACATGTTCTGCATTCCATCATGATCAAGCAGAGATCCTGCTCCTCCTGCGAATTACAATCTTTTCCCAAGGCTAAACATGCTAGTTTGTTCTGTCTTTCCTCATAGGGCTAGTTTTCTAGCCTCCGGATCATCCTTCTTGCCCTCCTCTGAATGTGTACTGACCATCTTTCTTAAACTACAGTCTCTAGAACCTAACCGGTGCAGAAACCTAAACAGAGCCAAAGAGAAGGGAACTCGTACTTCACTGGGCGTGGGGCGTGGTCACTCAGCAGGCTAGAGCATTAAACTGTCAGCTGCACAGTTGGCAGCTTGGCGGTTCAAATCCTGAGCGCCATGCAGTGGAGTGAGCTCCTGCTGTTAACCCAAGCTCCTGCCAACCTAGCAGTTTGAAAGCATGTAAATGCAAGTAGATAAATAGGTACCACCATAAAAAGTGGGACAGTAAAGTGTTCCATGTGCAGAAATGTGTTCAGCCATGCCGGCCACATGGCCACAGACTTGCACAACACTGGCTCTTTGGCTTGAATACGGAGATGAGCACTGCCCCTAGAGTCGGACATGACCAGCATGCATGTATTGGGGGGAACCTTTACCTTTACCTAGTACTTCATTAATTTGGAAGCCATACTTCCATTAATGCATCCTAAAATACAATCCATGTTGGCTCACCTTCAGCTTGTGATCTACAACAATTCCAATATGCTTCTTTCTCATAGTATTATGGAGCCAAGTAATCTCCATCCTTCCAATTGTGAGGTTTTTTTGTTTTGGTTTGGTTTCCTTTTATCTGTAGAAGTTTGCAGTTATCTCAGTTAAGTTTCATTCTGTTGTTTTCAGCTCAGTGCTGAAACCTGTCCACATCCTTCTGAACGTTTGTTCATAAGCCTCCATTTGTCTTTATCTCTCAATTTACATATCCCTCCCTCTTCCAGTTCAGTTCAAAGCCACCCTGATGAAGTTCTTTATGTTGTGGCCAAACATCTTCTTCCCAGTGCATGTAGGGTGAAATGTACTATGGTATATTATGGGTTGTGCTTGATGGAAGAAAGCATTCTGTCAGATAACAAAGTCCCATACCATTTAGGGCTTTCCTGCCCACAGAAAACAGATTCTGAAGCCACCCCAAAGTAAAGAATTCAGGAGCACAAGCTATAGTGGTAGGCAGGCACCAACATGGCCATTCCCACCAAAAAGAACTGAACAAAGCTTGCAAGGTTCATACTTTCTCGTGATCTTTAAAAGGTATATGAAGAATATATGAATACATTCTCCTAAGGTTACATTTATTTCCTAGGGATTAAATCAACGTAAAATGGCATTATGCACTCTTTTCCTTTCCCCATTCAGTAGTGGTTATGCGATGAATAAAACATCCCATGTACAATAGCTGAGAACACCTCGCTTATCGGCCATTTTATACTTCCCCTAATGTAGGTCACGTCGCATATCAGCTTATTATTTAGGTTCTTCGATGTGTTTAATAACTTAAGACGGCAGCTGTATTTCTGTACATGGTGTAGTTATTTTAAACCTGGTCTTGCAGAACAGCCAAAATATATATCTCTGTGTTCTGCTGAGCACTAAGAGGCAAAACCACAACGGCTTAAGAGATTTATTTTAAAGTTCAGGGAGCATTAGATGCTACAGCAAACTGTAAGTGTATTATTCTGGAGGAAAGAGGATGCAGACTTAGCACCTCTTCGATCGAGCAAAGAAGATAGGTATATAATATGGATAGGCTTTCTGTGTAGATTCCTTCATTTTATCAGGACTTGCCTGAGCAGGTTCTTTGTGGATCCAGAGGGGCATTTGGAAAGCCTCCCGTGTAGGTCCCATTTGTAAGATCAATGTGTGGATTTCCCACTCATAAGGGAATATGTGTCCAAACTGTCCATAATTCCAGCAGGCCTTCTTCTCAGAGCAGCCACATTTGCAAATGGAGTCCACATTTATTTCTCAGCAACCAATCACAAAACAGCGCAAGCTCATTGGCAAATGAAAGGAGGTGCAAAAAGCTTGGGCTGTGACATCTTTCAGCACTGAGGGATTCCCCTTTCTAATGACAAGTAATTGGGAATGTAGAGTTACCTCAGGATGGAAA
This sequence comes from Phrynocephalus forsythii, assembly GCA_029282475.1. Taxonomy (NCBI): domain Eukaryota; kingdom Metazoa; phylum Chordata; class Lepidosauria; order Squamata; family Agamidae; genus Phrynocephalus; species Phrynocephalus forsythii. Next base: position 13,048,965 of record JAPFRF010000008.1, on the reverse strand, counting down.
TGAGCTGGACAGAGTGGGTATTAATACTCTCAGATAAACATGGGCACGACGACTTTGCGAAATTGTCGTTTCCGTTTTTGGTTATCGTTTCCGTTACGTAACGGAAACGGTAACGATAATTAAGCCGTCAGAACTCAAACTTGAACCGAAAAAAGAAAAATTTGGTCGGGTTTTTCATTTCCGTTTGTGGCATTGTGGCGGTCGCACAATGCAAAGCAAAGTTTTTTTTAAAAAAAACCCAACTCCCGGCCAAAAAAGCAGGCAAAAATATGCCTGCGAGGCTTTGCCACCTACCAGAGGGGTGGTTTCTGGGGGGTCCCCGGCCTCCCCCCCGCTTCTCCTGTCCTGGGCTGCTTGCACCAGGCTGGGGGGGTCATCCTCGTCGTCTCACCATGCCATGTGGGGGGGGGATCCAAAATGGCGACCGCAATTTTTCTTTTGAAATCGTGGTCAAAAAACACACCAAATCACCACAAAAACATGTGAAATTTATTTATTTAAAATGCCTGAATTTTAATAGTAGCAGCAGTGGATTTTTTAATAGCAATAAAACGTCGTATTTATTTTATTTTATTTTATTTTTCATGTTTTTAGACCTGACCTTTTGGGCTGGGCATGGGATGGGACCATGCAAATTGTTTGAACCATTCCACCAATGGCATCGCCAGGTTTTTGACTGACACTTCTGGATGTCTCGGAGGGCATAAAAAGTTGAGGCACCTTCCAGAAATCGCAGTCGGGTGTATGGATGTGGTTGAGGGAGGAGGGCTGGCTGCTGGTGCTGGTGTGATCTGATCGAGATTGAGGAGGGAGGCTGGAGGTTTTAGGATTTAAGTTAGGCAGGCAGGGGGGAATTGAATTTAGAAAATAATTTCTTTGATTCTCTGCAGCTTTGTCTGCTGAAGGGAATAGCAGTTTATTCTTTATTTCTTATCCGGCAGTTTGTGTGGATTTTTTTCTGATATTGGATAAAGGGGGAGGTTCTACTGGGAGTGGGAGGTGTGGATTTATTTTAAATATATATTATATACTACCATTTATTTTCTATTTTCCCAACTTCAATTTGGTTGCACACACACACATTTGGGGTGCAAGCCAAGAACAGAACCTCTATCCTAAGTGATATCCTAACTGCCCACTCACCTGTCCGCCCGCCCCCCCCGCCCCCTGCCCCGCCCGCCGCCTAGGGCGCAAAAACACCTAGTGTCGGCCCTGATTGCAGGACGCCCCTATGCTCTGGGAAGTCAAATCGTGCTAGATCGCGGTGGAAACGACAAACAACAAACGGAAACGACAAAATTTTGAAAAATTTCATGACAAATGGAAACGACCCGAAACGGACCCGTTCCGACAAGCGAAAACTCGAAATGTCATTTTTTCTGGTTGTGCCCATGTCTACTCTCAGATATCCTGACACTGCTTGCCTCACCTGATAATATTCTACTGCTGTGGGTTAATCCAATTTTCTCATAACTGTAATTAAACAAAGTTCCCTAAAGCAAAAGAATTGCAGATTAGGGATGGGGTACAAAACGAAAAACAAAATGATGTTTTGTCCTTTTGTTACATAACAAAATGAAATGAAACAAAACGAAATGAAACTATGAAGCAGCATTTCATTACTAATGAAACAAAATGGTCATTTTTTCGTTAAAACGAACTGTTTCATTTCCTCTGTAAAACGTGGCCATGGGTTTAAAAAAACAAGTGCTGACAGCCCGTGGGCCAGCTGGTCGGCGTGAGATAAGAAAAAGAAAATTAAAAAGAAAATGTGGTGACCCGGCCCGTGGGCCAGCTGGTTGGCGTGAAAAAAATAAATAATAAAAAATAAAAAAGTGCCAACCTGGCCTGCGGACCAGCTGGTTGGCACAAGAAGAAAAGCAAAATGAAACAAACAAAATACAAAATGATTTTTTTAAAAAAAAAAAAATGTTTCATAATAAACCAAACAAAATGGGAGGGGGAGAAACGAAGAACGAAACAAAATGCCATGTTGGCATTTCGTTCCCATCCCTATTACAGGTTTAACGCCAGAAAAGCTGTGTCATTATCTTTCAGTACAAAAAGTAAAACACATACAATAGTTATAACATTATGATTGATAAAATAAACTAAGTATGCATCCTTTATTATTTGTAACTGTTTACTCCCAAGCTGTATCAGTAGCAAATGCCTAAAGAAGCCTTTACCTTCCCAACCCCTTTGTCCAAGAAATGGAGACAAAGCGTTGCATCCTTTTATTATTTCCTATCTGATATTCTAACAGCTTGGTGAAACCTGGACCCCATTCCTTCTGTGACATCCTCCCACCGTAGACCTCCTGCATGAGCTATCTTCCCTGCCATGCTGACATCTCTGTTGTGACGTCCCCCATCCTCCTTAAAAGAGGCTATGCCCCTTTTATTTCAGCTCATTCTCCATGGAGCCTAGCTCGCCTATCTAGCCGTGAAATGCCAGGACCTGCAGGTCCGACCTTGCGCCTCCACTGTTGTTGCCATGCATGTTTGTCAGTGATAAGTAAGAAGTCTCTCCGCCTAGGGCTTTGGCAAAGGTCAGAAACCTTCAGCAATCTGATTGCTGCATTGAACGTCTCCTGAAGCTTGAAATGAGGAAGAGGCTTGGGGGGGGAGAGTTTAATAGAGCCCTGGCTGCTTCATTTCAGAGCACTTTTGGCACAAAGCCCATAGGCGTTTCTTCGCCACCCTAGATATCCCCAAGGGGTCCCTTGGAAACTGAGAAAACTCAGCACCAAAGAAAAGCACCAGCTGGTTAATACCCGTGACGTCCTCAAGACACCTTCTGTCCCTCCCCCATCTCATTTCCCAGGCCAATTATGAATGCATATCTCATAAGAATATAAGAACATAACATAAGAAGAGCCATCCTGTCATTTAAGTAATTTTATTGGGGTTTTTTGGGGGCAGAGGGAGGGTGTGGGGAGGGGGAGGAAATACACTATAAAAATTACATTTAGTATATCAAGCCAAAAATAATGGTTTAACATGTTCACAAATCACCAAATAATATCAAAATACTAATAAGTTTGTTACTTCTTGCCATCTTTTCCGGGAAATCTCATCGTAGTCTCCCTTTAGAAAACTGGAGAGTCTGTCAATTTCAATACATTCTCTTATCTTTTCGTGGAAGTTTCTCTCTGTTGGCACTTCTGGTTGTTTCCAAAATTTCGCATACAGTATCCTTGCAGCAACTATTACATGATAAAGTACATATTTCTGGTCATATGAGATATTAACATCTACTATATTTAATAGGAAAAAAATCTGGTCTAAGCTCTAACTTAATCTTCAAATATCTTTCTAAAAATAATTTTACCATTATCCAATATGCCTTTGCCTCTTTACATGTCCACCACATATGATAAAAGGTACCACTGTCATGTTTACATTTCCAACATTTGGGTGAGCAATTATACATCTTAGATAAATGGTGGTGGGGGGGAATGCCATCTATAAAACATCTTGTAACAATTTTCCTTAAAGGCTATAGATTTAAAGAGTTTAACTGTATTCCACAGAGTCCCATTTGTTTAAATGAATAGAATAACCAAAATTTTCTGCCCACCTTATCATATTATCTTTGACCAGTGTATCAATCATTTTTTCATTTAACAAATTACTATAGAATTTACTGAGAAGCTTTGAATCACCAGAAGATAGTATTTTGTCAAGTGGAGTGTCATTAGTCATAAATCCCCCCTCTTTAGTGAGATTCATAAAGTGTGAGTATATTTGTTGGTATTTCCACCAGTCTAACTTGTAACCTTCTGATACTAATTTTTCTAGTGACTTCAAGGAGAATCAGCATTCAGAAGTTGTCTGTAGGTTAGAGATTTAAGGTTTGCACTTGTATGAGGATTGGTAATCACTCCTAAGGGAGACAACCACGTTGGTGCTTTAGGGTAAAACTGTTTTTATGGATAACCATATTTTAACTAAGGCATTCCTTATCCAATGCTTTTTGAAAAGGGTAGGTATATTACCCTTATACCATACGTAATGATGCCAACCTCTGTCCAAATCGTGACTCTCAAGCTGCAGTATTCTATTATTTGTCATCAAAATCCAGTCTTTGATCCAAGTCATAGCAGCAGCTTTATAGTACAGCACCAAGTTGGGCAGGGCAAAACCACCAGTTTTAGTTCTGTCCTGTAGACAGACATTTCTAATCCTTGCTTTTTTCTTTTGCCATATAAACACATGTATACTTTTTTCCAAGTCTGAAATAATCTTAAAGTTAGGTAGTATAGGTAAACATTGAAATAAAAAGAGCAATTTAGGTAAAACAGTCATTTTAACTGCAGCAATTCTGCCCATTAAAGATAACTGAAGTCTTGACCAGGTTTCCAGGTCAGCTTTGATTGCTTTTATACCATTAACATAGTTATCTTTAAGTAAAGTGTTACAACGGTTGGACACAATAATACCCAGATATTTTGCCTTACTAGCATGTTGGAAACCCGACTGGTTAACCAATTTTCCAATCACAAGTGGGGTCGTATTTTTTGTGAGCAACAATGTTTTTTCTCTATTAACCTTTAATCCTGAAATTTTAGAGTAGGCCTCCAAGATCTTTAGTAGTTCTGGAAGGGAGGTCTGTGGGTCCTCCATAATAACCAACAGATCATCCGCCAAGGCTTGCACCTTATAGACTTCTCCTTTGCTTTGTAGACCTTGAATACCTGGGGTATTTCTTATAACATGGAGTAGTAATTCTAAAGTTAAAATAAGCAGCAAGGGAGAAAGAGGGCATCCTTGCCTGGTACCTTTATGTATCTTGACTGTGTCTGTAAGGTAGCCATTAACTACAATCTTAGTGTTTTGGGCGGAGTAAATTTGTTCTATAGCTCGTAGCATTCTGTGGCCACACTGTAAATAATCCAACTGGGTTTTGAGTAAAGACCAAGATACATTGTCAAATGCTTTCTCAGCGTCAATAAATGCGAAGGCTACTTGCTTCTCAGGGTGACATTCATAGTACTCCAACGCGTCTAGGAAAGTTCTGATGTTGGATTGGAGGCGTCTTTTTGGAAGAAAACCATTTTGATCAGGGGATATCAGAGATGGTAGAATCGTCCACCATCTGTTTGCCAAAATAGTTGCAAATATTTTATAATCCACATTTAGGAGAGCAATTGGCCTGTAGTTCTGTATCAGGTCTCTGGGTTTCCCTTCTTTAGGAATCAATGTTGTATGAGATGATTTCCATGAATCTGGTATATCTTCGCCCTCTATAATAGATGTAAAGAGATTTTTCATATTTCCAGAGACTAGCTCAGAGAATTTTTTATAAAATTGTGCTGGTATCGAATCGGGTCCGGGGGCTTTGTTCCTTTTTTTAATGGCCTCTGTTATTTCCATCATTGTAATAGGGGCATTCGTCAAAACTCTCTGTTCTTCAGTAAGTTTTGGAAAGTTGGCTTGTTCTAGGCATTGGAAGATGGCATCTTTATTTATTGTCTCCGGCTTGAACAGATTCTGGTAATATGCCTCTATGATTTTTTGGATTTGAGATTGATCCGTCTGGTTTTCCCCAGTTTTATCTTTAAGTGTTAGAATAAGTTTTTGAGATTGCACCTTTTGTAGCTTGTAGGCTAACCATCTTCCTGATTTGTTTGCATTTTCGAAGAAATTCAGTTTGGCCAGTTTAATCTTATGGGCTCTGTCTGCTGTTAAAATCAAATTAAGTTCATGCCTACAGGAGGCTAAGTCTTTATTCAACTGCTCATTGTGCGGATCATGGATTAAGTCCTTTTCTAACTTTTTCATCGTATTGAGGATGGATTTGGATTTCTTCTTTCTCTCTTTGTTCCGTCTTGCCATATATTGGATGACAAACCCTCTAAAATAAGGCTTTGAGGCATCCCACACCGTTTTCAGTGGGGTGCCCTTGTTCAGATTTAATTCAAAGTATAGATTCAAGTCTTTGGCTGCCTCTGAAATAAATTCTTTATCAGTCCACAAAGCTGAGTTGATTTTCCAGTGTCTGGGCTTACCCGAAGTTTTCAATGTCCACAGGATAGCATTATGATCGGATATTGTTCTCGGAAGAACTTCTATGTCCCTTGTATTTAGTAAAAGATCAGATGAGGCCCAGCACATATCAATACGGGAGAAGGAGGCATGTTGTCTTGAATAAAAAGTGAAGCCACCTTTTAATGGATTTTTCCTTCTCCAAATGTCTTGGAGTTCTAAAATGTCGGACATGTCAAGAAAAGATTTTGGCAGTATGGAGGACGAGGTCCTGAGTTTTTTCCCTTTTGGTATTTTCCTATCCACGGATGGGATGTGTACAGCATTGAAGTCCCCCAGTATCATTAACTGATGATTTTCATATTGCAAGAGCTTCTGAGCTAATTCTTCAAAGAAAACTTGTCTTCCATTATTGTTATTTGGGGCGTATATACCAACAATAATTGTTTTTTTTAGATTGGATATTTGCCTGGACGAGGATCCATCTGCCTAACTGATCTTTTTCCAAAAGAGTTGGAGAAAGTTCTGGTTTGATATATAATGCCACCCCATTTTGCTTCTTTTTATTTGAGGTGGAAAACAGGTTCCCCAATCTATTTTGGATTAGGTATTGTTCATGTTTTCTCAGTACGTGGGTTTCCTGTAAACAGATAATTGCACATTGTTGTTTTTGGAGGAGTTTAAATGTCTTACGACACTTTTGCGGGGAGTTCAATCCATTAATATTCCATGTTAGAATTTTCTGAGCCATCTTGTTTTACTTCCAGAGGTGTTTCCTCCCTGGTTTAGGCCTAAGTTGTCTTTTCGGCCTGGCGCCTCCCACTGCAACATTATCTTGATCTTGCTTGGGGGTCCCTTGTTTGGGAGCCTGATTGGCTTGGCTATCATCTTTGGTAGCGGTTTGGTTGTCGGTTGAATTATCACCCTCAGAGAGGGATGATGAAGAGGAGGAGGGGGGAAATCCCAACTTTTCTGCATTTTTCTCAGCGAAGATTATAGCTTTCTTCTAAGAATCAATTTTCTGTGTTTTCCCTTCCCATTGAAAGGTCAGACCCTGGGGGTAAATCCACTTGTATCTTATCTCATGCTTGAGCAGAAGTTTGGTAAGAAATGTATATTCTTTCCGCAGTTGACAGACCTCCCATGGGACATCTTTCAATATTGCCACTTTGGATTCATTGATTTTCACCTCTTTATCTCGAATAACTTTGAGGATGGAATCTCGGGTGTATCTTCTGACAAGTTTGACTATTACCTCTGGAGGGAGCTTGTTTTTTCTGGCGTAGGCTATAGGTTGACGATAGATCACATCTACTTCACGGAGAAATTCTTCTACGGGTGCCTCAAGAAGAGCGGCCAAACCTTCCCCAACTGAAGTGTAGAGATTTTCGTCTTTGTCGAAAGTGAGACCTTGAATCCTTAAAATTTTGGATGAAGATTCAATTTCTTGCATAAGAACCGATCTATTAGTGGATTCCATTGCAGCTTCTATCTCTTCTAAATGGAAATCAGTAATCCCCATGTTGTCCTCCAACGCCTGTAATCGCCCACCAAAGGAATTCATCTTGGCATCTACATTGGCAAAACCCTCTTTCATTTCAGATCTTAACTCAGATAAGTCTGTGGTTTGGTCTGAGATAAGCTTGATCTGATTGATATTTAACCGATTAAGCATATCTAGAACTTGGCTGGTCTGGCTTGGTTGTTGAGTCATGACTGGGAGGGAGTGATGGACCAGAGAGGTGGAAACAGTCTTTTTTGTTACAGATGGAGTTTTGCTCATTTCAAAAAGATGCAATATAGAACTACTGCAGACAGAGGAAGTCCAACCAAGAGCGTGCTGTGGTTACAATAGAGCCTGTTTACTCGTTTTCAGAAAATATGCAGAAATCAGTTGTTAGTAGAGGAGAATCGAACAGATATCATGCTGTATTCACAGTAGATTTGACTTGCTCCTTTTCAAGATAGCAAATAATGCAAAAGCGGCTGCATACAAAGAGAAGTCCAGCAGATGGCTTGTTATATCCACATTTGAGCCAATAGGAGCCAGAAGAACAAAAGTGAAACTAACTGGGAGTTGAGTCATGGCTACTGGACTTCTTTTTGAGAGATAGAAACGTTTCGCTGTTCATCCAAACAGCTTCATCAGGACCGATGAAGCTGTTTGGATGAACAGCGAAACGTTTCTATCTCTCAAAAAAGATGTCCAGTAGCCATGACTCAACTCCCAGTTAAACGAACCTGGATGACTGAGAATCTTCACAGACGTAAAAAAGTGAAACTAGAATTCTGGAGTTTTATCTGCCTTTAAACGGAGAAATAAAAGCAGCCCTTTCCAAAAGCAAATAGCGAGGGGGCAGGCAAAGAAGTATTTAGAAGAGAGCGGATTTTCTTTAGGTGAGTTTTGCTTGATTTTATATCTTTAAAAGGGCTATCTGATGGAAGGAAAGCCACTCACTTGCAGAGGAGGGGGGGCAGCTTCTTCACCGTCCGGTTCTCCCACGGTCTCAGATGCACGAGTGATTTATTCCCAGGGTTATCTACCCTCACAGAGGAGGGGAACCACACCCGGGATGCCTCGGAGCGAATCTGGGATGTCTTCTGCTCCCAGTGGGTGATCGTAGGCTGGAAATCACCCTCTTGAGACCTGGAATGCATCAACGCTGGCCAGGGCTGCTTCAGCTAACGTCTGTGCTGATTGCCGCCATCTTGCCCCTCTGGGAGCCATCCTGGATCAGGCCAAAGGCCCATCTAGTCCAGCTTCCTGTATCTCACAGTGGCCCCACCAAATGTGTCTGGGAGCGATCGAGACTAGATCTCTGTCTCTTGATACCATTCCCCTGCATCTGGCCCTTGAAGTAGCCCGGTTTTAAGCTTAGAGATTACACATCTCCATCATGGCTTGTAACCTGTGATGGACATTTCCTCCAGGAATCTGTCCAATCCCCTTTTGAAGGCATCCAGGCCAGATGCCATCACCACATTCTGTGGCAGGGAGTTCCACAGACTAACAACATGCTGGGTAAAAAAATATTTTCTTTTCTCTGTTCTCACTCTCCCAGCCCTCAATTTGAGTGGATGTCCCCTAGTTCTCCCAGGACCCTGCCCTTTCTGCCTCGCTACCTTGTGTGTTTGCAAGCTGCCTTTCTAAACACCTTGAAAGTCACAGGGAAGCAAATACAGCCCTGCATGCAGCACCCATGCCCATTCTCATGGGGACCAATTCTACATGAAATTCTTCCATTATCAGGAGGAAAGTTGGCAGGAAAATGTGATGGGGGAGAATTTATTTATTTATTTATTTATTTATTTATTTATTACACTTATATACCGCTCTATTTCCCATAAAAGGACTCAGGGCGGTTTACAACAGTAAAGATAAAACAGCAAGTCAATACAATAGCTAAAACAATAGTTTCCAAGAATAAATAAATCGGCGGGGGGGGGGGAACAGTTGGATCCCTAGAGATCACCAAAGGCGTCACGGAAAAGATAGGTCTTTAGGTTTTCCTAAATGACGCCAGCGAGGGGCCAGCCGTAATTCACCGGGAAGCTTATTCCACATAGTTGGTGCAGCCACCGAGAAGGCCCGTCCTCGAGTTCTTGTTTTACGGGCCTCCCTCGGGGCAACAATCCTCAGTGAAAGGGCCATCGAGGAGCGGGTGGGTCGGGCTAGATCTGATTGTCGGGAAAGACGCTCCACCAAATAGGCAGGGGCCAAGCCATGGAGGGTTTTGTAAACCAAAACCAACACCTTGAACCTTATCCGGGAGGCAACGGGTAACCAGTGCAGGCGAGCCAGGATGGGGGTGGCGCGGTCAAAGCGGCAATGACCAGCCTGGCCGCCGCATTCTGGACCCGCTGCAATCGCCGGACAAGGTTCAAGGGAAGCCCCATGTAAAGAGCGTTGCAGTAGTCCAGCCTCGACATGACCAGTGCCTGTACCACAGTCCTCAGGGAGCCCTCATCGAGGTATGGGCGAATCTGGGCGATAAGCCTTAGATGGTAAAGGCTGACCACGGCCGACACCTGGGATTCCAGGGTCAGATCCGGGTCCAGGACGACGCCCAGATTCCTCACTCTTTGCGCCAGCTGGAGGGCGGACCCGCCCAGACTGGGAAGAGGGCCACAATACCCCTCCGAGGTACCCCCGAAGAACATAACCTCGGTCTTGCCGGGGTTGAGCTTGAGTCCGTGCGTCCTGGTCCAGTCCAGAACCGCAGCCAGGCAACAGTCAAGGGTCCGAACGGCCTCCACTGCACCTTTGGAAAAGGAGAGATAGAGCTGTGTGTCATCAGCGTAGGGTGTAGTCATAGGAAAGACATTTTCCCTTTAACACCTTCTTTGACCCATTATTATTTTTGTTGTGGCCGCTGCTGCAGCTGCTTATATGTGCTGTGAAGTTGCCACTGACTTAAGGTGACTTAAGGTAACCCTGTCAATGAGTGCTCTCCAAAACATCCTCTCCTCAGCTGCCTTTCTCACTCAAGTCCATTGCTTCTTTTAGGAAGTCAGACTTCACATCCATCTCATCGCTGTTCGCGGTCGTGCTTGGGACCGGTACGAAGTAATCTAACCGCACGTCCATTGCGGGACGAGGGGAGTTCGTCCTGACCACGCCCCCTGAACTGTGATTTAAGCGGGATGAGAGATTCCCCTCCCTGGCCTCGGGAATCTGCTCATCACGCTTCTCATTCCGAGATGAGTGGCCGTGAGGTAAGGCTTGTCACGCAAGGTGCCATTCTCCTTCTAGTAGGCAGGAGTGTGAAGTGCCATTCGCCAGTACCTTCCCTATGGAGTCAGCAATGCAGTGCAGAGAGATTAAAAGACAAATGCCTCAAATTTAGCTCCATAACGCATTGACGTCAAGGCTTCGGAGAATCAAAACATTGAAAAACAGAAAGTCAGGCCAAAAAAAAAAAACAGAACAAAGGCATGGAATTTCACATCTCATCACGGAATGAGGACGTGCGGTAACAGTCATGCCGGTATCATCCATCACGCCCGTGTGTACATGGGAACAGGGACAGAACTGGAAGAAGACCACGTGACCGCACCGACATCAACACGCAATGAACTTCCTCCCGGGACGAGAATGGACGTGAAGTAACCATCTATCTCACATTTGGTCTTCCTCCTTTCACCTTTCCCAACATGACCGCCTTTTCCAGGCAATCCTGTCTTCTCATGATGTGCCCAAAGGATGAATCTTTCAACATTTTTTGCCTCCAGAGAGAGTTCAGGTTTGATTTGATCTAGGGCCCCCTTGTTTGTCTTTCTGGTAGTCCAGGGTATCCCCAGAGCTCTCTTCCAGCACCACCTTTCAAATGAATCAGTTTTATTTCCTTGCAACTATGTCCAAATATCTGGAACAGAAACAGTCATGCATGTCTTTTTCTCTCTCTCTCTTTTCTCGCCTACAGACCAAGCCCTCTGCTATCTCCCCTTTGTTAACCTTAGTTGTCACTGTTTTTCAGCGCAGGAACCTAATTTCTTAACAATCTGAAATATGCCATACACACTGATAATCAATGAATTGAAATGCACATATATTTTTTGATGGAATTGGTATATTCTCTCCAGTCCGTAGCCCTTGGCTGTGCTTCTCAGGACCTCCACTGGCACCAAGTCACCTGAAAGGTTCTGGCAAGGAAGAACACCACAACTTGGTTGCCTGAGGAAAGAGACAACAGGCATTTTACCATTGAGACAAGGCACCTACTCATGCAAATGGGGCATGGTGGCTCAGCAGACTAGAGCATTGAAATATTGGCTGCAAAGTTGTCAGCTTGGCGGTTCAAATCCTGGGTGTCACGCAACTGAGTGAGCTCCCGCTGTTAACCCCAGCTCCTGCCAACCTAGCAGTATGAAAGCATATAAATGCAAGTAGATAAATAGGTACATCCGTAAAAAAGCAGGAAGGTAAACAATGTTCTGTGCGCAGAAATGTGTTCAGCCATGCCAGGCACAGGGCCACGGACTTGCACAACACTGGCTCTTTGGCTTAGAAACGGAGATGAGCACCATCCCTAGAGTCAGACATGATTAGCACGCATGTGCAGGGGGAACCTTTACCTTTACCTTTACTCATGGAATACAAGGGACATATTAGCCAAAGACATGTACTGTTTGATATGTAAAAAATTGATCAGATGCTTTGTGCTGCCTTTCTCCTTGTTGATGCCAAAATACTGCAGTACAATCTGCTGCTGATTTCAGTTACACAATTTCCAGGAGTCGTGTTCAGAATAGTGCAGCTTTGAATATGATATTGCTGGAATTTACAGAGTCCTGATGCTTCAAGGAAGGAAGGAAGGAAGGAAGGAAGGAAGGAAGGAAGGAAGGAAGGAAGGAAGGAAGGAAGGAAGGAAGGATGCTTTGCTTTGCTTTGCTTTGCTTTGCTTTGCTCATCAGCACAATCAGTATCTCTACCAGTGGACAATCTGCTATGAATATTATCTCGACTGCCCATGCTGTGCCAGGGGATTCGGAACCTCCATTTAAGTCATATTGGTTGTAATTCTGTGCAGCCTACTTAAGTCACAGCTAAACTGTGACCTAGCCTAACAGCCTTTGGTGACCTAGCCTAACAGTTTTCAGTTATGTCTTTTTTCCCCCGGCCATATGCTCTCCGTTCACCCTACTGCTGGATGTCCTCGAGTGATGAATGCCAATGTAGGGTGTTTCACGATTTGTATGATTGTATTTTATTGCTTTTAATTGTTGCTGTCTAGTTGTTTTTTTTTAATTGTGATTTATGATTTGTGCTGAATTTATCAGCTTTGTAAGCCACCCAGAGTTCCCTTAGGGAAGATGGGCGGGGTATAAATAAATAAATAAATAAATAAATAAATAAATAAATAAATAAATAAATAAATAAACTGGTGGATAGCACAGTGGTTTAGGCATTTGACTCTGGGTCAAGAGGTTGGGAGTTCAGTTCATTTATTTATTTATATAACTTATATGCCACCCTCTACCCAAAGGTCTCAGTACCCCACTGTGCCTCCTTGATGGGAATTTGATTTGATAATCCCTAGAGGTCCTTCCGGCTCTGCAGTTCTAGGATTATTATCACTAAAGTAGGGCTGCTTCCATCAATGAACCTACAGAGGATGTCACTCGCCAAATTGCAACTAATTCCGTGGGCATACTCTAAAGCAACTTATCCCGCTAAGCAACAGGATTTCGGCTACTTAATGGGTGAGATACCTGGAAGAGTTCCACATATTCTTAAAAACAGAAAACTCTCTTTATTCAGATTGCAAAATATTTATGGACTCAGTCTTACAAGAATGGAAATCTGGAGGATGATAAAGCAAACAGCAGTGACATAACGTAGCCAATATTGTGGAGCGAAAACCAGGTCATACCCTCCATGGTGATATTTACTAGCCTCTCATCTCTTGCTGACCCCCAGAAGTGACCTTTAATTGAAGATACCTTCCAAACCAATCAAAGTGTTTGTGTTACTCAGACTGGAGATGTCAACCAGGTTTTGTTGGCATGACCCTACCACTACTGCCACCAGCGTGTCAAGTCTGGTTAAACTAAGAGTGCAAGGTAATTGCTAGAAACACCCTTGTAAACGACAGGATCTTGTAGATGTGGTTCAAAAGATTGCAATGTTTTGGAACCTGCACTATGTCTATAGGTAGAAGGAAGAAGAGTCGAGTTAGTGATCAGTTACAACTGTTCAGGTGATGACTGTACCACTTGCTGGGGCTGATGCACCCCTTATCAGGTACTGGAAGAGGAATCTCCTCCTTCAAGTTGCCCACCACTCCTTTGGTCTGGTTTAGGCTAAGTGGAATGGATGTCCCGGGCAACATATGTGGGGTATTGTGAAACAGACTGCTGACTGGGGCAGGGTACAGAGATCACATTATACGCCTATTAAAACAGCTCCACTGGCTGCCAGTCAGCTATCAGGCACAATTCAAGGTACTGACCTTGAGCTACAAAGCACTGTACGACCTGGGTCCTAGCTACCTCAAAGATCGAATCTCACAATATGAACTGACTCAGGTGTTAAAGTCATCAGGAGAGACCCATCTCTCCATCCCGCCACCCTCACACATCTCCTGGGAACCCATGACTCTGGTACTTCCTCCCATTAGAGGCCAGGACTTCCTCATCTCTGTTGTCTTTCCAGAAACAGGCAAAGACCTTTCTCTTTAGGCAAGCTTTCCCTGAATGATGGGCTACCATGTGTATTTTATATGAATCTATGGATTCACATCGATTTTGTGTTTATGACTACTTATAACCATGTTGCTTTAATATAATGTTGTCTATTAATGCTGTAAGATGTCCTTCAATTCCTTTTTCTCAAATACTTGAACATGTCTTAATTGTACTGGACTGTGTATTATCCCTCATTACTGTAAGCTGCCTTGGGTCCTTTTCCAAGGAGAAAGGCAGCGTAAAATACTCTAAAATAAATATAAACAAACAAACAAACATTTCATCCCTTGGTTATTATCCTATCTTTACATCTGGGGAGGGGAGCCTCCTAGATTTTAATGTCTTGTGTGCTCCCATGAATTGGGCTGCTTTGAGATACCACTAGGCATCTTGGCTCATGGAAAGCTTTACGTTGGCCCTCTCCAGACATAAAAGCCACCTGTTTTACCTGGCAGCTTCTGCTGTGCCGTGCTTTTTAAAAGGGTACATCTTTGACTTGCTCTCCCAGTCCTGTGCGTTTCATTCCCAGGAGGTATTGCATAAGGGCAAACAGATCAAATCGCTGTTTTCATCGGAAGCCGCATTCGCCAGGGAGTGAAGCGGCATAATGCACAGCAAAGTACCTGTTTATGTCCATTACCAAAGAGAAGACAAATACCGAATTACCTCAGCCTCTCCTTTCCAGCCAAGCAGAGACAATTGTCGCAGCTTTTGGAAACATTACTCAGATTTACTCACAACCTCCTGAGCAATTTTACATTGCCAGAGAATGACCTTGAGATCCAAAATACTGTCTGCTCAGTCTGCCAGTAAAAGGGTGAGCGGTAATTTCTCAGTTCCACACTGAAATTTTCCTGTGAGTCACTCTGAAATGAAAAATCTTTGCCTTCCTCCTTTGCCTTTGTCAATTTGCCCCCACTAAAATCAAATCACTGTTTTAAAAAGTGGCCATTTGGTTAAATTTATCTCATCAATTATGTCTCCAATTAATGTGCCTTATCATTAGACACCACCCACCCCAAATAAAGAAAAGCAAAGATGTTTTTCTGTTGTTCTGAGTTTGGATATAACATAGAACACAGAAGGTGAGCACAGCTGTGTCACTCCACCCAGAGCTATCTCTGTTAGCTGGGTATTCTGGGAAATAAAGTCAAAAACAGTGAGTTTCTCAAGCTCTTCCTCCAGTATCTCTGGGCCCAACCTCCACATATGGGCCATATTTTGCACATAGCTTTATACATATGAGTTATGTGCACACAAACACTCAGGCAGGATTCCTGACATCTGTATCCTGCAAAATGTAGTTGAAGCTCAAATGTACAAAGCCTACAGGCATACAGCTTGGATGTCCCAAAGCTATGTTTACAACAAGTAGCACTGTGGAAATTTACAAGTGGGATGTGCAAGTCTTTAACAAATTGTCGCAAAGAGTGGAGTGCATTTCCTTCGAACTTCCACCATTCCATTCCATTCCTCCTCCCAATCTATTTTCCATCAGTCAGCCTTCCATGCACTGTTTTGTGTGTTTGAAAAACTGTAGAATGGTACCGCCGCTAGGGTCACAGACTCCAACCCCTGGTGAAGAAGAAATCTACAGGTAAAGTACTCCTGACAAGTAGGTATCTATCCTCCAGTGCAGGAATGACCAGCATGCAGGGAAGCAGTCTATTCCATTGTCAAGCAGTTCTTGCTCACAAGAAATTCTTCATAATGTTTAGGTGAAATCTAATTGGTCTTTCAGCTGCCTAGATGCCCTAAACACATCCAATCCCGCCTGATTTTCAGAAGCTAAGCAGGGTCGACCCTGGTTAGTACTTGGATAGGCAACCGCCAGGGAATACCAGGTGCTGTAGGCGCCTAGAGTAGGAACTGGCAAGCCACTCCAGTATTCCTGCCAAGAAAACCCCATGGACATGGGGTCATGAAGAGTCAGTCACGACAGAAATGACACAACACACACACACACACACACACACACACACACACACACACACACACACACACACACACACACACACTTAGTCTTTCTCAGTCCTCTCCACACAGCAGACCCATTGTTTCCTTTTTCTTCCTGATAATTTGCCCCTCCTTCCGTTTTCCATACATGCCCACCACAATCTCCTTTGAAATGGGTTTGCATGTGCTTATGGCAGTTATGGCGGGCTCCTCTACCCTGCAGGCTCCGCGTATGTGTACACAGTGCCCCTTAAGACTAGACAACCAAAAAAGTGTTCGCACTGGGCCATCATCACTGGGATGTTCACCTGACTCTCTTACTCTTCACCATTCATCGCTATGGAAAGATTATGGGAAAGGAAGGTTATTTGTTGGATTGGCATGCAGTAAATTAGTTCAAAGAGATCGTGTCCTTTGCCTTGTTCCGGTGGCCTCATTTGGAACTGGATACAAATACGTGCAGCACTTCTATCTGTCTGTCTCTCTTCGGTTCTTAGCCATTGCTCTGGACTTTTTTTCTCCCACAATTATTGACTGGCTATATGAATATATATTATATTGGCATTGCTTGCCACTTCCTTCCCCCTCCCTCTCAGGTGTCAATTGTATCTCAATTTAGAGTCCCTGCACAGAGTTTGTATTTCCAATTTCATGCGTGAGTTCTCCAAGTCACAAAACATTTGGCATGTGTCAACAGCAGATTCAGTGCTATTCCAGTCTCTCTACCATCCCCCCTTCTAGCCACAGTTCAAGGTTCTGGATATGTACCAGTATGCTCTGGGCTGCGTGCCTTCTTAGTTCTAGGGAAAGCATCAAATATGGCCGCAAGTGCAGGATTCCGTTTCTGAATAATATGAGCCCATTTGCTTGATTTTCCAAAAACATTCTGTTTTAATGATGATAATAATAATAATAATATAATAAGCTTTGAACTGCAGAGCTGGAAGGGATCATCGAGTGCAAACCCTCTCAAGAAGTCCCAGTGCGGAATTGAACTCCCAGGTTCTGGCTCCACAGCCGGAGACCCAAGCCTGATATAATGGTAAGCTATACAGTGGACCCCAAATTTGGGCCCCTAGATGCTCTTGGACCGCAGCTCCCAGAACTCCTGGCCCGCACAGCTAGTGGTGAAGGCTTCTGGGAGTTTGAGTCCCAAGAATATCGAGGGACCCAAAGCTAGAAACCACTGCTACAGTATGAAAGCAAGTAGGGATGGGCATTTCGTTTCAGAACCAGTAGGTTATGAAATGTACCATGTGAGCCCAGGTGGAACCAGCTGATACACACAGATTGTGTTACCTTTCTCTCTGAGAGCATGGAGCTGCGCTGCAATGAGTCAGCACGCTGCGACATCATATTTCCTGCTCCGTGCTGCTGGTCAATCAGAGAGGGAGGCGGGATCACAGATCAAGCTGCATGCTTGCTCGCTGGATTTCAACCCCGCGCAAGACAGAGAATGGTAAAGCAATTGGATCTGCATGTATCAGCTGGTTCTGAGGACCACCTGGGCTCACGTGGCTCATTTCATTATCTACTGGTTCTGAAACGAAATGCCCATCCCTAAAAGCAAGACTTGCTCACATCTCCAAAATCCAGGAAATGGTTAATCAGTGGCTGAGAACAGAGAACATGTGTTTTTGTGAAGAGGTAAAAAAAGCAACTGGACAGGGAAGAGAAAGATGTTGAGCCAAAACAATAAGCTTCAGGGGGAAAGGTGAAGCACCCCCACTCTCCCCTTCATCAGGTTAAGAGTCTTCTGCAGATTGTGTACTTTGCTTTTGTTTTTTAGTTCAGGAAAGGTTTCACATAACTGTGCATAATCTTTTAATCTGCCACTGAAGAGAGACCTGGGATAAGAGACTTTTACGTGGACCAAGAAGATATTACTTCAGTTTCATAGTCAGTTAATCAGCCTAAAACAATTAGCATCTTTTAGGGTCTGTTACCTAGTCTGCCCCTAAAGTTGGTATGCCATTAAAACAGAGCTCTCTTAAAAGGTGAGCATGCCAATTTATCCCAATATAAGCTTTCCTCATATCCCACGTTGCAAAACTTCACTGCTTCAGACACAGATCTTTGGAGGAACAACATGCCTGAGAAGAAATATTGTAATGGAAGGAAGTAGGCATTGGCCTTTCGTATCAGAATGGGTCTGGTTCCAAAACAGGTCCCGTTCAGAACTTGGACCCACCCTCTGAAACAAAATCACCCATTGACTTACCTTGACTTTCCTTGTGCGGGGCGATGCTCCAACCAGGAAGTAGCCTCCAAAACGTCATGTTCCTTCTCCTTAGCACTGGCCAGTCAGGAGCTGTGCAGGGGCAAGCATCATCCCACCTCCCTGTCTGATTGGCCAGCTTTCAACTCATTCAAGTTGAGCACATGGAGAGCAGGTGCTGGGCTGTGATGGTGATGGTGATTTCTATTTAAGTCCCAGCATTTTTCATTCTGCTTCTAAGTTCTGTTTCTAAATTTGCATCTCCACCTATGTTAGTACACTCATAATTA
Source organism: Phrynocephalus forsythii (assembly GCA_029282475.1). Taxonomy (NCBI): domain Eukaryota; kingdom Metazoa; phylum Chordata; class Lepidosauria; order Squamata; family Agamidae; genus Phrynocephalus; species Phrynocephalus forsythii. The sequence continues at coordinate 13,030,324 of JAPFRF010000008.1, read as the reverse complement.
TGGGTTGTCAAGTTGATTCTGCCTTACAGTGGCCTTTTCCAGGGTGTTCTAGGTAGAGAGGACTCCAAAATGATTGGCCATGACTTTCTTATGAAGGCATTCTCTGCAATTTGCCCAAGGCCATGCAGTCTGACTTTTCCTGCAAGAGACAGAGGGCAAAATGAACTCCTCGGGAAAAATGCGCTCGAATCCACAGTGTTCTTCAGCAGTTCAAAATGGTGCCTGCTGTTGTGTCTTTAATTTGTTGTCCTTTTTTGTCCATTCACACACCCAGAGGGCTGATTCCTTATTTTAAACCTGCATTTTAAATTGCTCATTGAAAGAGCATTATAGTTTTGCAAAATGGTTTTGTTAGAATATGGTCTTTAAAAAGGAAGATCAAATTTGGGAGATTTTAATTTGGCATTTCTGTAATAACAAATAAAGGTGATAGCTACAAGGATAGTGGCACTATGAAGGGCCTCCTCATTTATTTATTTATTTATTTATTTATTTATTTATTTATTTATTTATTTATTTATTTATTTTATTTATACAACTTATATGCCGCCCACTACTCAAAGGTTTATTTGTTTGTTTGTTTATATTCCACCTATCTGGCCAATCTTTAGTGTTTCTTGTGCAGCTGGAAAGGGGGTGTTTCACCTCATCCTAAATTCCTTTATTTATTTTAATGTAGTTTAATGCACAAAAGAATGGGGTGTGGTGGCTCCGTGGGCTACAGCGCTGAAAATTGTTGGCTGCAAAGTTGGTTTGTATCCCAAGTGTCACACAGTGGAGTGAGCTCCCGCTGTTAACCCCAGCTCCTGCCAACCTAGCAGTTTGAAAGCATGTAAATGCAAGTAGATAAATAGGTACCGCCGTAAAAAGGTAAACAGTGTTCCGTGCACAGAAATGCATTCAGCCATGCTGGCCACATGGCCACGAACTTGCACAACACTGGCTCTTTGGCTTGGAAACAGAGATGAGCGCTGCCCCTAGAGTCGGACACGACTAACACATGTGTAGGGGGAACCTTGACCTTTTTACTTTTAATGCACAAAAAAGAAAATAAACCAGCTTGGGGGCCAAGGGAAGTATGTGGCAATCAAAGGACATGCATGTTCATAAACAGTATGTTGTTCTAGTGTTATTGCAAAGGTGGGATTTTATCCATAGTGGGGAATTAAATTCCCAACCTCTGGCTCCACAACCAGATACCAAATGCCCATGTTACCAAATGCAAATGTTCTCTTTTCGTTTGTTGCAGTTGGGTTTTGGGGTGATGTATTTCCTCTTTGGTGGCCGTGAGTTAAGTGGTGACCTTAAACGTAGGCTTATTTGGGTCATAAAGCATTTGCCTATTCATTACACTGTGTTTATGCTGCCTTGTCTGAATAATCCACATTAGAAACAACTTAAATTTAAATCAATTCTCCAAGCTTTGAACAAAATCTCTGGTGGTACAGATATGACCTTCAGAGAGAGCAAAATTCATTTTCTTTGTATCTTTGAGATAATTTCTCTAATGCCTTTATTCTTTCTATTGAAAGCATAGACCTGGCACTGTGAAGACTGTTTACAAATGTTCTTTTTCTACATTAAAATTGATTTTCAGAGGGTAAGATAGGCAAACCATTCTGGAATTAATTTAAATTTCTCTCTGATTAATATTCATCCCCCAAATATGTTATCATTGCATGACTGTGCAATTATTAAAGGGGAAATATCATTCATGGAGGTAATTATTTTTCATTTTCCTCTTAATTTTTTTCTCTTTTTTAAATAGCAGTCTGTATCATATCTTTCTTCCTTTTTTTTCTAAAGGCGATGATTGAAGAAGCCATCACGCGAGCAGAATGCTTCTCAGTGATGTACACACCATTTGCAACTAAAATAAAGGCTGAAAATATAGACAAGCTAAAGGAAGCTTTTACCAAAAAGCACCCCGATTATGTGGAATACATATATACAGGTGACAAACTGACATTTACAAAGCAGGGTTTCCAGGCAGAATTAAGTATTTTGAAACAGTTGAAATGTGTCTTTCCTTTTGGAACTTGTAGGAATGCAGGAGGCTGCCTTATACCCAAAAAACGACCTTTTTTCAAACCAGCCCAATATTTTCAGCTTTGATATGACTGGCAGGGACTGTCTCAGTTTTTAGACAGGATTATTTTCTACTCATATGTGGAGTCTCCCATTAAAATGCTAACCAGGCCTGACCATGATTAGCTTCTGAAGCCAGACTAGTGTCCTCAAAGTGGTACAGTGTACACAGCCCTGTGGCGCAGTGGTTAAAATGCCTGTATGGCAGGTAAAACTGTGCTCACGATCTGATAACAGGCTCATGGTTGACTCAGCCTTCCATCCTTCCGAGGTCAGTAAAATGAGTACCCAGCCTGCGGGGGGGGGGATGTGTAGCCTGCATAACTGTAATTAAAACTGTAAACTGCCCAGAGACTACTTGAAGTGGACTCAGGCGGTATATAAGCGGAACACTTTGCTTTTAGTTAGGGTTATGAAACTGTTTCACCATTTACATCTGGCCTAGAGAGAGAAACTCATAAAATACAAATTGAAAACCAAACCGTAAATCACTTGCAGGTCCTAACATTTGGCAGAATGAGGAGCCTGTCTTAGGCAGCAGATATATAGCACGGGTGTAACGTTCAGACTGGAGTCCCTTTTATGTCTGGGTAGTCCTCTTTGGGCCTTGGCCGAAGAAGGGGGAAATTGTGCAGGTCTTGAAAACAAGCAAGTGGATAAAGCAATAGTTGATATCTAGGAACATTAAACACTTCTCTGAGCAATCATCGAGACAACATCCTTGCTATTTAATTGGAAGCTTTGAAGGAGAAAAGAATGGGGTTAATTTAGGAACTAGTACAAATTTAAGCTGAGAAAGGTGAAAGTCCCTAGGGATGGTGACATCTCCCTAGAGTGGGATGCTGCCATGAAACAGGATTTGCTGGGCTATGGCAAGGCAGTCTAACAAGATTACAAACACACACACACACACACACACACACACACACACACACACACACACACACACACACACACACACACACACACACACACACACACACACAAAAGGTCACGTGTGCAGCTTACATCCTGCCCCATAGAGCTTAAGCACTCTTTGGGATCTTTACAATTGAATCATGCAGGCTATGCATTGTTTCCCCCCTCCCCCATCTACAAGCAGGCTACTAAATTTTTCCAACCTCGGAAGAAGGGAAGGCTGAGTGAACCTTGAGTCAGCTACCTGGGATTGAACCCTGGTTTGTGAGTGGGGTCTGGCTGCTGTGCAGCAATTTAACCACTGTGCCATGAGCAAAATATGAATGATCACATTGAAAGTAATGTGTTAGCCTTATCACACTGCTATTTGTATCTTTTGTTTTGTATTGTTGAAGTCCCAAATAGGTGCTGCACATGTGTACATTGGATTTGCGTAGGGATGGGCACCTTATGAAAAATGATACACTGTTTTGTTGTTTTGTAAGTTTATGAAATCTTATGAAACCAAATGCAACAGCAAATTGTGTCATCAAGAAATGAAACAAAACACCATTTTTTGTTTCGGAAATGAAACTATTTGTCCTAGGCACTTGATCCAGCCATCTTGAGAACAAGAGGTTTATTTTAAACTGATTGATTTGCTTTCCTTTTCCCCACACATCAGTTATTGAGATAGCTTATCTCCAATCTTGATCTGCCTGAAGCTAGCCATCCCAGGAACTAAGCTGTTCCCTTCGCTGGCTGGGTCTGCAAGTTGATTTAAACTGATTGTTTTCCTTTCCTTTTTAAGTAGGACTGTGTTGGGTTTTGTTTTTAATATTTTCTTCCTTCCTTCACACCGCAGATCAGCTGTGGAGTTTATCACCCTGATTTCTCCATGCAACAGCTAGCTATTTGTTTTCTAGCTTGTTTACAGAGGGTTCTTTGCTTGAAAGAAAATTGATTGGAAGGTTTGCAGGTATTTGATTTAGGGCAGTGGGCTCCCTGTTAAATAAAAAAAAGGAAATCTCCCCATCATTTTTAGCTTTACAAAGCATTTTGTTTCATGACGAAAATTATTTTTAAAAATCCGTTATTAGTTAAACGAAACAAAATGAAGACAGAAATGAAATAAAACACTATATTTCCGTTTTGTGCCCATCTCTAGATTCAAGACCAAATTATCCTTATGAAAGTGTTTGCAATTCCATACATATGGATGCATTCATAGATGGGTATTGACACAACGGGCAGAACAGGGAGAGTCAAAGTGTGGCCTTCAGATGATGTTGGACTACATTTGACATCAGCCTTAGCATAAATAGAGGATGGTGTGCGGAATGCTCAAAAATGCAAGCCAAACTCTGAAGGACCACACTTGGCCCACCTCAGCTACTTCCTGCTGTAAAGTGAAAGCCTTCCAAGTCTTTATAGGTACCTCGTGACTGGCTCCTGCTCCCAGTCCCAAAGGAGAGGCCTAAAGAGAAGTGGGCCACTATATAACTGCAAGGGCATTTGTGCAAGAGGGAGGCCATAGCCACTGTGGAAGGCCATGGAGACTGCAGAATGCACTGCCAGACGTAAAACATACCCCTGAGTTCCATTAAGGTGAGGGAAAAGAGCTCAGCAGAAAATCTATGGGAATCTCCCCAGCAAACTACTGACAATTCATGCCCAGACCTTACCCATGAACCTTGAACCTAGATTTCCTTAGCTGTTTCTGCAGGAAAAAAACAGTAGCATTATTTGTTAAAGCATCGTCCTCAATTCTTTTTATACTGTTTTAATCTAAGACTAACTTTGAGCTTTCAAGTTGCTTTCTGCAAATTTAGAACAATTTTACATTATTTCACAGAAATGGCTTGCTCAGTAATGATAGTAGATATTCCCACCACCCCTTTTTACTTTTTCAGACTCTCATGGACTGCACACTTTGCCACAGACAGCTGACTGGTCTAGCCCTTCTCCACAGTCTTACTTGTTGACGCTGGGTCTTAGAAACAAAGAGGTTGGGAAGTTCCTAGAAAAGATGTCTTCCAGGAAACTGCCAAGCTTCTCAGGTAATCAATATGAGTTGGTGCCTGTATTTTTATTGGCCTGAATTCCTCATAGACTTCTCAAATAATTGAATCAGAAGAGGCCTGTAAGACCATCGGGTCCAACACCCTGCTCGATTCATGAATCCAAATCAAAGCAGATCTGAAGGATGGTTGTCCAAATTTTTCTTGAATGCCCCCAGGTGTTGGAGTGTTAAGCAACGCCTGAAGTAACTGGTTCCATTCTCGTACTGTTCTCCAGACCCCATCTGGAGTACTGTGTCCAGTTCTGTGCACCTCAATTTAAAAAGGATGTTGACAATCTTGAGCAGGTCCAGAGGAGGGCAACCAAGATGATTGAGGGTCTGGAAGAAATGTATTACGAGGAACAGCTTAGGGAGCTGGGAATGTTTAACCCAGGCATTTCCAAACTTCGGCCCTCCAGATGTTTTGGACCACAATTCCCACAGTCTGCCATTGGCAACCTAAGCTTAGAATTCTGGGAGTTGTTATCCAAAACATCAGGAGGGCCGAAGTTTGGAGATGCCTGGTTTAGCCTTACAAAAAGAAAGCTGATATGGGATATGATAGCTATGTTTAAATAGTTGAAAGGATGTCACATTGAAGAAGGGACTGGTTTATTTTCCATGGCTTCAGAGACTAGGACGTGGGACGAAGGTCTCAAACTACAGGAAAAGAGATTCAATTTAAACATTAGGGAAAATGTCATGACAGAGCTGTTTGGCAGTGGAATATGCTGCTATGGAGGGTGGTGAAGTCTCTTTCTTTGGAGGTTTTTAAGCAGAGGCTGAATGGCCATCTGTTGGGAGTCCTGTGATGGGGGTTCCTGCATGGCAGGGGGTTGAACTAGATGGCTCTTGAGGTCTCTTCCAATCCAACTTTATGATTCTATGATTCTATGAAGCGTCTTCAAAGTGTGCTGTTCTCAATGGGACACAGTACTCTAGATGAGGCCTAACCAGTGCTGAATCAAGGGGGGCTAGTAATGATTAACATTACTTACTGGTGGTGGGTGGCTGAGCTCCAGATGTTGCTGGGAAGCCATGCAGCTGACCACCAGTTGGCCCGCCAGAGAGCACTTCTCCCTATGCAACCCCTAATCCACATGCCATCAGCTGTCAGGATTGGTATATATATCTCCTCGAAAGCCGAGACACATAGGTCACAGTGAGCATTTTGAAGCCACCGCAAGGGATCATGGGAACCCTGTGTGCAAATGAGGCTCCACCCCATAGCCAAAGGGCCCGGCTGACAGTGCCCCACCTCCCTGGAGCTCCCAGTCTCAGGCAGCTGAGGACAACACTTGACAGCTATGATCCAAAGATCTGTCTGGACCTTTCTCACGGAAGAAAAGCTATCAGTCAAGTTAAAGATAAAACAGATTTCATTAAAGATAGGAACTGTTTAAGTGCAAACCAGACTGCTCCAATTTCTGCTCCAAGTGAAGAAGCTGTGGACAGAAGGAAACTATAAAGCACTTTCATCTCACTCTAGTTTTCTAACACTGCTGTTCATCACTAGCAGCTGCTGCTTCCACAGCCTAAGGTTTATGGATGAGGGAACACCTAAAAACTGTCTTCCATAAAGATTCTTTATTCAGCCTGTGCTCTTCAGCTCCTGGACGCAGCAGCAGGAGAAATGCCCTTCCCTTGCTCTGTTGGTGCCGGTCGAGGGTTAAGACAGAAGGCAATAGACTCTGTGGTCAGTACCACCAGCTGTAATAAAGGCATGGGTTTTTCCTTTTGCCGAACAAGCTAAAAGTACCCAAATGTCAGGCTGAGAGATCCTTCCTCCTAGCACAGTGTTGGCGAATCTATGGCACGGGTGCCAAAGGTGGCACTCGGAGCCCTTTCTATGGGCACCCGACATCGCCCCTTCATAGCCACCTGTACTCAGGTTAAATTACTATATTGGCACTTTGCAAGAAAATTAGTAGGTTTTGAATTGCAGTTTGGGCACTCGGTCTCTTAAAGGTTTGCCATCACTGTCCTAGCAAATCATGGTGAGTAAACATGAGCAGGAAGTTGGACTTGATTACCACGTAGACCCCTCTCCAATGCCATGATTCTGTAACCCAGGGGTGTCCGAAGTTTTTGCAAGGAGGGCCAGATTTGGTGAGGTGAAAATGTGTGGGGGCTGACCATTCAGCCACATTTGGTCCCTGGGCCAGACTTTGGACAAGTCTCTATAACAGGCATGTCTAAACTTTGTCCCTCCAGATGTTTTGGACCACAACTCCCACAATCCTTTGCCATTGGCAATCTAAGCTTAGAATTCTGGGAGTTGTGGTCCAAAACATCAGGAGGGCTGAAGTTTGGACATGCCTGCACAGGCAAGGAGGCAGGGAGGATGCCGCAGCAACGGTAGGCTAGGCAGGTGGCTGGGGGGTGGGGGGGGTGGACAGAGGCAGGGAGGGCAGGCAAACCATAAGCTGATGTCTCTATCCAGTATGGGGAGGGGGCAGCTGGTGGGGATGAGTGACAGGCTGAGCCAGTGGGCAGAAGAAGCACAGCCCACTTGAAATTTGAAAATGAACCGCATTTGGCCCCCGGGCCTGACTTTGGACATGCCTGCTGTAACCCTTACAGATGCCACCATGGAGCATTCAACAAAAGGGCATGGCAGGGCCGGCTGGCTAGCAACAAGGATGGAAGCATGCAACATTTTGACTCTGATGATTCTGTTCTCATAATTTAGGCCAATATGTCATTACTTATGTGTTCTTGCATCTGCCTACCTATGTATTTTTTTTTTAAAAGTGTAACATCATTTTAATCTTACTAGAGCACAAGGATCTTTTTAGTCCTCTCACTAAAGAAGAGGCCGGGAGACACCTGGAGACCATAGGAAAAAGAATTTTGCCCATCATGGATTTCATTCGAGGCACCAAACTAACCGTAAGTACAATAATCCATTTTGAGGTGGTCCCTCTGCTCTTGATATATCAGACCAGACTTGAGTTGTCCCTGATAGTCCATAATAAGGAAAAAGTGTTTGGGGCCAACTGCAAATTCTGGCTGTGCCCTTGTCAAAATGCAGCATTATATTCTGGCAAATTTGGAAAACATGGTCATATAATCTAGAAGATTTAATGTTTAGCCCCTGAAGCAGTATCCTCCTTCCAGTGCCATGACTTCTATGGAGCTAAATTCAATTTTCATCCCAGCAGACCTGTTAAAATAAATTGGACTTGCTGGTCAACTACACTAGCATAAATCCTATTGATTTCCATGGGTCTACTCGAATTTACACTAAAATTTAATTTTGTCCAGTATGTTTTCTACCACTACGAGTAAAATAGATGTGACACTTCTGGTGCTGATTATTATTAATATCCCATATTATATAAAAGCAAAAAAGGAAAATCAAATGCAACGATAAAAACCAACCCTGCACATCTTAAAGAATAAAAGAAATAGGTGAAGAAGTTGATAGAGTACCAAGAGCTTTGTGAGAGAGCAGAATATTAGCAAGATAGAACTCTGTAGGCAGAGAGCTTGAGAATGTCTGGAAAATGTGTTGAAATCAGTAGCAAGAGCAAGACTTTGGGGTACACATTTCATTTGACAAAATGAGTATGAGGCCCCTCAAACACAACAGCTTGGTTAACCCTAGCTAGAAATGGAACCAGGTAAATTAAATCTAGGGTGCCAAATTGTCTAAAAGTATACCGTAATCCCCAGTTTATTGTGGAGGTTAGGGGCCTGACCTGACCCACGATAAAGGAAAATCTATGATATGGATATGCTGGGTCAGGTCAGGACGAGGGGGACTGTATGGAGCCTCCTACACTTACCTTAGACCTGGCACTGCCCTGAACAGGCCTCTGATGGGCTCCCTGGGCCTGTCAAAGGCCCCAAAAGTGGTTTCTGGCAATCCAGAAGGCACTTCTGGTTCACTCGAAATCACTTCTGGTGCCTATGACAGGCCCAGGAAGCCTGTCAGAGACTCCCGAAGTGGTTTTGGGTGATCTGGAAGGCACTTCTGGATTTCAGAAGGCACTTCCGATTTGCCAGAAATCATTTTTGAGGCCTCTAGCAAGCTGTCAGAGGCTCCCAGACTGGTTTCCCGCAATCTGGAAGGCACTTCTGGTTTGCTAGAAACCACGTCTGGGACTTCCGACAGGCTCAGGAAGCACCAGGCCTGGGGGAAGTGCATGAGGCCTCAAACAGGCCCACACAGCTTGCCTTAGGAGCCCTTGCCTTCATATGTGTGTGTGTGCTGTGTCGTTACAGTCGTGACCGACTCTTCGTGACTCCATTTCCATGGAGTTTTCTTGGCAGGAATACTGGAGTGGCTTGCCAGTTCCTACTCCAGGTACCTACAGCACCTGGTATTCCCTGGTGGTCTCCCATCCAAGTACTAACCAGGGCCGACCCTGCTTAGCTTCCGAAATCAGGCGAGATCGGATGTGCTTAGTGCATCTAGGTATTGCCTTCATATATACTAGGCTTTATTGACAGTAACGGAAAACCTCTCTCAGGACCATTCTATAGAAGCATTGTTGGAAGCCATAGTGGGTTCTCATTCCATCACCAAGACTTAAAAAGGGATGCTCTGGAAATATCTTGATTACAGGCCTTTTAGCTTGGGGCTGGTAGGCTGAAGGGGGGGAAATCACACAAAAATAAAAATCCCATATTAAAATGAACTGATAGATCTGGCTGAGCCTCTGCTCTGTTATGTTGATAGTGGCTCTGGAAAAGCCTGCCTAAAGAGCTAAGTTTCTAAAGACTGTTTAAAAGACTCCAGTGAGAGGACTAAGCAGATTTCAGGCAGTTGATCATTCCCTAGAGATGGTGCCACCACCAAGAAGTCACTGTTTGGGTCATTTTTTCCATGCCTCTCCCAGGGTTAGGGATAACAGTTGCCCTGTCTGAGGAACAGGTACTATGGGCTGATCTCGACTGAAGCAGGCTTTATGCCAGGTAACGAGGACCCAAACTATTTGGTGATTTGCATGTTAAAGTCATGACCTTGAAGTTGGCATAGAAGCAGATTGTTAACCTGTGAAAAGCAACCGGGGTGGGAGAAATATATCCATATTTTTCCACCCCAGTTAGTAATGTATCCACCGCATTTTGGATCTGTTGGACTTTCCACAGCAGCCTCATAGGCTGCCCACACACAGACCACTACAGTAGTCTTATCTCAAGACTACCGATGCATGGGCCAGAATGGTGAGGGATCTAGTGTTCAGGTAGAGTTACAGCTTGCAAAATGAATTATGGGTTTCAAATATTTTAATACATATTTTAATAACAAACATACAGTGGTACCTTGTATAAATGAATTAATTTGTTCCAAATGAAATTATGTTAATCAAATTTTCCTTTATACAAATTTCCCATAAGAACGCATTGAAAACAGAGTAATCCCTAATCGTGACCATTTTTATGTTGTATGGATTCACCCCATAGGCGATTCTGTTAAGCAAATTTCCCCTATCTCTGGAATTTTTATGTTGTACAGATTTTATGTTATACAAACCATTTGTTATACGAGGGTCCGCTGTATTTAACAAGTTTGTCTAGTGGGCAGAAAATGAAAGATGTCTGCCATTCTACTTTCTTTAGGACAAAAGCAGTAGGATAAATCAAATCATTCATGTGCGTGAAGAAATGTGTGAATCTCTAGCATCTCAGAGTGAATCTCTAGCGTCTCAGCGTGAATCTCAGAGCCCCATGCATAAAGGAACTTTTCATGCATCGATATCATAAGAAAGTGTTCCTCAAATGCTCTTAATTGCATGGTAAAAATATTCTCTGGCTCATAGAAAATGACAAGGGGTAATGTGTTGTGGTTAATTTAGAGTGGTGTTTCCCAACCTTTTTCAAATCACGGCTCCCTTTTATAATAGCCAAGCAATCAACACCTCCCCATTTTTACATAAAAAGCATTTTAATTGGGTAAAGTCATCCCTTCTCAGAATGTAGAAGCTTCTTTCCCCTGCAAAGGGCATGTTTCTTATACATATACATGCACATTGTATTTCACATCGGGCTCCAACAAGGTCTATATAAAGCAACCTGTGATACCTCCCCCACCCCCCAGAAAGCACTTTGTAACTCCATTTGGTGGTCACAACCCCCAGGTTGGGAAACACTGATCTAGAAGGGGAAGCATGTACAATGCCCATGGGAAATTTGAACCTGACCTGGAATAGCTGGTGACGACCAGCAGACAGAAGGACCAGATTATCCATGAACAGTAAATAAAGTGGCTGCTCCTTAGTAAATACAGCAGAAACTTGGAGAGCTCCTGGTGGTGGTGGAAGTTAACAATGTATTCTGGAAGGCTTTCACAGCCGAGATCTGACTGTTTTTGTGGGCTGTTGTGGGTTTTTTGGGCGGTTTGGCCGTGTTCAGAAAGTTTTTCTTCCTGTCGTTTTGCCAGCCTCTTTGGTCAGCATCTTCAGAGGGCAGGGGCTCAGGGAGCTAGGAGTTTTCTCTGTGCTTTGGTGTAGAGAGTGAGATTGTGGTGTGCTTTTTATAGTTCTGGGAAAGAGAGAAATTGTCCTATTCAGGGGAATAGGTGTTGATCATTGATTGCGATGTGGAGGGATTAAGAGTTTCACTGTAATAAGGGAGGGTTGATCTGTCTCTGTGGTTAATTGATTTCTATCAGCTGTTCCATCACTGGTGCTTATGGCTGAGTGGGGGTCATTGATCTTTTGCAGGCTGTAGTTTTCAGTACTGGGAGATAGGCTTTGTTGATTTTTAGACTTTCTTCTTTTCTGTTGAAACTGTGCTGGTGTTTGTGGATTTCAGTGGCTTTCCCGTGTAGTTTTTTTTAAATACCATCTGTAGTCTGACATAGTAATTGCTGGTGTTGTCCAGTACCTCTGTGTCTTGGAAGAGGATTTCATGTCCATTTTGTTTCAGGGTGTGCTCAGCTGATGATGATTTTTCTGGCTGTTTTAGTCTGCATTAACTTTCCTGTTCTTTGATTCTGGTCTGGATGCTGCACTTTGTGGTCCCAATATATACCGGTACCTGGCCACAACTACAAGGTATCCAGTATTCTCCTGCAGTGGTAAGGGTGTTCCTATTATCCTTTGCTGACCGTAGCATCTGTTGTATTTTTGTGGTAGGTCTAAATACTGTTTGTAGGTTGTGTTTTTTCAACACTTTGCCCAAGCAGTCCATGACTCCTTTGATGTATGGCAGAAATACTTTGTGGAGGGCTGTTAACATTGAAGTTAACATTGCTCAGTTCACAGATGGATCATCAACTCACAATGGATAGTTGAACAATGTATTGCAGCATAGGCTTTTTTGGGCGATAACAACTGAATTTGCATATTCCCCAGTACGATGAATGCATTCCAGCAGATCTCAGTAGATATAACAAACTCACAGATCTACCCTAAGAAGTTTGTGGGCCTGATGGGTATGCATCTGGATAAAATCCTCAAGGTATCCTTTTAGATAAGATAAATATCAGTAGCCAGTACTGCCATTTGTAATCCTGAAGGTGGTGGGGTGTGTTTTCCTGCCAAAACCTTGATCTTTCATGGTGGATTAAAGTTTTTTACTTAGGACCTGAACTCATGATGTTTTATTTTGGCCCTTTCAGTATTGACTGGGATTGGTGTATTTTTTTAATCATGCTCCAAGAAAACAGAACAGTTTTTTAAGACAAACATTATCTGAATTGATTAGAGAAATAAGAACATAAGAACAGCCTTGCTGGAACAGGCCACAGCCCATCCAGTCCAGCATTCCGTCTCACGCAGTGGCTCACTATTTGCTTCAGGGTATTCCCAAACAGATGCCTTCACCTGTTTATGATTCCCCGCAAATGGCATTGAGAGATAGCCTGCCCATCTCTCCAACCCAGAGGTTGTCCTTAGGCATCCATAATGAGAGCCATTGATACCCTTGTTCTCCATTAACTTGTCCAATCCTTTCTTAAAGCTGTCAAGGCTGACAGCTGTCACCACTTCTTCTGGCAGGGAGTTCCACAGACAACTGATCCTCTGCGTGAAGAAGTACTTTCTCTTATTTGTTTGAGATCTAGCAACCAAAAATAAATTATGAATAATATCCAGGAATAATATCTAGCACCCATAAATAAATTATGAATAATATCCATGGTCTATATTCAACACACAAGGAGACAAAACCTCAGCCTGAACAGCTCTAACCATCATGAAGTTCAATACCATATACGGTATTGTGGAATCATAGTCCAAAAAAAAATTCATATCATTATACATTGCTCAGCTTTCTTCAAAGATAAAGATGGGGTGCAAAATGCTTTTAATATACAATAGATATATATTGTATGCTGGGGGCCTCCCTTGCCAGCAGTGCTTCTGTTGTGGAAGACACTTGGCCTGCCCTTCCCTGCTTCCGCAGGATGCTGTCCAGTCATCAACTGCACAAGGATTCTCGTCTTCCAACCTCCTCACCAGGCTGGCCAGCCACCTGCAGAGGTGGGGAAGGGCAAGCCTAGCACCCTTCCCAACTGGCACAACTACAGTGAGGGAAGCGTCCAGTGACATGCTGCCAAAGGTGAGTGAGGATAGGGGGAGGTTAAGCAGATGCTATGATTCTGTGAGTAAGGAGGAAGGGGAGGTTAAGCATGGCTCCGCTGGTGCCGCACTGTTGCTTTGGCACAAAGCGCTTCATAGTGGTTTTTGCCCCTTTAATGTGGGTGGGTGTTTTCTCAGTCAACTATGACCCATATCTTCAAGAGGGCTTTTGAATCATAGAATCATAGAATCATAGAGATGGAAGAGACCTCAAGGGCCATCCAGCCCAACCCACTGCCATGCAGGAACCCCATCACAATATTTCTGGCAGATGGCCATCCAGCCTCTGCTTAAAAACCTCTAAAGAAGGAGACTGCACCACCCTCTGTGGCAGCATATTCCACTGTCAAACACCAATAACAATCATGAAGTTCTTCCTAATGTTCAAATGGAATCTCTTTTCCTGTAGTTTGAAACCACTGCCCCAAGTCCTAGTCTCTGAAGCCATGGAAAACAAACCTGTTCCCTCTTCAATATGACATCATTTCCAATATTTAAACATAGCTAACATATCCCCTTCAGCCTTCCTTTTGAAATGCTAAATATTCCCATCTCCCTAAGCTGTACCTCATAATACATTTCCTCCATACCTTCAACCATCCTGGTCGCCCTCCTCTATACCCGGCTCGAGGTTATCAACATCCTTTTTAAACTGACGCGCAGAGAACTGGACACAGTACTCCAGGTGGGGTCTGACCAGAGCAGAATGGAGTGGTACTATTATTTCCCTTGATCTAGACTTTATTGTTCTGTTGATGCAACCAAGAATTGCATTGGCTTTCCTGGCTGCCGCATCACACTGCTGACTCATGCTCAATTTGTGGTCCACCAAGACTCCCAGATCCCTTTCACAGGTACTATTTTCCAGTCAGGTTTCTCCCGTCCTTTATATGTGTAATTCATTCTTTTTACCTAGATGCAGCACCCTACATTTCCCTCTGTTGAAACCCATTCCATTAGCTTTGGCCCAGCACTCTAATCTGTCAAGGTCATTTTGGATTTTTATCCTATCCTCTAGGGAATTGGCAACCCCTCCCAATTTGGTATCATCTGCAAATTTAATCAGTCTACTCTCTATTCCTTCACCCTAGTCAGTCTACTTCCTATTCCTTCATCCGTCATTAATAAAGATATTGAATAGTTCCAGACCCAGAACAGAACCCTGGGGCACCCCACTACTAGTCACCTCGCTCCATGCTTTGGTTATGAAGGTGGGTGCTGGGGAGAAAGAACTGCTTAGGAGTGCTGGGCTACATAATCATATGACTCATAGGAAGTTAATGGCAAGGAAGACAACATGGAGCCCTCCAGGTGTTTGGAGCTGTCGCTCCCATAACTTCCAGCCATCAGAAGTGCTGGCAGGAGTTATAAGGAATTGTAATCCAAAGCATCAGAAGGGCACCAGATTGATGTTCCCTGAATTAGACAGAAATGCCTGCCAATCTAATATACACTCAAAAAGAATAGAACCCATCAATAAGGAAGAAAGGACACCTGTCTTCCTTTGTAAACATCCTTTTACATGACGATCATCAAAAGTAAGCACCCTGACCCCAAAACCACAGCGTAAAGAAGTTTGGAGCTGGCACTACAGGATACAAAGTGCTCTTCACTTCCATCTATGCATTGATGAAATTGGACACTTCTGTTTGCTGTGAATGTTGTCAGATTTTGGCTTAAATTACATTGGAAGCTATTATTTATTGGCCTTAATATATATCCTGTGGAAGAATGTGCCTTATGAAATACTTTCTTTCATATTACCTGTTATTGGCTCTTTGAGCTCTCTTAGGTTTTTAGAAAAGGGTTAGTTTAAGGGAGGAAACATACTTCAGTTGAAAAGAGGCAATTATTTCTGTACGATCCAAAAGAGATTGGCTAGCTCTCTGTTACAAAATACTGAAGGATGAATCTTAGGACAAAAGAGAGAGAATGAGAATTGAAAGCTAATGACTGAGCCTGGTTCTGAGAGCCAGCTATGCCAAAGTATTTGAAGACATAGCCTGATGGCAAAATCAGCCTTGTAGATGTCATGCCTATCACTTCATTTGAAACAGTTTGTGAGCTGGGCTTTGCATGGAGTCCAGCCGATGCAAAGTGAGCAAAAGGTTTGTAAACAAAACCAGAAGCAAACATAGCTGTACACATGGTATGCGTCCTCATCTCTTGCCCCGCATTGGGCATGACTAACGTGAAGAACCCTGCAGTGCACCCAGCCCTAGTAAGTCTGTGGATATTACCTGGAAAAGCGACAACCTTCCTCAATGCTATTGATGTTCAGTGCATTTAAAGGTATTATTCCTGGAATGATAGTCCAAAATGTTAACTTTGCCTGTCTATGGGAACATATTACCCCCAACTTTTGCTTACTGCTATTAAATCATTACCTGCCTAGAAAGTATTAAACAAAAAGAATGAATGTAATATTTCCATTAGAAAAATAAAGGACAATCACCAAAACATTCAGTTTGAATTAAACTCATACCTAAAATAATAGCAGTCATATACTGTCAGATTAATTCTGATCTATTGTGACTATTTGCAGGTTTTTCTAGGTAGAGAATACTCAGAAGTAGTTTGCCATTCCCTTCTCTGATGGGGTACTTTGATGGGGGTTTCCTGCATGACAGGGGGTTGGACTGGATGGCCCTTGAAGTCTCTTCCAACTCTATCATGCTATGATTCTATTATTCTATTATTCTTCTGGGGGTGCCGTGGCATTGTGCAACTTGCCCAAGGCCACATGGGGCACAATGAGTATTCAAACTCCTAGCTCTGGTTCTGCAGCTAGACACCTAAACCACTGTGTTATCCGGCCAGCATACAACCACTGTTAAGAACTGAGATTTATATTTGTCATAACTAATCCTAGTCCTATTAATCTCAGTCTGTCTAGTCTAGCTATAGCTAAGCCTGAATCCAACTGGCACTTTCTGGTCATTATCGGACAGACATGTGCACTGGGTTCACACAGCTCCCAAATGCTGACGTTTTGAAGAAAGTTAAGAAATGTTGAAGACCAAGCAGTCTCCTCCCAAATTGCTCTCAAGTGTTGCTAAGTCTCTACAAATCTTTCTGAGAGGTTTGAAGACAAAGGGAGAAACAGACAACTGGCATGAAAGAAAGAAAGAAAGAAAGAAAGAAAGAAAGAAAGAAAGAAAGAAAGAAAGAAAGAAAGAAAGAAAGAAAGAAAGAAAGAAAGAAAGAAAAAGAGAAAGAAAGAAAGAAAGAAAGAAAAATTCTCCCAAGTTATCCCATAGAATGCAAGAAGAGGCAGAGGAAAAGGCAGTAGACTGCTGACTGACAGCTCACATTTCCTGCTGGGGATTAAGTCTATAGGAAATCTTCTTTTCTAGCATATAACTTGACTTCTGAGAAGGATATGGGTGAAATGTATTCTCGAAGGCTTTCACGGCTGGGATCTGATAGTTGTGAGCTTTTGGGCTGTTTGGCCTTGTTCTGGAAGTTTTTCTTACTGATGTTTTGCCAGACTTTGTGGCTGGCATCTTCAGAGGGCAAGGAGCTCAGGGAACTCGGAGTTCTCTCTGCACTCTGGGGTACAGAGTGAGTGAGACTGGGTTTTTTTTAAGTTGTGGGAAAGAGGAAACTTGTCCTATGCAGAAGAATAGGTGTTAGTCATTATTGTATTGTGATGAAGGGATTAAGAAGTTTCAATGAAGTCAGGGTAGCAATGATCTTTCTATATAGAGCTCAGAGAGAACTCCTAGTTCCCTGAGCTCCTTGCCCTGTGAAGATGCTGGCCACAGAGTCTGGTGAAAGGTCAGGAAGAAAAACTTCCAGAACACGGCCAAACAGCCCGCAAAACTCACAACAGCTGTCAGATATGTGTGAAACTCTTCTGTTTCCCTACATGTGGCAATGTCCGTAGCAACAAAAAGGCATGAAGTTCAGACATCCTTTTCCTCCTCCAACCAAATGGCACACTTACATCAGCTTTTGTTTCTTATGACAAAGATCTGCAAGCATTCCAAAAACAGATTTTCCCCCCTCACTTACTTCATCATCATTTCAAAGACTTTCTTCAGCCTAGTCTGTGAGTCCAAATGAGAGCACTGTGGCAAACTGAAGGCTTGGGGAAAGACATATACTTTTTTAGACTGTAGTTCTTAGTTGCCCTCATTTGTTGGAGATGTGGTGAATTGTAGTCTAAAGCAGTAACATTTCCAAGTTCTGGTACGTTCATGAGCTCATAATGGACCTCTTGTTGTAATGGAATAGTGGGTGCTCATCTTATCCACTCTTCTCCCTCAGCGATGCCAATAACTGATGAGATACATGTTGGCTGGCTCCTCCCAGAGTTAATTGTTCTTGTCATTTCTGATCTACTCAGTGCAGGTCAAAGTTCGCTTTGGCCATGGGCTAGATGGAGCGTCATATAAATCTCACAAATAAATTAATAAATAAGAAATAAATCCCTTACGTAAAGCACTGCCCACTTTTGCTGCCGTTAATGGCTTTGCCATCCCCTATAAACACACACAAACATCAACACAAGTGGAGCTGGTTGTTCTAGCCAGCAAATCTTTCCTTAGCTCATTTCATTCCTGTTGAAAGCCCATTTTCAGACACCTAATGCTGCATTTGTTTCTTATGCCCTTGTTCCCATTTGTCAGGCATTCAGCTATTTCCTGTGCTAAATCATCCAATTCTGTCAGCCTAAAGCCTCCATTTAAGCTCGCTATTTACTTAACCTTCACTGTACTGGGATGAGGTGGTTTCAGCTTCATCCTTGGCCACTTTATTATTTTCTTTACTGCAGCTTAGTCGCCTCTTGAACTTCACTGCAGCTCAGGTAATTCTCATCATGCGCTCCATCTCCCTGTGGGCTCTTATTGCTGCCAGATACGGTTATTTACACTTTTTTCTGCATTTTTCGTTGCCACTGAAACACAACTCCTGACAGTGTTCAACCTGCTATAATTCCCCTCTTCCCCCACCCCCACTTCCCATTAAGGATGAAAATTAGGCCGCAAGTTCTGTTGGTTTCTGAGTCACTGTCGGTTTCCTGACTATTGCCCTATCTATTGTCCCCTAACTACAACAAGTAGCCAACTGGGTTTTGTGAGCAGTGGGGAGAGGTGAGAGAGCTCCTTACAATTATTAAATGAGCACAGCATAAAGAAAGATGTTTTTGTCATATGCTCATTCCCTATATGTGAGGAAAATTTTGCATGTGAAACAAGGGAAAGCACTGAAAAATATTAGTGAAACAAGGGAAAGCACTGAAAAATATTGTACAGTCTGAGGTGGTACAATCCGGACTTCTACCACCAACAATTTTGGTGCTTTTACATGACCCCTAAAATCCACTGCAAAATGCTAGCAGATGCAGAGCATAAAATTGTTTTCCCACCAGCAGCGGACTTTAAAAAAATATAAAGTACGACCACGCCCACTTAAGTGCGCCCCAGCGCATTTTACAAGTACCTGGTCTGGAGGAGGTAAAATCCTTGTTGCTGTTTTAAAGCATTGCATGCCTGGCCCTCCTCTGCTTTTTGTTTGTTTTTGTTGGGTCCTCCCCTCCCTTTTAACAGACAGGAATTCTAATGGGCTGGAACAATTAGCTGCTGCTGACGGCAGGTGGAGGTGAGCCTGCATTTTTTTTCTCTCTCCCCTCACCGCAGACAGAAGCAATAGAGTGCGGGAGGTGGAAACACACGAAGCAGAACAAAAACCACTTTGGGGGAATCTGCATTTAAGTTGCCAGCGGATTTTAGGGGTCGTGTAAAAGCAGCCATAGAACCACAAAAACATAGGATAAAAGACTTTAACAAACATTTTGGGTTTCCCCAGAGAGGTAATTTGTATGTCTATTTATAAAGAGACAAGAAATTTATTAGTGGCATTTGGTTTGCTCCAGTGTTTTGCAAAACAGAGAACAGCTGGTTAAGGCTGGGGAAACTGTGGCCCTCCAGATGTTGGTCAAATACAACACCCATCATCTTGTGAATAATCTGGCAGGAGCAGATGGGAGTTGGAGTCCAATGTCGTCAAGAAGCCCCAGCTTTCTCAACCCACTGTAAATGCTTTAAGAAGAGTGAGAGGCATCAGTGGATAATGAATCCCAAGTTTAGAAAAGGCATGCTGTTAAGACCAGAGCTCTCAAAATCCACCAGCCAGCATGGCCATGGATGGATGCTGGCAGAACAATAGTGGGAATCATAGTCGAAAAAAGCAACTTTCCCAAATTCTATTCATCAGAAATAAAACCCACTATTGCCGCTGAACGGATAATTTATTCTGACATAAAGGAGATGAATCAAGACTTTTGCACCTGCCAGGGGGTCTTCACTCTCTTTCAACTTACTTTACCTTTGATTAATTTATTCTCTTGAAAGCTGAATGAAAGAGCGAGTGTCCCAAGTGGTTATCCAGACATATCAGCAAGACCTTGGCAGGAACAAGCCGCTCTTTCATTGACCGCATCAAAGCTGATCAGTACAAATTTAAACTCAAGGTATTTGTGTGACGCAGTTCAAATCCAGGCATCTGCTAGTTTCTTAAGGTTTTGCTTAATTAATCCACTGAATTAAATACAGTGGATTCATACAGATAATCAAGAGCCTATCAACAGCTATGTATTACTGGAAATTTTACCCTCTCAGTTCTAATACTTCAGTGAAATTCTCCAAGGAGGGTTTTGTGTTTTTTTCCTCCAGGTTAGGGAAATAAGATTATGGGAAACTGTCAACAGGAAAGCACTTACATTCTTCTTATCTATTTGCATGTCGTATTTATGTATTTGCTGTGAGAGCTGCATTTTCAGATGCCAATTGTTTAAAAGGTTTGGGTAAAGGATTGTCATCCATCCCAAGAGGATTATAGAGAGTCAACACAATACGGTGATCACTTTCTAGTATAATGTGAATGCACCATGGGGAAAAAAGCTTGGGCATGAAATGCAGATTCAAAGCTCCTACACTCCCTTGTCTATAACCTTAGTTTATCAATATCTGGCTAATGTCTGGTATAATTTATTTCAACAAGTCAGTCTGAAACCATGATTGATTAATGGTCCCTATCTAAACAAACCATGGTTTACATTAACCATAGTTTAGATTTTTTTATGGTAAGCTAAATTATGGTTTGGAAAGTCATAAGTGAAAGCAAGCTGGGGCGAAGGGGAGGAAATCGACATGAGCACAACGCTTGCCAAGATTTATTCACATGACATATATAGTAACAAGTGTTCTGCTTATATACCACCCCATACCAGTTGGCCCTGTGGACTAAGGCTCCGAAAACTGGTGGCTACAAAGTCAGCAGCTCGGCAGTTCGAATCCCAGGTGCCATACAGCGGACTGAGCTCCCGCTGTTAACTCTAGCTCTTGCTAACCTAGCAGTTTGAAAACATGTAAATGCAAGTAGATAAATAGGTACCGCCATAAAAAGCGGGAAGGTAAAAGAGTGTTTCCTTGCAGCCATGCTGGCCATGTGGCCATGGACTTGCACAACACTGGCTCTTCGGCTTGAATACGGAGATGAGCACTGTGCCTACAGTCGGACACGACTAGCATGCATGTGCGGGGGGAACCTTTACCTTTTTTACCTTACCACTTCAAGTAGCCTCTGGGCGGTTTACAGTTTAATTATGCAGGCTACACATTGCACCTCCCCCAGCAAGCTGGGTACTCATTTTACCGACCTCAGAAGGATGGAAGGCTGAGTCAACCATGAGCCTGCTACCTGGGACTGAACTCCAGGTCATGAGCACAGTTTTACCTGCAGTACGGGCATTTAACCACTGCGCCACGAGGCTCATATAGTAGTTTGACATGATGGACAAATGAGACCCATTTGTGAGACTAGAAAGGGCAATCTGTTATGACAGGGCTGTTCAACTTTGAACAGGCCAAGGTCTACTTTGTCTGGCCCAAAGTCCCTGATGGCTACTACACTAAAACCTCTACTTACAAATTTTATCCGTTCCGAGAACATGCTCAAAAGAAAAAACTTTTGTAAGTTTTCCATAGGAATGCACTGAAAACCATTTAATCTGTTCTGGAGGGAACAGATTTCCATGCACCATGGCCCTTGAACTGCCCCGCTCGGCTGAGACAGTGGGCTGGCAGACCCCGAACTTTGCTGGGGCAGTGGTGGTCCTTGGGATGGGGGAGGGAGGGGTGGAGAACTTATCCCCTCACTTTTTTTATTGATGGTCGGCGGGCTAATTTTGAACCCTTCGTGGGCTACCAGTAGCCCGCGGTCTACCTGTTGGGCAGGCCTGTGTTATGACAAAGTGGAGTGCAAACTCTCAAAGCCTCTCTCATGACTGTCCGGTAATCTGGTTTGGTTTTTGCTTACCCACTCAGGAGAGTTTCTGTGCATGTTCCGGCATAATAGAGAAACTGCAGCACGCCAGCCTCCTTGGCCGGTTACAGCGTGTCAAGGAGCAAACCCAAGTCATCAATCAAGCCATGGCGGAGCTGGCTACCCTTCCCTACCTCCAAGATATCAGCCAGCAGGATGCTGAACTGGTAAGCATTCTGGTCTGCGCTTTACTTCTTGCAGTGCACTGGCTTTGGTAGTCGAGGAGAGGGAAGAAAAGGAGAACATGTGAATTTTTCTCTTGGCATTTAAAAAAAACATATTCGCTTTCAAAACAAGGGCATCGCATTTTGGCAGAGCCAATGCTTAGGCCAGAAGATGCATGTCGTTAGCAGAGCAAGCCACACTTAACTTGTGGATTTAGCTCCTGAATATGGAAAGGTTAGCAGAGCACACTTTCCCCTTGGTATAGAATGAAGATAAGAATAAATGGTGAGATAGCACAGTGGTTTAGGTCTCTGGCTATGGATCATCACTCTCTTGCTGTTTCCATTACCTATATCTGGTGACACATGGTTTTGAACTATTGATATGATAAACTAGTACAGTTTCAGATGTGTAAGATAAGTAATTAACAGCACTAGGCTTTAGCTTCCCAACAGAAAGGACTACCCACATGATCTGAACCTTACTATGTTCCAAAGGATTCAAGACTGGCACCCTGTCCTCCTGGAGCTGTACCTTGCTATTTTGCCAAAACACCCCTATAGACAAACACAGAGACACACACCCCACCTTTACCAGAAGGTATCACAACTAACCATACAGGGAAAAGCCTGTTTGAATCATCCCATCCTCAAAAAGTAGAGACTCCCCAGCAGCAGATGGGGGAAAGGCTGCTTTAGGAGCTACAAGTCCTGGACCAATTTGACTTGACATCATGCACTCAGTAAAAAAAAATAATTTGAATTCACCCATTTTATAAGCAGTGCAAATCCCATGATATTTGACCATGCAGTTGCACTCTGGCCCCATAGATCATTTTAAATATGCCTGAGCATAAGTTAACAGTTCTATGCAAATTAGAAGTGGCTGGGGGGGGGAGTTTCCCCCTCTGGAAAGGGTGGCAGCCCGACTCATACATCATAGCTTAATCGCTTGATGAGAAAACATTGCTTAAAAATCCGCTCCTCCGACTGCAAATTTCCCCTTCTGGAAAACGCAGTGACCTTCTGAAGGGTGGAAACCAAGCAAGTCTCTGGAGCATTTTTCCCCAATGTTTCCAATCTTTCTTTATCAAACTGAGCAGCGTCGGAAGCCCGTGGAGAGTATTCAGTGACGGCGAAGCTCTTCATCCTTTAGGCATAACAAGATGTGACGGAGAAGGAGAACCGCGACCAGGATCCCCTGCAGCCCTGATTATCTAAAGCTAACATAAAGCTAGAACTGGAGAGATGAATTAGAGATTGTTGCCACCCTGGGATGGGGGGGATGGGGGTGAGAGTTCATCCTTTCCCTTATGTTGTTTCCCCAGATTTGAAGCTGAAATTTGTCCCACTGGAAAAAGAAAACAGGAGCACCCACATGAAATGCAGAGCCTGGGAAGGCAGTGTTGAGGAACGGGAACATTTCCCAGCTAGCAAGGGCAGTGCCTACGTCAGCCAGGGAGTTCTCTGAGCTGTCTTTCTGGGAGGCGACTGTTGCTCGCATTGACATGTTGCCGCCTGCAGGGTCAATGATAGCTTGAGGAAAAAGCCAATTTGAATCTGGAATATGGTGAATGCAAATGACCAAAGCAAAAATCTTATCTCTCCTTTTTACTGTGATTATTCACAACTGTCAACCCATGCTTAATATAAGAACATAAGAACATAAGAAGAGCCAAGCTGGATCAGGCCAAAGGCCCATCTAGTCCAGCTTCCTGTATCTCACAGTGACCCCACCAAATGCGTCTGGGAGCGCACAAGACTAGATCTCTGTCTCCTGATACCACTCCCCTGCTTCTGGCCCTTGAAGTACCCTGGGTTTAAGCCTGGAGATTACACATCTCCATCATGGTTTGTAACCTGTGATGGATGTTTCCTCCAGGAATCTGTCCAGTCCCCCTTTGAAGGCATCCAGGCCAGATGCCATCACCACATCCTGTGGCAGGGAGTTCCACTTGGAAACCTACTCTCTTTCCTTTTGGACTACAACTTCCAGAACTGACCAACCAGTAGCAGGGAGATTGTGGGAGTTGGAGACCCCCCTGAAAAACGGAATTTTCTTAAGTTCTGCCATAAGCACCCAACCGCTGCTCACTTCATTCAAAACAGGACGAGCCAAGTGTGTCATTTTGCATCTCCTTGCCCCTCCCCTCAGCTGCCTGTGTTGACAACTACTTCCAAGCAGGGTGGGTGCTTTCTCTGTATGAAAATGACCCTCTGGCTCAAGCTTCCCTTACCTGGCAATCTCCAGATGTGTTTAAGAAAGAATCCCATCACACACACACACACACACACACACACACACACACACACACACACACACACACACACACACACACACACACACACACACACCACCACCACCACCAGCAGCATCATTAGCATTGTCCCAAAACATATCTTATCTGAGGGGAAGCCACTGTAAACAAATGAGTGGTGCTTGTTTTTAACTATTCAACATGAAGGACATAAAATGCTCCCTGGAGGCTGAAATGTGTGCCTCTGTTTACTTAGTTATTTAATAAATAATGGACAAAGTCCAACCAGGGATGCTCTTTTGTTCCTTATTCACTTGGGCTGAAGAAACTGTTTCAGCAGAGGAAAGTTAAACTTACCCTCCAATCTCATATTAAAAGTCATGGGACTTGACCATGCATTTAATTTGTCACGGTTTGTATTCTGTACTCCTATTCCACATTTTAAAACATACTCATTAAGAACCTGCCTGTTGTAAACCCTGCAGCTCATGTTCTAATAATACACATATTCCAGTTCAGATTTCCTTTATTTCTGGGCATTATGAATTCCAGAATAAAATGAGGCAAATGTAGATGAGCAACACACACACACACACACACACACACACACACCCCTGCCTCAGAAAAGGTGGCGGCGCCTTCCATTGTGTGCAAGATGAGGAATAAAATCATCAGCGTACAAATGGTTTTTTAATTAGGTTTTAATCTGCGTATTTAGAGAAGTTATTTCTGTGTGAATTCCCTTCCGATAATTTTTATCTTGGTGTCACAGCTGCAGTCACTAATGGCAGATGCCACGGACACCCTGGAAGGAAGGAAGAGCGATAAAGAGCGTGTCTGGAATAAAATTCAAAAGGTAAGGGGAAACAACTACACACGGAAGACTCGGCAGATATCTCAGTTGCTGAAAATTAAAGGGCTGTCTCCAGGGTCACATCGGTTCCAAAGGGTCTTTAAAAGTTTGTCACATCAACCAGGTGGAAGTTTTGCCCTGGCAAATTCACGACCAAACCACTCATCTTGAAAAGGCTTGTATTCCTTGCATCTGTATTCTCTCATCTTCTTGGTCTCTCTCTTCCCTTGGCCGCTTCCTCAAACAGCACGGGCAAGGCACTTGGAATTACTAGCAGATGCGCTCCTACGGTTGTCTTGAGCAAAGCTGCAAAACCGCCGTAGGGACTGTCCCACAAAATTAAAGATGTTTCAACTCTCATTTTCTCTCTCTTGTCCTAAAGCTGTTGAGAAAAATGAAGCAGTGCACCAAGCCGTGGAGTAACGCTGTGACCGTGGTTTCATTCAGTCAAGATTCTCAAGAACAAACTAACCTCCTAACAAACCCAAGCTTGCAGGGTGCCATTGGTACAGCCAAAGAGAGAAAACTGGAAATGTTAGCTTCTCCTTTAGCCACTCTAAAACTTGCGGCTTTAAAGATGTTAATCTTTACTTTGGTTAGTAAAAAATGAGACCATTCCATAAACTGGTTTGAAAAGCACCCAAGTCTCTAGAACAACCCGTGGGTATAGGGGAGGTCCTGCCATATTTGTAGGGGGCCACAAACTGGAAACAAGTCTTCACACACCACCTTAGAAGGTTGCGACTTTATACAATCCTGATTCGGCCAACATTTCCTTTATATTGCGTTTATGGTCTTGACTAGAAAAAAGTTGAGAATGGCTGTTCCAGAGGCTTATGCAGAGGTAACACCCTGAAAGATGTTTATCTTGGTGTGCATAGCCTGTGTGCGTATCGCCTGCTGCTGGCATGCAGTCCATCATGTGCTCATCCACAGACAAGGCAGCCCTGAGCCAAAGGAAATTTCTGCACTGACCACAGCAGGGATTGTCCAAGCGTTGGGATAATTTTTGAGTCCTCCATCCCACCCATAGATGCTGCTGACTGACCCTTGGACCTGTCACATGTATCCCTGAGTTATCTTCCCCATTATGAAGTGCTGCTAGAAGGAAATGTGGGAAATCTTCACACAATCCCTTCCTTTCCCCATCATGCTCTGTTATGCTACCCGTGTATACATCTATGTGCACCAGCCAGAGAGCAAAAGCTAGGGAAGCATGACTGTAGTGAACTCTGGGATGTAGGGTTTCCCCAGGTGCAGCCTCTCAGGCTGAGACTGGTACCCAGGTGCCATTAGATATTGAACCCAACATCCATGGGTTCAGTCAGTTAAGAAGACCAAGTATAATGGCCAGGGCGTGGGCGGCAGCTAGGCTAACAGCAAGGGGTCAGGACCAGGGAGTATTCCCAAAAGCCAGATGGGAGTTGAAACCAAGGACATGGCCAGCCAGTCCAGGTTCCAGATTCAAAGACAATAGTTAGCTAGTCCAAGATCCACACAAAAAACAGTCTAATAGGGAGAGGGATGCCAACAAAAAAGACTTTCAGAGTCCCAGGAAGGATCAAGGTAACAGGGCCAAAGCTTCAGGACGGAGTTCAGAAGCCTCCGTTGCTGAGGCAAGGAACAGGGAGTGCCAGCAGCTAGCTTTATGCCACTAGCAGGCTCACAAGCTGCATGCTCTGATTGCCTCAGGCTGAAAGGGGCCTGACTCTGCAAGGAGGCTCCACATTTGCTGAGTCATGCAGTCCCGAATCCTGACCCCAAGGTGCCTATATTTAACTATAATACTGTCCATAACTGCTGGAGAAATGCAATGGGATTTGATCATAGCATGATTATTCACCAGGGGACTTAGTTAAGCAGTCGTTCCAGGACTTACAGCCTCCACAGTGCAGATATCTGAAAGAGGTAAGAAAACTACCAGGACCTGTGATGTTTACTAGCAACTCCTAATACATATGTAGAATGCTTTCTTATGCAAAGGGAATGTCTTGGGAATACCCAGAGAGACAAACCATTCTCTTTTTCGCTCTGTTTCATCTCAAGAGATAAACAATGCAAACAAAGCAGGTTATTTCCAGGCTTCCACCTGTTTGATCTCCCATTTGCCTACTGAGTCCAAGGAGACAATGGTTAGAAATAGTAAGAGGAACCAGTGTTTTGTTACTGACATAATCAGCGGCATCGGAGTGAAGACAAATTAGATAAGATATTGTGAAGGGGTTCCTGCATGGCAGGGGGTTGGACTAGATGGCCCTTGAGGTCTCTTCCAACTCTATTATTCTATGATTCTATGAAGATACCCTTCAAAATCTTCTTGCCTGGTGATAAACCCATAGCTGCTTCATACAAGCTTCCATTGGCAGCAGCTGGGCTACGATGTTTATCTTATGCAATAGTATTGCCGTGCCTAAAGTTTTTTGGCAGGGTTTATGAATTCATTAATTCAGCTGACATATAAAGCTGGAATACAGCCAGGTAGGTGAGGGATTCAAGGAGTGGTTTTTGAAAAGCTCTGCTCTTGTCTCCAGCCATGCTGGAACTCATTTCTTTCTTTCTTTTTCTTTCTTTCTTTCTTTCTTTCTTTCTTTCTTTCTTTCTTTCTTTCTTTCTTTATTTATTTATTTATTTATTTATTTATTTGTATACCGCAATCCGATTTTCCTCAAACAGGAACTCTGGGCGGTTAACAACAATCATTTATCAGACAACCCAAAACATAATAAAAATTGTAATAGTCTAAAGAGAAAAAGGGGGGGAAACAATAATACAAAACCACAATGGAACAACAAAACAAGTATCCGGCAAGAGGGAATAGTAATAATAAAAATAATACTAATAATCAAACATTACCTGTGATGGTCAAGTGTCCTATGTATGAGGCAACAATCCTCTAATGTGAGGAGCTTTGTTCAAATCTGCAAGAAGGGTCTGGGAGGGAATCAAAGTGGTCCACCCACAGTTGACATTTCGATAGCAGGTGGAAAAGACATCTAGGTCACCTGATCCCAGTCATGCCTGTTACAGCAAGATGTGTTTCCTTTTCATTCATATTACTGAAATTCTTTCTTAATTTGCTCACACTAAATATAAAGCAGTACATACTGATTTTCTGGAGAGCTATGTTTTTGTTTTGTTGGTGTGCATGCACATATGTTGGTTTTGCTTGCATCTGCATCCACATTTAGTTATGTTTTCATCTTAATGGCTTTTTTTTTTTTTACAAAACATCAAGGCAACTAGGATGATCAGGAAACTGGAAACCAAGCCCTATGGGACAAGGTGGAAAGATCCAGGCATGTTTGGCCTGGAGGGGGAAAAAGACTGAGGGGAGTTACACAAAGGATGTACAGCAGTGGTGTACAAACTTTGGTCTTCCAGATGTTTTGGACCACAATTCCCACAGTCCTTTGTCATTGGCAATACAGGCTTGGAATTCTGGGAGTTGTGGTCCAAAACACCTGGAGGGCTGAAATTTGGACACCCCTGATGTACAGGATCTGTTCTTGATCATCCCCGAGTGTAGGATATGTAACATTGGGCTCAAGTTGGGTGGCGGAGTGGCCATTGTTTATAGGGAAACTCTTTTAATCAGCGTTGATATGCCCAGGGATGGAATGCCTGCACCTATTAGTGGAACAGCGGGACAGATTTGGGATAGTGCTGATGTTACATGCTCCCTGTGACCCTTCACTCTCCCTGCCAGAGCTCTCTGAGTTCATATTGGCAGCACTGTTGAGGTCCCCCCTACCTTTTAGTGATTGGGGACTTTCACATGCATGCCAGGGCCGGACTTTTGGGGGTAGTTCTGGATTTCATGCAATCCATGACCTCCATGAATCTGTCCCAAGTGGCTGACACTTTCAATGTCTCCATCGTAAAATTTCTGCAAGACAGTGTGATACAGTGAATTGGGTTAAACATGTTTTGAAAGCTTTTGTGCCTTCCCACTTTTCTCTTTTTTATACTGCTTCATCCAAGACTTGCCAGATCCTCTCCTTCTCATGTTTTATGAAAAAGCGATTGCAACGGTCTTGTCCACCTTCAGCTCATCCTTTCCCACCACTTGTAGACCTCTCCCAAGGCATTAGTCCCAAAGGAAGACAACTGTTGGAGAAAATAAGGTTTTAACTCTTGTGATGCAGTAGCAGTGTGAGGGTGGAAGCTCTGACCTGAGGGTCTAATCTGGCTCAAGGTGGAATCCAGATCTGGCCTACCAAAGATTCAGGTTCCCTGGTCCCTCCCAGAATCCCACACACATCAAAGCTAGCGATGAACCAAAACAAAGGAAAAAGAAATGAACCTGATGATCAGAGATAGTAGAGAAACCTTTCCAGCTCTCAGTCTTCATTCTTAAGTGTCTGGCTGCATTGAGAAGGATCCTGCAGTACCTCAGGATGTGGTGATGGCATCTGGCCTGGATGCTTTCAAAGGGGGATTGGACAGATTCCTGGAGGAAAAGTCCATCACAGGTTACAAGCCATGATGGAGGTGTGTAATCTCCAGGCTTAAAACCAGGGTCCTTCAAGGGCCAGATGCAGAGGAGTGGTATCAGGAGACAGAGATCTAGTCTTGTGCGCTCCCAGATGCATTTAGTGGGGCCATTGTGAGATACAGGAAGCTGGACTAGATGGACCTTTGGCCTTACCCAGCATGGCTCTTCTTATGTTCTTATGTTCTAAGGAATAGTAAACATCACTGGTTTGAGCTAGCATTTGGAAACATGTTGCACAACTGCTTTGACACTTGTACTGTGCTCCATTCCCCTCTTTTCCTAAAGAGGAGAAGGAAGAAAAAGCAGTGCTTGGTCGCCTACCCAAGCCTTGGTTAGAAAAGCTTTGGCAGGGACCGTAGAGAGATAACAGAGCTCCCTTATTCTGACTCAAACCAGTGTTGTCAACAATAAGTGGCCACAAGACCTTTGTAAGGTTTCTGGCAGAGTTCCTTCCTATTTCTACTTTGAGATCTATTGCCTGGTGGGTTCCCTTCCAAGTAAAGGACCAACCAGGGCCAATCCTGCTTACCTTCTGAAATCAGACAAGAAAAGCTACATCCAGAGCAGTACGGCAAACAAGACCAAATACGTTTCCTCCCAATGACTATTTTCTAGTTGCAGAAAGATTTTGACAAGGTGAGGGGACAGAGGCGAAACTTGCCATTTCCTATCTCCTCCCTTCAAACATGTTTCCTTTTGGCTGCCATACCTCCTTATTGAGAGTCGGTCACAGGGATCCAGCAGGCTGGACTACCGCAGTTCCCTGCCACCTGGTTGTTGTTTTTTCTAATCTCACAGTTGCCAGTCCAGGTTCACTCTTTTGTCTTTATTGCTAGCAAATTAATTTACCCATGCTGGAGAAAATAACCACAGAGTTTAAACCTGGGCAATTAGTGTTAAATGGAGAGCGCGGATCCTGCCACCTCCCAGCTCCTGAGTTTTGGCTGCTGAAAAAAGCAGCAGCTGTCGCACTTAATGAAAAACATTCAGCCTTATTCTCTCAACCAACAGAACAGCTACTTCTCAAACTGTTTGAGAAGGGACCGAGAGAATTCCTGTAACATGCCACAAGCATTTTTAAAGCATTTTGCATCCCTCTGTAGCCTGAAAGTCACGTGGAGGGAAACACAGGCGAACACACATGGTTGCGGGCAAGAAAACCTTTCCTGGGGAAATTGCTTTTTTACAGTGAGACCGCATCACATTGACACCTGGTGTTCCATGTGTACTTCTTTCCTTTGCAGTACATATTATGATAGCCACAGCAGCCATACCACCCTGAAACCCAATCTTGTCTGATCTTGGACATTAAGCATGGTAGTGCCTGGCTAGTAAAGCAAAGCAAAAAGCAAAGTGTTCTGCTTATATACCACCGCATACAAGTAGTCTCTGGGTGGTTTACAGTTTTTAACGACATTATGCAGGCTACACATTGATCCCCCCCAGCAAGCTGGGTAACTCATTTTACCAACCTCAGAAGGATGGAAGGCTGAGAGAACCTTGAGCCTGCTACCTGGGATTGAACCCCAGGTCGTGAGCACAGTTTTCCCTGCAGTACAGGCATTTAGCCACTGCACCACGAGGCTCCTAGTACTTGGATGGTTGACCACTTGGGAATACCAGGTGCTGTTGGCTAGGCGACAGACCGCCTAAACTTCCCAAAAAGGTCACATCAAAACAATGGATCTGTCTAGTGGACCCCACTACCAAGTGGGACAAACGCTAAAGAAGAAGAGTACATATTATGATTATTCACCGGGCAGTCAGGCAGACAGTTCGTTCTCCTGCCTTCCTCTATTGAGGTTAAGGTGATGTACGCAACTCTTCTAATCCTTTCTTTATCTATGCAATAATTACTGTGAGATAGGTTGACCTGAGAGTGTGCGTAAGTAGCTCCAGCCCTGACTATGAACTTCATGCTATGTGGGTAGTGGAACCCATCCTCTACACTCCATCCCCAGTTCAACAAACTACTTCAGTGAAAGTGCTCTGTGTTTTCTAATATGACACTTTTGCTGCTAGTCAGACTTTTCCATTCCCTGACCCCTGTTGTATGGATATTTCACCCTGTTCACATGGCTGGATAGTTCGTTGAGTTACATTTCTGGCTTCAGAACCAGAGGTTGGAAGTTCAATTCCCCACTGTGCCTCCTGGGAAAAGGACCAGCCTGGGTAACTTTGGACAAGCTTCACATTCCCTGGATTCCCCACCCCCCAATTGAAGGGAAAGGTGAACCACGTCTGACTATTCTCTGCCTAGAAAACCCATAAGGAGTTCACCATAAGTCAGAATTTGACTTGACGATCCACAATTATTACTTAGTCATCCACTACTACTGTATCCCCAATGGTGAAACACCTCACTACCCCTTCCTTCTGTTTTGGACAAAGAAGCTGAATGTTTTTTTCCTAATTCTACTTCTGGACACTACCATTACGTAGAGTGAGGTGGTAGCTTCCAGCAGCTACTTTTTGGGTGTCCGAGAAAAATCAGCAACTTTAAAAGCAATTTTTAGATTTCTACTATATTGGCCAGGAGCCTAAATCCACTGGTGTAAGTGGAGTGTTAAAATGAAGTCAGCGCAGGTGCTTGAAATGCCACCATGACTTTTTTTTTAATTTGTTGCAATTCACAGCTGATTATTAGACCAATGGAGCTACACCTATGAACCTTTTCATTTGGATCCCAGTCATTATGACTGTGCTTTTTACTCTGAAGAAGCAGCCTTGTAGGAAAACTGCAGAATAGAAGGATTCCATCCAGAGTAACCTTCAGAGATGCATGGCATATGCTTTTAACCTGGGTCTTGGATATCTCCCTCATATATTCAAGATATACATGAGGCGGTTGTTTTGATTCAGTGTTGGAAGAGGGCATTCTGACCATGCTCCCATCAATCCCAAATTATTATTTCCCACATTCCATGTTGGATTCCTGATGATATGGGGGAAATGGTCTAGGGGTAAACTTGAACGTTCCCAAGTTCATTTAATCCTTTCCCGTAATCGGGGTGAAGGGAAATAAATGTGCCTGTTTAGCCTTGAGAAAAGAAGACTGAGGAGAACATGATAGCACTTTTCGATACCTGACTGTTAATCATAGAATCATAGAATAGTGAAATTGGAAGGGCCCTACAAGGCCATCCGGTCCAACCCCCTGCTCCATGCAGGAATACAAATCAAAGGCTATCTGCCAGATGGTTGTCCAAATTTCTCTTGAATGCCTCCAGCGCTTGAGCACTCACCACCTCTCGGGGTAATTGGTTCCATCGCCGTACTGCTCGAACAGTTAGGAAGTTTTTCCTGATATTCAGCCGAAAGCTGGGTTCTTTTAATTTGAGCCCCTTATTGCCCATCCTGCTCTGTGGGATGATCGAGAACAGATCTTGCCCCTCCTCTGTATGACAGCCCTTCAAATATTTGAAACGTGCTATTATATTCCCCCTCAATCTTTTCTCGAGGCAAAACATGCCCAGTTATTTCAGTCTTTCCTGATAGGGCTTGGTTTCCAGCCCCCTAATCATCCTTGTCTTCTTCCTCTGAACATATTTTAATTTGTCAGCATCTTTCTTGAAGTGTCCAAAACTAGACATGACATTCAAGTTGAGTCCTAACCAGTGTTGAATAGAGAGGGACAGCATCACATGGAATTTGGAAATTAAATGTATTTTTCCATATATACCACACTACTTTTTTCTAAAATCATGATGCCAAAAATTAAGGGATGTGGGATACACAGAAGTAAGTGTTTTAGGATGGGTGGGTGGAGGAGAACCCAAACTCACCTTGCTTTTTCCCTCCCTGGTTTGTTTTTGCATGATTGGCTCCATGTTTCTTGAGTTCTCCACCCCCACCATCCCCACAGTTTTCTTTCTGTTCCCTGTTCCCTGTTCTTGGCTTTAGTGAGTTTACAGGATCAGGCTCTGTTGGGCTTGAGCAGCCTATTAGGAAATGCCTCTGGAAAGAAAAGAAAAAAGCCACACTTTTTTTTTAGCTTGAAAAGGCATTTCTTAATGGGCTGCTCAAGCCAGGTGGAGCCTGATCCTGCAAAAAACAAATTCACCAAAGCCGAGAGGAGTGTTTAGAATGGGGAAATTAAAGGTAACATTGAGGGTGGTGAGGGTGGAGGAGACCTCAAGGAAGCTTTCTTAATTGTATTTATTTGGGGGTCTAAAAAAGTGGGGTCATCTAATAAAAGGTGGCGTTTTACAGACAAAAAAACACAGTATACTTCCATTAATGCAGCCTAAAATAGCATTTGCCTTTCTTATGGCCACATCACACTGTTGGCTCATATTCAATGAGCCTTGAGGTATCCCACTTGTTAATTCCTGCCAGTTAGAGAAAGAGAAGAAGCAATTAATCATACTGTCTGAGTACAATCCTGTAAGCAATTGTGTATCCTCCTTACACTTGATTTACCCAGCACACACCTAGTTAGCTTGCTTATTATGACACCATGGGGAACTCTGTCAAAAGCTTTGGTGAAGTTGAGATATATTACATCCACAGCATTCCGCTGTCTACCAGAAAGGTTACCAGATTTTAAAAAATGAGATCAGGTTACTGGTAGTCTGGCAGGATCTGTCTTGACAAAACTGTGTTGGTTTCTAGTTATTGTTGCACTGTTTTCTACGTGCTTGAATAGTGAATGCTTAATAATCTGTTCTAGGATTTTTCTGGGACTGATGTCACACTCACTGGCTTGTAGTTCCCAGATTCATCTCTCTTTTTTTTGCCATTTTTGAATATAGAGGCAACATTAGCCATTAGCAGTACAACATTGGAACCAATTGCCTTGGGAGGTGATGAGCACTCCAACACTGGAGGCATTCAAGCGAAAAATTGGACAATCACTTGTCAGATCAGTTTTGACTTGACTCCTGAACTGAACAGGAGGTTGGACTCAATGATCTCAAGTATTCTGTGGTTCTTACAGTCGTTGGACATGCAAATCACATCTCCTCTTTAATTAAAGTCATCATCAAACTGGTGGAAGATGGCCAGTCTAATTTCACAGGGGCAACAAATCCTCCCTAAGTCTGAGCCTGATGTTTATAGAAATGCCCCAAGTGCTGAAACTCTTTTGGGTTCAGCACCCTGGAGAGCAGCTGAAAAGCTGCCATTAAAACCAGGAGCGGGTTCACCTTCTGTGTGTAACATGACCAGTGTAGAACTGCGTAAGAAATAAAGGTTTTTTTAACTCTACAGTTATTGCAGGGCTGAATAGTTACACATGAACATCAATTATATAAGATGCAGTTCACAAACTACACCTTCTGGAAATAGTTTAGCTGCAGAATAGGGGCCAGAGGTGTACCCATTGCTCTCCCCATTATTCAAATGTCAAAGGGCTCGTTGTTCTAAGTGAAGGTATGCTGTAAGCAGCAAGGTATTTAGCACCTTTGTCCCCCAAAAGAATGACTTGGGTAAGGAGGTGACAGACAATTAACATTTGGTCAAACCCAATTCCCTTCATTGCTATCCGTCAAGGAACTTAAGGAGACGAAAGAGGCATACCATTACTCCAGGAATTCTGAAAATGTAATGAGTGAGCAAAACAGACCAGAATCTGCAAGTGTTCTAAACCTTGAGCTATGGGACAATTTTCAATTCCAAAAATCAAGTGAGGTTTTTTTCCCCTACCTTTTTTTTGGTGCATAAGATGCTTCTAACCCTCATGCACCAAAATCTAAACACAAAAACAATGTGCTGAGTGAGTTGTAGCTATTTTGACTCTAATTAAAATGCATCAATTATTAGGGTTTCATGTACAAATGTAGTATTTCCTGCTGCAGATGCTGATTCTAATGCTCCACCAAGGAGCTAGTAACCAGAGTATGCTATTTGAGGTTTTTTTTTTAAATTATGTATTAGATTTTTTTAAATTATGCCTTTCTTCCCTAGAGGGGATCCATAACAGCATACAATCTAGGTATGGGCATTTCATTTCGGAAGTGGGACAGTTCCAAAACAAAATGTGGAAGCCCAGCTGGCATTTGGAACTGGTCCAACCCTCTGGAACAAATTCAGCCAATCCCTTACCTTGTGTTGGGCTCACACGGGGGCTAAACTCCAATGTGGAATAAGCCTCCGACATCATCTTTCCTTCTTCCTGGAGCTGGCCAATCAGACAGGGATGCAGGATGATGCATTTCCTTGCTCAGCTCCTGATTGGCCAACACCAGGAAGAAGAAAAGAGTTTAACCCCATGGAAGCCCAAAGCAAGGTAAGGGATTGGCTGAAATTGATCCAGGGGGTTGGACTAGTTCCAAATGCCAGCTGGGCTCCCACTTTCATTGCGGAACTGGTCCACTTCTGAAACAAAACACCTATGCCTAAACATTTAAAGTCCACAATTAATTAAAACAAACCAATTGTATGTAAAACCATTGTATGTTGTTGTTCAGTCATTCAATCGTGTCCGACTCTTCATGACCCCATGGACCAGAGCTCACCAGGCTTTCCTATCTTTCACTGCCTCCCGGAGTTTGGTCAAATCCATATTGGTTGCATCGATGACACCATCCAACCATCTCATTCTCTGCCGTCCTCTTTTCCTTTTGCCTTCAATCTTTCCCAACATCAGGGACTTTTCCAAGGACTCCTCTCTCCTCATGAGATGGCCAAAGTACTGGAGCCTCAGCTTCAAAATCTGTCCTTCCAATTATCATCCGGGGTTGATTTCTTTCAGGATGGATAGGTTTGATCTCCTTGCAGTCCAGGGGACTCTCAAGACTCTCCTCCAGCACCACAACTCAAAAGCATCGATTCTGCAGCGATCAGCCTTCTTTATAGTCCAGCTCTCACTTCCATACATCACTACTGAAAAAACCATAGCTTTGACTATCCTGACCTTAGTTGGCAAAGTGATGTCTCTGCTCTTTAGGATGCTATCTAGGTTTGCCATTGCTTTCCTCCCAAGAAGCAGGCGTCTTTTAATTTCGTTGCTGCAGTCGCCATCTGCAGTGATCAGGGAGCCCAAGAAAATAAACTCTGTCATTGCCTCCATTTCTTCCCCTTCTATTTGTCAGGAGGTGATGGGACCGTATACCCCTATTTAATAATCTTGGCTGAAATCCTGTTACGTAGCATAGTATGTGACACTAGAGTAGCTCCAATGAATCAGGAGGGATTTGGTGAATCAACTCTGCTATAACGTCCATTGAAATGGATCTTCTCTAGCTGTGACTATTTGAAGCAACAGGATTTTGGATATTCATTTAAAACTATTCATCAGATTTTAAAAGGTCTCCTCATCTCAGTGGCATGCTGACTGCCCCAAAGCCTCTCTAAAGATTCATTTTGAACTGCCAGCAGAAGGGAAGGAGCTGACCACACCTCCTGAGAAGGGGAGTCTGGTCATCAGGGAGTAGCCTTCTGTCCAGTCCTCACCAGACATGCTTGTGAAAGGGATGAGACTAGAGATGGGCCGTTTCATCGTTGTGTTAGGTAACGAATTACTTTATTACCTAATGAAACGCTAGGACGTGTTTTGTTTCATTTCATGATGAAACACCTTTTTTTTTTAATCTAGGACAAAATGATTCATCCTAGAGAAAATGGCAGGGGATTGGTTTTGGGTAAGCCCCCGAAATTTGGAAAGGTTTTGGGGTCAGGGGGCTGAGTTATAACGGTCCAAAGAGGGTGCCCCTAGGAAAAATTCTTTCTAATTGGATTTGAAAGCCAAGCCATGGGCAAGCAATTAGCACTGCCCATGGCAGATCAGCTTCTGAAAGAAGAATTTTTCCCAGGAGCACCCCCTTTGGACCTTCATAACTCACCGCCCCCAATTCCCAAGTCTTTCCAAATTTCAGAAGCTTACCTAGAATTGCTTAAGGAAGCTCCCCTGCCATTTTGTCCCTTCAGGGCTCAGGGGAGCATAGCATTTTGTTTCATTTCATTTTGTTTTGCAATGAAACTTCTTTAAAAAATTGTTCCAAACAAAACAGAATGAAACTACTTAAGAAACGAAATGAAACAGTATTTTTACATTTCGTGCCCATCTCTAGATGAGACCAAGTTACACTTTTCTGGTGATCTTAATACATGTGGGGCTCATACAGAGAGAGAGACAGTCTTTCAGATAGCTTGGGTCTGAGCTGCTGATGTGCTGTCAAATCACCTCTGACCTATGGCAACCCTATGAATAAGCTCTCCCCAACATTGCCTATCCTCAACAGCCCTGCTTCAGCAAACACAACCCTGTAGCTTCCTTTAGTCCATCTTGTATTTGGTCTTCCTCTTTTCCTTCTTGTCTCCCACTTTTTCCAGAGCATTCTGCCTTGTCAAAATGTGCCCAAAGTAGACACAACATTTTTGCCTCCAGAGATAGTTCAGGTTTGATTTGCTGTGAGATCTATTTGTTTATTTTTCTGGCAATCAAAGGTATATAATAAGCTCATTTCAATCACATCATTTCTCCCCCCCCCATATGTGGTAATAGCCATCTCTGCAAATAGCAGGGAGGAAAGTTCTCTCCCCTGTCCCTGTACTATTTAGGTGCACAATGCAGGACATCCCTGTACTGCAGGTAAAACTGTGCTCACGACCTGGGGTTCAGTCCCAGGTAGCAGGCTCATGGTTGACTCAGCCGTCCATCCTTCCGAGGTCGGTAAAATGAATACCCAGCTTGCTTGGGGTGGGCAATGTGTAGCCTGCATACTGTAAACCGCCCAGAGACTACTTGAAGCTGTATGGGGCGGTATATAAGCAGACCACTTTGCTTTTGCTTTTTCTTGCAGCTTGATAATAATAAACTGAACTGCTATATAAAAGATGACACCTTGGATGGAACAGTGGCCTGCAAACAGAGCGCCAGGATGCAATTAAATTGATCTTGTACTGATAGTGTACAGATGTTTATCTAGACCAGTTCGTATTTTGCTCAGCAAAATGGGGTGCTATAAACATGACTGTGCAGTTTTATCTTTCGCATCGATTCAGTGCTAATTTCATGTCGCAGCTGCAAATTCCAGTTGCACGCTCATTTCGGTTACTACTAAATCCCACAATAAACAACCTCCTATAATTTCTAATGTGACCTCTAAAGACACAGACACTTTGGATGGGATTGCTCAATGAATGGCCCTGTTCTCACCCCAAACCCACATGCAAAAGTTATTAGGAGGAGACACCATCCTGTAGAGATTTGCCAGGACATCTGCAGGACTGTTGGTTGTGGCAAAGGAGGGGGGGCAAGGTAGCACAGAGATATATTAGTGGAATTCATGCATTTAAGGACATACCACAATAGCACAGCATGCCTCTCTGCATATATTACTTATGATGTGGCAATCATTTCCAGAATGGAGGCAGAGGCAAACAAAGCTAGCTAACCTACGCGGATTAGGGTGGCATTTTATACATCACGAGAAAGGACAGCTCCATCACTACAAAAGAAGACGTACAGAATGGCGTAAATGGTTCAAATGCTAATTTATATGCATAGATTCAAATTTAATGAAAATCACTACATTTTACTGTAAATAGAGGGGGAAAGGGAATAGAAATAGAAAGAAAAGAAGGCTCCAGGTGCTGAGAGAGAGAACAATTTATTGTAAACCCAACATGTTTCTGACAGTAATCCTTCTTTAGGGGCACTGTATCTAAGCAAACATATATAAACAAGACCAGCATTAAAGTGTGCAGTGGTAAAATATTTTAAAATGCACAGTAAAAAAAAAAAAACCCGGTAAAAGCTGCGGAAAGCTCCCAGATTAGACGTTTGAAAATCAACCAGGTACTATTTTTTAAAAAACCTCAGTAAAGGGCCAAATGCAAATACTTGAGTAGCAACTGACAATTAAAAATCCACATGCAAACTAATTATTTCACATACAAAAGCACAGCCATGCAGGGGCATGACGATCCAGAACAGTGTAGAAATATTTCTGCATTACTCTTGCTAATTAATATGCATGCTTCCCACAGGAATCTTGTATACAAAACACCGCCCTCCAAATGTGCATGTTACCAGGTAAAGAAAGTTTTGTGAAATCAAAGCAAAAACAACATACCCTGAGATCCTATGATTCAGGGCAGATGATAAAGGTTTTAAATAAATGAAATTAATAAGCAAAGGCAAATGCCTGAAGCAAGTATGAGAAGACGTGACAGTGAAAATTCATTTATTACTTTGAAAAAGAAGGTTAACACCTCACCTCTTGGGTGTTTGGGTGTTAACTGAATGTAAGCTCTTTTGACTGCATAGCTGTTGTAAAGCTGTGCTTTTACAATCCCATTGTAAAACAGACTAACATTACTATGTCTTCTAAAATGCCATGAGGTCCAAACGATCTTACTTTTCACCAGTTGTTTCAACCGCAAGAGAAAAGCCTGCTTGCTTCATCTTCCCTCTCGAAAGAGGGGTGGGAGCGAAGGGAGACCACGTGACTCGCATTCAGAGTCCCGCCGACACCGTGAGAGGCCCCTTAGAGTGCCGACACGTAGGGCTTCGACCAGGAATCGGGCCTTTTCGGTGGTCAGCCCGGCCTCTTGGAACAAGCTGTCCAGTTGAGATCAGGCAGGCAGAGTCGCTGCTGGCTTTTAGAAGGGCCTTAAAGACCTGGCTCTTCAGGCAATGCTTCGGGGGCCCTCTGAGCACAATGTAATGGGTTGTTGTTGTTGTTGTCATCGTTGTTTTAACTGCAGGCATCAGTTCTCTTGCCGGATCCTGTTATTTATCCTGTTATTTTTCTTTTAGTATTTTCACACGGTATTTGTATATTATTGTATTCTGTTAGGTCTTGCCTGTTTATTATTGTTGGGGTTTGTTTTGTAGTTGGGTAGTCACTGTTGGGTGACGTCTGTACCCCGCCCAGAGTTCCCTATGGGAAAATCGGGTGGTTAATAAGTATAAGAAATAAAGAAATAAAGAAATAAATAATGAGGCCAAGCCTGAATTCATCCATGAATGGCCAATTCAGGGGCAACAACTGGTGGGGTGCGGTCACGTAATCTAAGCATCCAGACCAGCCACCATGACAGAGGGCTGGGAAAAAGCCAGAGAGGAGCTGTGAGCTTTTCTCCTGCCCTAACAGCACCTGTATCCGATGCACTGCTGATGGGTTACAAGTGCAACCATTGTGCTTATTTGTTCAAAGAGCCTTGCTGCTAGGTTCAGCAGCCTGTCTGTCAAGACTTGGCAGAGTTCAAGTGTATTTGCTTCAAAGCCAATACAGAGCCAGGACTTAAGGGCAACACAGATGTCATAGGATAAACCCTTGAGTTTTGGGATGGGGGCTGGAACAAAGGCTTTCGATTTAACTGGAGCACTAGTACCTGGAGAAATGTCATGTTTAAGTCCTATGTCACCGCAAAACTCACCGAGATCCCTAGAAAAAAATATAGGCATGACAGCTTAGAAGTAGAGATGTTGTTGTTCAGTTGTTCAGTCCTATCCAACTCTTTGTGACCCCAGGCATCAGAGCACGCCAGGCTCTTCTGTCTTCCACTGCCTCCCGGAGTTTGGTCAAAACCATGTTGGTTGCATCGATAACACCATCCAAACATTTCATTCTCTGCCGTCTCCTTTTCCTTTTGCCTTCAATCTTTCCCAACATCAGGGACTTTTCCAAGGACTCCTCTCTCCTCATGAGATGGCCAAAGTATTGGAGCCTCAGCTTCAAAATCTGTCCTTCCAATGACCATCCAAGGTTGATTTCTTTCAGGATGGATAGGTTTGATCTCCTTGCAGTCCAGGGGACTCTTGAAACTCTCCTCCAGCACCACAGCTCAAAAGCATCAGTTCTTCAGCGATCAGCCTTCTTTATAGTCCAGCTCTCACTTCTATACATTACTACTGGAAAAACATAGCTTTGACTACTCAAACCTTGTCAGCTTTGTTCTTTAAGATGCTGCTTAAGTTTGCCATCACTTTCCTCCCAAGAAGCAGGCATCTTTTAATTTCATTGCTGCAGTCGCCATCTACAGTGATCAAGGAGCCCAGGAAATTAAACTCTGGCATTGCCTCCCTTTCTTCCCCTTCTATTTGCCAGGAGGTGATGGGACTGGTGGCCATAATCTTAGGTTTTTTTGATGTTGAGTTTCAGCCCATTTTTTCACTCTCCTCTTCCACTCTCATTAAGAGGTTCTTTAATTCCCAAACCAGAAAACCCAACAAATCAGGATGGTTCGTGGTTCCCTGCATGATCCATGTGATGGAATTATTCTTTTTGCTTTGGCAAAACAGATGTCCCTGCCAGCTCCCAAATGGCTCCTGCTACCATTGTTAGAGACAGCAGGCTGGCTTCCCTTCCAGGAGCAGGCCTGGTGCATCTGCACAGGTGCCTGCCACCCAGCTGATCCAGGCCATCAGCTGGTGGTTAGGCAGGTATGTAGAGGTAATGCCCAGGCTCCTGAGAGGGAAGGTGGTGACGGCATACGTTCGGTTCCCTGCAAATCAAGTTAACCTGATGGGGCTTAGATACATGTGCAGTGGCAGTGCCCAGGCTCCTGGTAGGGAAGCCCCACCAATGAGTGATGACAAAGGCAGTGGTGGTGCAAATAAACTGGCAACTGCACAGTGATAGCAGCAGCATGGTAGGAACAGGTAGCGCCCCCACACACACACACACACTGGGCACAAACCAAAAAATGAATGGCCACATGGTTTGGTTTTCCAGTTTGTTTGTGGCAGCTCGTGACTCACCATGAACCACAACCCACCACTTTTTGAGTTTGTCTTTCCGTTCGTTCGTTCATTTGTTTGTTTGTTCATTTGATTGATTGATTTTACAGCTTATATGCTGCCCACTACCCAAAGATCTCTGGGCAACTTACAGTCAAAAGAGAATTAAAACAGTTAAAACATTAAAATGTCAATAAATAATTACAACAAAAAATTACACTAAAATGGCCAGCAGGACCCACAATCTATATTATGTCAGTTAAAAACTGGAACAGGAAGGTTTCAACCTGGCACTGAAATGTCATCAATGTTGGCACCAAGCGTATCTCACTCAGGAGGGCATTCCGTAGCCTGGGGGCAGCTGCCAAGAAGGCCTTGTTTATTTATTTATTTATTTATTTTTTATTTTTACAACTTATATGCCGCCCACTACCCAAAGGTCTCTGGGCAGCTTACAATCAAAGAAATATAACAGATAAAACATCAAATATCAATAAATAATTAAAACAATAATAAAAACCTTACACTAAGATCATTACACTAAAATTGCTATCAATTTTATGTCTACAAGCTATCCCTCTCACCTCCTTGAGCGATGGCTCTTTCAAAAGCCCCCCGGCTCAATCTTAATTGCCTGGTAAGTTCATATGGAAGGAGGCAGTCCTTCAGGTATCTAGATCCTAAGCCGTTTAGAGCTTTATATGTCAAAAGAAGCACTTTGAATTGGCCTTGGGCAACAACTGGTAACCAATGCAGGTTACACAAAATCAATGTGATATGGTCCCTGGTGGCGCCAACACTTACCAGCCGTGCCGCATGATTCTGAACCAGTTGCAATTGCAGAAACGTCTTCAAAGGCTGCTTCTTAGGAGCCTCGTGGCTCAGTGTTCAAAAAAATGGTGCTCCCAACCTGCATTCAATCTCAGTGGATTCAAGTAGCCATACTAAGACTGGATCAGCCTTCCATCCTTCTAAGGTCTGTAAACTGTCTCTCTAGCTTTCTGGAGGGGTGGGGGCAATGTGTAGCCTGCAAAATTAAATTACAAGCCACCCAGAGAGCAATTTAAGCACTATGGGGCAATTTAAGCACTTTGGGGCAGCGGTATATAAGCAGCATGCATGGTTTTGCTTTATGTATTCTTGGCCAAAGCTTTGATGTGAATTTAGACTGGGACCTGCACGGAGAAGAGAGAAATTTCACTCTAAAACACACACACACACACACACACACACACACACACACACACACACACACACACACACACACACACACACACACACACACACACACACACACACACACACACACACACACACACACACACACACCAGTGCCACTGTTTTCCTTTTTGATTGCAGCAAAATTGCAGCCGCACCCTAAGCCTGCTAAAACCAGCCGGCAGGACCGCTGGGTTGTAGCCTACTACCTATTTTGATCTGCTCGTCACATATTGTAAGACAATTATGCTTTCCTAAAATACCTTCCTCTGAAAGCAGCAGTGTCCTCTTGGCTTTGAAATCAGCAGAAGGCTGCCCCACTGCAGAATAAAGAAATATAGCCGACAGTCACGCCATGGAAGGTTGGAGGGGGTGAGGCAGGGAAAGTGCTTTTGGGCACGAAAAGAGCATGGCCTTTTTTCTTCTTCTCTGAAGTGCTAGAGCAGGCCTGCCCAACAGGTAGACCATGGGCTACTGGTAGCCCGCAAAGGGTTCAAAAGTAGCCCTCCGTCCATCAATAAAAAAAGTGAGGGGATAGGTTCTCCACCCCTCCCTCCCCCATCCCAAGGACCACCACTGCCCCAGCAAAGTTCTGGGTCAGTCCCCTGTTCGCTCCACCAGCCAGATGATTGGTGTGCCACTGTCTTGTGACCAGCTGAGTCGCTGGTGCGGAGTGGAGGGAGGAGAGGGGAGGAGAGGGGTGAGAGGTGGGGTTGCAGGTGTGCCCATCTCCTTTGTGCAGTGACATCTCCCTTCTCCTTCCCCCCTGGACAATTCCCTCCATAACGGATTAATTGATTTTCAATGCATTCCTATGGGAAACCGCTGCTCTACTTACAATTTTTTTACTTATGACCATGTGCTCGGAAGGAATGGATAAAATTCGTAAGTAGAGGTTTTAGTGTAGTAGCCCTCAGGCACTTTGGGCTGGAAAAAGTAGAGCTTTTCCTGTTCAAAGTTGGACAGCCCTGTGCTAGAGGATACGCTAGCAACATATTGAGTGTGGGTGGAATCCAACGTTTTTCTTCAGCACAGAGGA
The DNA here is from genome assembly GCA_029282475.1 of Phrynocephalus forsythii. Taxonomy (NCBI): domain Eukaryota; kingdom Metazoa; phylum Chordata; class Lepidosauria; order Squamata; family Agamidae; genus Phrynocephalus; species Phrynocephalus forsythii. Next base: position 12,985,754 of record JAPFRF010000008.1, on the reverse strand, counting down.
AGCCAGAAACTGTGGCTTTTGGCAGGCTCAGTCATTTGCACATCTTAGGGCCAAACTAGACATGACAGCCAACGTGCCTTTGCATTTAACATAATTGTTTTTTTCCCAGAAATGCAAGTAGAGTTGAGCCAAGAGCAGCGCTGGTGCCAGACATCTGTGGGCTTTCAGCATGAAACAGCTGTTACCCATTTCAGCACCAGGCTGGCCCCTGCTTGGCCGTTTTGCCACCACTGCTTGCCCTCACTGCTCTTGCGGCTTTGAGCGCTCCCATGACTTCAGGCGATGGAAGGTCATGGGGTGATCTAAGGAGGCCGCCAGCCTATGGTCCAGCAACGGATCATTTCCCAAACAAAAACAATGGTACCAACTCAAAGCAGACACATGCAGTGATATCGGTCACTCTCAGCACACAGAGTATGGATTTCTGTTGTTAAACTCACTCCAGATTGAAATCGGTTAGAGCAGACTTACTGGATAAATAGCTTTTATGTGACCATTAAGCAATTCATGCAGTGGGCCTCTTAACTGTAACTCCCCAAAACAGTAGCTGGTATAGCCTGCAGCTGTTCTGGCTGGCATTGCTTAGAAGCTGGGATGCAGAAGGAAGGGAGGGAGGGAGGGAGGAAAACAAAAAAAGATCTGACAGTGACCGATACCACTGGGGAGCTCCCAGAGTACAGTACTGTACTTATATGTTGCTGGTGATAGTGGTGACGGTGATCGCTTACCTATTCCCTGTAGATATGTTCACCAGGTGGATGGCTTGACTTTAGGTTGGAAGCTCTACACAACTCCAGGTGGGCAACTTACAGCTTGAGGTAGGAACTTGACAGTAGCAGTGGTGGCAGCAGTCCCTGCGGTGGGGGACTAGGACGGCAGCAAGAGTTAGGAACTGCAAGAGGTGGGGGGGACTGCATTCTTCCCTGGACTCTTTTGAGCATGCTGGCTGCTGCTTTTTCTGAGGGAGCTGGCAGTTACAGCAGACCCACAGCAGGGGAAAGCCACTGATGCCTTTTCGTGGCAACAGAGCAGAGAGAAATGCTGTCTTCCAAAGCTGATACCCGATCAAAAGTCCTGCCACCGCGGAGAGCCCACAAACAGCTTCAGAGCAGGGATTTTTTCCCAATGCACTAACATGGTAAGAAAGGCTTAGACTCTGCTCCTCAGCTGCTGTTATCCCTAAATTCAGAGGCACATTTCATGTCAAGTCTGATTTGATCTTTATTTTGAGAAGGAAGTGGGGAGGTGAACATTGCTTACAGAATTTAGAGGGACATGAAATCCCAGAAAGTAAAAAAATCAAGACGGACATTATCTCCTGTGAAAGTGATTTGATATTTCCCAAAACAGAATGAGTATCTCTACCATAATGTCTTACACAAGGGCTCTCCCCCACATGTTATGAATCTATTTTAATTTATTATCACCTTCACTGCAACCAGAAACACATGAGGTGCCAGCTTTAGAATTATAAGGTGATAAAACATTGTCCCTCCGAAGACATCCATGCCTGCATAAATGAATCTAATGCTTGCATGCATATGTTTCCTTATTAGACAAGGAGCAAACAAATTTTGTAAGCTGCACGCTTGTGAAACCTTACATGTGGGGGGGGCAACCTTTAACTTTTAAGGGAACTCTATTTCTAGCTATACCACTAGCATCTCACCTGTTTCTGATTTATCATGGTCACCTGCAATGAATCCTTGGAATTATATTTGGAAGAATATTTAAGCATGAAATCTATTCCTCCATCAGAGAATTACAGTCCACCAGCCTCCCTAAGAAGATAGAACAGCAGGCTATTTGAAGCTTAAAGCTACACCCTGAGTCCTTTTTTTGACTGACATATTCTACCACCCATCCTTTCTATCTCTGTTTCCTTCTTTTATCTACTACCCAACAGCTTATGTCCCTTACAAGATGCTTCAGTTGAGATAGGCCCATTCTTGGCCCTGAAATCTCACTGTCTTTATTTCAAATATTTTGTTGTTTTCTTATCTTCCAGAAGATTTAGAGGCTCTTTCTACCCTAATACCGCTTGCTGATTTGGAGGAAAGCATAAAAACTCTTTGGAATTTTTTTTTTAAAACCCAAAACCCCACTTCTTTAAAGTGTTCTTCTTAATTCATCTTGCTGGTTGAGGAGCAATTCCACAGTTCAGTGTCCTCAGCTTAATCCAGTTCCTGTATGAACAGGCACTTGGTTGCTGCCTGACAGCGCTTCACAAATGCAGTGGAAATATTTAACTGTTTGTAATTTCTACACATTATTGCAGACTAATATAAGAGCATATTTGTTAAATGTGCGCTGCTCTTCTCCTCTGTGGCTAAATGAACCATAGGCTATCTCCTTTTCTGTAGTCAATTTGGAATTAACATATAATGCAGAATAATTGACTTGTCGGCCACCCAGCCATTTACAGAGTGAATTATACCTTTCATCTTTTCCCAATGTGGGAGGATGAAAAGTGCTTTAAGGTTTCTTCCTTTCGTGTGGAGCGGAAAGCAGAAAGATCCAGGTGCTCCATCTTTATAGCTGTGTTTTGAGGATTTAAAATCCGAAAAAGAGAAAGGATAAAATTGAATATAAATATCCTCATACCATAGCCCTTTGATGGCACCGACACCTTAGAAACCAGAAAGCAATGGGAAGGAACAAAACAAAATTTTTAAAAAAATCAAGACCTGGATATTTTAGCACTAGTATTCCATTCTTCTTTGTACCGTAACTTGAATCAAGGCTAGGAAATCTCTTGAAGAAAAACCAGTTTGTGGCTTGGGCCTACAAAATATCATTAAACCTTTGCCGTCCAGATTCTTGTTGTTTCTCATTTTCTCTCTTCGAGAGCGGCCCAAAATATTCTGGCGGCTGAGGTGAAGAAAGAAAGGCTACACCTCAGCTGCTCAAGCGAAGACACATAATACTCAAAGCCAGCCAAGTTATTTTGACACACAGGGCAGAAAATGCAACAGACATTTCTAAACTAGACTGCTGTGTTGTTATGCTTCCTGTGCTAGAATCCTTCTCCAAGGATGAACACCAGGATGTCCTGCCTGAGGGAAAAAGTATATGGACAGAAAAAAAGATCTCAGGGTCCCACCTCCCCTCACACAAACACAGTGCCTGGTCATTGTCGTGAGGGCCCAGCCCTAGGGGGTGACAAAGGTAAACGGAGATTGGATTTAAAGTCTCTCTCCTGTACCCCCTGAGTAGTTTTTCAGCAGTGCTTTAAGGCCCTCTCTCAGGGACATTTTAAAAGGATTTTGCAGTTTTAAGGCAACACTTCAGGACCCCTTCTGTCAATTATGTATACTAGTACTAGAAGAAATGTTAAGCCCTGTGCCACTGTAAAAGACTAAGATTGCCATCTCCCTAGAAAAATATATAGCCATGACAGCTTAGGAGTAGGGATGGAGTAGGCTGGGTGACCTCACTTATGAGGAACATTTGGGGCTCTTTAGTCTGGAAAAAGATGCCTGAGGAGGGATATGATTGAGACATACAAAATTATGCAGGGCATGAGTAAAGTGGATACAGGAATGCTCTTCTCCCTCTCACAAAATACCAGAACTAGGGGACATATACTCAAATTGAGGGCTGGGATAGTGATAACAGACAAAAGGAAATATTTTTTTACCCAGCATGTTGTTAGCCTGTGGAACTCCCTGCCACAGGATGTGGTGATGACATCTGGCCTGGATGCCTTCAAAAGGGGATTGGACAGATTCCTGAAGGAAAAGTCCATCACAGGTTGCAAACCATGATGGAGATGTGTAATCTCCAGGCTTAAAACCAGGGTACTTCAAGGGCCAAATGCAGGGGAGTGGTATCAGGAGACAGATATCTAGTCTCGTGCGCTCCCAGACGCATCTGGTAAGCCACTGTGAGATACAGGAAGCTGGACTAGATGGGCCTTTGGCCTGATCCAGCATGGCTCTTCTTATGTTCTTATGTCACAACCGGCAAACCAAAAAACCCCAACAAATAGGGCTGATTTGTGGTTCAGTTTGTGACCCAGTTCAGGGATCCTCTTTTTCCTCAGCAAAATGAAGCCAAAAAACACCCCCCCCCAGCACTTTGTTTTTGCTTTGAGGAAGGGAATGTATTCTAGATCTTTGTTAATAAAAAGTTCATCAGCTGATCTCAGGTGCTGAAGTCATCTTGGTTAGCTGTCATTTTCCTGCAAGGATTTGCAGCTGCCCTATTTCTATCAAAATATGTAACTGACACTCTTGAGTGGCCTTGTTTTCTGCATTTAATCAAAAAGTCAAAATATGGTGAGAACTGTTGTTGTTTTTTTTAAGTCACTTCTACGCCTCAGTGGTTTGGCTATCTGATTCTCCGCTGTGTCACTGAGGGAAGATCTAGCTTGTGTGGCCACAAAGAAATGGTAAACCACTCCTGAGTATTTTCTACCAGGAAAATACTGAAAAAGGGTCACCATAAATCAGAATTTACTTGGCAGTGTGTTGTTATAATCATTATTAAAGAAAAGGGATTAATTTTAGTTCCTTTAGTTCCTCTAGTCATTGTGACAGCCAAACAAATGCAGTGGTACCCCGACTTAAGAGCGGCTCGACTTAAGAGCAATTCGACTTAAGAGAGGAAACCTGTTGGCATTTTAACTGCCGCCTTAAAAATTTTAGATATGGTCTGCTCGACTTACAATTTTTTTTTCATTTTTTCATTTTTTAACTTTTTTTTTTCAATTTTTTAGATAGGTACCCCAATTTAAGAGTAGTTCGACTTAAGAGTATGCCTCTGGAACGGATTAAATTTGTAAGTCAAGGTACCACTGTATTAATAAACCTGCAGCAAATACCCTATCTTTGTCCTTTTTTCCAATGGTGCTGTTAACTTTTGTTTTTTTAAGGAGGTGACATTGCAGATCGAGAATAGTCCAGCCTTTAGAATTTCTTTGCTGATCCTTGCAGCAGGTCCATAACAACTGACCAATTTATTTATGCCATAAACAGCATCCTTCTCTTGTTCTTGGCAGCCAGCGCCTCCCAGGAGCCCTCAAGATCAACCTCTGGCTTCCAAAATTGACAATGTCTGCAGTACAGTTATGAGCTGTCAGTGCTAAAATCAGAAGCGCCCGGGAAAATTTATAGACGGCGTAAAACAAATTGGATTTAATATCAAATTAAATAGCACAAGGGATAAACTGCACTGATCCTATTATCTGTTTACATATTTCATACCATTAAAAACCTCAGTTTTTATGTCTTGTCGAAGCAGGCGTAGCTCTTAGAACCTGGTACCCAGCAGATGGTTTGTGGGAAAGGGAGACCCTTGCCACAGACGGTAGGCCTCACGTGCCAAAAATTACCTGAGCTGCCTTCCAGAGAGAGCCATCTGTTCTGCTTGGTGGACAGAAAGCCATCCAAGCAATTGACTCAGGTTGCAATTTGGCAATTGGCAATGGTGCCCTCGGTCACCGTGGTCTTTCCTTTTAAGCAAGCGGCGTCCTCAGCCAAGGCATGAAATTGCACAAGCAGCTTCGTAGTTACTTGCAAAATCAAAAATAGCTAGGCATAGGAGGAAGATCAACCTTGCTTACCAATAGGAGCCAGAGTTAGGTTTGGTTCTCTCCTTTTTAAATTTAGCATATTTTTGTAAATCCTAATGTTTTTCTTCTCACCCCCATTATATCATTGCAACATGTCTGTCAGATGTCTTATGCTGGGGGGTTGCAATAGTGTTTTGTACAATGGAGCGGGACTTCTCAACTCCGTTCCCTGTAATTCTTGTTATAATTGCAAAAGGCCAGCCCTTTTCTTACAATAGCGTGGAGGCTTTCTGGGCTTATTGTTTAAATCAGGGGTCCTCAAACTATGGCCCATGGGCCGGATCTGGCCCTCCAGTAACCACAGAACCCCACCCACCCCACCTTTTCTTCCCACCTCCCAGCCCTTCCCCGCCTGCAACAAGCTGAGCTGAGGCGGGCCTGGCCAGAAGGCGAGGAGGGGCTCTGCCCACCTGCCCCTCCCTCCCCCTTTTCCCCATGTCAGCTCTTTTTTATTGTGGTCCAGCCCCCAGCAGTGTCTGGGAGCATGGTGGACTGGACCCCTGTTTGAAAAGTTTGAGGGCCCTTGGTTTAAAGGGTCAAAATACAACAGGAAATGTCCGTGATGACACCAGGCGTGCCCCCGTTCCTTCAAAGCACAATGAAACTTGCAAATGAAGCCCATGTTTACCTCCTGATGACCAGTTATTTTAAAAAAAACAAGCTAATTTACAAAACAAGGCAAGCTCAATACTTGGCAATTGGGACCTTTTTTTAAAAAATCACTCCAGCAAGCTCTAATTATGAGCTTAGTGTATTGTCTAATTTGAGTCACAGACATAATACGCCACAGAGGTGAACATTTGCCAAGCCAGGAGTGCCCTCCGGCACTGCCAAATGATGCCGTGCCTCCCTTTACATCCCTGCAAGTGGATGTTTCGAGCGGAGCACCTGAAGGTTGAGACTCAAGAGTGACAGCAAGCTTTGCCTGCTGAAGGTCTGGATGTCAACCTGCGGCACCTGCAATTAATCAGATTGAAGTACAGGGAATGTGAGCAGCATCTCTTGGACAAGAGGGTGCAGGGATCGCTTGCCAAACCTATGGATGAGGCAAAAGTGGGTGGAATAGGTAATACCCTGGTAGAGAGAAACAGAATTTAAAATGATCTTGATAAGCTGGAGCAGTGGGCTGAAACCAACAGAATGAAATTTAACAGGGATAACTGCAAAGTGCTGCTCCTAGGAAGAAGAAACCAAATGCACATATACAAGATGGAGGACAACTGGCTCAGCAATACTATGAGAAGGATGCTGGAATCCCGTTAGATCATCAGCTGAATATAAGCCAACAGTGTGATGTGGCCACAAAACAAGGCAAATTCTGTTTTAGGCAACATTAAACAAAAGTATCATTTCCAAATCCTGTGAGGTGCTCATCCCCTCTATTCAGCACTGGTTAGGTCTCAACTTGAGTGTTGTGTCTAGTTTTGGACGCCACACTTCAAGCAAAATGCTGAGAAGTTGGAACAGGTTCAGAGGAGGGTGACAAGGATGATCAGGGGGCTGGAAACCAAGCCCTGTGAGGAAAGACTGAAATAACTGGGTATGTTCAGCCTAGAGAAAAGAAGACTATGAGGTGATATGATCGCATGCTTCAGATATTTAAAGGGCTATCATGTAGAGGACGTTCAGGATCTGTTCTCGATCATCCCAGAGTGCAAGATGTGAAACAAGGGGCTCAAGTTAACAGAACCCTGCTTTCAGCTGAATAACAGGGAAAAAAATTCCCTACCTTTTTGAGCAGTAAGGCAATTGGACCAATTACCTCGAGAGGTGGTGAGTGCTCAGCCACTGGAGGCATTTCGAGAGAAATTTGGACAACCACTTGGCAGATACCCTTGGATTTCTATTCCTCCATGGAGCAGGACATTGGACTTGATGGCCTGGTAGGACCCTTACAACTTCACTATCCTATGATCTCCCTAAAACCATGTCCAAATAGCTAGGCCAGCTCAATACATTTTGTATCAATCCATTGTGTTGCCTGTGGGGCAGCAGCAAAAGAGTATCACCCTTCCCTCAAGTTGAACGCAGTACTTAAGGCGGTCAGGTTGTTTTAATGCTCAAGGCAGAACACCCCCAAAACACCTCTCCTTTCTGGCTGTAAAAACACAACAACAATCAATTACCTACTTAACTATCTGCAGCCCTTTGATGACACTCTAAAAAGCAGCTGAAGCTACACCCCCATCCCATCTAGTGAGCAGTAAGCAGTACAGTGGTCCCCTGCCCTTTCGTGGTTCATATACTGTGGTCCTGCTATATTGCGGGACCATAGTATATGAAAAAAGGCCCCCTGGGGTAACCAGCCAAGGCTGTTTCTCACCTCCCATACATACAGGCCTGGGAAGGCCCTCGCAGGCCCGTCTGGGGCAGCACGGCTGGGGGAAATGTAGGGTGCTACATCTAGTTAAAAAGAATGAATTGCACAGATATAGGATGGGGGATACTTGGCTGGAAAATAGTACCCGTGAAAGGCATCTGGGAGTCTTGGTGGACAACAAATTGAACATGAGTCAGCAGTGTGATGCGGCAGCCAGGAAAGCCAATGCAATTTTTGGTTGCATCAACAGAACCATAGTGTCTAGATCAAGGGAAGTGATAGTACCACTCTATTCTGCCCTGGTCAGACCCCACCTGGAGTACTGTGTCCAGTCCTTTGCGTATCAGTTTGAAAAGGATGTTGACAACCTTGAGCGGGCGCAGAGGAGGGCGACCAGGATGGTTGAGGGTCTGGAGGAAATGTCTGATGAGGAACGGCTTAGGGAACTGGGAATGTTTAGCCTTTCTAAAAGAAGGCTGAGGGGGATATGATAGCTAAGTTTAAATATTTGAAAAGATGTCATATTGAAGAGGGAACAGGTTTGTTTTCCATGGCTTCAGAGACTAGGACTCGGGGCAATGGTTTCAAACTACAGGAAAAGAGATTTCCATTTGAACATTAGGAAGAACCTCATGACAGTTAGAGCTGTTCAGCAGTGGAATATACTGCCACAAAGGGTGGTGGAGCCTCCTTCTTTGGAGGTTTTTAAGCAGAGGCTGGATGGCCATCTGTCGGAAATACTGTGATGGGGATTCCTGCATGGCAGTGGGTTGGACTGAATGGTCCTTGAGATCTCTTCCAACTCTATAATTCTATGATTCTAAGTACAAGAGGCTCCAGTTAGCCCCCAAAGCCCGAACTGACCTGCATATCGCAGATTTTCAATTATCGTGGATCGAGTCGGGCCCCTAACCCCTGCGATAGGCGGGGGTCACTGTACTGGCTAAATAGGGGAATAGGCTGACCCAATATAAGGCAGTTTCCCAAGTTGCTGGAAATCTCATGTCACAACTTGGCTCTTGTATCAAAGGCCAATGCCAGTTTCTTTATTTAAACAATTGCATCCTGCTTGTTAGCTCCATGTCAGCCAGCCAAAGTGGTTTAGAAACTTAATTTTAAAAAGAAATCATAAAATTGTGTTTGAAAGAATCAATGGGCTTGTTAAAGGCAAAAGGCACAAGCAGCAAGAAAAAGCTGGTCGCAATAAAATGATCTTACACCTCTCAGTACTTGTTCTGGGAGCTGTAAGGCGAGGGGCTAAACAAGGTGCCACCCTGAAGAAGACCCCGACCCATGTATTTGCCAAGAATACCCGAGAGTGTCAAAAGGCACAGTGCACAGCTTTGTCTCTCAAAGGTGACATCTGCTCTTCTTCAGCACTGTCTCTTTTAGTGTTAAGGGGGAAAATATTTTTATCAGAAACAGGCCAATCCCTGTCATAGTAGCACTGGCAGCTTCAATGAAGACTGTTATTTGATATCCCCTCAGTTGCTACCTGCCAGCTGTATTTCTTCAGCTTGACATCCAGGTCGCGCACTTTGAACACCTTTCCAGGAAGCAATAAAAAAATAATAATAAAATGCCAGCATTTCCGTAGTCGATGCACCATCATAGCTTTTCTGCTTTTTGAAGGCAGGGAAGTGGGCTTCTTTAAAAACCCAAAAGACTGGAAAGGCTGGCATTCTCTCACCTCCAAATATGCTTTTTTTTTCACAGGGGCAGGCAGAAAGTCATAAAAACAGCACTATAACTGCCTGGCTGAAGCTGTGTGTACTGTATTTTTCCATGTACATGACCCCCCCCATGTAAAAGACACACACACACACACACACACACACACACACACACACACACACACACACACACACACACACACACGCACGCACACACACACACACACACTTTTCCAACCTGGAATTACAATTTTGCAACCACACGGTTCTCTCCTCAGCTTGCTTCCTTGTATAAGACAATCCTCAACTTTAGACAAAAAATATAGTCTTATACACGGAAAAATATGGTGTGTGTGTGTGTGTGTGTGTGTGTGTGTGTGTGTGTGTGTGTGTGTGTGTGTGTGTGTGTGTGTGTGTGTATTTCTACTGTCATATCAAATAATAGAGCTGCATGTGTTTCACAATTGTTCCCATTTTGTTCATATAATTTAATGCTTGTACAGGTTAGCTACATATAGCTTAATTATAGGGTTTGTTTGGCTTCAGTAGTATGGGAGAAATATCCTCATAACGTGTAGCGATGACATAAGCATCCACTGTCACAGCCAACGGCTCCTCCCAGCTTTCCTACGTTACAACATCATTATTCTGAAGTTATATCTGAAGTTTCCTTTTGACAAGTGAAATAGAAACTCTGCAGCTACAATTTGTTGTAAAGTCCTAAAAATGGGATAACATGATTGAATGCTTCAAACAAGTTCTGGCTTGGCATCAAATGCTAGAAGAAAAAGAATAACGGAGTTGGCCTCTAAGGCCATCGAGTCCAAACCCTGCTTGATGCAGGAATCCGAATCAAGGCAGATCAAAGGACATCTGACAGATGGCATGCCCAAAGAATTCAGTTGTTTTGCACTCTTATTGCATGTATGATAAACATTTATTTATTTATTTATTTATTTATTATTTATTTATTTGTTTGTTTGTTTGTTTGTTTGTTTTTACCCCACCTTTCTCCTTGGAAAAGGGCAGCTTACAGTAAAGAGGGATAATATACAGTCCAGTAGACATGGGCACGACTCGGCGAAATTGTCGTTTCCGTTTTTGGTTATCGTTTCCGTTAAAAGAAATATTTGAACTCAAACTCAAACCGGGTTTTCATTTCCGTTTGTGGCATCGTGGCGATTGCACGATGCGAAGCACAGAAAAAGTTTTAAAACGTTTTTAAAAAAAAAAACCGACTCCCGTCCAAAAAAGCAGGCGAAAATATGCCTGCCTGAGGCTTTGCCACCTACCAGAGGGGTGGTTTCTGGGGGGTCCCCGGCCTTTCCCCCCCTCTTCTCCTGTCCTGGGCTGCTTGCACCAGGCTGGGGGTCATCCTCGTCGTCTCTCTCGCTGCATGCCATGCGGTGGGGGATCCAAAATGGCGACCGCAATTTTTGAAATCGTGGTCAAAAAACACACCAAATCACCACAGAAACATGTGAAATTTATTTATTTTAAATGCCTGAATTTTTATAGTAGCAGCAGTGGTTTTTTATAGCAATAAAACGTCGTATTGATTTTATTTTATTTTATTTTATTTTTTATTTTTTTAGACCTGCCCATTTGGGCTGGGCATGGGATGGGACCATGCAAATTTTTTGAACCATTCCACCAATGGCATCGCCAGGTTTTTGACTGACACTTCTGGATGTCTCGGAGGGCATAAAAAGCCGAGGCACCTTCCAGAAATCACAGTCGGGTGTATGAATGTGGTTGAGGGAGGAGGGCTGGCTGCTGGTGCTGGTGTGATCCGATCGAGATTGAGGAGGGAGGCTGGAGGCTTTAGGATTTAAGTTAGGCAGGCAGGGAGGGAATTGAATTTAGAAAATAATTTCTTTGATTCCCTGCAGCTTTGTCTGCTGAAGGGAATAGCAGTTTATTCTTTATTTCTTCTCTGGCAGTTTGATGATTTTTTTCTGATATTGGATAAAGGGGGAGGTTCGACTGGGAGTGGGAGGTGTGGATTTATTTTAAAAATATATTATATACTACCATTTATTTTCTATTTTCCCAACTTCAATTTGGTTGCACACACACACATTTGGGGTGCAAGCCAAGAACAGAACCTCTATCCTAAGTGATATCCTAACTGCCCACTCGCCCATCCGCCCGTGCCGCCACCTTCCTGCAGCCCGCACCGCCGCCCGCCCACTCGCCTGCCAGTGGCCACTGCCCGCCCATGGCCCCCCGCCACTGAAGCCCGCCCGCACCTCCCCCCCACCGCCCACCCCCCCTGCCCCGCATGCCGCCTAGGGCGCAAAAACACCTAGCTCCGGCCCTGATTGCGGGACGCCCCTATGCTCTGGGAAGTCAAATCGCGCTAAATCGCGGTGGAAACGACAAACGGAAATGACAAATTTTTGAAAAATTTCGCGACAAACAGAAACGACCCGAAATGGACCCGTTCCGACAAACGACAACTTGAAACGTCATTTTTTCTGGTCGTGCCCATCTCTACAGTCCAGTACAATTAAGACATGTTCAAGTATTTGAGAACAAGGAATTGAGGGACACCTTGCAGCAGGCATGTCCAAACTTCGTCCCTCCCGATGTTTTGGACCACAACTCCCAGAATCCCAAGCCTGTATTTCAATGACAAAGGACTGTGGGAGTTGTGATCCAAAACATCTGGAGGGCCAAAGTTTGAACATGCCTGCCTTACAGCATTAATAGACAACATTGCATTAAAGCTACAAGGTTATAAGTAGCTATAAACACAAAGTCTATATGAACCTATAGATTCATATGAAATACACATGGTAGTCCATCATTCAGGGAAATCTTTTCTGAAGAGAAATGTCTTTGCCTGTTTCCAGAAGGACAACAGGAATGAGGCAGTCCTGGTCTCTAGTGGGAGGGAGTTCCAGAGTCTGGGTGCAGCAGTTGAGAAGGCCCTTTCATGGGTTCCCACGAGACGTACCTGTGAGGGTGACAGGATGGAGAGAAGGGCCTCTCCTGGTGACCTTAAGACCCAAGTCGGTTCATACTGTGAGATTTAATCTTTGAGGTAGCTAGGACCCAGGTCATATAGTGCTTTGTACATCAATGTCAGCACCTTGAATTGTGCCCGATAGTTGATTGGCAGCCAGTGGAGCTGTTTTAATAGGGGTGTAATGTGATCTCTGTACCCCGCCCCAGTCAGCAGTCTGGCTGCTGCATTTTGGACCCGTTAAAGTTTCCTGAGACTTTTCATGTACAGAATGCATCATGTGTATTAGTGGTTTTGAGCAACTCTGTGCCAAAACAAACAAAAAAGTAACAGCCAAGAAAGCTACCAGACAGAATGAAGATAAGGTAACATTTCAAATGAAAGCTGAGCCAACTTTTTTTAAAACAACAGGACAACTGCAGTGATTCTTCTTGCTCTTCTTCTATAGCAAATGTTTGTGTAGCTGTAAAACAGGCATAGCTAACTGGAAAGCTCAGTGATTTAGGTGGAGCCAGCTTTTTGGAGTTTAATTCCCTATTGTTCCTCTATGGATAGAACCAACCTATGCAGCCTTAGGCAAGCTACAAAGTCTCAGGACACTGTTTGCAGAACAGCAATAATACTCTACTAACACTGCTAACAGTGGGAGGTGGTGTTTGCAGTGTAATGTGATTGCTCTTTGCTAGTAATCTGACTGGTAGAGCTCTTTTCTTACCTCTGACATTTGAGGCAAGACCCTGCTCCCTCTTCGTGTTTGTTGGCTTGGTTCCATTATCTTCTTCACTGATTACTATCTTCTTTCTCTGGCCTCCAAACAAGCACAACACACATAGGAGGCTCTTCCACATGATGGAGACTCCATCTTCCCCCCTTTTTTTATTCTGCTGACTGTAACTAGAGATAGTAAAGGTAAGTAAAGATTACCTTTATCTACTTTAAATGTGTCTAGTGTAGAGTACATTTATAATGCAAAGTGCTAGTTTATTTGGAAAATAAACCAAAGGGGCAGGCAGGGCTGAGACAGAGCTGATCTCTCCACATTTTCCCTGGAGAGAAAACATGGGGATATTTCTATCTCTTATTCTGCTAATGAAGAGGAGTAACCAAAATAACACACAGCCAGGAAAAAAAGAATACCAAACCATTTCTGAATACTCTTATGTCCAGAATAGCCTGGAAAGGGTCACCATATGTTAAAGGTGACATGGCAGTACATAATAATTATTATTATTTAAACAGAGTCAATAGAGTGATATTTACAGAAATGGGACTTCATAAACAACTCTTTTTTAAAAAAATCTGACTGCATATTATGAAAACAGCAAACTGAACCTTTGAGGAAGTTAATAGCAGTAAAATGAAAGTTGTAATCTTAGCTCATCAAAGACTATAACTGTGTTTTTGTTTGCGCCTGGAAAGACAGAAGAGCATGGCTGTCAAGTGAACGTCCCTAGAGATGGCAGCCTATAAATAGAGCACTCCTAAGAAGGAAGGTCCGGTGAATGCTTCTCGCCTAGCCTTTACTAATGAAAGAGGGGCAACGAGAGCAGCTTGCGATGAAGATCTTTACAAACCCTGCCGCTTCATAATGCATCCAATATGATATGATTGAGACGTACAAAATAATGTAGGGCATGAGTAAAGTGGATAGAGGGACACTCTTCTCCCTCTCACAAAATACCAGAACTAGGGGACATACATTCAAATTGAGGGCTGGGAGATTGAGAATAGAGAGAAGAAAATATTTTTTTCACCCAGCGTGTTGTTAGTCTGTGGAACTCTCTGCCACAGGATGTAGTGATGTCATCTAGCCTGGATGCCTTCAAAAGGGGATTGTACAGATTCCTGGAGGAAAAGTCTATCACAGGCTACAAACCATGATGGGGATGTGTAATCTGCAGGCTTAAAACCGGGGTACTTCAAGGACCAGATGCAGGGGAGTGGTATCAGGAGACAGATATCTAGTCTCATGCGCTCCCAGACGCATCTGGTGGGGCCACCGTGAGATACAGGAAGCTGGACTAGATGGGCCTTTGGCCTGATCATACAGGAAGCTGGACTAGATGGGCCTTTGGCCTGATCATACAGGAAGCTGGACTAGATGGGCCTTTGGCCTGATCCAGCATGGCTCTTATATTCTTATGTTATGTTCTTCCTCCCTGTATTTGCTGTCACTGGTAGGGGTGCTAGGTTCCAGGGCACAGGTTGGCACTTTCTTAGGGAGTTGCTCTGATATCTTGGCTTTCTGGGCATGGAGGGTAGAGAAACCACAGCACGAGCAATGCTGGAAGATGAAAAGAAAGTTTGATTTGTGTGCCTGAGGCACATTTAAAGCTTGGGTACCTTTCTGCCTCCACTCTGCCCTGGTGTCAGGGCTCATGGTCTCAGCACACAATCATTTGCATGTGTGTTGCACTTGTTTCTTGCCCAATCTTTGTCCTGACTCCTTTGCATCCCACCCCATCTCAGGTTTGGCACTAAAAGCTCAGGGGAAAGGATGCTGCTGATTGGACAACTCAAGCTTACATTCTCAAAAGCATTTTCACATACAGACAGAGCCCTAAAGGCACATGACTCATCCTTATGCTGCAGCAGCAGTGAAGAAATAGTAGCCACATTGATTCGTATTTTGTCAGTTTGCTATTGGCTGCATAGACACAAAACCAACATGGAAATCTAGGTTCCACGTTAAAGTCTGCATAATATGTTGATTTAGTTTTGCTGTTTGGGAAAAGGGAATGAGTCATTTGCAGCCTGGGAGGAGCTGGGTTTCTGTACATGTATCTTGAACCACCCAATGGTTTACCTTTACAAATTCCCGGCTAGCTCAGTTGATCAGTCGATTTCCGTTTCTGAGAATGGTGATGGCTAGGAAAATGCATGAATAGTGACCACATGTAGCAACATAGAGCTTATCCATAAATAAATATATGCTGTTTTTGTTTAAAAAAAAACCTGGAAACTGTTCATGAAATGTGGGGTGGAGGTGGGAAATTGGCATTTCAATATGCCACTTATTCAAATAATTATTGCTTTGTTTCTTGAAGGAGATGGATGGCAGCCAGGAAAATATTGTTTTGCGCTCTTTATTCTTTTACCGGATCCACGGGTGAATGATATTTCCCATGAAAATGTATTTATTCAGAACTTCATTTTGATTTAATAGAAAAATGGCTCATGCCACGGCAGCGCGGAATGCACATTTTTCTCCCGGCACTGACTCTGAGCTTCCAAGTCTTCGGAGCTTCCAAGTCTTCGGTCGGCATTCTCTCTTATCAGGCAAACTTGCTCAAGATTAATTTTCCCAACGTGCCTTCCTTTTAAAGTGGCTGTTTTTCAATGCCATTTAAAGACAGCATGTTGATAAATCCCCACCGGTAGCGTGCACAAGCTGAATGAAGGCACTACCATCAGTCTATCCCACATCTGGAAAATAACAGGTGCCTTATGAAGAATGGCTTCGCCTGCGTGAATGAACACACACACACACACACACACACACACACACACACACACACACACACACACACACACACACACACACACACACACACACACACGTACATGCACATGCACAGGCTGTCTTGCAACATAATTTGTCAAATGAGGTAGGTTGTCCTATTTATCTTAAATGGGATCAGGCCAGGGAGAAGGCAAAAGACCACCTTCTGTATTGGAGAGGACATTTTTAGTGAGATGCATAAAAATGCTTATTTGTAAACAGGCAAGATATACTCATAACAGGTCACGATCCAAGGATGGTTCTAACAAGCACCTGCTTTAACACCACACGGGAACTGCACCTATTTGCTTCTGAGCAGAGCTGAGACCTCTACCTTATAGGTTTGAGTCCGTCTCAAGAACATTGAATGACCTTTGCTTTCCAAAGGAGGGACACCTTCAGAATACAACTGTGTGATGGGATTTGTCTTTAGGGATTTGCTACGATTGAAATGCCAAACATGGCTTAAGGTCTTCAGTCTTATTTAAATTTGTAATAGGGGAGGTGATGTTTCTCCTCCTTACGTGCACTTTATCACAATATCTCTCTTCCATGTAACTGTATTATTTCGGTAACTGCCATGTTCATTAGACAATTGATTTTTTTTAAAAAGCATTACTTTGTTAATTTCACTGTTTCAAATCTGTGTAAGGTTGTATGGGGGTTGGTACTGTTTTAGTTGCTTCAGGGGGGCTACCAGGTAGACTTTGTGACTGTCCATGGACCACTTAATTATTGGGGGTGGGGGGTTCTTGGTTGGGTACAATTTGGAAAAGTTCTTGCTGTGTCATTGGTGGTGAGTGGGTGTCTGTGTGTAACATAAACAGTAGCAGCTCTTGCCCTTTTTAAAACTTTTGTGCTGCCCATATCCAGAGAGTCTCTCTTGTGCTGAATGATTGGCCTTTTTTTGTAAGGGACTGAATCTCTGGGCCTTTTCACATGACCCCTAAACTCCGCGGCAAATGGCTCCCAGCTCCAGAGCTTAAAATTATTTCCCCACCAGCTCCAGAGTTTACAGATAATTAAGTGCAACCACGCCCACCTAAGCGCGTCCCAGCATACTTTTCATGTACCTGCTCTCGGAGGGTGAAAATTCCTGATGTGGATATAACAGTAGTGACTGCCGGGCTCTCCTTGCTTCTGTTTGTTCTTTTTTTGCCCCCTGCCCCTTTAAGAGATCTGAATGCAGTGCCGAGAGCAAAGTGAGATGGTAGAACGGAGGTGAGCAGCATTCTTTTCTTCCTTTTTTTCTCCCTCCCCTCACGCAGCCAGCAGCCAGGAGTGCGGAGGGGGTGGGAACGCAGGAACCGCGACAAACCCCTAAGATCTCTGGTCCAAATTTAAGTGGCCAGCGGATCTTAGGGGTCGTGTGAAAAGGCCCTCTGTTGCCTTGCTTCTGCTTTTTCCCCTAGTACTTTTTAAAGGATTCTTTTGGACTATTGGAGTGTCAGGAAATGCAAATGCAGTGGTGCCTCAACTTACGAATTTAATCTGTTCCAAATGCATGCTCTTAAGTCGAACTACTCTTAAATCGGGGTACCTATCTTTAAAAATTAAAAAATAAATTAAAAAATCAAAAAGAAGAAAGAAAAGTATTTGTAAGTTGAGCAGACTATATGTAAAATTAAAGTTACAACGCCAGCAGTTTTCCGCTCTTAAGTTATTTGCTCTTAAATCGAGCTGCTCTTAAGTCGGGGTACCACTGTAATAAGATGTAAGTAGCAAATCAAAAAGAGCTTAACAAAATACTAGTACTGTACATGAAAAGTGAAAGAAGCACATCAAACCTGAAATGAAAGAAATACAAAAAATGTTCTCCATTAAGATCCCTAGCTGCTACTTAGGGGGAGATTTTTTTTTTTTTTTCACCTAGGGCAAGTTGCATCATGTGCCATATACTCCACCAAGCATGGCAGCAAATCTCCCCCAAGAAAATGAAGGAGAATCTAGCACACTCTAGAAAGAAAAGATTTATGCTTTCAGACAAAGTAAAGTAAATGGGGTAGTGAAGCATCACCATTTATTTGCCTCATTCTCAGTAGTAGATTTACCTCTGGATTGTGCTGCCCTCTAAATGTTGGCTTCCTAAGGTAGAGTCCTAGCCTAGTTATGGCCCTTGCCGCAAGAGAAGTGAAGGCTCCTAGGCTCTAGGACTGAATCTGGCCCTCCGGGCTTCCTCATATAGTTACTTCACCATCATCCTGACACCATTTTGCTGTGGCTCCCAAGTGACCCTTCCCAGTTCAAAAATAGTTAGTGGCAAGAAGAACTTTAAACAAAAATATGCTGGCATTTTTGGTATCAACCTTTTGCCTTCAGCCCTACCCATCCTAAGGAATGTTCCATAAACTTCTCTGAACATGTATTTGGTTCTTGGGGTGATTTTCATCCATGATATAAAAAAGAGAGAATGTGCAAAGAAAAAGAACCTTTGTATTTTTCCAAGGCTTTCACGGCCGGGATCTGATAGCTGTTGTGAGTTTTTTGGGCTGGTTGGCCATGTTCTATAAGCTTTTCTTCCTGACGTTTCACCAGACTCTGTGGCCAGCATCTTCAGAGGGCAAGGAGCTCTGGGAACTAGGAGCTCCCTCTGTGCTATGGGGTATAGTGTGAGAGAGTCTGTGTGCTTTTAAAGCTGTGGGAAAGAGGAAACTTGTCCTATGAAGGGGAATATGTGTTAGTCTGTTTATCACTATGTGTACCTCTCAAGATCTTTTCTCACTTCAGGTCCCACAAGAGCAAGCCAAAATGTCTAATGCTCATAGATGACAGGAGTTCTAATCAATAGTATCTCCAGAGATATGGGGTGTGGTGTGGGTGTGGTGTGGTTAGTAAGACTTTGTTGTCTGTTCTAGTGTGGGATCCCAAACAGCTTACCTGGACATAAAAGCCTGTTCCAAGATTTGAATGCAAACAAGAGTTGGCAACCAGGGACCATCCTGTTATTATTGGACCATGGCATCTCTCAGCCCTCACAACTCACTACGGAGGTGATGAAGACTTGCAGTACAGCCACATCCATAGGTCCTCCATCCCTGGGTTAAGTTATTGTTCTGTGCTGCCAAGCCAGAATCTACTTGCTTAGACCCAAATGGAGCTTTTAAGATAAGTGAGATGTTTAAGGAGTGGCTTACCAGTTCCACACCCCCATGGTTGAATGGGGTTTCAAACCCTGGTCTTCAGAGTCCTAGTCCATGTCTCTATCCACGACACCGCATTTAGATAGACTCTGTTAAAACAAGGGGGTGGATTATTTCATTTCCAACAATATACAGATGGGCACTACATGGTATTCCAGTTGTTTGGGCTGATTCACTTTCACTTGAGATAAATTAGAATCGTAGACCTGTAGAACTGGAAGGGATCTCAGAGGGGCATCAGGTCCAACCACCTGCCAAGGGAGCAACTTTTGAGTTAAAGCAAACTCTGACAATTGGCTATCTAACCTCTGGTTAAAAACCTCCCATGAAGGATAGTCCATTGCCTTCCGAGGCAGCCCATTCCACTCTCTGACAGCTCTTACTGTCAAGACGTTCTTCCAAATGTTCAGGTGAAATCTCTTTTCTCGCAATGTGAATCAATTACCCTCAGATACTACCCTCTGGAGCTGCCGAAAACAAGTTTGCTCCAGCGTCCACGTGACAGCTCTTCAAATCTTTGAAGATGAGTATCTTTTCTTCGTGAGGTTGAACATATCGAAACTCCCTCGGCCATTCTTCATCAAGCTTCTGCACCGAGCCATTTTTTTCTAGACTTTTCACTATCCCTGGTTACTCTCCACCTAGTTCAGGAATGGCCAAACTTCAGCTCTCCTGATGTTTTGGACCACAACTAACCTGAATCCAGGTGGCTGTGAAGGGGCGATGTTGGGTGCCCACAGAAAGGGCGCCGAGTGCCACCTTTGGCACCCGTGCCATAGGTTCGCCAACACTGACCTAGTTGATTATGTGACCTTGTGAGTATATATGTGAAATAGTATGGGGAATCATGGGACCCTGAGGCGCTCCGCAGGCTAATGGTCAAGGTGTTGAACAAGAGTCCCCCCCCCATCACTACTACAATTCACAAAGTGGCACCACACAAGGGAAAATCCCAGAAGCTGACTCTTTTTTTTTAAAAAGCATTTCACCACTTCTCACCCAAACATAAAGCAATTGTCATGGCTATTGTTCAATAAGCGTGGGTGGTATTGAGCAGAAGAGGGTATCCTGTAGACCACTGGTTCTCAACCTGTGTGTCCCCAGATGTTCCTGAACTGCTACTCCCAGAAACCCCTTCCAGCACAGCGAGTGGTGGAGGCTTCTGGGAGTTGCAGTCCAGGAACATCTGGGGACCCATAGATTGAGAACCACTGCTGTAGACCATCCTGACTGCTGCCATTGGTGTTGTCAACATTCAGGCTACCCTTTGCTATGTAAATATAGCTTGGCATCCTTTTTTCTTTTTCTTTTTCTTTTTTTTGGGGGGGGCACCTAGGCCAATGCAGGCATGATATTTTGCAGCGGTATTGGGTGAGTCCCTGGATTTTTTAAATCATAGGTACATTCTGAAACCAGAGAGGTTTTTTTAACAACTGATATCCTTCTTAAACAGTAGTCCCAGAACTGGACAAAGAAGTCCAGGTAAATAGCGCAATACTATTACTATGATTAATTAAGAAGTACAACTCAGGCACCAGTACTCATCTGTGAATTGGAAACGGCAGTGACCTCTTTGGGACAGAGCTTTTTACATGAATAATAATGCAATCTTTACAGACTCATTCTTTTTAATTGTGAACAGAGAGTCATCCATTGAGGGAGAATTCTATCTACCTCCATGCAGGTGGATGATGCATTGTTTGACAGCCTCTGTTCTTTGATGTTTGCCTGCAGGTTGGAATAATTGAAGACTTTTTATACCAATTAGAAGACAGTTTCTTAAAGACCAAGAAACTCAGAACAGCAAGGAGGCAAAAAATGAAAATGAAGCGGCTCCAAAGTGAACATCCGTGCTAGGCCAACTGGGGGAAGAGGCTCCCGTCCTGCACCAGGGATGGCAAGAAGGGCATTAATATAGCAGGAATTTGACAGCTGGGACAACAAAGGCTGGCCTTCAAATTAATGAGGTATCCCCCTCCATATGGCTCATCTTTAGTAACAAGCTCTTGCACTTCATTAGACTCATCTGACGGGAATAAATGTTCAGAGGATGCTTGACTGGATTCTTATGCAGGATGGTCTTGTTTATTCAAATCTGGCTGAGAATCTGGATCATTTACGTGGGATCATTCTTTTACACCCAGTCCAACTCACACAGGTTTCTCAGCCATATCAGTGGATCTTTTTCCAGGGAAGATCCAACTACGTGTATCATAAGAACATAAGAAGAGCCATGCTGGATCAGGCCAAAGGCCCATCTAGTCCAGTTTCCTGTATCTCACAGTGGCGCCACCAGATGCGTCTGGGAGTGCACGAGACTAGATATCTGTCTCCTGATACCACTCTTCTGCATCTGGCCCTTGAAGTACCCCGGTTTTAAGCCTGGAGATTACACATCTCCATCATGGTTTGTAACCTGTTATGGACTTTTCCTCCAGGAATCTGTCCAATCCCCTTTTGAAGGCATCTAGGCCAGATGCCATCACCACATCACGTGGCAGGGAGTTGCATAGACTAACAACGCGCTGGGTGAAAAAATATTTTCTTTTATCTGTTCTTACTCTCTCAGCCCTCAATTTGAGTGGATGTCCCCTAGTTCTGGTATTTTGTGAGAGGGAGAAGAGTGTCCCTCTATCCACTTTACTCATGCATCTTTTTTTAAAAAATCCAGAATTATGCAAAACAGATTATACCTTCTAATGAAATTTCCCATGCTTACAAAAGTTTGTTTTCCTGGACCATAACTTCCAGAATTTAATAGCCTCCCTAGGAAGATCATAGGAGTTGGGGGTGGGGATGGGGAATCCATTTTTTAAATTTCATGTACATGTCATTATACAAAAAAATAGTAAGGCCACACCTGGAGTATTGTGTACAATTCTTTTCACCGCATTTCAAGAAAGACATGGTGGAACTGGAAAAGGTGCAACAGAGAGAGACTAAAATGATTACTGGGCTGGGGCAGCTCCTTTATGAGGAAATGCTAAAACATTTGGGGCTCTTTAGTCTGGAAAAGAGGCACCTGAGGGGGTTATGATTGAGACGTACAAAATAATGCAGGCCATGAGTCAAGTGGATAGAGGGAAGCTCTTCTCCCTCTCACAAAAAACAGAACTAGGGGACATACACTCAGACTGAGGGCTGGGAGAGTAAGAACAAACAAAAGAAAATATTTTTTCACCCAGCACGTTGTTAGTCTGTGGGACTCCCTGCCACAGGAGGTGGTGATGGCATCTGGTCTGGATGCCTTCAAAAGGGGATTGGACAGATTCCTGGAGGAAAAGTCCATCACAGGTTACAAACCATGATGGGGATGTGTAATCTCCAGGCATAAAACCGGGGTACTTCAAGGACCAGATGCAAGGGAGCTGTATCAGGAGACAGATATCTAGTCTCATGGGCTCCCATAGGCATCTTGTGGGGCCACCATGAGATACAGGAAGCTGGACTAGATAGGCCTTTGGCCTGATCCAGCATGGCTCTTCCTATGTTCTTATGTCACACATAAAATCAGAGGATGCCTGAGTGCTTTCCACCACTGCCTCTCAACATGTGGACAAGGATGTGCTCCACCCATGTACCACTGAGCTGAATGAAGCCCACCAAACATGTTTTGATTACCCCGCAAATACCCACAGGCAGATATCCAAGAAATCCCATGAGTCCTGGCAGCTACATACGGCTGAGTGGGTAAGGCTCAGTGCAGCTCCAGGGGAGATAAAATGATGCACAGGATGCCAAGGGGTGACCAACTGAGCAAATAATCAGATGTATATAAACCCCACCAGAACCTACCCAAAGCTCCTCCTTCCCGCTCCAGCGAATGAATCTTCGGCCCTCCACATGTTTTGGACCACAGCTCCAAGAATTCTGAGCCTAGATTGCCAATGAGAAAGGACTTTGGGAGTTGTGGTCTAAAACATCTGGTGTGCCAAAGGTTCACCACCACTACCACAAACACATGCAGAAAAGTCCCAACACAATACCTGACCTGGTACTAGCATAACACATTTCCTTTAATTGTAGTTAATGGTGAGGGGGAGGAAAAACTGCTCCTTCACTTGGCAGGTCTGCCAGGTGAGTGGCTACCCGGTACTTGCTGTTTCAGAGTCCAAACTGAAACAGGGAACAGGACCTTCTCGTGTCACAAGGAGTGGAGTCTTGCACTGGAAAAATAGCCTTCATGTCCACGTACATAAATGAAAGAGTGCAAAAAGCACACCAAGTGCCTGCACTACCTCCTCAATACATATGCTTCAGTACATATACAAAAGGACCCTGTCGTCATGTAGAAATGAAACCCCCTACACTGAAAACCATAGGTCAATATTGGCAAACCTATGGTATGGGTGCCAAAGGTGGCACTCGGAGCCCTTTCTTTGGACACCCGAGATCACCCCTTCACAGCCACTTGTATTCAGGTTAAATTGCTGTATTGGCAGTTTGAAAAACATTGGTGGATTTTAAATAGCAGTGTGGGCACTCGGTCTCTAAAAGGTTCACCATCATTGCCATAGGTAATCATGTGTGCTATGTATAGCATGAAAAAAAGAAAAAAAGGGCATTTTCACTTCTATTGCCAGAGTTGGCCACTAGTGGTGACAGAGATTATGCTATGTATTCTTCACTACAAAAATCCATAGTACAGTCTCTGGTACCCTCTAGTGGTCCTTTCTGGTAATACATGTGAAAAAAATATTTTTCTTTTAATATTTCCAGAACATGGATAAATGAACCTGTGGACCCTGATCCCACAAAAAGGGGGTACAAACATTGTAAAACATTGTGTTTCTACCCCCTGGGAGTGGGCAGAAGATGGGATGCCAGACAAACACACACAATCCAAACTCAAACCTGCTGGGCCTCCAGCACAAGACACATAGAGATTTATTTCAGCTGGGGCTCAGTAACCAAGGATCCCTCATAAGAACATAAGAACAGCCCTGCTGGAACAGGCCACGGCCCATCCAGTCCAGCATTCTGTCTCACACAGTGGCTCAACATTTGCTTCAAGGTATTCCCATGAAGATGTCTTCACCTGCTTATGATTCCCTGCAAATGGCACTGAGAGATATCCTGCCTCTCTGTCCAACCCGAAGGTTGTCCTTAGGCATCCATAATGATAGCCATTGATACCCTTGTTCTCCATGAACTTGTCCATCCTTTCTTAAAGCGGTCAAGGCTGACAGCTGTCACCACTTCTTCTGGCAGGGAGTCCCACAGACCTCTTATTTCTTGTCAACCACAAAGCAATAGAAAAGTAAAATATGAAACACTTACTTCACTACAGAATCTTCTGCCTTTATAAGCCCTCTCAGGAAGTCTTTCTACTTCTCCAAGACATTCATTTCTTAGACAAGGAAAACTGAAAACATGTAAGATCAAGATGTTCAAGCAGTCTCTCAAACTTGGAAGCAGCTGGTGACAAGCTACGTAGGGAATTATATCAGTACCTGTACTTGTGTTTTAGGTTTAACAGGTTGCAACACTAAGCGACATTCCAAAAGTAACATGATGGCTAAAATTATGTTCTGTAGGTCCACCTGAGCAATGGAGTTGACATCAGAAGGCAGCAAGCTGCTGCTGATTGATGGCAACTTCACAGTGCGTGCAACTTGTATACAACGTAACACAGCCGCAGGCACCCCAAAATCACCAAGCAGGCTTTTAATCACCAGCGATTTGCTGCCACCACCATCATCATCACTGTTATGCACATGCAGCTGCGCAGCAGGAATTCCAGCCAAACAGTAACTGAAAAGCTGCTTTTATAATAATAGGTAATTATTTTTTATCATCACTATTCACAGACATACTAGGGCACTTTAGAGATATTTTGAAAGGAAAATTTCAAGCTTTGGGACATTGTTATCAACCCTGAGAGGCAAACAAATATTGTCCCTTTTAGTCTCTTTCAGCTAGAATCCTGTTGAGGATTTAGGCCAACATAAATATAACTACTGTCTATCAATCACAAACGTAAGTCTCTACTAAGTAACGATTTGCTGCTCAAGTTCCTTATTGTGTGTCTGTCATGTAACTTGGTATGTGATGATGTCATTAATTAACAGCAACATGTAACTGCATATGTTATTTACAGAATTACACTTGAGCTGGTGTAACTTCCCAACAGGTTTTTAGCCTTTGTTTCATATTTTCAGCATGCAATATCAAGGCAGGGAAGCAGAGAATATTGTCTTGCATTTTAGTAAGAATTAAATAACACATGAGATCACAATCAATTATTTGTGAAAGCACGGCAATTAACAACAACGACAACCAGACTGCCCCCTCTCAAATAATGAATGAAGCAACAGATTTCTTTTTAACACTAAAATTTCAAGTCCTCACTCAGGCATTCACTGTGCCAGCCCTGCCAAGGTTTGCCATGCCTTCGGATCATTTGCCTCGGCACATTCAATGGTTTATCACCGAGTTCAGCCGGTTCAATCTTTAGGGAACACAGCATGATTTCCCCTATCCGATGCCTATGGCTTTTCCGCCATGCACTGCTAGAATATATTTCTCCTGAAGCCCGGCAAGATTTTCGCAGGCTCTTAAATCAAAATGCATGCAAAGCAGATGAGCCCACCAGCATGATAACATCTTGATTTATGCAACTGTGACTCCAAGAAATGGTATAATGGAATCAGAAATTGATCAAATGTTTTCTGCATAATCTAGGCTATTTTGAGTTAGCACATTCTTCGGAGAGTGTGCTGCAAAGTATTATGGTACTATGGAGGCAAAGGTAATTGAGCCACAGATTTTTGGAGGGGAGGGAGAGGGGGGGTGGAATTTGATGATACTGTGACAAGCACCCCATGTTGATGAAAGGAGGCAAGGTTAAATCGGAAGAATAACTTGCCAGGACTTGTTAAGAATGCCGTCTAAATATTTACTCTTTATTCAAAGTATTGTGTTGTAAGTAAAATGCATAATGCGCTCAAGTGTCTCATGGCGCCACCCATAGCATCTAGTTTAAGGTCAATCTTTTCTTCCTTGGTTTCAATAAATGAATATACTGTATCTACCTGTTGTATGAAACCGGTACAATGTCTATAAAAAAAGGTAAAGGTTCCCCCCGCACATGCATGCTAGTCGTGTCTGACTCTAGGCTCAACACTGGCTCAAGCCGAAGAGCCAGTGTTGTGCAAGTCCATGGCCATGTGGCCGGCCTGGCTACAAGGAAACACTGTTTTACCTTCCCACTTTTTATGGTGGTATGTATTCATCTCCTTGCATTTAGATGCTTTCAAACTGCTAGTTTGGCAGGAGCTGGGGTTATCAGCGGGAGCTCGCTCCACTGTGTGGCACCCAGGATGCGAACTGCCGAGCTGCCAAGTTTGCAGCCAACAGTTTTCAGAGCCTTAGTCTCCTGAGCCACCACGCCCACTATAATGTCTATACTCATCTCTTATTGTCAGGATTGCCGAACTGTCTCTTAATCAAATTAGTTTTTCACCCAAAACCACATACACCCCCCCCAAAAAAGGTGGGATGCTTTGATTATCTAGTACAGTGATGGTGAACCTTTTAGAGACCGAGTGCCCAAACTGCAATTCAAAGCCCACTATTTTTTTTTTTTTTGCAAAGTGCCAATACAGTAATTAAACTTGTATACAGGTGGCTATGAAGGGGTGATGTCGAGTGCCCACAGAAAGGGCTCCGAGTGCCACCTTTGGCACCCGTGCCATAGGTTCGCCATCACTGATCTACTATCTTAATTTTATGGCAAATGTGTTACATACAAAGATTGTTGTAAATACAGAGTCATGTTGCCTAGATCATCTCAGGAAATAATGCTGCAAGAGTGGGTTTGTTGTTAAAATCAGCATTCAAAGAGGTAATACACAACTGTAATGAAATAAGACAGCAATGAGCCTGACAAGTGTGTTCATCCAGATGTTGTTGGATACAAATCCTTGCATTCTGCACTATTGGCTAGGCTGCCAGAAGTTGTAGTCCAATAACATCTGAAAGGCTGCATTTTGCCCATCCCTGAAGCAAAAGAGAGAACAAGGGGAGAGGGTGGATATGAAAGACTAATGTGGCAGCATATGCATTACTAAAAGATAGATCTAAAATATAGTAGCTGCGGGGTTTCAGAACTTAGCTAGAGACAGAAGCTGGGAACTCGACTCTCCACTGTGCTTCCTTGACAAGAGGTGGACTTGCTGATTCATAGTATTCCTTCCAGATCTGCCTGTTTAAGCCGGTAGCAGTTGTGAAATGCATTAGCAACCAAAAAATGAGAACCCAGACTTGTATCCAGAAGCAAATTTGGGGATAACATTTCACCCCAAAGGTTGCAACTGCGACCCGCTCTGCCTCTTGGTGCTGTACCTGCAAGCAGCAACAAAACAAGTAGCACCATATGTATTCAGACCTGTCAAGTGTCACATTTGTTTTGCAGGACATTCATGGATCAATCGCTCTTTCCCGCCATCTTCCCAAAAATTATTTTTCCATGAAATGTCCCGCATTTCTAGCAGTGGGCAGCTGAGTTCCAGATGCTGCTGGGCGGCCATGTGGCCAGCTGCCAGGTGGCCCACCAGGGAGCACTTCTCCCTGCGCAACCCCTAACCCACACACCACCAGCTGTCCGGATTGGTATATATATCCCCTAGACAGCCTAGACACCTAGTTCACAGTGAGCATTTTGAAGCTGCCACAAGGGATTCTGGGAAACCTGTATGCAAATGAGGCTCCACCCCCTATCCGAAGGGTCCGGCTGCCAGTGCCCTGTCTCCCTGGAGCTCCTAGTCCTGTGCAGCCGTGGGGGACACTCGACAGCTATGTATGTATTTATCACTTTTGTTGTGTAGGGCTGCTCATGAGCCATTACGGAACACTCGGAAGCACAGAAGATTCTGCCAGACATTTTGTAGGCACCAAAAATTGGAGGGCAGTTCTCTGAAGGCAACAACATCTTCTTGAAGGGGTGGGGGGGGCTTCTTAATTTGCTCATGAAAGTATGTTATCTGTCAGAAGGAAAGGTGGTGTGGTGTGGGGAGCTGACCCCTAATACAAAATGGCTGGACAGTGGTGAAGAAATGAAGCCTGTGGCAAGATATAAGTAAAGAAAGGCAAGGGTGGGGAGGCAGGAATCTACTGAGAAATCAAATGATTTTCTATGGGGTGACCACGCAAAGTAGAGAAGAAACAGGAGCCCCAGAGGAGAAAATACCACCATGTAGTCATTACAATTAAAAGAGGAATTCAGAAAAATATATAAGCCCCACATGCTGTTATTATGAATCGTATCTGTCAATCCTCTCAGGGGCACAACCCTTCTACATCCTTTTAATCTTAAAAGC
Source organism: Phrynocephalus forsythii (assembly GCA_029282475.1). Taxonomy (NCBI): domain Eukaryota; kingdom Metazoa; phylum Chordata; class Lepidosauria; order Squamata; family Agamidae; genus Phrynocephalus; species Phrynocephalus forsythii. The sequence goes on along the minus strand of JAPFRF010000008.1, from coordinate 12,957,253 downwards.
AGTGGGCAAGGGTGGGTTCCATTCTTCCAAATTTCCATTTCTGAACAACATTTATTGTCACAAAGACCAGATTTAACTGTGAGCCCTTTTCCTCTGACAATCCATCACCAGGCGCCACCAGATCTAGGGCGCCTTTCTACAGTCTATGAGAGATAATAATAGAATGTATTACCCTGACCTTTTCCGTTTCGCCTGGCAAGGCTATTGGGAAGATTTTTCTCTCCTCCCTTCTTAACCACCTCATTAACCTGGGAAGGAAAGGGGAGGATGGGGCAGATAATTAGCCTGTAGCATATTAAAAAGGTTAACACTAAATGGCACACTCCCTAGCCCAATTCAGTCATGGTGGGTATTAGAGAAAGCTGGCATCATGTTCTGCCTTCATAAACTACAAGTGCCTTCCACATTTCCTTGGGTGGTCATCATCTATATGTCTGAAGAAGTGGACATGTCCATGAAACGTTACATTAAAATATGAAAGTTAGTCTTTAAGGTGTAATATGTTTTGTGCCTTTTGTTTTATTTTTCTTTGATTTTTACCTGCAAGAACATAAGAAGAGTACTTGTCTTTTAAGTGGTTTGCAGAGGATCGTCTTCCATAAAATGTCCCGCAAGAGGAGACAGGTGGACCAAATGGTCACCAAAATGTAAGCAGAACACTCAGTTTTTCTTATAGTATCAAATGAGTCCTTGGGTGGCCCTTCATTTTTACCACTGACTAATCCCATCATAACTGTCTTTTCGAGTAAGTCAGCTTGCATAACATGACCCAAGTATACGTTAAGTTTTTGTTTGATGATCTTGGTCTCTGAAAGGTTCACCATCAGTGCCCTAGACCAGATAGATAGATAGATAGATAGATAGATAGATAGATAGATAGATAGATAGATAGATAGATAGATAGATAGATAGATAGATAGATAGATTCAAAACCCACTAATTTTTTTGCAAAGTGCCAAAACAGCAATTTAACCTGAAGGCAGGTGGCTGTGAAGGGAAGATGTTGGGTGCTCACAGAAAGGGCTCAGAGTGCCACCTTAGGCACCCGTGCCATAGGTTTACCAACACTGGTCTAGGGCTTTCTTGTTGCTAATCCTTGTTGTTCGTGAGATACATAGTAGTTATCTCCAGAACCACCATAGTTACAGCAATTATGCATAAATGGATATCTGTTCATACAAGCTAAGATATGCTAGTGTCATGTATAGCTGTTTCCTTTTTGATGAGCCACAAATGGCTACCCTATGCATGACACTTCACCAGCTCTAAAATGCAGTTTAATAAATCTATTGTGGAGGAGTGCGAGTTATGCTACCATATTAAAGAAATAAACATAGCATATATTTTAATAAATCTAGAATGTGTGTGTGGCTTTTTGGTTCTTGCTATTCAGTATCAATGAAAGGTCTAATGTTCCCCCAACTCGGAGAAAGCTGCAGGAGTCCATGAATCTTGAATAATCGACAACTCCTCCAAATTTCTCACTCCTATGATGTGCTTTGACAGAGCTCAAAAGAGCATGTCTGTGCAGTCTGAACATGGGAAGATAAGATTATGGTGATATTCTACCATGTGATCCCAACGAAAATACTTAGGGTCACTGAAACTGATGGGCTTTGAAATGATCGGCAGAACTTACAGTAAAGAGAAAGGCAACCTTCTCTATAATTCTGCAGATCAAACCTCAACTGTAATTTAAATAGTATTCAATGAGTGTGGTTACCATTCACACTGGCATTTCATCAGATGTGTGCTTAAACAACTGCACTTGAAAATTAAGCCTGGGTTTAGCTTCCAAAGACCTATCACAAACCAAAGCACACTAAAACACAAGATCGGGTGGTGATTCAAAAAGTGCATGCCAGTGTGAACAAATCTTTTTCTCTATTGAAGACAGCACCATGTGTAAATAAATTGTCTATTTTATACCACATCCTTCTGGCAACAAGGGAAACCAAGAGTACTTACAAAAGCATTATTAAAACAGGTAAAATACGATAAATTAAGGGGGGATTAAACACATTACAAATGAAAACTACTGGTTAAATATAATCTAAAACCATTTTAAAAGTATGTTTTAAAATGTTTAAAAATGCAACTCCCCCATTAAAGCCCATTCCTTAGCAGCTAAGTCATTTACTAAAATCCAGTCTAAAAATAAATTCCTTTGCCTGCCAATGAAGTTTGATGTTGTGTTTATAACTTGAGATATATCTTCAGATTTGATGACATAATAATTTAAATCCAACGGAAACCAATACCTTTATAGACCACTAGAAAAACCTCCCAAGTCTGCAATTTTTTTGGGAATCAGGACCTCCTTCGTGTACTAATGTGAAGAATCTGAAGACCAAAGGTTCATGGCAAGAGGGATTTTGCCAGGAGAGTTACTCTTCAATGCAAAATCAAAAAGTCCTTGGCAAGATGGATTTCACCAGGCACATCTTTCTTGGATGTAATTCAAGAAAGATCAAGCTGCATTCGTGCTGCTGTGTTAAATTTACAACTGAAGCAGCTGTGGGTTGGATGTCACAACCCAGTTCTTGAGTAAAGGCACAAGCCAGGTACATACACGCCCTTCTAAATCTTTCATTGAAATAGACATATCAATGCTTGGCTTAGGGAAGGAGGGAGGAATGACACAGAAAACCCAAGTCCTGGGAATTGGGATGATAATATAGTAAACCCACTACGTTTTCAACTGGGATCTGATTAAAGTCAAAATATTAGTATTTCATGGTTAACATCTTGTTCTGCTAATGTTAAGAGTCCATATGTCTTCTTCTAAGAGCAACTCTTCTGGCAAAAATTCAAGTCAATAAATGTTTTACTTTAAATTCTTTGCACTGGCCGCTGTGTGCTTAAACAGATGGTCCTTCTGATCCATGAAAGCTTGCAGATTCTACGATTTTTTTAAAAACAAAGTGGTATATAAAAGTATCACATACTCTTCCATTTGTATTTTGTAATTACCCTTTTATTTCAGTAGTTCAAAGTAGACCTCAGCCTGTTGGAGTTCAGATATACAGTGGTGCCTCGAATTATGATTGTCTCTAATTACAAAAATGTTGAATTATGAAAGGAAACCTGCGAGTATACGGAAATTTTGAGTTATGAAATTGCAGCTTTTTTTCAAGTTACAGATTTATTTATTTTTTTAAAAAGTTCCTCCCAAGGCGCATTGTGTCTGGGAGGTTTTAAATACCTGTGCCATGCAGCCAGAACCCTCTGGGATACATGTGGTATGGAGTGCGGAGATGTGGTGTGGTGAGAGAGAGAGAGAAAGAAATTTGAAGCTATTTTGGAAGGTGTTTGGAGCAGTTTGTGGTTGTGTTGTCAAGCTTTTTCCTGCAATTCTTGAGTGGTTGTAAAGGTAGATGGCTGATTTTTCTCCTATTTTTTTTTTTTTTCATTTCATTTGCATGGGGGCTGTGTGTGTGGAGGGGTCCCATGTGGTGTTTTTTTTCCTTTTTTGGCATGGTGGTGGTGGTCCTATTTTATTTTATTTTTATCTGTAGTTTGGTATTTAATGTATGAGCTGGCTGCTGTGGAGGACCACAAGGAAGAACCTTCTTCTAGTGCTGCCCAGTTGCCTGCCTCCTCCCCTTCCTAAAATTGTACAACTTGTTTTGATGTGTAAAAGTGTTGAAATTGTTTTACAGTTGATGTTTGTCATGTTTTTCCCTTTGAAGTGCAAATGTACGAAAAGTTTGCTATGTTTGAAAAGTTTACGTGTGATGTTTTAAGATATTTATCATGTTCCTGTGCAGTGTTCATGCCTTTAAAGTGCATTTTAGGAAAAGTTTTGCACAAAAAAACTGGCTACTGTAGTGTACTGTACTGTAGATTGTTGAAAGGTTGTGTGATGTGTTGAATCAGGAATGTCCAAAGTCAGGCCCTGGGGACAAATGTGGCCCGTTTTCAAATTTCGAGCGGCCCACAGCCTCTTCTTCCCGCCGGCTCAGCCTATCACACATCCCTGAAAGTTGGCCCCTCCCCATATCGGATGGAGACATCAGCTTGCAGTTTTACGGTTTGCCTGCCTTCCCTGCCTCTGTCCGTTCCCCCCAGCCACCTGCCCAGCATACCCACCCCCGGCTCCATTGCTTCAGCATCCTCCCCCCGCCTCCTTGCATGTCTTAGAGGCTTGTTCCGGGGGCCAAATGCGGCTGAATGGTTGGTTCCCACACATTTTCATCTCACCAAATCTGGCCCTTCTGGCAAAAAGTTTGGACAACTCTGTGTTAAATGTTTATTTTTGATTAGTCATATCCCTGTAGTGTTCATGCCTTTAAAGTGCACTTTATAAAGTTTTGCACACATAATGGCTACTGTAGTGGTGTACTGAACCATATTTGAAAAGTTTTTGTGTGATGATTGGGAGATTTATTCTTGATGAGTCATGTTCCTGTACAGTGTTCATGCCTTTAAAGTGCACTTTATAGTTTTGCATTTAAAAAAACAGCTCAAGGTCAAGGGAAACCATGTTTCGAATTACAAAATTTTGTATTAGGAAAATCCCATTGGAACATATTAATTTCATAATTCGAGGCACCACTGTACAGTCAGCTAGTGGCTGGACGTTATGTTCATGGCCAAAGAGGTGGCAGGTGATAGGGCTTGGAACTGAAACCACCTGGGCAGCAGCACTTTGCAGGTTGATGTACAGCACTAGCTGCATTTCTTGGTATCTTGTCCTTGCCTTTCTCGCTCCTGAATTACCAACTCAGCAACTTGTTATAGATATCAGGTTTATACCTGTCTGCTGTGGCTGTGAATATTGGCTTTCTCTTTTATACATCACTGTGATAACCAGAGTTCATTGATTTATTTACTGGAGCACTCTTTGCATTAGTCTTGGCACTTAAAAGCTGTGGACTCTGATCACTTCTTCAGTTTGGCCATCTCAACAGGATGCGAAGAACTGGCGGTGACTGAAAATCTTTAACAACCTGATGTGGATTCAGTCTCTTGACATATGGGACAAGTCCTGCATTTTAATACTTGGGATCTGGGATCTCTTTCCTAATTCAATTAGCACTTTCACTATATGGTGAAATTGTCAGCCATCAACATCCTAAGGCGTTCAGATCCTGGGATCTTAGTAAGTTTACACAGTGCCACAAACCAGACTCCTAGAGAATCCAATTCTCACCAGATTTCATCACTGAAAAACTATTTGAATCCACATTTAAACTGTTGCGCTATTTTCTGGAAAATAAATAATGAGTATACAGTCTTCTTGAAATGTCAGTACTGATTGTCTCCTGAGTTACCGGTAAAAGGGGGGTTAAGCTGTGTGGCCATCACAAAGCGCAATTGCAAAAATAGGTTACAGGCAATACCTTTATAGGCCACTATTAAAAATAAAAAACAAGAAACATTGCAAGCTTTTGAGTTTAAATTTACTGATAGGCCACTTTTATTCTGCTATTGAGCTTTTAAATTCTGGAAGTGTAATGGCTTTCTGGATCTAACTGTGGATGAAATGCCCTGCCAATTTCAGAAATGGGTATTTATTTGATTGTATTTATTTATTTGATTTATATACCACCCATCTAGCAATGCCACTCTGACTGTCTGTGAAGATTCTCAGTCATCCAGGTGAGTTTATCTGGAAGTTGAGTCATGGCAACTGGACTTCTTTTCTTGTGAGATCAAAATGTTTCGCTTCTCATCCAAACAGCTTCATCATTCTTAGGAAAGCTAGTTGTGAGTCCTCCATTTTGTAGTTCACTTTGACCTCATGTCAGCCTGATCTGAAACAGGCTCATAAGATGAACAATGGCCTGAATAGGCTTGTTAGGTGGAAATAGTCTCAATAGGCTAACCCATAAAGTATGGGTCATTAGCTATGGCCTTGGTGGTGGAGGTGGTGGAGGTGTGAAGTATTTTTGATTTGTCTGGCTGGTTTATAATAAAACAGAACAACAATCATATCGTATAGTAATAAAGCAGTGAAAACAATATAACTTAAATTTCAAATGCAACAAAACATTATTCTGTTAAATGTATTCTCGAAGGCTTTCACGTCCGGGATCTGATAGCTGTTGTGATTTTTTTGCTGTTTGGCCATGTTCTGGGAGTGTTTATTCCTGAGGTTTCAGTGGCATCTTTATTCTATACCCCAGAGCACAAAGAGAACTCCTAGTTCCCTGAGCTCCTTCCCCTCTGAAGATGCCAGCCAGAGTCTGGTGAAACATCAGGAAGAAAAACTTCTAGAACACAGCCAAACAGCCCGAAAGACTCACAACAACTATTATTTTGTTATGTTGTATTCAATGCACAGTCTCTGAATTGGGAAGTTGCAGACGGACAAATTCATGATTTTACTGTTGTGGGTAATCTTTCCACTGATGTAGATCACACCTGTTTGATACTGCCAGCATGTCCATGGTTGCGGTAGCCCGTTGACCACATTTCTGGTAAGAAGCCTCTGCATATTTAGGTAAATTGGTCTTTGGATTGCATAGCAGAGACCTTCCTCCAAGGCCATATTCCAATCCTGACATGCATGGAAGAACATGCCAAAGTTCGTTCTTCAACGGCACCGTCGTTGAGTCCAGGCTCACATCCATGTCTTGATGATGCCACAATTAAGACTCTTCAAAGGTTCAGGGCTAGTTGCCATTAATAAACCTCATCTCCATGAAGGAATCTAATTTGCTTTTATGACCATTGCATCACCTGTCAGAAAGTTTTGTGAATTAAAGGTTGTGAACGTATCACATGCCACACATTTGCACTGATTTAAAGTTCACCTCCCATAGAAGTTCCTCTTTGAACTTGGGCTCACTGCATGACGTTTTATTTCTTTTGAGCTAGTATCAGTGAAGGAAGTATTTCATATAAATTTCCTTCCGGCCTTTATTCTGTCTTCTTTGGAGAACGTATCATCTTACAAAATTTACTGTCTCCCTCTGTAGTGACGGCCAATAGCTTAGATGGCTGTAAAACAATTTTAATATGATAGGATTATAATTGGAAGATATTTTAATGTTTTAATACGATAAGCTGCTTAATTATTTTTTACAATGTTAGGAAAACCAATAAGTGGAAGAATAGAGCAATCTATAATGGGGAGAAGGCAATCACATTGCAACATTTTGTTGTTGATTGGTTTGTTGCCATTACATATTTGTCTGTCAAAATATCTGAAGGGGAGTCCCTTTCCCTTCATCTACATTTTGTGAACATCTGAGATTAGCTTTCCCCAAACTCTTGCACAACTTTTTGATCTCTGAAAATATTCAGGCTTCCTCCATTAACTTGTTATATGAAACTCCAACCCATGTTGAACAAACAACTGTACTTATAATTGAAAATCAACACATAAATTTATATATTGAGTGATTGCCTTTCCCTTGTTTATTACTATAGTATTTGATTGTTACATTGATTTGATTGTACGCTGCCTAAAGTAGGTATTTACTAGACGGGTGGTATAAAAGTCAAATACATCCATAAATAAGTTTTACGAGCAGCAAAGCCTTTTTCTATCACAAAACCTTAACAAAATTATTCCAGAATATTGTTTTAATTCTACTTCCCATCGCCCTCTCCTTCATGAAAATCACAGATTCATTTTGCTGGTTTGGGAACCGAAGTCCTAGATCTTCAGGCTAGTGTTGGGCAGAAAATGGTATTATATATCAGGCCACACTTGAATTAGATCCAGCATTGGAAATGCATTAATTCTTTGCATCTGGAGTTTATAAGACTTTTTTTTTTTTTTTTTGGAGTTGTGCTCCCCAAATTTCCCAGCCGGAGGTCATGCCGGCTGGGAATTCTGAGAGCTTTGGTGGCTTTCCAGGGCAGAAAATCACTAGTGCCACCAATCTTTGACTGAGGCGAGTCAACTGCACACTCCACCAAGTAGCTCTCAGCTGCTGAAGCCTTCACAAAAAGGCCGGTGATGCCACCAGCAGGCCAAGCACTCACGCCAAGTTCTTTATATTGATCAAGAGCTGGACCAAGATGGTTTTTTGCTGGATAATTCTGTTCAGCAGCACCTGGGTCATGAAGAACCTGTGGTCCCAAAGCAGGTCCTGTTTGAGGATTCAACATTACTGAAGATTTGCTTTTATGATCCAGAGAAGAGAACAAGGAATGGCCTCAAAGCAATATATTGGTAATGCTTTCACTGTTGAAGAGGTTGGTGATGCAGAGCAAGAGACTGGAACCACCCAAACATGCCTTTCCTACACCACAGCAGTTCTTTTGTAAAAGCTGATGTCGATAAGCATCATGAAGTGTTCTGACATTTCTCCTCTCCTACTAGGTAGCTGTGAAACATGTCGGTCTTTTTTTCTGCTTATACTGCCTTGCGAACAATGCCAAACAAAGTAGAATCACACCCTGTTGCCTTTGAATTTTCAGACCGTAGATTAGACATACATGGTTTTCTTTTTAGGGCAACATGGAGAGATCTCATCTATATCAGAGGAAAGTCTAATTAAATCTGAGATGGGTATCGCCTTGGGACGGCCTGCCTAGCATAATGGCCACTTTTAATGAGCTCTGGAGATTGTCTGAGTAATGCTTTCACCCAGCCACTTCTGTGAAGTGTTCCATCTAATATGGCTTCCAAAGTTGTTGAGAGGTCCTGCGTTGATGATGGATACCAACCCTCTCAAAGAACCCCTAGGCTTTATTTCATAATAGAAAAATCAGAAAGAAAAGAAAATTTAAAATATGCCATTCTTGTTAGGAACACTATGGCGTTGGGAAGTGAATTAAATTGGAAAACAGGTTCAAATCCTGGTGGTTCAACGATCCTGTTGTATAGATGAAAGTTTCAAGGCCTTTTTGTCCTTCACTGACATGTAACCATATAAAATCTTATCAACACTGAAAGCATAAGGTTCAGAACAAAGGAAGCCAAGTAAGGAAAGGAATTAGGAACACAGGGATCCCCAAAATAGAGTACATTTTTGAGGATCTCCTAAGCCTACCAATGTCTCTCTGAGAAAATCCTGAAACAGAAAGCAAGCCTTCTGATCAAAGGTAGGGATGCAAGATTTTTTTTACAATTGTATGCTACTTTAGAACAAGTCAGAGAACCAGCCTAGATAGACTGACAAGGAGACTTAATTCATAAAGGACCTCAAAAACGACAAGCCTTGATATATACTGTACAACAGGTATGTCCAAACTCCCCCGATGTTTTGGACCACAACTCCCAGAATTCTAAGCTTAGATTGCCAATGACAAAGGACTGTGTGAGTTGTGGTCCAAAACATCTGAAGAGCAGAAGTTTGGACATGCCTGCTGTACCACCTTCTTTTTTTTTCCAGAGAATACTTGTAGCTCATCTGGGAACAACTAAGCTCTTTCCCCTCATATCTGCCCTCTAATCTAGATAAGCTTTGGGCTTCATTCACTCTGTGTATGTTCAGTAGGCTGCCAACTATAACTATGAACTGTTAAGTCCGCAGCATCTCCCCCCACGAAATAATTGCTAGCCTCATTGACTCATCTAGCAGAACCTTCTGACCTGAAAGCACAACTGAAGGTGTGAAGCCTGTTACTTTCTAATTTAGAGCCTGATCCACTCACCAGTCCACTTGTAACATTCAAGCACAGTACAGTACAGAAGATAGAAACCAGCCCAATCAACCCTTCTTATATTTACATTCATCCCAGGTGGAAGTAACCAAAATATTATCTTTACCATCACAGAGGAGCAGAAAGCATGTAGGCACTTGCACTCCAATACAGTCAATAAATCACTTCCTCTTTAGGCAGAGAAGGTTTGCATATTTATAAGGGCACTGATGCTGAGATGTGCTTAATTTCCCCCACCTCCTGGCTCCAGACACCAGCAAGTGGCAAACAGGCTCTCTTATTCTGAAAAGCTGGATGAAACAGAAAACGCGGAGGCATGTGATTTATGTTCCACTCCAGTCCAGTCTGGAAGACTCTATAACTAGGTTAATGCTAAGTGTACTAAGCTTTCCAGATGAGGAAAAGACAAGCCCATACAACAACTCAGCATTTTCTTAAGAGAGCAACCAATAAAAAGTGAAAAAAAAAAAGGGGGGGGAGGAGACTATCCTCTTTAGACTTTTGTTCATAAAGGCTACGAACAAATTTATTCTCTTCATGTTGCTTCCTGGCCAGGACAAAAAGGACAAGATTGTCCCATGGCCTTCAGACCATTACAAAAGTAAATTTTAGAACAAGAGGAAAATTGGCTACCATGCATTTGAATCTAGACTAATACTGCTAAACTATTACATGGCTTTGTATAAGACTTGTTGAAGTGATTTTACCCATAACCATGTTGTAGTTGGTTCACAGTCACGGATCAAAGGTCTTCTGCTTTGGGGAACTTAAGCTATTTCACACATAATAGATTTTGAGCTATACTGCTAGATAGAGCAACTCTGACATCACAAAGTCCAGTACCATCACAATTATGCTTGGATTAAACATGCACGCTTTGAGTTGTACAAATTCTCTACGTAGGCCAAGAAAATCTAAAAATTATGCAACCTGCATGATTACCTCAGTCAGAATTTACACAATTTTTCTGTGGCATCGCTTACATATTTTTTTTGCTGGACAAGAAACACACTTGTTTCGGTGATTTCACTAGGAATTTCCCATCTCCTTTCAGTCACAACTGGAAACCAGCTTCCCAATTCAAAAATAGGCCAAGTCTTCTGAGAAATGAATTTGGCGCCACGTTCATTTACTGTGAGGACAAGCTGAGGAAAGAGAAATTGACCCATAGTGAGATGTCACATTCTTCAAATTAGAAGACTGTGACGTAAGTGTTCTCCTACCTGAGATGAGAGAGATACACATGGGAGAAGAGAAAGAAAGAAATGTCAGTAAAAAAGCAGATGTGATGTGTACAGTCAGAGGGGGACCAGTAGTAGGTTTCTTACTGAGGGAGAAGGATGAAGATGATAGGCAGGAGGAGGGAGTATATAAAGGGGGCAAAAAAAGGCGGGAAACTTGACGACAGAGCTGGAGATGAAAAAAAGCGAAGACCCCGCTGAATGGAAGGGCTACATTTTCCCCAACTTCAAAGGTCCCTGGAAGAAGGCACAGCCAGGAGATAAAGAATCAAAGGAGATGTTAGGACCCACAACGGATTGGACGGGACATCCGTGCTGTGGCGCCCTATGCTCGGCACAGGGGATGGCTTTGAGGAAGCCCACTGATCGCAAATAGTTTGGGATTGTCCCTTACGTACCTGGGCAAGCGTTAGAGACTAACGTATCCAAGTGGAACGAGACAACAATGTTAAATGAGTTTGAGCAGTTTATTCCTTCTGAAGTTATAGTTCACAATGTTAAAGTTCCAATAAAAACTTTTGTTCGAATCTTCCATCTCCGTCAGTTGTGGGGTCCATTGGAGGAATTGCCGCAGGTAAAACCAGAACCCCGTTACACTCACACAAACTTGTTTTTTTAAAAAAAACTAGTCAAGCGTCTATGGAAGATAAATTCCACACTACTTTTTGTGCTTTCTCCAAGTCACTATAGAAGAAAGGCATTCATAGGGATCTTATGGTAAGACCTGTTCACATACGCTTGGAAAGTCACAGCCTGTGAGCTTAGGGGTCTCAAGCAAGATTGAACTCCCATACTGAGACTGACCCAAAAGGAAGAAACTTCTTTATTATTATTTCTAATGTTGCTAGAGCAAACCATCTCCTTGCAATGTGCCTCACTGCTAAGAGATACTTCATAGGCATTAATCATACACACATAATACCGTACCATCTGCAGAAAGTGCACACACCTCATTTAGCATTTGCTCCTTTCAAAAGATATACGAAGAAACAAGTAGAAAATAAAGAAATTTCTATTCCTATTTCTCATACATTTGAATAACTTCTGGTTTTAACAACCTCAGGACAGCAGATGAAAAATTAGGACTCTCCCTGAGATCTTGGGTATACATAGTTTTCTGGGAAACCAGCTCAAATCAAATATAGCTAGGATAAGTCATCAACGCTTCTAGAGCTGATAGGCATTCCATCAGAAAAGCTCTAGTACCTCTCGCTTTACAAATTAAGTCAACAAAGCAGATGGGTTTTTAATAGAAGCATAGCTCTGGGAACAGTCCAAACTATAGATGGGCATGAAACAGAAATATAGTGTTTCATTTTGTTTCTGTAGTATTTTTTAAAGGCAGGTTTGTTTGTTGGTAATTAATTTGTTGGTAATTAATTTTTAAAGTAGTTACAAAACAAAATGCTATGCTCCTCTGGGTCCTAAAGGATCAAAATGGCAGGGGAGCTTCCTCAAGCGATTCTAGGTAACCTCCTGAAATTTGGAAAGGTTTGGGGTTCAGGGGGCTGACTTATGAAGCTCCAAAGGGGGTGCCCCTAGGAAAAAAATTTCTAATTGGAATAGAAAGGCAAGCCACCACAGCACTATCACTCACCAACACCCCTTTGGAGCTTCATTACTCAGCCCCCTGAACCCCAAACCTTTCCAAATTTCAGGAGGTTACCTAGAAATGCTTGAGAAAGGTGCCCCTTTGTGCTGCCAAAACATGACTGGGATCTGTATTTTTGAGTGTATATGCATAGGCTTAGCTTCCTCAAGCGACTCTAGGTAAGACCCCAAAATTTAGAGAAATTTGGATTTCAGGGGGCTGAGTTATTAAGGTCCAAAGGGGGTGCTCCTTTGAAAAATTCTTTCTAATTGGATTCAGAGTGGAAGCTAAGCCATGGCGGTGCTAATTGCTTGCCCACTGTGGCCTGGCTTTCGAATCCAATTAGAATGAATTTTTCCCAAGGGCACCCCCTTTGGACCTTAATAACTCAGCCTCTTGAAACCCAAACCTTCCCAAATTCCTGGGGCCTCCCTGAATTGCTCCCCCGCCATTTCCTCTAGGACGAATCATTTCATTGAAGGGGGGAAATGGTGTTTCATCATGAAACAAAATGTGCCCTACTGTTTCGTTTGGTAACAAAATAGTTTGTTACCTAACAAAATGACAAAACAGTGTTTTGTTTTTCATTTTGTGCCCATCTCTAGTCCAAACATGTGAATACTTTCTGGCTTGCTTGCTGGTGGTAGAACAATTATCTTTGGGGAACAATATTTCGGTCTTCTCCACCAACAGAATGATTTCCATGAAAGTCATGCCTTGTGTTAGAACTTACCTGCAATGGTCAAACATACTCGAGTGATTTTCATTTTCAGGAGTGACCCCTGTAAGAGAGAATAACAGAAGCCAATAGACAAACACTGGGATTTCCTGAGCTACTAGAAGGGTTTCTAGTTAAAAAAAAAGTACATACATGAGTTTTTTTAGAACAAAGTCATGACTTCCAACAATTTTTATTCACTGTTCCTATCTGAATCTGCTTTATTTACTTTATCTTTAGGACCTCACTACTTGTCAGAGTGCCTTCTCCCATTGAAAACCACTCATAATACCTGATCCTCCCAGGCTAGGCATTTAACATAAGAAGGGCCATGCTGGATCAGGCCAAAGGCCCATCTAGTCCAGCTCCCTGTATCTCACAGTGGCCCCACCAGATGTGTCTGGGAGCGCACGAAACTAGATATGTCTCCTGATACCACTCCTCTGCATATGACCCTTGAAGTACCCTGATTTTAAGCCTGGAGATTACACATCTCCATCATGGTTTGTAACCTGTGATGGACTTTTCCTCCAGGAATCTGTCCAATCCCCTTTTGAAGGCATCCAGGCCAGATGCCATCACCGCCTCCTGGGGCAGGGAGTTCCACACAATCACAACACCCTGTGGCCGTTGTTTTAAGAGACAAGTTGCAAATTACCATTAAGAGATCTAGATATGTCTCCTGATACCACTCCTCTGCATATGACCCTTGAAGTACCCTGATTTTAAGCCTGGAGATTACACATCTCCATCATGGTTTGTAACCTGTGATGGACTTTTCCTCCAGGAATCTGTCCAATCCCCTTTTGAAGGCATCCAGGCCAGATGCCATCACCGCCTCCTGGGGCAGGGAGTTCCACACAATCACAACACCCTGTGGCCGTTGTTTTAAGAGACAAGTTGCAAATTACCATTAAGAGATCTGCAACTTCATTTTCTCAGTTCCCTAATAACCTTGGGTGGATGCCATCTGGGCCTGGTGACTTGTTGATCTTCAATTTATCAATTAAACCTAAAACATCCTCTCTTTTAACCTGTATTGGATTTAATTCTTTAGATTCTTTAGATTCTTTAGCGGAATCTGCCCAAGGTCTTCTTTGTGAAGACAGATGCAAAGAACTCATTTAATTTCTCTGCAATTTCTAAGTTCTGCTTTAATTCCCCTTTTCCTCCCTCACCATGAAGAGGGCCAAACTGGTTCTCTGGCAGTTTTTCTACTTCTAACATATTTAAAGAAGCTTTTATTGTTTCCCTTTATATTGCTAGCCATGCGTTCCTCAAAATCTTTCTTTGCCTCCCTTATCATCTTCTTACATTTCTTTTGCCAGAGTTTGTGTTCCTTTTTGTTTTCCACATTTGGGGAGGATTTCCATTTATGGAAAGACCTCTCCTTGCACTTTAGAGCCTCTCTAACTCCACTCATTAACCATGCCAGTGCCCTCTTGGACTTAGATGAGCTCTTCTTTGTGGTATGCACTTGTGCTAGGACTCTATTACCATTGTTTTAAACAGGCTCCATGCACTATGGAGAGAGTGGATTCTTTTTACCTTCCCTTTCAATTTCTTTCTAACTAGTTTCCTCATCTGAGGGAAGATTGCCCTTCAGAAATCAAGAGTTTTTGTGACTGATTTTCTTGACACTCTTCCCCTAACATGCATGGCAAAGGAGATTGCAGCATGGTCACTGTTCCCCAGAGGCTCAGTGACATCCACATCCCTGACCAGGTCCTGAGTATCACACAGTATTAGATCCAGAGTTGCCTGTTCCCTGGTAGGCTCCATGACAAATTGCTCTAAGGCACAGTCATTCAGCATGTTGAGAAACCCAGTTTCCCTTTCTTGCCCCGAGCTCGCCATGGCCCAGTCAGTGTGGGGATAATTGAAGTCCCCCATGATTACTATCCTATCCCTTCATGATTTGTCTCATTTCAAGGTCCCCCTCAAGTTTTTGACCTGGTGGACGACAGCATACCCCAACTATCACATCGCTCCTTGGACCTGGTAGTTTAACCCACAGTGAAGTCAGACCCACCGTCAATCTCCATTCTGCTGGATTTTACCCCTTCTTTGACATAGATGGCCACTTCCCCTCCAATCCGTCCCTCTCTATCCCTTCTATAGAGTTTATAGCCTGGGATTGCTGTGTCCCACTGGTTCTCCACATTCCACCAGGTTTCTGTTATGGCTATTATATCAATGTTATCCCTAGCTGCCAAATGTTCAAGTTCTCCCATCTTTGCTCAGAGGCTTCGAGCATTTGCATAGAAGCACCTGTACAGTGGGTCGCCCAAGAATGGTTGCTTCTTTTTTCTACACCAACACCCCCCACAGCTTTTAATTCCAGTAGACAAACTACCACATCCCATTATTCTTCCAGTGCTAATACCTACTATGTAATCACTTGGTGGTTTTCTCTATCCTCTCCAACTCGTTCCACGGGGATGAGGTGTTCCAAACCGGTTGCCACTCAGCTGTCGGCTTTCCCCCGAGGGAACTAACATCACGAGAGGCCTGAGTGGAAAAAACTAAAATAGGGCCTTTTCCGCCACTGCCCCTTGCCTGTGGAATAACCTTCCACCAGACATGGTGCCTGGCCCCTCTTCGGCTGCCTTTAAAAAAACTATTAAAAACTTGGCTATTTAAGCAGACATTCCCTCAAATATAATGCAATTTCAGTGTTCACCCATTAAATCATGATTTTAACTGATTAACCTGCCAATAATAACACATTATTTTATGTCACTTCAATATTAATTTTAGTTTTGTTTTTATTTTATTATATTACTCTATTTTATGTTTTTATTGTATGAATTATTTGATTTTATTAATTGTTGTAAAGTGCCCAGAGTGACCTTGCTGCCAGATGGGCGATATAAAAATCAATAATAAATAAATAAATAAATAAATAAATAAATAAATAAATAAATAAATAAATAAATAAATCTCTTTTTTTGGCATTATTTTAAACATCATAAGAACATAAGAGCCATGCTGCATCAGGTCAAGGGCCCATCTTGTCCAGTTTCCTGTATCTCACAGTGGGCCCGCCAAATGCCTTTGGGAGCACACGAGACTAGACATCCGTCAAACAATTACCGTACCGGGAGTAGCTCTTCCAGCACTGAATACAAGAATGTCATCTTTGCTCTGGCATATAATACTGAGAAACAGGTACTCCCATGACTATTCTAATCTCCCTGCCGCTAAATGCAAACATGAAAAAGAATCACTGGAGTCCATAAATACCTCAATACAGTAGAACCCTGCATAAAGGAATTAATTCGATACAAATGAAATTATGTTAAGAAATACTATTACATTACATATTACAAGTAAAAACAAAACACTGCTCATCATGGGACTGTGGTGTCTAACAACAGAGGCTTGATTTCTCCCACCATGAGATGTCATTCATTGCTTCAGCCCATATGCTTATCTGTAGCTAGAATAGGAGGCTTAATCGTCTTTGAACTGAGTTGATCCTTTTGTAGCTTTTTGTGGGTCAAACTGTAACGGCACCTTCTATCTCACAGCCAGTCTTTGGTATCTTGGTCTTCACTAAAGTATTATTAGTAAATTATTTGAAAACTGTGGAGCACTGCGTCTGTAAAATGTACACAACTACTGAAGTTATGGGTCATACAACCAGATGATAATGAAAGAGCTCTGTGACACTATCCATTCCCTTTAATCCAACATAATCTGTATACTGTCATTTCACACTGTCCTTTTCACCTTTGAATACAATTGGAATTGAGGTAGTCCAAGATAAAACATTATTAAAGTCAGTCGGAAATGTTCAATGGTATTTCAATGTTGCATTAGCAACAATGGCCAAGTAATTATCAAAAGCATAGAAAAGGTTAAGGAAAAAAATCAAGGGAAATGTGCTTTAACCATACATTTTTTTAAAAGTAGCTAGGTATAGAAGTATTCTTGATTAGATTTTCTTTCAGAAGAAGCCAAAAACAACTGAGTACACCTGTATTGTTTGCACTGCCAAGATATGGAACAAATGTTATTTAAAATGGGGTAGCATCTGTCAAGATTGAATCCATGGGATTAAACATCAAAAATAAAGTTAACATAAACAATTCAGTTTATTCACAAAGTCTCCACCAGTATAGAATTTTTAAAACATATAAAATAAAGTGACACAACATATATGTAGAACTAAGTAGTGATCTCATGTTGAGATAATGGGAGGTCAAGTCTTATCCACCATCTCCCCCAAATAAAAACAGTATAGAAAATTAATTTGCAAAGCGAGTGTAGGAATATATTATAAAATCTGGTTATTCTAAAAATGTTTCCATTGTAAAAGAAAAATACCAGAAGTACATGAAAAATAAGTGTAAATGTTTGAGTTTATATGAAAACCTATGAATAAAAAATAGCAGCTGTAGATACTGAAGTCAATTCTATAGTTTCATTTCTATACAGCATCAATCTGTGCATGAAAAGTCTTTTTAAGTGTTTTGCTACTTTTGAAAAGATGGCTTTTTAAAAAGATAACTTTTTTTCAAATGGCCTCTACTCAAAGATCATTTATAAGGTTAACCACAATGATTCTTCCTGGAGCTTCCACTTTTGCCAAATCTTCCATGCAGCAGCTGCACAGATTAACTGAAAAACCAGGGGAAATGTTGACCATTTCCCATTAAACACCCACCCACCCACCCACCCACCCAGAGAATACTTGAATCCTTTTAGATATCCTATAAAACAGTATTTCTATACTTTAAATATGAAGGAAGTTTTTTTCAATATAGACATTAGTGCACCCAAGAGTTAAACTGAACACAGTCAAGAAATGACCAAGACTACTTTAAAAACAAACTTTAGCATCCATAGCCAGCAGAGCCACCTATGAGCAACTTCCAAATTTCAGTAATAAACAGTAATTTTATTCACAGTAATTTTTACACTGAGCAGAATATTTCCATTATGCTGATAATGTCGTTTGTGCAAAATAACAGGTTATCCCCCCCCCATGGTCAAACCCAGGTCCAGTACTTAATTTGTTCTGTAGATCAAATTGGCCAACTCTTGGAGATCCAGCTTAGTGTTATCTAAACATTTACTAATTGCCACTAAGTGCTAACTAAGTACCATCATTCATTGTCAGTGAAGGGTTCTTGGAAAAGCTATTCCAGATTTTGGTCAGCCACAGTTTTTGGTTGCAACTCCACTTTTCCCTGAATTCATATCAAGTGAGTAGTTGATCGACTCAAGGTGTGGCTCCTCTTTTCGAACACTGATGGCAGGCTTATCAAAGAAGGAGAGGGGATGCCCTGTTAAAATAAAGCAAAATATATATAAAAACAAAACACACTTCTGACTAATCACATGTGGAGCAAAGACCTTCCAACTACCCCACCATGTAAGTGAAAATAAAATCAAGGACATCACAAGGATTAAGAGTGAGATCTTCCCCATTTTAAAGAAAACAGGTCTTTAAAGCTTAGGCAGGCTCTTTCAACATTGTGGGCCAGAACATGCATACATTCTATCTGTGCAACATGAGAAGTTCCCTGTAGACCTCAAGCATGTAACATTTCTTTCCAGGCTTTCCAATGTAACTGAGCCACAAGAGCTAAAAATAAGATTTTTGCCTGCCATTTATTCTATATAAGAGTAGTTCTGCCCAGCTGTATTTTCAAGCCTCCAAACAAAATAATTCCACTTCTTTTAACACAGAGGCAAATAAAACTTTTGTGAGATACTAAGCCGTGTATTTTATTTTTGTGTACAGTGACTGTTTAAAATTCTTGACCGAAAAGGTTATTGAGCATCTTCTGAAGGTCATTTTGCTTGCAGCCTTCAGGATAAACATCTGCCAAAGACTTTGATGCAGATCAACACAATAAATGAAACACTGTACAAAACTTGTAAATAGGATGGTTAGGAAACATACCTACAACAGCCACTTTAACTCAAAAGGATCAGGACTAAGAAGATTAGGGCCCAAAATCAGTATCTCCCCTACAACACATTTACAATATCAGAAAACATGGAAAGAAACCCACAGAAAGATAGCATCCGTGGTGAAAGCACCTTGCCTAACAGAGGAAGTGAATTAAAAAAATTAATTTCTAGTGCCTTGTGCTAGGAGCGATATGGTCCACACAGAACCAGGACCGAGAGCAGACTGTGCAGTTTTATCTCCAAGATCTGCCCAACAAAGAGGTGATGGAGCTCACTTTAGGTGGCCCGTGAGTCATCACCCACTTCATCACTGCTGGTAGCTGGGCAACTATTGGCTAACGAGTAGCCATTTAAGTTTTCAGAGCTGGAAGTAATTCTTCCTTGCAGAGCACGGGAAGCACAAAGCAGCAGTCGAGACATAGCACTTTGAGAGTTCCCATCAACAGAGTTGGAACGGTGTACGTTAGAATAATTTTTAATTGGTCCACTTAAGCTGTACGTAGAAGAGGAGCGAGTCATCTAAAAACATGAGGGAGGAGGGAGACAAAGTTAATCTTTATCTTATGTATTAAATCCCACTTCAAAATCCTCTCATCATTTCTCCTCTTGATTCAATAAAGGATGCAACAGCTTTTAGTCTGCAAGACCTGAGCAGGACTTTTAACAATAAAATATTTTGGAGGTCAGAATTAGTCAAAAGCAACTGGATTGAATGTAACATTTCTTATATACTGTTCTTTATATATGAAATAAGAAAGCAACTAATCCACACATCAATGACAACTAGCAATTCTTTAAAATCTGTTCAATCTAGCTTGTTGAAGATCAATTTGAACTAGTTTTACCTTACAGAGATTACAGTAATATTATCAGTATGAGTAAATGTTACTTTTCTGTATTTCCATGTTTTATGAAAGCCACTTTCAGCCCAAGGACATGTTACCAAAGTTTCCAACTGCGCTATGATAGGGCATGGGGGGGGGAGCAGAGGTCACAAACATTATTTTCTACAATATAACTCCTAGAATCTAGCAGCCACACGGGAGAATTCTGGGAATTGTAGTCTAAAGCTAAATGTCTGCTGATTAGAGATCAATTGCATCAGGCGCACTGATAATCATGATACCCTTTTATCGATCCCAGACAAATCAGAACCCCTTCAGACCTCTACCAGGAAGGCCACTGCTAACAACCCATATTTAATGGGTGTTGAGAAGGGTTGGATAGGTGTGACTTTCACAGACCCCAGGTCGTCCATCTAAAGAGTCTATGCAAACAGGGGTAGGGTGAATTGGAAGCATCCCACCACCTTTTCTCATGTTGTAGATCCTACTTGGATAAGTAGTGAAATGTTTCGATCCCACCAGAAAAGAAGTCCACCTGCCATGAATCAGTCCCCGGATAACATCACCCTAATGACTGACAATCTCCTCATATGGACAAAATTACATCTTAAAACACTATCACAGTTTTCCTCCTTCAGCTTCCTACTTCTCTGAATTTAGCATTATGTCCCTCACTTTTGAACACTTTAAAGGGGTCATGTAATTTATTTCTGCAGGCACTATCACAACCCTGCAAGCCTGATTAACATCATCCCCATAATGGAAATGGGTGACTGGACCTGAATGGTAAAAAAGAATCTGAAAACTGCTTGAGTTCATAGGAAAGTCAGGAAACAAATTAGAAATTACCAGGTTCACAATTCAGTTTTAGCCACTACTCTAAATCAGTTTTTAGGCCCCCAATATGAGTGATTAAATTATATCTGCATACTCATTTTCAAATTCTTCATGGTTATATTGTTTTTAAAGCCAACCTTCACTCTTAAGAGAAGCTTTATCCACACCTCAGGAAAATAACTAATTATACTCTCACTATCTACCTCTGCCTTTTCTAAGCCCAAAAGTGAATCATTTGAACAAAAGCATTTCGTTCTCACTCAAGACTATTGGCACTTCCTCAAAGGGGCTCTGATGCTACTGGCAGAAGGTGAACTAAATGGGGGACAAGTCTTGGAAGCTGAGACATAGGGGAGTGAGGGAAGGGAAGAACTCTCAAGCTTTGCAAGCTTGAACAGTTTTCTTCAGAAATGTCTTATCCTTACAATTCAGAATGGTAGGCTGTGGGATAGGATGGAGGCACCCAATGCAGTTTTCTGAAGACACCAAGCCTCCCCACCTCATGAGCACAGAAGGTACAAGGGATGCCCCTTGAAGCTTATGGCCCTGTGTGCAGAAAGGCAAAGCTTGGTTATGCTTGACCTGCTCGCTCGCTACAAGAGGCATGGCCGATGTTCAAGCATGTGAGAAGAAGTTCAATGCACCTTTCAGTAGCTCACTACTATTTACCATGACAAAACATTAAGTACCACTCACCCAAATACATTAAATCCTCAAATTTCTCTTGATCTGTTTAGGTGATTACTTTATGCCACCTTCTTTACTAATCTGTCTACCTGTTATATTTTTTAAGTGTTAGCTTCTCATACTTTACTGCAAGAGTCCTGTTTACTGCAATATGAAGGCTGCATTCCTGAACTGTATTTCCTTTGGGAAAATCGGTGCGGTATATAAACTTAAAATTAAATAAATAAATAGTCTATATATGGGACTAGAATTCAAAGACACTTATGTCCCCTAACCTCTTCTCATCCCAGCACACACATTTTAGCACCGGTAACAGAGGCATTTCCTATACTTACATTATTTTCAGTAGGTGTAAAGCCTCCAGCAGCCATCACAGCTCAGTTCAATGCTTTGTTCTCTCAAAAGTGTTTGATAAACCACAAGGGGTGAGAATATCTCCATTATGTGCCCTTCCTTTAGGTTGACATTTACAATGCATTTCTCTAATGCAGTCGATAAGATCTTTTAATCGCATCAAGCACACAGGTATTATGACTTCAAAGAGATTAACAAACATGATACAATAAGCTTCACTACTTAAAGGAGCAGAGTTAACGAGTGAGCCTTTAAGACTTCTCTAAGCAAGTCACTTACAGCTAGGGATGAAGTACTGGCAAGGCGCCCCCCTAAGTAACTTTCATTCGTTGCGCTGAAATTCTTCCCTTCAACGTTGCTGTGTGCCATCAAAGCTCTTCGAAGTGCTCTCTTTGGTGTCTTGGTAAACGAGAACGCTCGAGTAACCTGAAGAATTTGACAAGAGCGACATTAAGTACACTGTAGGCAAGATAATGAAGTTCAGTCACATTTTAAAAGAAATAAAATCAACTGCGTGTTTTCAGTGCTTTTACACGGAGCTTTAGCATTCCCACCCACCCCTTCAGCCGTGAAGTACAACAACCTCCACTGCCCAGAAGAGGATCTCAGCAGCTACAAAGAGCTGGGGATATCTTAAAACCTTCCATTATAAACACTGGTAAGAAAAGAAAAAACAAATTAGTCAGCCAGGGGGAGAAACTGGGGGTGGGAGGCCATAAATATGTGCCCTCATCTTTGGGCCAGGGTGAACAACCATAGCTGTGGTTGAAGTACTCAAATTCCTTCATCTCTTCTCTTCCTTTAACACTTGACAGCAAATGATTATTTCTCTGTAAGTTACTATTTAATATGATTTAGAGCAAATTTACTATGGCAAACTTTTTCCCTGACTTGAGTCCACTTCATCAGACAAATGAAGTGCTTTCCTGCATTGCAGCAATGGGGAATATGAGACCTTGAGACCTAAGGCAACTCTCAAGGCTTTGTGTGTGTGTGTGTGTGTCTGTGTTATGAATGCATAAATTTTAACACCCATCATATTTATTAAAGGTTGACTCAGAAGCCAATGATAAAAGTAAACTGTTTCTATAAGACAAATATGTCTATCCCTACCATCAAAATATATCTATAAAAATCAACATATGGTAAATCTATTGTGATCTTAGTACTGATGTCAGCCTCTCAAATTCTGCACCACAAAAAATAAAGAGACAATAGAGGGGGAAATAAACATATGCACACATACCAATGAAAGCTCCCTACAAAATTGTCGGTTACTCTGCAGTATGTCTGTACAAAAGTAAGAGCAGCATTTGTGAACAGACAGCATTCTTTTCATTGAATGAAAATCTCCTTTCAAACTTAAAATGGCTTTTCCCCCTCTAGTACATGTTTAATGACTATCTGTATTGAGTAAGAATTTGTAGGAGGCTCATTTTACTTTTTCTATGTGACTTGGAAGGATTTTTTACCCTGAAAGGAAGTATTTTATTAGAAATACAGTTAAGAAAAACAGCTACTGGAAATAGTGTTGGGATGGTTTTGCTTCTGAATGAAAACAATTGGGGTATGGAGGTGACTCTCAATACTATTACTTTATTAATTAAACCTCTTACCTTTTTGGATGTTTTCTTTATGGCCCGGGATGCTCTACTCAATGTACTATCCATATCTTTTGTATTTACTTCAATGGAATCTGGATCAGTTGCATAAATTAAATCTTCCTAACAGAAATAAATGTGGAGAAGTTACATAAACACAAGAAAACAGCTTAAAAAACCACATTGCAAAACTCAAAATATAAGTCCTTGAGATTCGTTAGCACTGAGATTAGTCATTGAGATTCATTAGTCTTAAACACACAACTTAAATAGAAATATGTACATTACATGTTGAATACTACAAATGCAAGTGCACCCACCCAGGAGTTGCAAAATAAATACTTCAGCGGATTTTGCTGCTTAGCTTAACAAGTAGGAATGAACAAAGTTCAAGTCTTTACTGCCACCATGTGGGATTTTCACATCACTGTGCACTTGTTTTGACCAAAAATGATCTCTTTTCATTCCAGGAACAAATGTAAGTCATACCATCTCATGACAGTAAAAGATTGTGATTTGAAATACAAGAGAGTAAACACATTTAGGAGTCATTTATAAGCCCATTCCAGCCTGGAGATGAGATTATTTCCACAACATAGCAAAATCCATAGTTCCATTTTTCACCTTATAGCGTATCTTTAGCCACCTTGAGAGGCTTCAACAACATTTCACACTGTTTCAAAGCTAGCTCTCCTTAAATCTAGAAATATCCCACAGAATTCAGCAGAACCTAACATCCTAAGACGTCTCTTACTAAAACAGCATTTATTGGAGCAAACCCCTTTCACAAGAAACTAATCATTCCATTGGTTCATCAAGAATCCCAGTGCCTACAATTTTTTGTATGTCTTCAAGTCCTCTATAGTCTATACTTTTTCAAATCAACCTCAAGACAGCTAATAAATAATATGATATGTAAGATAATAAAAACAACAAAAGCAGAAGGAAAAATGCAAGCATCACAGATGAAAAGGGAATTAAGTTAAAAAAAACAGTCATTAAAATTATTTTGTCTGATGGCATCTAGCAAAACAAGCTACTGAAACATAAAACTCTCATCACCCAAAAGCCCCCAGGAAACAATGCCTTGTAAGTCCCATGTGCAGTAGCTAACCTCATGGTAAACTAGCCAGCTAATGAAGCATCTCCAAATAACATTATTTTTACATGCTACCAAATTCCCAGTACAAATGCAAGAGAAGTTTTAAATTCAGTATCTCCAAGCATGCCACCAAACAGAACCACTAGTGTTTGAAGCAATAGGTTGTCATAAGTTACAGGTCCTTTTAGGTAAATGTGCTAATTTGCATTCCACTAGAACCAATATATTGATATCATTAGTCATCCCACATGTCTCCTTCAGGTCAGATCTAGGCATTAACCCAATATGGTACACAGAAGTGTCTCCTGACATCTCCAAAACAGAGAACTTACGGCATCCGCTTTACATATTGTGTTGGCTACATGTCGACACAGCATCTTCAGCCAGCCTTCCTTAGGTGGTTCTTCAGTTGTTATCTGGAAACTGAACAACAAGTTGGTCTGCTCTGTCGGTGGCCGTACAACCAGTGCAAATGCTTTATGGCAGTCTGCAAGGAACAGGAACAGGAACAGTGGTTTTTAAGAAAACTTTCTCAACAATTTTGGTGAGCATCACGGCTAGGATTTCACTAGCATAGATTTGAAAACAAATTTTACTGGCCTGAGAGTCAAAAAAGGGAAACATTTGGACAACCTAAATACACAACCAGCCTTATGTCCTTGCTTCACAGTAGCTATGCAAGTCCTTCTCTCTCCCCAGGTCTTCTGAGTGACTATGGTAAAAACTCCAAAAATGTGTCTTGCTTTTCAGAATGGGAAACAAATAAGATAAATGTACCTACAAACAACTTGAATCTGGAGATGTTTATATCCAAAGATGTACCCTGAAGTACCCCACTTGTTATCTCTTCCCATTCTGAAAAGGAGCCACTAATCATCACCCTCTGATTCTGGAGCCAACTGTGTATCCATCGATTCAGCCCACAGCTAGTTAGTTAGGTACTTTGTCAAAAGCTTTGCAGAATAGATGTACTATTAAGATATACTGTATTTACAGCATTCCCTCTGTCTATCAAGAGGATTACCCAAGCAAAATATTAGAGCAAGTTATTCTGGCAAGATTTGTTTTTGACAAAACTGTGTTGGCTTCCAGTTATTACTGCAGTATTTTCTAAGTGCTTTACAATCTCTTCCAGAATTTTCCATGGGATTGATGTAAGACTGAATCACAAGTTCCTCACTTTTGCCCTTTTTGAAGAAAGGAGCAATCCTCCAATCATCTAACATCTGACCTACAGTATTTCCCATTATTTTAAGAAAATAATAGGCAATGGCTCTGAGAGTTCTTCAGCTAGTTCCATCAATATTCTTGGATACAGTTTATATAGCCCTAGC
This sequence comes from Phrynocephalus forsythii, assembly GCA_029282475.1. NCBI lineage: Eukaryota > Metazoa > Chordata > Lepidosauria > Squamata > Agamidae > Phrynocephalus > Phrynocephalus forsythii. Next base: position 12,931,448 of record JAPFRF010000008.1, on the reverse strand, counting down.
AAATTGACTCGTTCAAGGCAATAAAGTACTCTTTGACTATCTATTGATCAATCTTCAACCGACCCCTTCACGTGAACACATTTAACTGGAGGCCCATACTTGGTCCTCTGAGGGGATGGAGAATGAACTAAAATAGGAATTGAGAACTTCTGCCTTTTCTTGGTCATTTGTTATCATTTCCCCATCACCACTGAGTAGCTGAGCCACTGTTTTTCTTTTTCTTTTGCTCTGAACATACCCAAAGAATGCATTTTGTTGCTTTTTGTGACTCTAAGCTAACCTCAGCTCCTTCTCAGTTTCTTTTTTCTCCTAACACCATCCTTGTGATTCCTTGCTACTTGTCAGTACTCTACCTTTGAGGTCATGGCCTTCTTTTCACTTCCTTTGTGTGTGTGTGTGTTGTGTCGTTACAGTCGTGACCGACCCTTCGTGACCCCATGTCAATGGGGTTTTCTTGGCAGGAATACTGGAGTGGTTTGCCAGTTCCTACTCCAGGCGCCTACAGCACCTGGTAATCCCTGGTGGTCTCCTTTTTTCCACTTTCAAACCCTCTCTGCCCTTTTTTTTGTAAAAATATACTGCCCTTTTTTGCTATCCCACCATTTTTTTCCTTTGTTGAAATTGCTTGTAGTTGTGCCTTTAGAATTTTTTTAGCAATACCCACCCTTCTTACCTTCCCTTTCTTATTAGAATTTGTGCTATGGGTAATGTATTTTTGTTCTGTGTTTTTTAAAACTGGCTTTTTAAAAACCCAATACAGTATATATGTGTTCCTATACTCGGCTTTGGTTTCCTTCTAGTACAACATAGTCACTTTCACCCCAAGTTCCCCTTACTGTCACTTCCTCCACCAAGTCATCACTATTATATGTTAGAATCAAGTCAAGGATAGCTACTCCTATAGTTTCATTTCCCACTTTTAGCAGGATAGACTTATCAGCCACACAAACCAGGTATATCTTAGAAGTGCCATACTTGTAAGCAAAATAAAAATACAATAGCAAAGAAGCCAAAATACTGAGGCTTTACTAAAGAGAATTTGGAAGCAAGAAATGGATTTGTTTGCCATGTCTTCAGTAACAGAGGCCAAAAGCCTTTAGGCTTTCATTCCCTTCCCCAACATACTATGAACACAAAGGTGTTTTGCAGTCATTTCCTGAATTCTAATCACTTTTAGACAACGTGGTAACACATTGAACAAAATAATCCTGCATGCAATTTCCTATGTTAAGCAAGATCGTTTCTCCCTTGGTGTCTACAAGCTTAAGTACTGAGGACAACACTAAAATATTGTGAAATCTTTCCCCTGACACTGAAGTGTAATTCCCTGCTTCAGTGTTTTATTTAGGTTGGGGTAACATGTTTTCTTTCCTTCAGCAATTTCTCCTAAAATCAAGTCACCCTGTAGCAAAATGTCTTGACTGAGCAGGAAGTTGAACCTCATTCTTCCTGGTGTTTTGACAACACTATCACCATTGTAACATGTGCCCGCTTTTTCCATGACACCATTACCAAACAAGGGTAAAATGAAACAAAACACCTAGCAGCATTCTCAAATTCATTGCATGAACCTGTTTTTAACTGGCATGAATTTAAAAACCACATAGGTTGGACTCATGAATGGTGACGAGAAATGAGCACAAAGTGTTTCTTAGTTCTTTGTGCTGAATCATGGGCACAGCACTTAACTTCCCACCTCTAGCACCACCTGGAAGTTCACTCACCAACAGCAGTGCCACCCCGGGGTCCTCCAAAATCATTGGCACACCAATCATATTAGGAGCCAGGGCTGCCATTCACTGCCTCTGCACGGCTCCAGCCAGTCATCTTGGCTATTCAGGGCTGCTCCCCATCCTGCCTCCTCTTTGGATTGGATGGCAGCCCGAGGAGACGGGAAAGGGCAGCCCAGTTCCTAACATGACTGGTGTGCCACCAGTGTAGGAGGACCCCAGTGTGCTGGTGGTGGTGAATGGACCTCTCAATGTTGGGGGAAGGAAGAGGGACCTGAGCTGCTGCATTGATGATTTGACACATAACGCTATGAAGTGCTTCGTGCCCATCTCTGAGAAGAATCCCTGCACGCATAAGACATGCCAGAGAAACCCAGTTTAGGGACAAACCAATCCCCAGTCCTAAAAAGGTTCTGACCACTATACACAATGACACTATATTGATTTAATTAGGACTTAGGTTAGTACAGAAGGCATAAATCTGGAGAAAGTGCAGATTTTAGGAAAGAAATATGAATTTAACTGCTGCTTCAGATCAAAGTGTTACTCACACAAACCTTTGTTCTGAAAGGTCAACATGCCCACATGTTATGTTTTACTTTTAGACAAGTACTGTGTCAAGGCATATGGAAACGTTCAGTGTGCTCTAAAAGCTTTGAAAATAGTTTTATCCAAGTGCAAGCTCAAAGCTGACATTTGGCTGCCTTGTCTCGCTACTCTTTTTAATGGTTATTTACAGTTCCATGGCCTCCAGGTGAAACCTCTTTGGGTGCTTAGAAATGTGCATCCTTCCATTTTTGAGTTTCTCAAAACCACCCACGCTACCCTTCATGCTGTTGCAAATGTCCAGACCTTCTGTCTCTCGGATATCTAGTACTTTCTTGATTTGGGACAGGGGCATGAGGCTGATGTGCTTGAGACAGGCCGGTGGCCTGGTATGGGCATGCGGACTCTTGAAACCACCAATGCCTTTATGCCGCTTCCTTGCAATCTGTTAAAAAAACAGTGGAAAGAATTAGCACCAACATTCTCAGAGACCTTTAAACAGCAATTTAGCAAAATCATCTTGAGCAATTCCAACATATGGATTCATGTTTCTCCTTAAAATGCCAAATTCCCCAGCTTTGATGAGAAAGATTAGCAGGCTTTTTATGTTCCCTTGCACAGCAAAGGCTGAATTCTAGTACATGTCTCCCTCCTCTTCTAATGTACTTGTAAAATGTTCCAGAACTGCATATGGCTAGAGATATGGCATTGCGACAGAGACCTCTAATTAAGGATGTTCATTTCCTCCTGCTAGTAGATGTGTGTTGGATTACATCCCATTGATTCCGATAGAACTTGGAGGCAAACAGACTTGTGGCTGCGAAGATAACATCTTGAGGACCTCTGCTTTCGTGTCTACATTGTGCCAAATGTCAAAATGTGCACTTATGCAGAAGGCACATCAGTCTGCCTGTGACCACTGCAGGCAGCCAAGAGCAGAGGAATGGCCATTCAGTCAAGTCAAGCAATATGCTCCATAAGTGCAGAGTCCTCCTTCTATCTTCTGCCAACCATCAATCCCAATACTTCAACTTTAGGCAGCCAACTGAAATGCAGCATTTACTTACTATTCAATTCTTCATAAAACCTCCAATGTATGACTGTGGGTACTGTGGTTCTGTATCATTATACCAAATACCATTTGCAGGGAATCTTAAGCAGCTGAAAATATCTGCTTGGGAATACCCTGAAGTAAATGGTGAGCCACTGTGTGAGACAGAATGCTGAAATGGATGGGCTGTGGCCTGTTCCAGCAAGGCTGTTCTTATGTTCTTATGTTCTGTTATGATCCAAAATGCTCAAGATATTTTCCACACACAAAAAAAGGTGGCAAGCTTTACATAGCAAAGGGTAGCCTGAATGCCAATGATACCAATGTCAGCAGGCAGGATAGTGTGCCAGATACCCTCTTGTATTCACTACCATTCACAAAGAGACATCAAGCAGGGGGAAATCCTTTTTTCATCGGTAAACTACACCTTACACCAACATAAAGCAACTGTCAGGACTTTTTCAACAAGAAATGATTCATTTTATTTGTCTTGATTACATATGAATAAGACTAATTAAAAGCCATTTCATGTCAGAAGTTACTGTTGCAATGTGCTGTTTATTCTTAAAAGAAGCTTTATGAGGGCTTTGGTCTTAATATATGGGATATCTTTTAAATGTGAATGAATGATAAAAGAATTAAACTATATGCCTGTTACAGAGAACACCTAGTTATGGGGGTGGATGGGTGTGTTGGAGATCTGATTTCAGGTCTCAAATGTATTGTCTACACATTTCTATGCATCTTCTTGCCATATTCACTATATTACAACCAATTTTCAATAATGTCTACATGACAATAACTTTAAAAGATTGCTGGGAAATCCACCATTTGCAAAATATTTTCATGAGTGTATAAATGAAATGTTAAGAGGAGATTTACTTCAGTGGCATTCAATTTCTTTCCAAGCCTAGTTCAAGGTGTATTTACAATCTCAGAATTACAGTATTGAAAGGGTACACTATGGATCACTGAGTACAGTCCCTGTCAAGGAGGCACAGTGGGAAAACTGAACTCCCAACCTCTGGCCCAAGTGCTATATTGGTTGCAACCTGAATAACTTAAAAAGAACCTCCTAACACATAAACGTCCCATAACACTTGAAAGTTTAGGGATGGGTGGAATCCCTGGCTCATATTCCATGCCATATTTCAAATGATGGTGAGTGTAAAAGACTGAGCTTTTCCAGTGCTAGTATTTATGCTACAAGATTTTCTCCCTGGATAACAACTGAACTTGTTCACTCTGCACCACCAGGTGCTGCATAACATCCATATTCTTCCACTCCCTTAAACATCACTCAACAGTGATTCCATGTAACTAGAGTAGAGAGAACAGCAGAAATCATTACACCATCAATTCTGCTAGGAGGATCTGTCTTTCATCTCAACTGGCTATTATGAGATATCTATAACTTTAACAGTTTCTTTTTAACTTCTTCTTACACCAGCCTTTTTTCCTTTGTCTCCTGTATATTAGACTGAAGCCTCAAGGCAGGGACTACCTTGTTTGTACATGCCTTCAGGCATCAGTCTAAATCACTCACACATATTTTGCTCAGTGGTGTTGAAATGCTTTAAATCAGGAAACAATACTCTTTACATACACATTTCAGTTGGATACTCTGGCAATCTGGTTGACTGCTTTGCCAGTTCATTTACAATGAGGCTGTTTTGTTCTATGTAATTTTATCTGAATAGCTTTTTATGACTGTCAGCATCCTTGAATCTTTTTTAGAGACAGAAAAGAAGAGCATTAAAGTTTTAAACAAAGTGAAGGTCCAGGAAGTTAGAATTTAAGACAGAGACAGACAGACAGACAGACAGACAGACAGACAGACAGACACACACACACACACACACACACACACACAGAGAGAGAGAGAGAGAGAGAGAGAGAGAGAGAGAGATTCTGCATCCAGTCAACTCTGCTGTAATCCTGGCAATTAAAACCCATTGGGCCATCTGGTTAGGTATTTAACATCACTGATCTAGAATTTGGTTCAAATTAACACCAAGCCATTTAGGGCAGATTTGTATTGAACATTCTACTTCCCTAATCATACAACTTGCATTCACTACAATGAACATGTGCTTTATAGCTTCTCCCATCCTAGACTCAGACCTCTGAAAACTTGATTAGTTTGTTTTCCTTTCCCCTAGCTCAGTATCTTTCCAACAGCAATTACTGGTTCTACTGCTTGTACGGACACTTTATGTGCACATTTTCTGTAGCCTAAGCAGAAGGAAAACAGAGTTACCTGACACAGCCCCGTTATTTATTCACATTAAATACAAATAAGCCCCGTGAGCACTTGAGTGCTGCTGAGCCACAGCCTTGAGAACTTGAAACCCTGCCAGGGCTGTAAGCGGCACCAAGAGGCCAACTGATTTAGTCAAGGTACATGACTGTAACCAAGACGCATATATCCCCAAGAGGCAAAAAACTATCTACTGTCTTCTCTGACTCGGGCTATATCAAGTGGACATTAGGGATAGCTAGATTAAAGAGAACTAGAGATGGGCACAAAATGAATGTGTAATTCATTTTGTTAATCGTTTTCATACAGAACGAAACTAATAACAAACAGACCCATCATTCCTATGGGGAAAAGCTGGTGGTTGTCTCCCCACAGATCAGCTGTAGTGCGGGGCTTCATCGGGAAAAACCATTTAAAAAGCCCGCCCTTTCCCCCACCCGATCGGGCGCGATTGAGTGAGGGATTAAAAATGAAATAAAAATAAAATAAAATAAATGCACCGACCCAGCCCATGGGCCAGCTGGTCGGCGCAAAAATAAAAATAAAAATAATGCACAGACCCAGCCCGCAGACCAGCTAGTCAGCACGACAAGAAAACGATTAAAATAAAAGAACATGCCAACCCAGTCTACAGGCCAGCTGGTCAGCGAATAAAAAAATAAAAATAATGCAAGACCCAAAATAAAAACAAGAAAACTATTAAAATAAAAGAACATGCCAACCCAGCCCATGGGCCAGCTGGTCGGCGCAATAATAAAAATAAAAATAATGCACAGACCCAGCCCGCAGACCAGCTAGTCAGCACGACAAGAAAACGATTAAAATAAAAGAACATGCCAACCCAGTCTACAGGCCAGCTGGTCGGCGCAATAATAAAAATAAAAATAACGCAAGACCTGACCCGCAGACCAGCTAAAACAAGAAAACGATTAAAATAAAAGAACATGCAGTCTACCCAGCTGGTCCCAATAATAAAAAAATAAAAATAATGCACAGACCCGGCCCGCAGACCAGCTAGTCAGCACGACAAGAAAACGATTAAAATAAAAGAACATGCCAACCCAGTCTACAGGCCAGCTGGTCGGCGCAATAATAAAAATAAAAATAACGCACAGACCCGACCCGCAGACCAGCTAGTCAGCACGACAAGAAAACTATTAAAATAAAAGAACATGCCAACCCAGTCTACAGGCCAGCTGGTCGGCGCAATAAAAAAAAATAACGCACAGACCTGGCCCGCAGACCAGCTAGTCAGCATGACAAGAAAACTATTAAAATAAAAAAAACATGCCAACCCAGCCCATGGGCCAGCTGGTCAGCACAATAAGAAAAAAAAATGCACTGACCAGCTGGCCCGCAGGCCGGATGGGCACGTTTTTATTTATTTATTTATTTTTCCTTATTGCACCGACCAGCTGGCCTGCACATTTTTATTTTTATTTGCAGTCAACTGGTTCTTTCAAGTGGTCAAGGGCCTATTACATCATGGCTGACAGGAAGAGAATGCAGACCACACAGTTGCTCCCTGTGAAGAATTTGCATGACCATTTGCACACAAAATTGCTCATACCTGCTCTGACTTGGATGCTGGAGATCTCCTTGGGGAATGCTACCTCGCAGCAGGGTGGATCCCAGCATGCTTAAAGGAGGCAGTGGCAAGAACATGGTTGAAAAACCTTCCTTGGATGTTTCTAATGTTTCATTATTGGCCAAGTTGCTAGAGAAGGTTGTGGCTTCTCAGATTCATGGATGAGATGAATTATCTAAATCTACTGGGCCTGGTTATGGAAAAGAGACTGCTTTTGTTGCCTACACCAGGAACTGGACAGGGGGAGTGTGTCTTTGATGGTCCTGCTAGACTTCTTAGCAGCTTTCAGTATCATTGACCATGGTATCTTTCCCTCCCATCTCTCTGGAATGGTACTTGGAGGCACTGTCCTACAGTGATTCCAGTCCTTTGTAGAGGGAACAACTCAGAGGGTGACTACTCGGGGGAAATTCTGTTTAACGCCTTGGGCATTGGCCTATGGTATCCTTCAGGGTTCTGTTTTGTCCTCTATCCTATTTAACAACTCCATGGAAAAGGCCGTCTGGAGTTTTCAGTTCTGGCACCATCAGTATGTGAATGATACCCAACTCTATGTCTCCTTTCTATCAAAATCCAAGCAAGCTGTTTCACTTCTAGATTAGTATCTGGTGTCAATAATAGTGGATGAGAGCAATTAAACAGAAATCCAGCAAAGACAATCTTATCAGTTGAAAGGCAGATCAAGGAACAGGGATACAGCTTGTGCTGAATGGGGTTACACTCCCTGAAAATATAGGTGCACAGCGTGGTGTGGGAAGGGGTGCTCCTGGATTTATCTCTGCCTTAGCTACATCTCAGCTAGATTACTGTATCATGCTCTATGTGGGAGTGTGTTCAGAAACTCCAGCACATCTAAAATGGTACAGCCAGATTGTGAATTGGGGCTGGTTAGAGAACATATAAGTCTCCAGTTAAAGGAGCTCCCTTGGCTGCCAATTCATTTCCTGGCACAATTCAAAGTGCTTGTTTTATCCTATAAAGCCCTAAGCAGCTTGGGTTCAAGCTATCTAAAACACCTCATCTCCCTTCATGAACCTATTTATTATTTATTGTTATTTATTTGCTACACATATATATCCCGCCCATCTTCCGAAACGGAACTCTGGGCGGCTAACAATAAAATAAAACTACAAAAAGAATAACAGGAAATCAAATGGCAGATTCAATAAAATGGGGAGGGACAATACCTTTCCAGAAGAGCTGACGCGGGCAGCAAGAAAAAAAAACTTAAGTAAAAAGGTCGCCAAATGCCTCCTTAAAAAGGTGTGTTTTCAAGGCCTTTTTAAAGGCGGGCAGGGACTGTGCTAGGTGCAGCTCACTGGGGTGCAGCTCACCTATGCATTTAGATCCGGGTTCCTCAAACTACAGCCTGCAGGCCAGATCCAGTCTGCCAAAGTCCTGAATCCAGCCCAGCCGGCAATTGCAACACACACACACACACACACACACACACACACACACACACACACACACACGGGGGGGGGGCTTTGAGATGTGTCTGCACAAAGTTTTAATAATAAATAAATATAATAATAATACACAGCATGAGCGCACTCATCGTAGCGGATTCTGGATAAGCCAGTGGGCAAACTGCTAAACAAGGAAGCGGTGGGGGTGGGGGAAAGGAAGGAGGCAGGGCTGAAAGGTCAGCAGCCTGGAGGCCCCACCTTCTGCACCCTGGTGAATGAATGGAAGGAGGTCAGACAGGAGAGAAGCCGCTGCAGCGCTGTTGTGTGTTTGCTACAGCACCTCAGCCCACTTGCCCCTCCCTCCCCTTTTTTGCCATGTCGGCCGTTTTTCCAAACTATAGTCCGACCCCCCCCCCATCAGTGTCTGAGGGACAGTGATCTGGCCCCCTGTTTTAAAACATTGAGGACCTCTGATTTAAATCATTAGAGGCCTTTCACTCAGTCCCACCACCCTCACAAGCATTTTTGGCGGAGACACAGGAGAGGGCCGACTCTGTCACTGCACTTTTTGCTCCATAGAAGCTAAAAGCCTTTGTTGCAATACTGTGAACATCACTTTGCTTGCATGGTAAATTAAAGCAATGGTCCTGCAAATTACTGCAGTCCTTCACATCTCCCCTCTGAATCTGGATTGCGTATGGAGCATTTCCAGTTTGTGGGACATTGTTTCATTTTTCATAATTGACATTGTTTCATTTTTCATAATCATTGACATAATCTTGCTGGGATTTTGACAAATTCAGTCTCTGTGGCTTGAAATAGTTCTACTTAAAAGAAGGAGCGCTGAATAACATTTGCTGTGCACAGGAGCAAAACTTCCCCGCCCAGATGGGGATGCAAATCTGTTTGGTTTGCATAATTTATACAAGCTGCAAAATTCAGCCTTCTTAGCACACAACATATGCATGTCATTTCCCCAAGAACTCATGCAGAATGAAAAGGCATGGCTGCAAGGCCCCTTCTCGTTGCTCCAATGACAGTACCTCCCCAGATTGCTTTCTCTTCACAACAGATCTATTACTGCCAGTAGCAAGACACGGAAGGATAAAGCTATTCTGTCTCTCCAACAAATCCCCCCCAGTATTGAGCGACAAAGCTACACTTGCAGAAATAAAGTGCTCTGTGTGACCATTTGTGCAGCAGTTCTTACCAGCTGAATGAACGGCACATATAGTGGAATGCTTTCTGTCAAGACAAGAAACAAGTGCTCCAGTTGTCCTTCACGGAGTCTTAAGTATTTGGGCTGCTATTTATTCCTCTGGGCTGGAAGTCATTCTAGAATGTCACAGCCAAAATGAATATCTATAGACTTACCTCCAGGCAGTCGTTAAAAAGGAACAGAGTGACCTGTTCCCCTCTGTCACAAAGGTCATCACCAAGTGCAACTGTTTCCAGGCGCTGAATTAAACTTCGGTGAGATGACAAGAGGTTGGCCTGCGGAGAAAAGAAGCACCTTTTAAAAAGCAATAATTAAGAAGGTTTGCTGCATCACCACAAATTAGTAATGAAACAGGGCACACTCTCAAAGTGAATGATTTCTGACTTACACTGTCTACTTAGCTGTTGTACAATTAAGTTATTCTGCTGATTAAATACTCTATCCTAGCACTGCAAGGCACTTAACAGACATTGCTGATTTCTGCATGATTTAATTCACTGTCCTGAATGTTCAAAGCAAGCAAGATAAAGATAATCCTTGAAGAAAATACTGCCCGCTCCACTCCAAACAGGACATCCCTCAATGACTAGCAACACCATCCTTTCTCCAAATATGTTAGGCTAGGCAAGGGGGAATAGGGCATGGCAGGAAGAGAGATATGGGAAGAGAGAGACACAAAAAGAGGTAATTCTCTAACCAACATTTTGTTTTTCTGCCTCCCATTACAACTAAGAGGTCATCTAAACATAAGAATAACTATTCTGAATCCAAAAAATCTAATTTGGCACCATGTTCCCATAATGGTCCATATGTTGTGTATAGAAAGACTACTTGCAGGACTTTATTGGAATAGTAGCCTACTACCAGGACTTGGAACATTATTTTTAAAAGCTACTATAACAGTGCTTCATTTATAAAACACATTTTCTTGTTCTAGCATCTAATCCCATTATTACACCTTGAAGATACTTACAGAAATGCGAAAGACTACAGGAAACAAAACTTCCCATGTAATTTAGGAGTGAGAAAAGAATGTCATATAATTTAAAGATTTTCCTGCCAAAATGGCATAAAATGTTACCTAAAATTAAATATTGGAAATCACCAGAAAATAGTAAGCACTACACCAAAGAAAGCTACTTTGCAATTTTTGGTGACTGAAGATGTGGACTTGTTCATTAAAGCTCAAATTAAAATACAGCAGTATGTCTTTAACACATTTTGCCTTTTTTCATGTTTGTACAGTAATCCCCTGCCTATCGCGGAGGTTAGGGACCCACCCGACCCGCAATGATTGAAAATATGTGGATGCGGGTTGGATGTGTGGAGGGGGCGCCACCACTGCTTCAAAGGCTGCTGGAAAACTTTTGTAAAAGCCTTCCAGCAGCCCTGCAAGGGCGGTAGACGATCTGATCCACTGCGCTTGCTGCAGGGCTATTCCACCCCCAACCAGCGCCAATCAGCTGTTTGGTGCTGGCTTGGGGCCAGCGCTCCCCAGCAATCTCAATTGAAATGCATTGGCTCAATTTATTTCAAAGGAGAAATTTTTGGCTCAATGCATTCCAATGAGGAAAAAATTCTCCATTAAAATGCATTGAGCCAATGCATTTCAATGGAGGTCGCCCGGGACTGGAAGGGATTTTAAAATCGATGTGCCCTTTCTCCAGAGCCCCTGCGCAGGGGCAGGGGGAAGCAGTGCGCCCATTTTAAAATCCTTTCCAGTCACGGAGGGGGCCGCCCGAGCACGCCGCCGGGAGACTTCTCACAGCGGCGCGCCCGGGCAGCCTTGGGGAATCAAGCCCCCACTGCCGCCTGAGCGCGACACAGGGAGACTTCTCGTAGCGGCGCGCCCAGGAGGCCTTTGGGTTATCGGATCCTGCGGCGCGCTCAGAGACTTCCCGCAGTGGCACGCTCAGGCGGCCTTGGGGGATCCATGGGCTTGTCTCCGCTGCCAAGAGCCCTTTAAACATCACTCCCCGCCTGCCCGCTACCCCAGGGGGGCGGGCGGGCGGGCGGGGAGCGATCTTTGGAAAGGGCTCCCGGCTGCGGGGACAAGAGCTTGTCTCCACTGCCGAGAGCCCTTTAAACATCACGCACTGCTCGCCCGCACCCCCAGGGGAGGGCAGGCGAGCTGCGTGCGATGGCTCCTCTTTCTCTCAAGACCTTTCACAGTACTGCAGTCCTACGATATAGCAGGACTGCGGTATGTGAACCGCGAAAGGGCAGGGGACCACTGAAACCAAATAGCTACAATCCTTCTGCTGGCACAAGTTCAATAACATACATTCTGGTGATGAATTGCCATCAGTTAAGTCAAAGCTTGTATTTCCTGTCACATGCCAGTCAAACAACAGGTGCACAAGGAACGCAAGCACCAACGCCTTTACTAGCAGCAAGCTGCATGCTGTTGAACTTAATACCAGTATAAGTTGCTATAAGAGTTCTGGTCATGGTTATATTACTTCTGAAACATGATCTGGTTACATTTTTTCTGTCCCAAAGTAACTAATTACATGTTACACATAACTAGTTACTTTTTAAAAAATTGCCTTTTACTCACCTTCTCTAGCAACTGACATTAAAGAGCACATTGCTCCGGTGCTGGAGGTAATAGCGACACACTATGACAGCCTTATCCTCAAAAAAGATTACATCCAAAACATACTCAGCCCCAGCTACATCATTACTTACTGGACAGCCATCAACTTCATAAACAACATCAAAAATCTGCCTCTGAGCTTCTGTTTTTCTTTTATCTTCATTAATGTGCCTGCCAAAAAGCAAAACAGAAAAAAACCCTTCTATTTCTAAGGTTCAGATACAGGATGGAAAGAAGAATCAATTATTTGATATTAGCAGTAAGTGAGCATCAATGTAGAAAACTGTTGTACAGCATGAATATATTGTACATTCACACATCTCCTGAAAAAGTTTCCTTTCAACAACTCAACTGCTGCTAAACTAAGAAAACTTCATATGACATTTCTATTTTATCCTTCTGCCAAGCTGCCCAGGGTTACATGCTTGGCTGTGCCTCATCACACTGTGTCCTCATTAACTTTGGGAAATAGTTAAACTGAAGAATAAACTAAAAGATAAATGATGGCCATAAGATACCAAGAAAGTATCAGTTTGGCAAGGTTATGAACAGAGCTCTCCCTGCCCTCGTCTGACATTCAAATCACCGTGTCACACCTGGCCTCCATTAATAATTTTCCACTAACAGTTTATACAAGAAAGCCCAGTGTCACAGGAGAAGGCACAAACACCACTAAAGCCCTTCTTTAATCCACAGTCCAGTTCACCTGTGGAATCTACCTTCATCTTTAATAATAGTCTCAAGATCAGTCCAGTCAGGTTCAATTTGTGAAAAACAGACACTGAGAAATAAGAAATGAAAAGCCAAGGATTTTTTTTTAAAGGCCAGAAAACACATGAACTATGTCCTTCTATTCCTAATTATCCTAATAATTTTTACTTTCAAATATAGATATAGATTCAGTTCTTCAAAAAAACGCTGGTTTAAGAATATGTGTGTTTGTGTTGTGTCGTTACAGTCGTGACCGACTCTTTGTGACTCCATGTCCATGGAGTTTTCTTGGCAGGAATACTGGAGTGGTTTGCCAGTTCCTACTCCAGGTGCCTACAGCACCTGGTATTCTCTGGTGGTCTCCCATCCAAGGACTAACCAGGGCCGACCCTGCTGGTGTAATTCTGCATCCATGATTCATAAAGTCAGGAAATGGCTCCATATCGCTGCACAATATTGTGCCCATGTTGCCAACAAGAAAAAGGATCCCAAGATCTACACAGCAAAGGGCAGCCTGAACATTGGCAGCACCAATCACAACATCCAAAATGGAGTAAAGTTCACTACCATTCTCAAAGAAATTATCACGCAAGGGAAAATCCCAGTAGGTAACTACTTTTTTATCAGTTAAGCATCCAAACTCAAAGTATTTTTTGACAAGTGCAAATGGTTCCTTGTAGAATACTGATTTGATATGCTGCACAATAACACAGCACAATGTTAACATAGATATATTGTTACTGGTATTTTTGCTTTTACAGCAGTGTTTTTCAACTACTGTTCTGCGGCACACTAGTGTGCCGCAAGATGTTGCCTGGTGTGCCGTGGGAAAAATTGAAAAATTACTTTATATATAGTCAATATAGGCACAGAGTTAAATTTTTTAACATTTACTAATGGTGGTGTGCCTCGTGATTTTTTTCATGAAACAAGTGTGCCTTTGCCCAAAAAAGGTTGAAAAACACTGTTTTACAGTACTCCCCCATTTATTGTGGGGGTTAGGTGCCTAATCCATCGGTGATAAAGGAAAATCCGTGAAATGCAGACGCCTCAGTAAACTGATCTTGGGCTGCTCCTGCCAGCTGTGTTTCCAAAGAGAGGTTTTTAACCCCCTCCTGACACCTCAGTAAACCTTGCTGCCAGGAGCTCAAGGTCTGTTTGCTGAGATGTCAGGAGGGGGTTAAAAACTTCTCTTTGGAAATAGGAGCTGAGCAGCCCAAGGTCAGTTTGATGCGGTGTTAGGGGTTTGTTAAAAAAACTCTTTACAAACGCAGCCAGCAGGAGCAGCCCCAGCTCTGTTTGCTGAGGTGCCAGGAGGGGGTTAAAAACCTCTTTTTGGAAGCCTGCTTCTGTCAAGAAAAAAAACACGATATACTGAGACTGCGTTGTGGCAGGGACTACTCTATAAAAAAAATCTAGAAACATTTGTCTATCTATTGCATCTCTCTTTTGCAGCAGATTCCAATCCACTGTTTTCTCACCCCACTCTAGCTAAAGCTTAACAAGCCACTCAAATATATAATGTAATGCCAAGTATTTAAGAAAAGCTGGTCTGTTGGGCATTCCACAGCCCATTTTCACATGAACTTTTCCGGCCATGAGTGATGACAAAAACACATCCCTTAGCCTTAAGAAAAGATTATTACACCAGAAGAAAAAGCACTGGCAAATGTTTTTCTGTCCTACAAGATTCTCAACAGAATGAGTACCTGTCTATTAAATAAAGCATATTTTATGATGGAACAAATTATAAAAAAGATAGCAGTGGCAGAAGTAATGATTGTTGAATCTTCTAGAATTAAATGTTCAAGACATATTATATAATCAGTCAAGTCCAGATCCTGATATCCTAATAGTTCTAGCACAACATAAAGTCCACTTGTCGGCTTAAAGTTACCTCCAAGCCACCAACAACTGGATTTAAATAACAACTGCACAGTTTCCATCACAGCTATTATATGGCATGGAAGTTGAACCACTTTCTGTAAAGCACTTCCATCCTGCCACAGATTTTACCACCAGAGCTGCTCAACAGTTTTTATAGTTTTATTTTCTTGGAGGCATCAGTATAGCTTTACACCTAGTCACTTCCTCACCATAGCAGTCCTGCCATAGCTTTCTAAAGTCTGTTTTTCACCAACACAAGCAAGAAATATACCATGTGACAGATTATAAGAAAAGTATGTGCATATAGGCAACACACATTCTTTCTCCACTTAAACTTTCAGAACTGGAAAGCTTTCTTCCCTGGATTGTATTGACTTACGTCATCACTTCCTTCAGAGATTCAATGGCTCTCTCTAAAGTTGCTTTGTCAGGATTGTCTTCTGCTGTGTGCTTCTTAATGTCTACAACACAAAATATTCAGGGTATTATTTTTATAACACCAAAATGTTTGGTATATCTCTGTAGAAGAGGCTATTGTTTTGGAGAACAACCCACGAGGCTGTATATTTTAGAGAAATATGGACCCAAGCATAAGGAAGAGGCAAATGGACCATCAACGGAGACATGACAAGACTGCAACACTGGGTAATCTCTTTCCTTTTTATTTGATCCCATTGGCTACACACAGTGGACTTTTCCAAATTTTATCCCAATCCTCAAATGAAATGCATGGGCCTTCTGCACCAAACCCCGCTCCCCTTTCACTGGCAAGGCAGGGGCCATTGGCCTCGATGAGCCACATTGAGGAGAAGTATAAATGTGTGTATGTGAGCTGTGACATGTCTTTGGGAGGACTGAGACAATACAAACACCTCCCTCCCTTCATTCCAGATGCAGCCTAAGAACATTCAATCTCCGAGCCTCAACTAAGAAACTGCCTGGCTTTTATTCCATCTTCCCAAGGACTTGTATTTAAGAAATAACCCTGGCAAATCCATCTTTTGCCATGTTATAACCTATTGGTACTGCTCTGAGGAAGGAGGTTTTACCCCCAAAATATTAGCAACATTTTTGTTATTTTTCTAGTAGTCTAAAGCTATCACCTGTTCCAGTTTTCTATTTGATTTTTTTTAATGAAGGCTACAATGACTGAGACCCAATAAATCACCTTTAATCTTTTTAAAAATTATATATCTATAGTTTACATGGTTACCTTTTTCCACTGACCCTCTTATTCAGTCATATTTTTTTATGATGCTGCCAAATGGACTCCAATTTCGGAAAGATCATAGTTTATATCATTTGATATATGCATTTGGTACTTCTGGTAAAAATCAGGGAACAACTGTTAAATCAAGAGAGTGCTACTACAATTATCTATAACTACTGAGAGTACGTGTCTTGAATATCTACCTTTTTGCTTGTATTTCTATTTATTTGGTCAATGATTAGCTGGAGATAGTAGAAATTATACATGACTTTAACAATTGAACTATATGATTGTTCTTCTGATATTTTCTTTTGTTTGTTCATAAATTTAAAAATATTCTTAAAAAAACAGCCTGAGGAAAATGATTTAGACTAGTTTCACTGGAGCAGCATTGTAATTTACATCATTTCCAGAATATATGGAAGTTGAATAATGGCAACTGGACTTCTTTTCTTGAAAGATTGAAACGTTTTCCTGCTCATCCAAACAGCTTTCTCGGTCTGAGGAAAGCTAGTTGCGAGTCCTTCATTTTATAGTTCATTTTGACCTCATGTCACCCTCACTGCAAAGACTTGTCCACCCAAAGAGCCCAACAACAAAACACAAAAGGAGCAATATATGTGGTCCAATGCAGTGAGGAGTGTGCAGACCTCTACACTGGAGAAACTAAACAGCCATTAAACAGAAGGATGCCCCAACATAGGAGGGGTAACAGCTCAGGACCAGAATCAGCAGTACACCTCCACTTAAAGGACAAAGGGCACTCATTCAAAGATGAGGATGTACACTTATTAGACAGAGAAGAGAGGTGGTTTGAGAGAAGAGTCAGGGAAGCCATTCATATAAGTATTGAAAACCCCTCTCTCAACAGAGGTGGGGGGCTCAGGCACAGTCTACTACTTATCAGGCAGTGATTTCAACAATCCCCAGACAAATCAAAAATACTTCACACCTCCACCACCAAGGCTGTGACCCATACTTTACGGGTTTCAGCACCTTAGGCCATTGACCACCTAATGGCCTATTGAGACTATTGTTCACCTAACGAGCTTAGTCAGGCCATTGTTCTTCTTATGAGCCTATTTCAGACCAGGGTGACATGAGGTCAAAGTTAACTATAAAATGGAGGACTTGTAACTAGCTTTCCTGACGAAGCTGTTTGGATGAGCTGTTTGGATGAGACTGACGAAGCTGTTTGGATGAGCAGCGAAATGTTTCAATCTCTCAAGAAAAGTCCAGTTGCCATGACCCAGCTTCCAGATAAACTCATGAGAATGAGTGAGAATTTTCACAGTCCGAATCATTTCCAGAACAAAAATCACCAAGGGTATCAAACACTTTTCAAAAGATCTACAACTTTCAGACACAATTCTAAAGCCTATTCTGAAGGACCAGAATTAAGATGGGAATAGGATCTAAAGTAGGGATGTAAACTAGTATATTCTACCAAGGTTCAAAGTCTATGGAGATGAAGGGGGAAACAGAGACAGGAGCCCATGACAGCCCATCTTTTCCCTCTGTCAACAGATGTCTCTTCTCCCATGTATCCAGCTTGATGGAGAAATAACAGTTCACTGCATATAAAAAGCTATACGTATAATAAAAGGACAGTTAATTTTAAAAAGCTGCATGTCTGACACAGAGCATTATGTTTTTAACTGTCCAAAGTGAGTAATCAAGGGTCTTCCTTTTTTTTTTTTTAAGGGCCGGAAGCATACTAATATAAAAAGAGTACCTATCCTTTGTGAACTAAAAAGAAAAAGAAAAAAGAACAGGTCCAGAACCTATTGCAAGCTACAGCTGGACAAGACTCACAGAATCAATGGAGGTTACATAGGTGTTAATTCACCATTCAGTAATTGATTCAATGGCTGAAATTGCCATTGGCAATGGCAGGGGGTTGGACTAGATGGCCCTTGAGGTCTCTTCCAACTCGATGATTCTATGAAATAATATTAGTAAGCAAAGAAAGCCACAATTATAATGAGTTGAACTAATGGAATTAAGGGGGGAGTTGACTCAGCAAATCTCCACTGAGTCAACCAGCTTACTGCAGTTGCCACTTTCTAAAGCAAGCGGAAGGATTTCAGATAATGGCTCTACTTTAGCTGGGTCTAGCAATGGAATTTTCACTGCAGTATTGAAATACTCTCTACCCTCATAAGAACTTTTTCCAAAGGGCACAGAATTTGTTGCAATTTGTATCCCTCTCTCTGATGGAACCAGCTTGTGTTAACTTCAAATCATTTGATCTACAAAAGCCACTGAATTATTTTATCAGCTCAAAAAGCACACCTGCATACTTACCATTTAGAAGAAGGGCAACACTAGGCAGCCTCTGAACAGGACGGATGAGGAGTTCAGCCAAACTTTGGCGGCCACATTCTGGTTTGGCTTGATTTATCTGTTGAAAGAAAATTTGCACATTACTTGTAGCAATAAAATGTAGGTTTCAAAATCTCAGTCTGTGCTGCTGCTTAGTGACAGGTCCTTTTATTTTTAAAAGTGTGTTCTTATATGTAAAGGTGATTGGATTAAGCTTTCGACAGTCACAATCCTGATATGTTCTCATCGGCTGTTAATAGCTTGCTTGTGAATGCCATAGAGAATGTTAACTGGCTAAATCAATAGCTTGGAGAACAAGCATTCAGAACCACTGCTGCATTTCCACTGCTTATCTGCTTTCCCCGTTAAGGATAACAGGTAAAGTAGTCTTGTCATTCTGAGAAGAGAAAAACAGAGCTCTAAGCAGTCTAATGCATTCATTTAATTAAAAGTAAAAGCAATCAATCAGGCACCTTCTTTTATTCAGTTAGTGCATGTACTATCATTGTTATTGTGCAATGTACTTCAGGGTACAGTGTGACCAGCATTAGAACCAAGACTCAGTGTCATCCTTTTTTGATCTTCACCAGCCCCATGGAACAAAAAGTTCTTCATATCTAGGCAATGTAGAAGCTATACTCAAAGATAGTGATTCCCAATCTTATGTCCTCAAATGTTCATGGACAAAAGCTCACAGTGCTGGTCAGGATTTTGGGGAGTTGTAATCCAAAAACATCTGGGAACCCATAGTTGGGAACCACTGCTCTAACCTGAAGGTCTACACTTCATTATTGGCTAGCACACCCAACAGCAAAGGATAACTATCTACAATACCTAGATGACCAGAAGGTGCACACACCTGTATTAGATCAAAGATAGCCTAATAATACAATATGAAGTCAGTGTCTAATTATTAACCACACTAATTGTTTCCCTGGACTATAAAACTATGATAATGACCTCAAGTAGCTCAGGCTTGAAAGGTCTGTTTATTTCCCCTATATATCTAAGTTGGTTTTGTTTCCAGTTTATATATTATTTCCCCTATATAGTTGGTTTGCTGCAAAATAATTTCTAAAGTTAGGTATACCTATACCTCCTATATTTTGTGACTTATACCAATAGCTTTTGCTTATTCTTGCTCTTTTACCTTCATTACAAAAAAATTTTATCAGTCCCTGCTAAGACTTAAACTCTTCTTTTTACTGGCTAGGCAATATTCTAAAAAGAAAGTTAATCTCTGGCAAAAATTTCATCTTCACCAATGCAGTTTTTCCAAACCAAGAAAGCTTTAGATTGGAATACTCTTGGAATTTATTTTTAATCTCCCTTTTCAGTTTATTAAAATTATATTCTTTAAGTTTCTGAATATCTTTTACTAAATCTATAACTAGATATTTAACACATTTGCATACTTTTAATCCATATTCATCTGCAATCATTTCCTGTTCTTGTTTATTATGATTAAACAAATAATCTCCTATTTCTTCCAGTTTATATGTAATCCAGTTATTTCCCCAAATTTTTCTAAATGATTTTTAATTCTTAGCATACTTTCTAGTGGATTTTTAATTGTCAGTAAAGAGTCATCAGCAAATAAATTGATCTTTATATTATTATTTTTGCCCATAGCTATAATTAAATCATCATCCCTTAATGCCTCACCTAGTTTCAATAACTAAACAGAACAGAATGGGGATAGAGGACAACCTTGTCTTGTTCCTCAGCCTAGAGATATCTGCTCAGTTATTCCAACATTAAATATTACCGGAGAGGTATTATCTGATTAATTGATGCAACATGGAAGTTCAGGGTTACAGTTACCTATTTTTTCCACCAGCCACATCAGGGAATGGTTTGTTTTTTAAAAACACAGATCTACATGTGAATTTCAATAAATTAAAACTAATAATCTAATTTTTAAAAACCCTTTATGTGTATTCCTGTGTTACTGCCACGTGGAAGTAAGAAATCTAAATAAAATCATCCTACTTTCTGCCAGTGAACTCTGGTCTACCTTCTGCCTATGTTGTTCTCAATGCATTAAAATCATTATGTTCTTAAGTACTAATAGATATAGACTAAATCCCTGCCATTGATTTTAACACTGCACCCTGTTAAATAAGAAGGCATGGTTTTATTATAACATAATGGTGCCCAAATAAACGATTGTTGCCTTTTTCCCAAACTCACATCTTTTAGAAGGTAGCACATAGTATTAGTCAGAAGAATCGATGAACAAATCATTACCTTTAGGAAAGCATGAAACCTTGGCTTCTGTTTTTCACACTTAGTAATCATTTCTTTGCTCATTTCAAAGAAGTTTACAAATGGAGGGTATGTTCTCAGCAAATCTTTTGACTGAAAAATACAGAACTTTCACTTACAAGATGCATGAAGCTGAAGTGAGGAAGGACTAGCACTAAAACGTATGGGTTGTTTAAATGAAGCAACTCCCATCAGACTCTCAAATAACTGAAATAACAGCTAAATTCCCTAAGAATCTCATTCACAACTGCTTGATATTACACGCTATGATAATTTAGCTGTACAAAATGCTTCAAATGTGGCCTTAGAAAAATGCTAAGTGGGTTTTTTGTTTTGTTCCATGTACACTAACTCTTGAAGAAGGCTGAAAAAAGGCTAAGATGAAATATGTCAGGCTTTTAATTTGGAATAAAGAGCTCACTATAATTTATACATCCCAAGACCAAGTCTTTTCTTAAACTACACCTTTGCAGAAAAGTCTGACAGCTTTAGCTATTGCCAAAACAGAAGTGCTAGCGAATCATTGAAATAGTATACTTAACATTTTCATACAGAAAAATGCTGCTTTATAAGTCAAACCATTAGTATATCTTCGCAATACTGATGACACTGACTGGCAATGTAACTTAGGAGTCGTATAGACTGATGGCTATAATAGTTATGGACTGCAAGGATATTCATTGTACGATGTCAATAAGCACTCAGCCTAAGAGTTATGTGGACTCAGGAAAATAATGTTCTGTTCACCTAAGGTTTCAGTCAAAATTAAAACAAAAGCAAAAAATAAAGACAAAAATGTTGCAGCACCTTAAAGACTTGCTGCTATATTTCAATGCAAACTTTGATAGGTAAGTCCACTTCTTCAAACATAAAAGAGGGGCTTATATAGTGTTATCAATGTCTCAAAGTGCAGCTTATTCACAAGTCCACTACCACACAAACTCAGCATGCATGTGAGCCTTCAAAAGTTAACTCTTCTCATTAAAATATTTAATTCAGGAGGAATAAAAAACATAGAACAGGCTAATATCACAAAAACTGAACTGACGTAATAGCTTAGTACAGTAACCCCCCGCCTATAGCGATACATGAAAATCCGCGATATGCGGAAGCGGGTTGGGTGGGGGTGGGGGGGCGATCAGAGGGGCCAGGGGGGCAGCAGAGAGCAATCGCATTGCTCCCTGCCGCGCCGCCCCCACCCCTGCAGGTACTGCGATCCCACAATATAGTGAGACCGCAGTACCTAAACCACGAAATGGCGGGGGGTGACTGTACCTGTCCAAGATTTAATACATACTGTAACTGATCTTTGGCTGCTGCCATGTTCCTAGATGCACCTGCTTAATTCCACGGAGTCCCAATAGACTACTGAAAGAGATTACAGATAGTCTCTGGCATTTCACTACATATCAAAACACAACTTCTGTCCATCCTAGCCCTAGAACAATCAATGGTAAGGGAAGATACAAGCTGTGGTCCAGTACTCTTTGGAAGGCTATAGATTGCCCATCACTGGTTAAGCACATACAGGAGAAACTATTGAATCCCAACTTTGCCCAACATTGCTCAAACAGAATATTATAAAACTGGTTGCAGTTGCATGACCAGGAGACTCCTTCACAAATGTTGGAGAGAAATGATAGAAATGCATATGGAAGACCTGATGGGTCATCAAGGCACTAACTAGCCACAGCAGTCACTCACAGCAAGAGTAACAGAACTTACATATTTCAGTATGACATCACCAATGCTTTTGCCTTCGGTCCAGTTTATCATAAGGTCCTCAAGGTCTTCCTGGAATATACAGATTACACATCATCTACAGTATTTTCTTCAGGTAGTTATAATCTATGAAATGAGAGAATCCACTCTTGCTCACTCTCAATTGATCTCTAATTTACTGCCAGATTTGGAAGCAAAGTGGGAAAGAACTAAGTATTATGCTATCAAATACAGTATCTAGGGTGAATGAGTTTTAGGGAGTTCACTCATTATGGACCACACTTAACAGCAGCACAATGTGTTCTATAGAAAGCAAAGCAAAGTGTTCTGCTTATATACCGCCCCATAGCACTTCAAGCACTCTCTGGGCGGTTTACAACTTAATTATGCAGGCTATGTATTGCCCCTCCCAGAAACCTGGGTACAGTAACCCCCCCTATCGTGGAGGTTAGGGACCCTGCCCAACCCGCAATAATTGAAAATCCACAATATGCAGATGCTGGGTCAGGTCGAAACTGGGAGGGGCTCTCTCTGGGGGCTCTTGTACTTACCCCAGGCCTGGCACTGTTTCGAACAGACCTGCAAGGGGCTTCCCAGGCTCTCAGATGCCCCAAAAGTGCTTTCTAGTGATCCGGAGGTCACTTCCGGTTTGCGGGCAAGCACTTTTGGGCCCTCTGATGGGCCTGGGAAGGCCTTTCCTCCTTACCCCAGGGGGCCTTTTTTTCATATACTGCGGACCCGTGATATACCGGGACTGCAATATATGAACCGCGAAAGGGCGGGGGACAACTGTACTCATTTTACCAACCTCAGAAGGATGGAAGGCTGAGCCAGCTATGAGCCAGCTACCTGGGATTGAGCAGTTTTAGCTGTAGTACAGGCATTTAAGCACTGCACCACGAGGCTCCTATGTATGCCCAAATCTACATGGTTACAATCAACATTTTCTATCCAGCAAAGGTTAAGAAAGCCATCACATTTTTTTGAAATGGTTCACATAACTGGAATCATTTTTAACTTCTCAAAAGTGTAAGTGTTTAACTTGGTATTTATTTTATGTCAATCTTATTTTTATAAATAGTGCCTTTGTCCGCAGTTCCAGAACAGCCCAAGCAAGTTGACATTCACAAGTTAAGGAGCATAGAAGATTTATATTGCATATGCCTGAGAGACAACCTTTATTTTGATGTGCACATCAAGGATGTCAGGAATACTGCCAAATATGGTTTTAATCTCTTCTGGCGCAAGGATGGGGCCTCCAACCTGACCTTCCTTTTCCAAAGGCACTTGAAAGACCTGAGGGAGAAAAGACAGAACTTTCATAATAAAAAAAACCCTTTTAACAGAGTTAAGATCACCATAACAGAACTGACCTCATCAAAGCAAGTTTGCACTTACTGCAGTGAATGTATTTGTCCTATACATGAGGCCATTGGTCAACTGAAAGTTCCTGGGTCATATGGGCTTAGATGGAGATACAATGCCTCTTGCCCTATTACCTTCCCACCACCCATCCTGCAAATAAAAAGAAAGAAGAGGACATTGTCCTCTTTTTTGTTGTCTCTCAGTTGACTCCACAGAGACAGTAGGGTAACAAAAATAGCTGCCAGGTCATGCTGGGGCACAGACCTCCATTTTTACCTCGCTTTTTGAAGTTGCCCTCCAGAAAAACCAACTACTGCCTAGCATCATAAAATACCAGCGTAATATCCAAATCGCTAAACATACTATAGACAAAGCCAGTAAATGCAAAAACTGCACTAATGTTGAAGTGTTAAGAGTAATCCGTAAAAAAAAATGATCAGGATTTTGGATGGGACAATAGGAAGCCACTGCAAAAGCCTGCTTCAATGTACACATATGTTCTAGAGCAGTGTTGGCGAACCTATGGCACGGGTGCCAAAGGTGGCAGCTGGGGCCCTTTCTGTGGGCACTCAATATTGCCCCTTCACAGCCACCTGTATTCAAGTTAAATTGCTGTATTGGCACTTTGCAAAAAATCAGTGGGTTTTGGATCACAGTTTGGACACTCAGTCTCTAAAAGATTTGCCATCACTGTTCTAGACCACAGCTCCCTAGTCTACTTCATCTTGATAGGTTTCCAATGGTGCCATTCCACCCATGGAGAAATACGTATTTGATCATTGGACAATGAAAAGGAACAATTAGTTCTTGTGAGTTTTTCAGGCTGTTTGGCTGTGTTCTGGAAGTTTTTCTTCCTGACGTTTTGCCAGACTCTGTGGATGGCATCTTCAGAGGGCAAGGAGCTCAGGGAACTAGGAGTTCTTTCTGTGCTCTGGGGTAAAGAGTAAGACTGTGAGGTTTTAAAGTTGTGGGAAAGAGCAAACTTGTCCTATGCAGAATAGGGGTTAGTCATTGTATTGTGATGGAGGGATTAAGAAGTTTCACTGCAATTCCCTGAACCTTCAAGATCAGTTCCTGGTTTTGACAGCTTTCTAAAACTGCACGAAGGTAGAGCAAGGAATGTCAAGAAGAACCAACAAAAATCATTCCCACTTCCGTTAGTCAAGACATCTAGTAGATCAAAAGCAGTACAGTACCACTGGATTTAAGGTATTCACAGACTTGCATCTCCGATTCTCTCACATTCATAGGGCATAAATAACAATTTCCGTGCCAGATGATAGCTGCTACAGGGCCGTTTTAAAGAAAACACTGTGATCTCGTTTTGCAGCAAAACAAAAGTACAGAAAACTGAGCTTGTACCAACTTGCCTGGATGATGGTTGTTAGGATATCTACATAGTTGCTTTCTGTCTGATAGAGCTCCTTTGCAACTTGCCACCTTGCAGACTGCTTTGGAGGCAGAGGTGTGGAATTTTTGGATGGCTTCACACATGATTTTGGAGTTTCTATGAAAGAAGGACAAACACTATTGAAAGAGTGAAAGGTGCTTTTTTGAGCAAATAAGAAAACCACTCTTGATCATTTTAAATAAAATTAAAGGTAAATATAAATCTAATTAATACTGTTACTCCATTTCAAAACTTAAACAAAACAAAAAGCCATACTATACAGGTGGCTTAGAATGCCACCAAGCACCTTCAGTTCTGACTACCAATCCCCTCTGTATTGTCTTATTATAAAATAACCAATGTCAACCATATTAGTAATATCAGGCATTACAAGTAGAAAACATTAATGACAAAAAGGACATATTTCATTCTGTCCCTACCTGAGAGGATTAATTGCCAGAATTTAAGAGTGCAGCAAATTTCTAAAAAGCTTCTGATCTAACTAAAACTTATTTATCACAAACACCGAAACAGCATAAATGGAGTTCATACATGAATATGATTCAAAGGATGGTTTATATCTTGTTATTATTAATAACTCTCCCCACAAAAATATCACATTTGCTGTTAAAGCAATAATTTGCACACTAAATGCTCCTTGGGGAGTCATGAAGAAAATCTGAGAGAAAGCAGAAGACATATTTTATCAGCTTAAACATTTTTTTCTAATTGCACACCATAAAAATTAATTTAGACATTATACAATGTTTTGAATGTGCAATTTAGTACAAGTGGTACCTTGTACAAAGGAATTAATTCATTCCAAATGAAATTATGTTAAGCAACTTTTCCTTTATGCAAACTTCCCATAGGAATGCATAGAAAACAGAGCGATCCCATTTTTATATTGTATAGATTCGCCCCATAGGCAATTATGATAAGCAAATTTCTCCTATCTCCGGAATTTTTTATGTTGTACAAATTTTGTTATACAAACCGTTTGTTATACAAGGGTCCACTGTATTTAATGTTTTTGTTTAAAAAGGATTTCATGAAGATGAGATAATAACCACCTTTAAACCTTGGAACTGCAGAGCTGTAAAGATCCCTGTGGATCATGGGAGGCCAGCCCCTCTCAAAGTGGGAGGCACTGGGGATCCAAAGCTCTGGCTCCACTGCCAGAGATCTAAGCCACTGAGGTATCCAACAGTTAGATACAGGGCGGCAAGATGGTTTCTCCAAAACAGAAAAGAGGATGTGATGCCAAAATTATCCAGGAACTACTCCCCATTGGTTCTGTCACAAGTTTCCTGTACGGTGGACCCTTGTAGAACAAACAGTTTGTATAACATAAAAAATTCCGGAGATAGGGGAAATTTGCTTAACAGAATCGCCTATGGGGCGAATCCATACAACATAAAAATGGTTGCAATTAGGGATTACTATATTTTCAGTGCATTCCTATGGGAAATTTGTATAAAGGAAAAGTTGCTTAACATAATTTCATTTGGAACGAATTAATTCCTTTATACAAGGTAGCACTGAACTTCCAATATTAACATTTGTACAAACTGGGGGAGGGAAGGATCCCCCAATCTCTGAATTGCTCGGACCTCTACAGTTCTTGGAATTATTGCAAACTGATTATTTGCACATCACATTGTGCACATAATTTGAACCTGGGTTTTGGATAAAAGACCTCTGGCTGCATGTTATGCTTTGTGCTAGCTAAATGGCCAATTACATCTAAAAACATTAAGGAAGTTGACTTATCACCTTCTGGGGTTCTTCGTAAAGCTCTACCTGGATGATGTTCATATAAGACAACATCTTTCAGAACCGGCAATGAACAGCACCTTTTGGAAGTGTCCTTGCTTCCCACTGGGAAATCAATATACTTCTGAAGATTCATTTGAGATGCTCCATTAACTAGGCTTTCAGATGGCTTACTGCTAGCTGTCTTGACGATTTGTTGATGACTTTCGAGAGAACTTATACAGTTTTTAGTAGCAATGTTATCCAGAGACATACAACTGCAACGCCTGCATGATTTTCTCCTCTTCCGACTAAGACTAACAACATGAGAGCTGCCTTTCTGTCTATCAATACACATTCTCCTCAGTTCTATCTTGCTCCCTGCACAGTTTGAGAAGGAAAAAGCCTGTTATTGATATAAACACAGAGATTCAGTAACAGGGTCTATTTTGGAATTTTTTTTTTGTTCTTGAATATTTAACATACACAGGTCAATTTTAGCTGTACCTCCATTAGTCAAACTTGATTCTGGTGTGTTGGAGATATCGAGTAAGGACCCCATTGAAAGGGAATGTTCAGCCGATGGCCGTTTCCGAGGTGGGAAGGGAGACATGTCTGTCTCCCTGGTCAGTTGAGCAAGAGTCTCTCTTAATCGACGTCTCTTCCGATTGCTATTCGGAGTATTCAGAGAAAGTTGTGAAACAGATGTTTTCAGCTCAGAATTGTCAGGCTGTAACGGGAAACACATTTTCAATATGGTAACCTTATTTATATCCTTCAGCTTAGGGGGAAGACCATGCGCAGA
The DNA here is from genome assembly GCA_029282475.1 of Phrynocephalus forsythii. Taxonomy (NCBI): domain Eukaryota; kingdom Metazoa; phylum Chordata; class Lepidosauria; order Squamata; family Agamidae; genus Phrynocephalus; species Phrynocephalus forsythii. Next base: position 12,903,608 of record JAPFRF010000008.1, on the reverse strand, counting down.
TCCCCCAGTTGGGATCAGATGCTACTTCAGCTCCCCTAACCCCACCACCTTTACTAGACACAATCTGATCCAGCACTGCCCAGGCGTCCTCCGCCTTGAAAAGGACCTGTCAAACATTAAGGCTTTCTAATATCTGAAACTGTACCATTCACTTGAACAGCAACACACAAAGAGAGGCAACTTGGAGCAGCTTTACGCATTACGATGAAGTTTGACAACCGTACGAAACTTCAGACACGAGGCTCTGCAGCATTTGGGGCTATCTATCTTCAAAGTTCTCTCTCCCGACCCGTTTTCCATCCCTACTCAATGCAGGGATTGCAACTTTTTTCATGGCGGTTAGACCTGGTAGGCAGGTGTTCCCCACACAAAGCAGAGTGGATCCCAGTGCCGCAACATCCTATGTCCTAAACTGACCCTCTTCCCTTGCCACAGGAATATTTATTGATAGTACCCGCCAATCACATCTTTCAAGACATTAAGAGAAGAAAGCTCGTTCCCAATGGTGTTTGCTAGCCCAGATTTATGTTCTTTGACTGATTACAGCCTCACCTTATATGACACATTTCTCCCCAAAGGGAATACAAGGCAACACACAACAATTAAAACTATACAATAATCTAGAGCAGGGCTGTTCAACTTTGAACAGGCTGAAGTCTACTTTTTCCGGCCCAAAGTGCCTGAGGAAATCCTACACTAAAACCTCTACTTACAAATTTTATCCGTTCCGAGCACATGCTCATAAGTAAAAACTTTTGTAAGTAGAGCAGAGGTTTCCCATAGGAATGCATTGAAAACCAATTAATCGATTATGGAGGGAACAGATTTCAATGTGCCATGGCCCTTGAAACTGCCCCACTTGGCTGAGACAGTGGGCTGGCAGACCTAGAACTTTGCTGGGGCAGTGGTGGTCCTTGGGATGGGGGAGAGAGGGAGGGGTGGAAAACTTATCCCCTCACTTTTTTAAATTGATAGCTGGCGGGCTACTTTTGAACCCTTCGCAGGCTACCAGTAGCCCGCGGTCTACCTGTTGGGCAGGCCTGATCTAGAGTTTTACATTACTATAGAAACTACACTAAAAACCAACTAAACGCAGCTTCATATTGAAACCCAGAGTCCTGCTTTGGAAATCAGTGTGGTCTAAAATGTGAAAATAAATAAATAAATAAATAAGGCAATTTTAAAAACATTTAAACACATCCAAGTTCAATAAATATAGCATTCCCGAGAGCCTTGTTGCTTAAAAGCCTTCTTGAAAAGGAAGGCCTTTGCTTGAGGACAAAAGGAAGGGGCCAACCTGGCTTCTTGGGGTACTGCATTCCAAAGCCTGGGAACAACCACTGATGAGAATACCCTGTCTTTTATGCCCATACCAAATGAGCTTGGGAAGGTGACAGAACTGAGAGAAGGGCATTTCCAAGAAGACCTTAGAAGCCAAGAAGGCTCTTATGAGGTGATACAATCCTCCAAATAGGATGGACCCAAGCTGTAAAGGGCTATATAGGTTAAAAAAAACCCAGCACTTTGAATTGGTCCGCAAACAGACTGGGAGCCAGTGACGTTGTTGCAATGAGGGAGATATATGCTCCCCAAAGCCAATCCTAGTGAATAGTCTGGCTGCAGCATTTTGAATCAACTGAAGACTGAAAACACTCTTCATATGTAGCCATAGCCACACATAGAACGTGTTGCAGTAATCCAAACAGAATCTAATTAAGGGATGTGTCATCGCAACCAGGCCAGACCAGACTCCTTAAGGAATAGGTGCAGCCAGCACATCAACTTGAAGTCTGCAAAAGCACTCCTGGCCACTGATGAAACCTAGGCACTCAAACTCGGGGTTGAATAGAGGAACACATCCGAGCTAAGAAGTGTACCCCATCTAGTATAAACAGTAATACCTCGGATAAAGAATGCCTCGGATAACAAATGGAAATTTCCAGGTATAGGGCTGCCTCAGATAGTGAATGTTTTCTATAGGCTGCCTCAGATAACAAATGTTTCATAATGCCTTGCCAAAAATCTCTACCCTGCATGCATTGCAGGATGCATAGTTTGTGGAGGGGTGGGAGGAGTTAGAGTGTTTTTATGGTGTTTTGGAGCCATTCTGGCCATGTTTTGCTGAGCGATTTGGACCTTTCGAACTTGGTAAGATAGGGAGCTAGCTTTTATTAAACTTTGCACTGCTTTTCTTTGCATTTTTGGCTGGAGGATGCTTGGTAGTCTTGCTGGTTTCATTTCTCCGTGTTTGCAGTCTTATTTCATTGCTCTGCGGGCAAAAATGGGCTGGATATTTCTTCCTGCTTATGTTTGTTTGTTTGCATTTTTCCCCCCATTGCACTTTGGATGGGAACAGGCTGGAGTAGTCTTGCTGGTTTCTCTTGTTCATGTTTGCATTGCACCGCAATGGGATGTTGTGGGGGGGGGTGTTCCAGCACTGCAAGCCTTTAAAGTGCATTTTATAAAGAGGTCTGGAGTCCCCCCCCCACACACACACAGCTTTTCTGCCTTTTTTCGGACCTCCGGAACGGATTAATTGGTTTCCCATTCATTTCAATGGGTAACCACATTTCAGATAACAAATTTTTCAGATAACCAATTGCCTCTGATAACAAATTAAATTCATTATCACAGGTACAATGTACTTTTGGATTTCAGATTTTGTTGTGGTTCCATTTGTGGTGTCAAGATTCTGCCCCTGGTGCCCTGATGGCCCCTCTGAGCCAGGTAAAGTGTGCTCTGTGGTCAGTAAATCAAGGGAATCACTAAGCCAAAATGTTTGGGAACCACTGCATAAATAGATAAAATAGCAGCTGTGTTATTCAATTGTAAAAAGAGATTTAATAAAACCCCTAAATTTCTTTCAGTACCAGCTCACCTTTTCAAACAGGTATATAGATTCTCCAGCTCTGGCATCCATTTGAATACTCCCCCAAAACCACTAAAAGGAGAAGACAAAAGCATTTTTATAGCAGCACTGTTGTTGCAACATTAAACATGAGTACATAAGCTAAATTATTAACGTTAATGGGTTATACAAAGAGAGAGATTAAGAATTCATTGTATTTTTGTAAAACTAACCTCCTGCTTTACAACATAAAGGTTTTCCGATGGTTCAAATGGAATGTCTTTGACTGTATTTTCTTCAACGATGAGGTGAGTGCACCTTTCATCACCAACAGGCAAGTATTGTCCACCTACAGCCAAAATATGACAGGGATGGTTAATCTGTTCCTTTCTTAGCCCCACAATTAATTTTCAATCTAAATCACTGCAGTAATGTGGAAGGAAATGTGATAGTGATACTATAGTCCACAGGGAAATGCACATAATATAGTTCCCAACAACACTTTACAGAATTTTATTTAAAGAAACATGCACATCAGAAATGTACAAATTCAGCAGATGAGAGTAGTATCTACACATACTACAGAGAATACCTCACCAGAAATGTTTTAGCATATTTTGGTTCACTTTACAGTGTTTAAAGAGCACACACCTTAAAATCAAGTTTGCAGTAAAACAAAGCTGCATACTTTCCTATAAAGGAAAATCACCACTCCTGTTTGAGCTGTAGTTCTCAAAGATTTGCATGAGAATAACAAATTCTGCAGCGGTCGGTGGCATCACCGGGACTGTAGATGTAGGCAGGAGGTACAACCATTTCTGATCAATTTTGCCTTGATTAATGAGCAATGTCATACAATACAAGAACTGGAGCAGGCCACATAATCACAAGTGAGCCAATGGTTTCTCTCGCTCTCGCTCTTCCTGCTAGATTGGGGGGGAAGTGTCTAGAACAGGCATGCCCAAACTTCGGCCCTCCAGATGTTTTGGACCACAACTCCCACAGTCCTTTGCCATTGGAAATAGAGGCTTGGAATTCTGGGAGTTATGGTCCAAAACATGAGGAGGGCCAAAGTTTGGACATGCCTGGTCTAGAATGTTCCATCTCAGGCAAGCCTCAAAAGCAGAGGGAGAAGAGAGGAACTGAGTCTCCCTTGCACCAACCAGGAACGTTTTCAAAGGATTTTATTTTTATTTTTAACATTTATATCTTTCTTTAATTTGTTTTCTACATTCTTTCTTATTTTTCAATCCATTTCTAACCATGGGGCAGCTAGTCAAGTGTGTATAGGGATATATATTACAAGAAAAGCATTTGAATCCATAAATGGTACCGTAACCTAATAAGTAAAACAAGCTGTCAACTAGTGTAACTTATTTACAGGTACTGTATAATCATTAAGATACATGCATGGAAACTAAAAAAAAGAAATCATGGAACTCCGTCTCATCAACACCATAAAGACTATATGGCTATTAGAGTGTGCTCCCCACACAACACATCTCACAATCTCAACAACTGTAACAGTGTTTTTGTCACATTCAGGTAAGAGGTTAAGTGTGCAGTATATTATAGAATCATTTCAGCGCAACAGCTGTTTCATACTTACCCTGCATTTCTGCCATTTCTTCCATATTCTTCTTCTCATCATCGGAGAATCCAAAAAAACTTAACTTGCAGTCCTGAAATGGTGGGACTTTAAATTCTTTCCTGTATTCCTCATCTGCAGCACAGAAGTCACTAATAAGAGAAAGGGAGAATTTTTAATTCATCTGCACAAAGTTTTGCTATACAAATAAAGCTTTCTGCTCAATATCAAATCTGAAGGAAAGACAATTAGCAAATATCAATGCTATACAAAGAAAGCCTCACTTCAGGAGGTTTATACATACATGTCATTTCTCCTCTCCCAAGATTTGTAAATCCACTCTGCTTTCATGATTGGTGTGCCTAGACTCACAGCTACCTGTAAAGCAGCATAGAAACAGAAAAGAACAAGGTGTATTTTTCCTTATATCTTAGATATTTAAAGTACACAAAAAATTAAGCAAGTTACTCCAGAGAACACCCTTGCAAACTGTCATCACTTGGCAGTACTGAAAATCATCCTATTTGGTTTAATGGGTAAAAGTCAATGCTCTCTTTAAAAAGGTTTTATGCAAGATTTTTAACATCCTCTTTAAAGGATGTTTTAAAATGCCAGTTAATTATGTGAACTTAGCTTGATGTATCTGGTATAGAGGCCAGTATATTTCTGAGCACTGTTTACATTAAGATCTTCCTAGAACCTTCTCTCTTCTCCCTATTTATCTAATTTTTGCATTTGATTTGAATGTTATTCATAGTTTCAAATATTTTTTTGCGGACATGGGAGACAGGACATCAAATGTGTTTGAATAAGCCTGCCTACTCACAAAACCCTAAGCCTCCCACTAAAACACAAACTAAAAGAAAGCAGAGGCAAGTTTCACTTTTACAATCTAGCATTTTAACTGTGACACACAGGTCTACGGATGTATACTGAAGACGTTCAACAGTAACACCAAGCTGGAACATAGCATTCTGATATATCACTGTCACACACCTTCCTCTCCTTGTATGCAGAGTTCAGAAGCTCAGGAACGTATAAATGCTTTGCATGGAGTCAGACCATTGGTCCACTGTTGTCAAGTCTGACAGGCAATGGCTTTCAGAGGGGAGTACTTCCAACGCTACATAAGGATGCTAACAAGTGATTTTCTGCATGCAAACCTACTGTTCAGCTACAGCTGAGTTTTCCACAGTGTCTGTTTCCACATGTAGGCTATATTATTAGGGGCTTGAAACCATACAGGTAAAATATGTTAAAGCTTTATTCAGTGGCAAATGAGCATATTTTGGTTATGCAACTAATCAGTGCAAACATAGCCCATTGGAATGAAAATAATATGAAATCAGAATTAAAAGTTCTTTCCTGATTTCTCAAACATTTAGTGAGGCACTATTTTACCACTTTTCTTCTCTTCTCTCCCCCACTTTATCAATCTCCTGCCATTTTTATCTTCATTTTAGTTTAATCTTAGTTTTTTGTTGTTGATTTATGTATGCTTTGTTTTATTATTGGCCTTGTATTTTGTTTTTTAAAATGTATTCCTTTGTTAATTGTCATGTTATTCCAGGGTGTAAACTGCCTTAGCTCTAGGTCTAGATTAGGCAGTATAAAAGTCAAATAAATAAATAAATAAATAAATAAATAAATAAATAAATAAATAAATAAATAAATAAATAATCTGCTCAATTTAAGTTCCTGCAAAGGAAGAGAGCAGATTCCAATCAATTTTCATTTAGCGATTTATAGCTACTGAAGTTTTCAATCAGTGATTTACTTCGATCCACCATAGTATTTGGAAATGAGTAATGGCGCTGTACCCCAGATAAATCCATCATGAACTTAAAAAAAAAAACTAAAGTTCATTACTTGACTAGGCTGTAAACAGAAGAAAAATGTGCACTTGCCCATGAAAAGACATCTAAAGTACTGATCAGTAAGTAAAAAAAAATCAAGTTGGATGTCGTTTTAATTTTGATGAACTGTGCATATGAGAACAAAACAAGACTATAGTTATTGATTAGTTGATGGCAAGGTTGCTTCGTTAGCACTATTTCACTTCGAGATCTCCATCAAGCTGATTCCAACTTATGACGAGGACCTGTAATAGATTTGGGTCCCGGTGGAAAGATGACGATTGCATTGTCAGAACTGGAGCTGGACTTGGAGCTTGTGGTTTGCATGTAGAAGGTCCAGGACTCAGGCAACTCCAGGAAGTGCCGGGGGGGGTGGGGACAGGGACTTCTGACTGTAAACCTCAGAGTTGCACTGCCAGATTGATGCAGAAAATAGGGGGCTGGATAGCCCAATAGATTAGCTCAATAAATGGCATATTTCTATACCCCTAAGTATGAACGTTACTAAATAAACTTTCATTTCATCTTCATAAGTTATTCCTGACCTCACATCTTTTCAAGAGATCTTGCAAATTATTAACTGACTTCTTAAATGTTACTGGACCATGAAATTCAACATTCCTTCCTGCACATGTATTAGGTATGAACGCTTTCAATGGCAGCCGGAAGAATAAAAATTTAAAAGTTTCAAAATTTAAAGTTCCAAATCAAGTATAATTTAAAAAAAAAAAAGAAATCTCCTTCAACACCAAAACCACTATGGCTGTTCCTAATAGTGGAGAAGGGATAGTGATCGGGAAGCCTGAAGAACATTACAGAAATGGAAAGCAGAGAAAGGTCTCAGTGAATACTGTACTAAACATGTAATTGTACTTACAGAGCTAAAGATCAGATGCAGAATGAAGCATACTAACCCTGCATGGAAGACAACTATCTGTTCCATATACCAAAGTTAAAAAATTCCCCTTGCTGGGTTACAGCTAGATCACCTATAGTTTAACAATTCCTTTTCAGATGTGGACAATCCTAATCTCTCACGCAATGTATCACACATACTCCTCTGCATTATGCCTTCTTGCCCATGCCACAGAGAAACTTCCTGCAGCAAAATCCTAATATTATAGTGGAATTTACTTACTCTGAATTTGTCACCTTGTGTAGAATTTGCCACCAGATGAGTAACTTTTGGTGAAATCACGTCGAATAATGCCTCCTGGGCGGTGCACCCCGCCTCCTTAACCTCCTGAAAAAATTGAAATACAGTTTAATTTTCATTCATTTTTAACTACTTTCAGATGCAGATGCTGTGCCGACTTCTACACAATCTTAATATGCTTTTCCCACCCAACCTTCTTCATAAAGCTGCTATGCTATGGAGGATCAAGAGTATTCCACAAAACACCAAGGGCTCCCTAACTTTTATGGACCTTACCCGCATTCCTGTTTCTTGCAGGAGGCAACATAGGGGCATATAGTGCTCCACCACATTTTAGACACCCCGCAATGCTGCAAATGAGACCAGCAAGCCCGGGCTCAGTCATGTTTGCTGGTCCAAACATCACTTCCATTGTCAACTTCAAAACTGAATGGAAATTTGAAAAGTCAGTATCCCTACTGGTATCCAACATACAGCGGACCCCGCCCAGGAAACAGTTTGTATAACAAAAATCTGTACAACATAAAAAATTCCCAGCCAGCAAGCGCCAATTTGCTAACAGAATCGCCGCTGCCGAATCCGTGGCCCCCAAAAAAGGGTCACAATCAGGAATTACTCTGTTTTCCCCATTCCCTCCTCCCTCCCCCTATTTGCCCCATAATTTCATTTGGAACGAATTAATTCCCCCCACACCCCATCTCCCCCTTCCCACCCCCAACCCCGGGCTTTTAGAAAAACATAAAATTCCATACCTACTCCCTGTAAACACAAATTTGAACCCACTGACTTATAGTTTAACAATTCCTTTTCAGATGTGGACAATCCTAATGTTTGATGAATTTATCACACATATTCCTCTGCATTATGCCTTCTTGCCCATGCCACAGAGAAACCTCCTGCAGCAAAATCCTAATATTATAGTGGAATTTACTTACTCTGAATTTGTCACCTTGTGTAGAATTTGCCACCAGATGAGTAACTTTTGAACTGAAATCACGTCGAATAATGCCTCCCATATGGTGCACCAAAGTAACCAATTTAACCTATGAAAAAAATTGAAATAGTTTAATTTTCATTCATTTTTAACTACTTTCAGATGCAGATGCTGTGCCGACTTCTACACAATCTTAATATGCTTTTCCCACCCAACCTTCTTCATAAAGCTGCTATGCTATGGAGGATCAAGAGTATTCCACAAAACACTAAGGGCTAATAACTTTTATGGACCTTACTGCATTCCTGTTTCTTGCAGGAGAACTACATAGAGGCATATATAGTGCTCATACACATTTTAGACACATAGCAATGCTGCAAATGAGACCAGCAAGCGTCACTCAGTCATGTTTGCTGGTCCAAACATCACTTCCATTGTCAACTTCAAAACTGAATGGAAATTTGAAAAGTCAGTATCCCTACTTTGTATCCAACATACAGCGGACCCTCGTATAACAAACAGTTTGTATAACAAAAAATCTGTACAACATAAAAAATTCCAGAGATAGGGGAAATTTGCTTAACAGAATCGTTTATGGGGCGAATCCGTACAACATAAAAAGGGTCACAATTAGGAATTACTCTGTATTCAATGCATTCCTATGGGGAATTTGTATAAAGGAATATTTGCATAATTTGTATAAAGGAACATAATTTCATTTGGAACGAATTAATTCCTTTATACAAGGTACCACTGTAATATTCATTATGTAACTGGCTTTTAGATTAAACATATTCTTCCATATACCTACTATCCTGTACACTTAATTGGGAACCCTGGATGACTTATTGGACCTGCATAGATATTTTTCAGTAACTAACAACTCATGTAAAAGCGCTGCAACATTCAACACTATGCTGAAATAAAATGACGAAGTTCTTGCTTTATACTGCTATCCACCAAATTGCTAATGACTCTCTGAAAATAGAGGTATTTTTCTAAAATAGGTGCAAGTAAGACAAACATACCAATTCTTCTTTCTTTCTGAAGCCTGTAAAGCACAGCACAAGATTCAGCATGCTTGTACAGTACAGTGGGCGGCATGAAAAAGGTAGAGGCTGAAACACAATTTAAAATGGCTAGTTACTACATTTTCCACCAAGACAGCCACATCCAGTCTGTGGCAACAAGACCAAAGAGCCTCGTGGCATAAGAATGGTGTGACATAAGCTTTGTGTCGTGAAACATTTTCTTTGAAAATTTCAAGCCTGTCTGCGAGTATCATCAAAAGTTATCTTAGATCAGTGATTCCCTACACAGCAGTGGTGGCGAACCTTTGACACTCCAAATGTTTTGGACCACAACTCCCACAATCCTTTGTCACTGGTAATACAGGCTTGGAATTCTGGGAGTTGTGGTCCAAAACATCTGGAGTGCTGAAGGTTTGCCACCAGTGCCCTAGAGTTTCCAACTCACAGCTTCCTTGAGCAGTGAGTGGCAGCAGCAGCAACAAAACAGGGGCAACAAGAATGCAGGGCAGAGCAAGAAGCAAAGATGCCAGAACTAGAACCAGAAGAGCAACAGCAGCACTGGCTCAGCAAAAAATGATTCTGCTGCACTGCCAGCTGGGTCTGGGGGCACCCTGGGGCTCTGTAAAGGCAGCAGTGTGCTACAGCATGCATGTTGGAAACTCCTGTCTTAGAGGTACCCAAAACTTATGTGGAATCCACAATCCTGTGGGATTAAAATTATAGTGCATGTATGAAGAATCTCAAATCATTGGCAACATGGCAAAGGAGGATTAGTTCCCGGTAAGTTATTTCCATTGTGCTCGGATCTAGAAAGCCCCATATAAGGCTATCATTTGCTTATCAATGGCTGCTAGTTGTGACAGCTATGTGTCCCCTTCAATATTGGAGACATAACTGTCATAGTACACGGGTCCAATTACACACTTTTTTTTTGGTTTCTAATTACACACTTTTTAAACACTCATTTATTTACTTTATTTATTTATTTAAATTATTTTTATCCCGCCTTTCTTTTTAAAAGGAATTCAAGGCAGCTGTTTCAATACCATTGTTTAGCCACTGCAAGAATAGAATTATAAACTAAATAAACTTTTAACCCAGGAGATTTACATTCTTAAGAGAAGCCACACATGCACAGTACAGCACGGGTGGCTACAAATCAATTACTTTTTAAAAAAATCAATTAGATTTAAATCAAATCTACCCCACATATAGGTTTCGTCTAGTCACAGATTCTTTGGGTTCAATACATATAAAGAATTTGTTTCAAAAATCAATTAAAGGATCCTGCTATGCTTGCACTCATGTAGCTACAGTGGAAAACTGAAGACGTACAAAACATTTCCAGGGTACTTTTCAAAGCTCATTGTTCAGGAATTTCAGAAATCTGTGTTTTTGTATATATGAGTTTGATACTGAAAGAGTAGTCAGTCAAATCTATATTGACCCACTGCTTAAACATTTTATGGTTAACATATGTCACAATATATTATGTTTTTACTAATAATTTTAATGAAGCTTTATCATTTCTGTGAGTTTGTAAACCACCACAGATGATCTGGGCATCAGATAACCCCCCAAAATGTCAAGAAAATAAATATATTTTTAAAGAAAAAAAAAGAAATCTTTTACTGGATTTAAACATGCATGCTTTCTGTCTGGAACAAAAGACAGCTACTTGAAGATCAACTACAGTCCATTCTTACCTCGCCTTTTCTGGCACACTGCAATACTACTGGGGGCCCAAGAACTCGATAGTCTGTCTTACACAAGCGATTGAAAACAGAATCTTGAAAATCTTTTGTCACAAATATCGTCTCAAATTCCGGTGACTCAGAATCTTCATACTCTTCCACCGATTCCGTCTTTATGTAGGGCACTTTAATTTCCTTCAGGCGTTTACAAAGAATTCATATGTTACTTATGCAATAACACCAGCATCAAATTGCCCTTGTGTTCATGAATGGTTATCAGAAGGATTAATCCTTTTAAAAATATTTTTCATTGAAGCAACCCATTAACTGTAAAGCTAGTTCAACAGATATGTGATTGCTTTTGTCAGATGGAACAAGAATTGTAATACACATAATTCAAATTCCATTTCATAAGGATGAAATTCATCACTTTACGGATCACAGAAACGTACAAATTCAGAGCACATACTAACATCTGAACAATTTCAAAGCTGTTGCTAAGTTTCAGTTTAACTAGCTTTTCCGTGCACCATTTGCTTTTTGTGATTTTAATTTTATCCCTTTACCAAATGATGAAAACAGTGATTCCCCTACTTCAGTCTCGGACAGTGCAACATGCTGCATGCAAACACTTACACACAACTGCCCCCCAACATACCATATTTATAATGCTTTTTATTAGTTTTTCTTCTGTTTTACCAGAAGTAGATTCCTTTATCTTTATTACAGGAACTTCCATTATCTTAATGGTCTGTAGGAGAGGAGAACTACAGTATGAGAATGAGATTACAGGCCCAAATCCCAATTACAACAAGACTTCAATACCAAAAATAAGAAGTTCCGCTTACCTCCAAAGCTTTCTGAAGCTCTTCACATTTTGCAGCTTCTTTCACTAGAACAACCCTGGTTTCAACTTGGGGCATTTCCTCTGTATATTAATAGGGAACAATTATCCAAAACTTGTTACAAATAAATTATTTACAGGGAGGTTTTTTTCTTCAATCTTCATTCTCAACACGTGGTAGATTGAGCAGAAGAAAACTATTCTTTTCAATTGTACATAGTCCTTGTACAGAGCTTTTATTCTGAGTTTTTATTTCTGATCAAAGGTAAAGCTATCCAAGAATAAGTCTTGAGGTGAAATAACAATTACCTTGCTGCCCTCTCACTAGAGGTAGAGCAAATATAAGCTACTCACTGGGCAACACAGCCAACTGTGCAGCTGCTCTCTGCACTAAACACCACCATGGATGCCAAGTGTCTGCTAAAGAACTAACTACAGAAACATAAATGTAGGTCTCTTGCCAGGAAGCTTGTTTTCTGCTTCTATTTCCATGGCTTAATAAAGCTACCCAACACCACTACTGCAACACAAACCAAAGCAACAAGAAATATGCTGCAGTGTCAGAAGAATCAGAAGTGTTTGCCTATTTCCACGCTTGTTTAAGGAAAATAATTATTTCCTTCTGTTGGCATGCCACATTGTCCCACCTCTGAGGACTGTGTTCTACCCCTACTGTAGCAACGGTAGTCCCACTATATTCTTTTAAAACAAGGTGTACAGAGAGTTCACACATTGTGAGACATTGTTCGACACCTTGTTTTTAAGTTGAATCAGTTTTCTGGAAGAATGATCCAACTTGGAAGGGAGGAGACTCATGGTCTCCAAAGATAATTTTGTTCCACAAAACATCTCAGAGGGGAAAAAACAAAACATACTGTCACAACTCTATACAGTAAAGGATCGGTTATTGTGCAGGCCATCTTTCATGGAATCTTTCCTGTCATTGCTGAAAATAATTAATAAACAGGTAAGGAACCTGATTCTCAAATAAAGTTTGAATGCCCCAATCAACTATCATTGATGTATTTCTCTACTTCCTCTTTTCCACTTGAATCTAAATGACTTCAAAGAAAAAACTTGTGTACACCGCACCTGTATCTGAGGAGTGATCAATGCACATAAGAAAATTTTCTTGATAATAAAGTCTTGATTACAAGATATTTAGTCCAAGAAAGCTACCTCCCAGAAACTACCCCAGGCAACAACCAAGAACATGCTTGCTCAGATGCACTGTTCTTCAGTGTAACATCAAAAGTTGTTGCTTTGATAATCATTGATTTTTTTTTAATTTTCTATTGGTGTTTTTACTAAAATCAGTCCAGGGCTCTGCTGGGAAGGCAAAAGGAAAGAGATCAATATTTTAAGTAAACAAAATTAACTACAGGGCCTGTGTTATGCTTTTATTTTTGTATAGTTCCTGAGCATCACAATTATGCATTCAAACTTTCATATTTCAGAAGAAAGGGCAGATAACTTGTGAGATATTACATCATTACAATGATTATATACTACTGCAAGATAACCTTAACACAATCAGCCACAGTCCAGTTTTGAAGTTAATGCTGATTTTTTTTACCTTCCACATCTGAAGCAGATTGAGTGAATATATTATCCTTGGAAGTTTCAACAATTCTGGAATCAAGAATAGAAGAATCTGCCAAGAGACTCCTCCCTGTATCAGACACAAGTGTACTGTTGCCAGCCATAGTCAAAGTGGCATTTCCCTTCTTCAGCTACAAGAGAAAAATGCAATAAGAAAATGTCAGGACAGAGACACATTTATCATAGATCTCAGACGATTTGTTGTGAGTTGTTAGGTTGGGAACATGTAGCAAAGGCATTGCAAATTGTAAAGTGATCTCCAGACCTGCTAATTGGCTGGAAGGGGAGTAATACAGTAAACCCCTGCCTATCGCGGGGGTTAGGGACCCGACCCGCAATAATTGAAAATCCACAATATGCAACATTCAGAACCCCCTGGAGCACAGTACAGCCAGGAGGCACCAGTAAAGCTAGGAAGCATCGTATCACACTGGTTCTGCAGGAGGCAAACAAGTCTAAACCCAATTCAAGCAGCATATGTTTACCATTAGAGCACTAAACAGCTTTGGACTCAAATATTTGCAGCAGAAACTTTCTCTCTGAATGTCTGCCTGTTACTTAAGATCACTTACTGGTAAGTCCCCAGTTTGCAATCATCTCCCAGACACCTGTGCTCCAAATCCTTTGGCAGGAACCCTTAGGCCCAGAACCTACTGCTTCCATGCAAACAAAATGGCATAATTCTTCACAACACAAAAAGGAAGCATTCCACATCAACTGTTATTTGATCAGCTTTGTAAGACCTGTCTTTGCAAAATACGGAGTAGAAATCAGGTGCCAAATTTGGTCTGCCCATATAGAACACAACCATCATGGTATGAAAGTAATGCAAACAAAACATTTCTTGAAATTGCTTTTCAAATATTAACTTAAAAGCTGTCACAATCTCTAACAATTGCCGAACAAAAAAGAAAGAAAAAACTAAATGTCATCCATGAAAAATTATGAAACCCCATTTTATTTTTTACCTACAAGGTATGGCAATTTTAATAAAACCTGCTTCCCTGTAGTATCCTATTTCAGTATCATCAGCCAACTAGAATCACACAAGACGGGTGCTTAGAATACCAAACACGCACCATTTTGTTCAAAACAAAGAAACTGCTTTTTCAGCCATTACCAGGCATATAAATTACGCCTTATTCAGAAAATCAGTGAAGTATAATATCAGTGAACAAGGGAGGAAAGGGACCCCAGTGGTGAGATCAAAGCTTCCTGAAGGCAGATTAAAATCCATCATTGCCCAACCTGACATTTTTATGAGGCCTCTTCCACCACATTCTAACCTTTCTGGTCATTGGACAGAACATTTCCCAAATAAAAACAATCAGCATTTAATTACAATTCTGCAAGGAACTTCATTTGCAATGACAAATACCTACCTGCAGTTTTTTAAACATCTTTTTAAAGTGTCATTGTTTCATCCTCTTGAAAAACAGAGCTACATGCCAACACAGTCTAGGTTTTATACGGAAAAGGAACCAACTATCTTTGCCAGGATAAAAACCTAAGGCACAGCAACAATTTGAACACTATTTTCCCAAGCAGACCCAAATAAAATACAATCTTAGTAATCTGTCAGTACTACCATTTCTGTGTGTCACACTAAGAACAGCCAATAATGCTTGTCAGAGTATTAATGAAGAGACAGATGCTAACAAAGTATCACTTGATAAATTCATAAAGTAACAGCTATCTGAAGAGACAGCTGGGTAGGACTGCTACATATGCTTAGCTTTTGGACCCTGGAGAGAAACTCTGGTGAGAGACTCAGAAATAAGTACTAGTTAAATAAGTAATACCTCAGATAACAAATGCCTCTGATAGTAAATGTTTCAGATAGCGAATGGAAATTTTTGGGGGGCTGCCTCAGAAAACAAATGTTGCTTATGGGCTGCCTCGGATAACAAATGTTTCATAATGCCTCGCAAAAAAGGGTACCCAGGATGCATTGAACCCCTCTGAATTTTGTGGAGAGGTGGGAGGAGTTAGAGCATTTTTCTCATGGTGTTTTGGAACCATTCTGGACATTTTTTGCTTAGGGTTTGGACCTTTCGAACCTGGAAGGGTAAGGACCTAGCTTTTATTAAACTTTTATTTTATTTATTTTACCCAAAGGTCTCTTACAATCAAAAAATTAAAACTGTTAAAACTGTTAAATCTTTGCTCTGCTTTTCTTTGCATTTTTGGTGGGAACAGGCTGGGGTAGTCTTGCTGCTTGTATTTGTGTGCTTGCATTTTCCCCATTGCACTTTGGGCGGGAACAGGCTGAGGTAGTCTTGCTGCTTTCATTTCTCCATGTTTGCAATCTTTTACATTGCTCTGCAAGCAAGAATGTGCTGGGGTTCTCTTGCAGCTTGTGTTTGTGTATGTTTGCATTTTTTCCAGGAGCAGGCTGGGGTAGTCTTGCTGCTTTCTTTTCTCCATGTTTGCATTGCACTGCAGGGCGGGGTGTTCGGGGGGGGGGGGTCCAGCATTGCATGCCTTTAAAGCACACTTTATAAAGAGGTCTGCGGGGGGGGGGGGACAGGGTGTTGTTGTTTGGTTTGGGGTTTTTTTTTTTTGCCTTTTTTCAGACTTCTAAAACAGATTAAGCAGTTTACCATTTTCCATGTCTGCTGCTGAAGAAACCATGTGGCTTAAGCAAGTGTACATCCCATAGCTTCAATTAGCCAAGAGCAGCCTATCAGTTTAGACATCCTTTTAGGAAGAAGAGAAAGATTCAGGAACAGTTATCTCAAGTTCATTAGTAGTCAGCTAGCGATGGATCATTTCTAGCCATGAAATCTTTTCTGCAGAGAATATGTCTTTCTTGTTACTAGAGACTAGTACTAAATACAATACCCGGGCAAGCTTTCCCCTTTGACTGACAGCTGTCAAAGAAAACAGTACTGGGCTACATAAACATTTGGTCTGATTTTGTTATTTGACTTATGAATTCTACCACACCCACCTCATTTGCAAGTACATACCTAATGGATTGTAAGTAGACATGGGCACGACCAGAAAAAATGACGTTTCGAGTTTTCGTTTGTCGGAACGGGTCTGTTTCGGGTCGTTTCCATTTGTCGGGAAATTTTTCAAAAATTTGTCGTTTCGTTTGTCATTTCCACCGCGATTTAGCAGAATTTGACTTCTCAGAGCATAGGTGCGTCCCGCAATCAGGGCCGGCGCTAGGTGTTTTTGTGCCCTAGGCGGCGGGCGGGGTGAGGGGGCGGGCGGCGGGGGGAGGGGTGGGCGGGCAGCAGTGGTGGGGGGCCATGGGCGGCTGGCGGCCGGGGCGGGCGAGTGGGTGGGCGGCGGCGCGGGCCGCAGGGCGAGTGGGCAGTTAGGATATCACTTAGGATAGAGGTTCTGTTCTTGGCTTGCACCCCAAATGTGTGTGTGTGCAACCAAACTGAAGTTGGGAAAATAGAAAATAAATGGTAGTATATAATATATTTTTAAAATAAATCCACACCTCCCACTCCCAGTCGAACCTCCCCCTTTATCCAATATCAGAAAAAAATCCTCACAAACTGCCAGAGAAGAAATAAAGAATAAACTGCTATTCCCTTCAGCAGACAAAGCTGCAGGGAATCAAAGAAATTATTTTCTAAATTCAATTCCCTCCCTGCCTGCCTAACTTAAATCCTAAAGCCTCCAGCCTCCCTCCTCAATCTCGATCGGATCACACCAGCACCAGCAGCCAGCCCTCCTCCCTCAACCACATCCATACACCCGACTGCAATTTCTGGAAGGTGCCTCAGCTTTTTATGCCCTCCAAGACATCCAGAAATGTCAGTCAAAAACCTGGCAATGCCATTGGTGGAATGATTCAAAAATTTGCATGGTCCCATCCCATGCCCAGCCCAAATGGGCAGGTCTAAAAAAATAAAAAATAAAATAAAATAAAATTAATACGATGTTTTATTGCTATAAAAAACCCACTGCTGCTACTATTAAAATTAAGGCATTTAAAATAAATAAATTTCACGTTTATGTGATGATTTGGTGTGTTTTTTGACCATGATTTCAAAAGAAAAATTGCGGTCGCCATTTTGGATTCCCCCCACCGCATGGCATGGCGAGACGACGAGCATGACCCCCCCCAGCCTGGTGCAAGCAGCCCAGGACAGGGGAAGAGGGGGAAAGGCCAGGGATCCCCCAGAAACCACCCCTCTGGTAGGTGGCAAAGCCTCAGGCAGGTATATTTTCGCCTGCTTTTTTGTCCGGGAGTCGGGGTTTTTTTAAAAAACGTTTAAAAACTTTTTCTGTGCTTCGCATTGTGCGATCGCTGCGATGCCACAAATGAAAACGAAAAACCCGACCAATTTTTTCTTTTTTCGGTTCGAGTTTGAGTTCTGACGGCTTAATTATCGTTACCATTTCTGTTACGTAACGGAAACGATAACCGAAAACGGAAACGACAATTTCGCCGAGTCGTGCCCATGTCTAATTGTAAGTATCTAATTAAAAATGTAAGATGATGTTGCAACATGCATGCATACTGCAACATACATGTTTGCCACCTTGGGTCCTTTTCCAAGGAGAAATGTGGGAAAAATATTCTAAATAAATAAACAAATAAAATACTGTACATGAGGAAAAGCAGCTAGGCAGTGACGCTCAAGTTTCCTTTTGTTTGTACTGCACAGAGAAAAGCAATGATAAAACACTTTTGAATATTTAGACCTCAAAAACCATACAATGAGATAATTCAAAATGAAATGAAGAGATAATGTGAAAAGATGAACCTTTCAGAAGACTAGTACAAATATTGCTGCATGAAATGTGGAATGTGCAACATATGAGTAAAGGTAAGCTTGAAACTGTAAAGGCAGGTAAAGGATGATCTAAACATTCTAATATTTAGGGTAAGTTACAGGAATGTGTGGGTGGGCAGGTTGATTCTGTGGGCTAGAGCACTGAAAACTGTCAGTTGCAAAGTCAGCAGCTCAACAGTTCAAATCCCGGGTGCCACACAGTGGATCCCGAGTGCTCCTTCCAACCTAACAGTTCAAAAGCATGTAAATACAAGTAGATAAATAGGTACTGCCGTAAAAAGCTGGAAGGCAACAGTTTTCCGTGTGCAGAAATGTGTTCAGCCAGGCTGGCCACAGGCTTGCACAACACTGGCTCTTTGGCTTGGAAACAGAGATGAGCACCACCCCTAAAGTCGGACACGACTAGCATGCATGTGCGGGGAAAACCTTTATCTTTTTACAGGAATTTGCAATTCTTTATTTTCCAAATTCCAACTTCCAGACTTCTTCAAGAATATTCTGGGAAGAATTTTGAGAGTTCCAGCCCATTGCAGAAACCTAAACTTTGCTCACCTGGATTAAGGCCTAATCCACCAAGAATACAAGGCAGTCTTGTGCTTTCCTTTTTTATTATTAATATACAAAAAAAAGAAAAAGATGAAGCTGCCATGTTGCTTCATGGGCACTATAGCTCTTTGGGAGCATCCTTTAGAAAGCCTCAAGAGCAACTAGACTAGGATGCACTGGAAGGAGCTAAATAAAATTCCTGAACAATTTAAAGGACAATGCAAAAAATAAGGTTTCATTGCAACACTCAACTGAACAGGAACCAGAAGAATTATGAACTGAAATTAGATATTTTTCTTTGAATTGTGGAATGCAGAAAAAGGTTTTTCTTTCAAAAGCAAAGCCTTGATAGATGACTGATAAAATGCAAAAAAAGTTCAAGAAGAAAAACAGGTCTTTTTTTGTTGACAATGAAATAGCTTAATTTCTCTGTCTTTGTTCTATTATTAATATAAATGGAGACTGGCAGCCAAGATAGACGGAAAAGGATTTGGAAGGAACTAGAAAAGATTCTCAAGTGTAATCATGCATCACTGAGGACCAAAGTCAACATTATCCCTACTACTATATTCCTCATTAATATGTGTGGGTGTGAAAGCTGGGCAATGAAGAAAGCTTAAAGGGAACAAATCCGTTCATTCAAACTTAGTTATTGGAAGATAGGTTTTCAAATACCATGGACAACTAGACATATAAATGGTTTCTATATAATATCAAGCATGAAATCCCAGTGGAAGCTAAAATGACTGAATTGGAGTTATCCCACTTTGGATGATGTATACAGGACATAAATCACAAAATCTGTCTCCAACCATTTTACTCTACCAGGACACTCCTCAGAAAACGTGAAAGCTGCTTTTCTTGGAAAGAAAAGAACACAGAGGAAAGCAACTGAGATAAAATGTCTAGGCAGGATAGACACCCATATACAGTAAATGGATTGAATCTAAGTCTGTGCTTCTTAAGTGCACTACCAGAAAGACTTTCTGGATACAACAATAAGGCAGCTGGGAAAAAGAAAGGCAAGCATGAGATGTATTGACTTAGCAAAGGAAGCTACAGCAACAGGAATTTTTCAGGAGAGGAGCTGCTGAAACTAATGAATGCATATAAGGTCACCTCAAGTCGTAAGCCATTTGAGGGCCCTCAATAACAAGTGAGTCTGAAGGAAACTAGGGATTCAAGCCTTTCAAATGGATGGCTTGTATTATAGGGCCTTTTCGGCAGCTGCCCCCAGATTATGAAACGCCCTCCCAAGTGAGACCTGCCTGGCGCCTATGCTACTGACATTTCGGCACCAGGTAAAAACCTTCCTGCTCCAAAAGTTTTTTAACTGATATAACATTGATTGTGGGACCTGATGGCAATTTTAGTGTATTGTTTTAGTGTATTGTATTTATTATATTTAAAGGTTCTTATCATTTTACTGTAATTTTATTTATAGGTGTCTTCATGTTTTGATAATTTGTTTATTTTAATTGTATACCGCCCCGAGACTTTTGGGTAGTGGGCAGCATATAAGCTGCATAAATAAATAAACAAACTTTTGTTTGAAACTTTATTTCCCTGGGGCTCTTTTTTAGTTGCTCTTGCCTGTTAGCCTTCTTTTTAGTTTTATCTATTTTAATATTTAATGCTTTGTGTTTTTTATAAACCGCTCAGAGTTCCTTTTGGAAGACTGGCGGTATATAAATGTATAAATAAAATAAATAAATAAATAAATAAATAAATAAAACCCAAGTGTGTCGTTTCCAGGCCAACCTTTAACTCGGGCGTTTCGTTTATTCCCCCCCCCTTAATTCGCCAGCCCAGTTTCACTTGGGAAGAGCAGGGTTGGCCATGAAACACCTGCTTCAAATCAAGGCCTCGAGGAGAGCTCGAGAAGTTACTTTTCGGACGACCCCGCCCACTCCCAGGATTGGAAAGGCGGAATTCATTTTAAAAAAAGTAACTTTTCAAAGCTCTCCTTGGCCTCCTCAGCGCGTCGTGATCTAACCGGGTCGAGTCCCTGGCCAGGACCGACAAGCGACGACGACGTCCCCCCCCCTTTGCCTCAGCCCTCCCGCCTCGGCCTCCTCACCGTCCAAGCTCGCCTCTTCCTCCTCCTCCTCCTCCTCCAGCCGGACGCCAGCCGCCAGCCGCACCAATTCAAAAAGCGAGCGTCCGCTCCCTTCCCCGCCGCCCATTGGCTGGCCTGACCGACGGGGGGTGGGGAAAGAAGTACGAAGCGACACGTGGTTCTCTCGGGGTGCCCTATTGGGTAAATGTTCCCACCAGGGGGCGGGGCTAAACGTCCCCTCCTGCCTGGCCGGTTCCAGTCCGGTGTCGCTATGGTTACCAGTTTGTTTGATTTTTGTTTTGTTTTGTTTTGTTTTGAAGGTTGGTTGAGCGGCGCCCACTTGGAAGGCGGTTCGCTATTGGTTGAGACGGTCCGCCGCCGTTTTTCTGTGACGGGTCAGCGGCTCGTTTCACCTCCAACCCGCTGTCGCGGGGCGGGACTCGCCTGCGGATTGGCTGAGACGGGTTGAGCTTAAGATGGCTGTTAATTTTAAATCTCTCTTTCAAACTGCACTAACGACGGTTCGAAACATGAGGGTCGGGATATTGCCGTTTATCATTCGCCCCTTTGGCATGTTCTGTATATGGCTGGGAGGATTCCTCCCCGCACCGAACAACAGTCAATCCGAAGGGAAACTGCGCCAGGCGTACGTTTAAAACCATTTTCCAAAGCTCGTCATGGCCGCGCCTCTTCCCCGCGCAAGGAATCCTGGGAGACGTAGTTTTATTTCACCTCGGGCGCTTCCCGCGGCTTCCCTTCTTCTCCGGCAACCCCCGCCCCCCGCCCCCAGGGCCCGCTAATGCCTCTGCAAGCAACATGTGATGCTGAGTCAACACTATATTTGCCTTTCATCCTTTATTTTACTCCAGTCAGAATAAACTCAGCGCTTCAGAGCTTTGAAAATCTGTTGCTTCTTTTCTTCTTTTTACAACGTTTTGCAGATCTCAAAAAAATCCAAGCTACGTTTGTTTGTTTGTTTGTTTGTTTGTTTATTTATTTATTTATTTATTTATTTATTTATATTTAAAAGTCTCAGAGAGGGCAGCCCTGTTAGTCTTTTCAAGAATTGCAGGCAAAAATGAAAGAAAAAGAAAAGAAAAGACACAAAACATGTGGAAACTTCCATATTTAATGTAACGTTTTGTGGGCAGTCCACTTTTTCAGACGTATAGCAGCAGGTTACATTAAAATATGAAAGTTAGTCTTTAAGGTGCCACATTTTTTTTTTGAATTTTGTTTTTTCTTTGATTTTTGCCTGCTATATATATATATACCTTTAGTGCAAACTGCACTTCCCTGTAGCAGTTTACAAAATGGTTAATCATAAATTACTGTTAAAATACAATTTAAATGTCATATAAAACACATTTAAAACAGCCATTAACAAAAGCTATTTGTTGGCAAACACATCACCCATAAGAATTTTAAAAATGCCCAAAAGAGATGTAAAATGAATCAGGTATACATGAATAATGATTTAATATTGTG
Source organism: Phrynocephalus forsythii (assembly GCA_029282475.1). NCBI lineage: Eukaryota > Metazoa > Chordata > Lepidosauria > Squamata > Agamidae > Phrynocephalus > Phrynocephalus forsythii. The sequence continues at coordinate 12,881,196 of JAPFRF010000008.1, read as the reverse complement.
GAGGGGAGAGTATATTGCTTGAAGCTTTATAAAAGCAAAGCATAAAGTGTTCTCCTTATATACCGCCCCATACCACTTCAAATAGTGTTTGGGCAGTTTACAGTTTAATTACACATGCAGGCTACACATTGTTGTCGTCCCCCACCCCAGCAAGCTGGGTACTCATTTTACCGACCTCGGAAGGATGGAAGGCTGAGTCAACCATGAGCCGGCTACTTGGGATTGAACCGCAGGTCGTGAGCTCAGTTTTAGCTGCAGTACAGGCATTTAACAGGATATGATCCACAATTTCCACCGTACCACAGATAAAAATGTAGGCCATAGAGATCTGTGACTTTCTTCCCTCTAAAAAAAACTGAAGGTAGAATATTGATACAGACAGGTTAAAAGCTGTCCAGTGTTTTACAAGTTACAAATTATAAAGGTAATCTGCTGGGATAAAGATCTTGCTGTGGTTTACAGTTACTGAGTAAAACGGATGCTCTGTTGAGTTGGAGGGCTGTATCCCAGATCTGCTTCCTAATATTCCCTTTGTCTTTCATAAATCCCAAATGTAAAAGGGTCCAAAGAAGGGAGTAAAAAGGGAAGGGGAAGCATTCCTCTCAGAATGAGCCTCTAGTATTAAAATATAGACCTCTGTTTAATGGAAATTATTCTGAAGTAAGCATCCTATTCCAAGGTACATCTTGGTTGTTTACTTACTACATTTATATTTAAGGAATCATTGGTGGGTGAGTTAAAACATCACTGTGATCAATTGTTTATGTAAACAGAAGGTTGAAAGGAGGTTGCCCGTGAGTTGATAGCTAACTCTAAATCTTCCAAGCCGCTAACTGAACAGGACCCTCCTGTCTTATTTCTCAGTGTTCTGCTGTTTCTCCACACATTAGTAGGCCAGAATTTTCACTTCAGGCAATTACAGTATGTGCAAATACTGTACATTTATTTATTTATTACCCAAGGTGGCTTGCCACATTGAAAGGCAATATTTACAGCTGAAAAAATGAGTAAAAGGAGGGAGCTTACACGCCACTCAAAACCAGCAGCAGGAGTTTGCAGTCATTGGACATCTGTTAAAAGATATACCCAGAGGGAGAGGACAGGTAAATGAATAGGTAATAGTACCAGTGACAGGAGGGGCATGTGTGTGTGTGTTGTGTCGTTACAGTCATGACCAACTCTTCGTGACCCCATGACCATGGAGTTTTCTTGGCAGGAATACTGGAGTGGTTTGCCAGTTCTTACTCCAGGCACCTACAGCACCTGGCATTCCCTGGTGGTCTCCCATCCAAGTACTAACCAGGGCCGACCCTGCTTAGCTTCAAAAATCAGATGCGCTTAGGGTATCTAGGCAGCTGCCCAGTGAGGGGCATACTGGAGTACAAAAATCCCAAATTCTGAAGCCAACACTGTCAAGAGCAACTATTTTAGATTTTGCTTGCACAATCTACATGGCCTTTACTTTCAAGGTTTCCGTGTCTGACCCCAATTGTTTACTGAAATCCCAAGGAAGATAAGACTTTCCCAAAAGGTGATTTCGGAGAGGGTAGCCATGTTAGATTTTTTCAAGAATTTCAGGCAAACATCAAAGAAAAACAAAACAAAACAAAAGACAAAAAACATGTGGCACCTTAAAGAATAACTTTCATATTTTAATGTAACATTTTGTGGATACACATCCACTTCTTCAGACTTATAGCAGCAGAATGAGGTGTGCAATATTATATGGGATGGGATATACATGTAGTTCATGAAACGTTACATTAAAATACGAAAGTTAGTCTTTAAGGTGCCACATGTTTTTTGTCTTTTGTTTTGTTTTGTTTTTCTTTGATTTTTGCTGGAATTTCCCAAAAGGGAGGTTTGTAGCACCGTATAGCATGACCTCTCTGGTGGGAGGGTCAGGTCATGCCCTTCTCTTGAGTTCATGGTTCACCAAACTCAGCATCAAGAGCTTAACTAACACCAAGTAAATCTCCTCTCACGGTGCCATTCAGTACCTACATTTTTGGCACTCAGTCATACAGGTTGCATCAGCCTTCTAAACAGAGCAAGAGCTTTTATTCCTGTTTAATCCATTAAAAACCTTTCAACATCCCTGAAAGTTATTTTTTTAAGCCTCAAGATTTACAAATAACTGCTTCAAACGTTTGGCAAAGCAGCAAAATATAAAATTAACAAGCTATGCCTTCTGTAGGACCGAAGCTCCTTTGCTGCCTTTCTGACCAGGAATGGCAAAGAAGTAGTATATGGAAAACCATAAATGAAACGTGAAGATATTCCCTTTGCTTAAGCAAAGGCATAAAATTGCCTGAACCTAATGCTTTTGGAATTTCTTCTCTTTATTTCTCTTTTGTAAAAAAAAAAAAAAAAAAAACTGTTCGCTGGAAAGGACCATTCATTCATTGGCATCCTTCAGTCTCGAAAGACTATGGTATCATGCCTGGAGTAGAGATCCTAAAAACAACACCTAGTGTGACTAAGTAGGCCAATTCGGGAATGGCAGTCTCTACCACACTGGGGACAGATGTATTCTGTTTCTTGCCCAGTCCTCGCATTTCATTGTTTCCGTACCTGCCTCTTTTCCTCTGCCTGTTGGACAAATGCCTCTTCAAACTTATGTAGACCATGCTGTATCTTTTGCCTCCAGACAGTGCGATTGGAGGTCAGGGTTTCCCATCTGTTGAGGTCCATTCCCAAGGCCTTCAGGTCCCTCTTACAGATATCATTATACCGCAGCTGTGGACTCCCTCTGGGGCACTTTCTCTGCACTAGTTCTCTGTATAGAAGATATTTTGGGATCCAGCCATCGCCCATTCTCACAACATGTCCAAGCCAGTGTAGGCGTTGCTGTTTCAATAAAGTATACATGCTAGAGATTCCAGCTCGTTTCAGGACTATGCTATTTGGAACTTTGTCATGCCAGGTAATGTTGAGTATTCGCCTAAGACAGCGCATATGGAAGGTATTCAGCTTTTTTTCCTGTCGGGCACTGCAATACAAAAGTGTGCTTAGTATACAAGCTTTATAGACCTGTATCTTTGTATGTTCTGTCAGCTTCTTACTGAGCCATACTCTCTTTGTTAGTCTGGAAAACACTTTTTTGTTTATTCATTCCTTTTATTGATTCAGCGCCTTTTCACATGACCCTAATATCCGCTGGTCCCTTAAATTTGGACCAGAGATCTTAGGGGTCTGTCGCTCTTCCTGCGTCCCCACCCCTCCACACTTCCTGGCTGCTGGCTGCATGAGGGGAGGGAGAAAAAAAGGGACAAAAGAATGCAGGCTTACCTCCAGTGCGGTGGACGCCGCCCCGTCATTGTGATTCCTTCTCTTAAAGGGGCGGGAGGCAAAAAACAACAACAAAAAGAAGCGAGGAGAGCCCGGCACATCCGCATCAAGATTTTTCACTCTTGGAGAGCAGGTACATTAAAAGTGCTCTGGGACGCGCTTAGGTGGGTGTGGTCGCACTTAATTTTCAGTAAACTCTGGAGCTGGTGGGTAAACAATTTTAAGCTCCGGAGCTGGGAGCCATTTGCGGCGGAGTTTAGGGGTCGTGTAAAAAGGCCCAAAGACTCTATAAAAAGGTAAAGGTTCCCCCCGCACATGCGTGCTAGTCGTGTCCGACTCTAGGGGCAGTGCTCATCTCCGTATTCAAGCCAGAAGAGCCAGTGTTGTGCAAGTCCATGGCCATGTGGCTGGAATGGCTGCAAGGAAACACTCTTTTACCTTCCCGCTTTTTACTGTGGTACCTATTTATCTACTTGCATTTACATGCTTTCATAACTGCTAGGTTGGCAGGAACTGGGGTGAACAGTGGGAGCTCGCTCCACTGCATGGCACCAGGGATTCGAACTGCCAAGCTGCTGACTCTGCAGTCAACAGTTTTCGGAGCCTTAGTCCACTGAGCCAGATATAAGAGCAGACATAAGACGGGGTGACATTAAAACTACTCTGGGTCTATTTTTATGCTAAATTCTGGGGAGAGGTTTGCAGTATCATTCAGACTTTTGATTTTGAGGTGTTCAGGCTGTCAGCCTGCTGAACCTGAATACACTGGTGAGTATTCAGTTCAATATTTAAATGTGTCGGACTTAGAGTGTGGAATCTGCTGTGGAAATCTGACAAGATACTAATTTGCGCCCAGTTATGCTCAACCAGCATTTAATCAAATCACAAAAGCAGCTCCCACATTTGCATTTCCTTGTGGTGCAAAGAATAAACTCTGAGTTCAATTGCAGGCTCTGGTAGCTAAATCAAGATTAACTCATACTTTCATCTGTACAAGGTTGGTACTTTGAATTCCCAGCTCACTGGTAGACACAAACATAATTAAACTGTAAACAACACAGAGAGTGCTTTAAGCACTATGAGGTGGTATATAAGCAGCAGACTTTGCTTTGCTTTTCCATATATGCATGAATGTTGAAAAGGATACAGGACGCTGACCCTTCTGCCCCCCTAGATATGCCCCTGCTTGTGCATATGTGCTCTCTCTCTCTCTTATGTGTACTCTCTTCTGCACCTGCCGTACAATATATCTCTCCCTTTTTGCTCCTTCACAGTTCTCCTGAGCATGCCTGCTTTTGGGAGAGAGCGGGCCAAGGCTGAGGGGTCCTTCACCTTTAAAACTGTATGCCTGTGAGCATTTCCTTGCAATCTCTCTGGCCACAGTTACTCTTTTCCCTCATTAAATCCTTTCACTCTGTAACACCTCCTCCACACAAAGAAAAGCAGCAGGATGCGGTAGCACTGGAAAAAACCACCCATGTGACCCTTCTTTCCCCTTTTTCTCACTTCTCACACTAACTGCTAGCAGCAATTAACATTACTTCCTCTTGTTCCTTTGAAAAGCTCTAAAAAGTATAACTGCAACCATTACAGGCAAGGCAGTTACTTTGTTCCAACTCCTTACTGTAGAATGCAATTGCATCAATGAAGCTGCATCCAACTTGGTCTTCAAGGACCTTCTCTAGTCTGCTTTCATCGTATACAACCAGCAAAACCAGGAGAGTTCCATTTTTATTTTTATTTTTTGCTGCATTTATGTAATGGCTCTCCTTTTTTTCCTCACATGAGCATTTGCAGCTCCCAGTGACTTCATCACACAAGATGAAGAAGGCTCTGAACTATGTCTGTGAAGATTCTCAGTCATCCAGGTGAGTTTATCTGGAAGTTGAGTCATGGCTACTGGACTTCTTTTTTGAGAGATAGAAACGTTTCACTGTTTATCCAAACAGCTTCATCGGTCTGAATACAGCTAGTGCAAATCCTCCATCTTATAGGCAGCTTTGACCTCTTGTCACCCTGGCCTGAATTAGGCTCATAAGATGAACAGTGGCCTAAATAGGCTCGTTAGGGAGACAATAGTATCCTTAGCCTTAAGGTGAACAATGGCCTTCTTGATAGGTTTCAGCACCTTAGGCCATTGTTCACCTTAAGGCTAAGGATACCATTGTCTCCCTAACGAGCCTATTTAGGCCACTGTTCATTTTATGAGCCTAATTCAGACCGATGAAGCTGTTTGGATGAACAGCGAAACATTTCTATCTCTCAAAAAAGAAGTCCAGTAGCCATGACTCAACTGCCAGAAAAAGGCTCTGAACTATGCTCCTGAACAGGCAGATGAGTCATATAGCCAGGGTGTGACCAGGGCATAGAAAACCCGCTTTCCTCTTAGCAAACTCAGAATAAAACATTATACTGTATATCCTCTAGGCCTTAGGTCTCCATCTACTGACTTTGTTCATTCCCCATTTTGTTCTGTGTCAACAGCAGTCATATTTAGCTGAATGTAAACAAGCCAGTCTAGTTGTTTCAGCAAAGGAAAGAGCTCAAGTTTTCTTCTGGTTGGAGGCATCCTATTAAGAGGAGGATCTGGAGCCTCTGAGCTTAGCAAATGATTTTTCTTTTCAGGGAACTTGCTGTGTTACACATCGCTTTGTGACAGCCAGGTTGCTGCTGTCGGTATCATTGTCTTGTATGTTAAAATACATAGGCATATTGTGCACTGCTGGCATGTTGTGTTGTTTTTACCAACAAGGCAGAAAATTGCAGGGATGCACTCTTTTGTCTTCTCTAGTGGCAAATCCTAGTATTGCACCCTGAGCTTATCTTTAAAAATGCGGAATGCAATAAAGCCATCCTTTTCTTGCTGCTAAGACTTATGTCAGGAAAGACTGAAAGATTTGGGGTAGCTACCAAGAAAGTGAGTAATCTGGTCTTCCACTTTCACGCTTCCCTCAGAGTTACCGACCATCCTTAGGGTCAGCATGTACTACGGGCAGTACTTGAGGTAAAAAAGTTGTTATGTCAAGTAACGAGGTCCCACACCATATAGGACTTCATATGTGAGAGTCATAACCTTGAACCTGGTGCAGAAGCTCACAGGTAGACAGTGCATAGTGGCCAGAGTAGGGGAGATATGATTGTTTCGTCTCAACCCTGTCACTAATCTCGTTGCTGCCATCTGGACCTGCTGAAGCTTCCTCACCAGCCTCAAAGGTAGCCCCATGTAGAGGCCATTACAGCAGTCAAGTCTTGAGATGACCAGCACATGGACCAAGGTGGTGAGATCCCTAGTGTCCAGGTAGGGACACAACTGAGTGATGCCTCTGAGGTTGAAAATAGGCTGGCCAGACCACAGATGCTACCTGGACTTCCATAAAAAGCACAAGGCCCAAGACAACACCCAGGCTGTGTTCCTTATCCCATGCGGATAGAATAACTCCTCCAAAGGGGAGGTATATTCCTAATCCGCATCACCCACAGTCCCACACAGGATCTCCATCTTGCCTGGGTTCAGCCTCAGTTTGTTTTCTTTCATCCACCCTAGCATGACCTCAAGGCAGTTCTCAAGGCATTGGATAACATCATCTGCAGAAGGATGGAAGGAGAGATAGAGCTGTGTGACATCAGCAGATTGGTGGCATGAAGTTCCAAATCTCTGGGTGACCTGACCCTGTGGTTTCATATATATGTTAAATAACATTGGCAAGATGACCCTGGAGGGACTCTGCAATTAGAAGTTCAAGGGGTGGAAATAATCTCATCAAGCTGAACCCCATGTGTATGGTTCTCCAAAGCCTGGCCACCAATCCCCAATCTGGTGAGCCTCCCCAGGAAGATACTGTGGTCAACTATAGCCAAGGCCACTAAGATATAGAGAAGGACCAGCAGGGACATATTGCCCCTGTTGGACTCCCTCAACAGGTCATTGGGCAGATTGACGAATGCAGTTTCCATGCCATGATGCAGCCGGAAACTGGAGTGGAGTGGATTGAGGACATTGGTCTCTTCTAGAAGTGCCTGAAGCTGTTCCATCACCACTCTCTCCATGAACTTACCAAGGAACAGGACATTAGCAATGGGTCTAAAGTTGTTAATATCATCCATCAATAAATTGGGTTTTTTGAGAAGGGGTCTAATTATTGTTTCCTTGAGAAGGTTGTTAATCTTAATCTATGTGTAATTGTTTTAATATATAGAGTATTTTATTTATTTTATAATTTTAATTGTTGTGAGCCACCTTGGGACCTCTTTGGAGAGAAAGGTGGTAGGTAGGTAGGTAGGTAGGTAGGTAGGTCGGTCGGTCGGTCGGTCGGTCGGTCGGTCGGTCGGTCGGTCGTCGGTTCGGTCGGTCGGTCGGTCGGTAGATAGATAGATAGATAGATAGATAGATAGATAGATAGATAGATAGATAGATAGATAGATAGATAGATAGATAGATAGATAGATAGATAAGATGAAGAATGCATAGGCAGAACTGTCAAGCAGCAGCTGAGGCCAAGAGAGGTACCTGAGGAGGAAGAATAACAAGAGAAAGCAGAGAAAGAGAATGCAAAGGACAGAATAAACTTAACAGAGGAAGCACTTGGGAAACAAGTCACAGTTAGGAGTAAAAGGAGGAGACACTCTTCACCATTGGAACTGCAAGACCACTTTCAGAATCAAAAAAACAGATAAGAAGCATGCAGAGGAAGATATACAGGAGACCCTGTGGAAGGATTATTAGACAGGCTGAAGCTCAGCCAAGCAAAGAGAAGAGAAGCATAGCTATAGTAAGAAAGTCCCTACTTCATGGAATTGAAACTGAAATATGCTGGTGAAATCCTTCAATTTACAAAAGTTGCTACCTCCCTGGAGGATAGATTAGGGATGTGACAGCAGGATTGGCATTGCTCATAAAACCCAGAGATGCATATCTCTTTCTTTTCATCCACGTGGGAACAAATAACACACCCAAGAGGAACTACTAATAAGAAATAATTTCAAGCTTCAAAGCTCTGGAAAAGAAACTTGAGGACTTTGGAGCACATAGTCTTCTCATTTCTCCTACAGTACTCAGAAAAGGAACTAAAAGGGAAAGAAAAGAAAACACTCTCTGAGTGAATTACTTTACCATGAAGGTGGTGCCAACATGTGGGATTTGGATTTGTGGACCACAGCCTATGTTTCCTGGGAGATGGACAGCTGGCAAGTAATGGTTTGCATCTCACCAAGACTCAAAATAATGTCTTTGGTCACAGTATAGAGAACTTCATCAGGAGGGCTATAAACAGAATTGGAAGAGGGAGGGATCGCAGACTCGGGGTGGGGGAACAGATGAAAATTTATGCACAATAAGAGGAGCCAGTCAAGAATGCCTGGAATGCTGGAAACAAACGAGAAGAACTGGAAATCTTAATTCAGGAGAATAAATATGACTTGAAAGGGATAACTGAAACTTGGTGAGATGATTATCATTACTAGCATATGGCTAGTCAACTAAGGATATACATAGTTCAAAAAGAATAGAAATAATAGAAGAGGAGGTGGAATTGTAGTACAGCATATGTAAAAAAAATACATGTTCCTGTACAGAAGCAAAGGAGGATGAGCTTGGTTGCTCCATTGAGAGCATATGGATTAATATAATTGGGATGGAGGATAAAAGGAACATGGTAGTTGGAGCCTATTAGTGACTACCCAATCAAAGAGAGGATGGAGATGAAATCTTTGAAAAACAAATTGTAAGAATTTCAAAAGAGATGATGCAGTAGTGATGGAAGATTTTGTTATCCTGATACTTACTGGGAGAAAAATACTGTATGGCCCTTCCAAGAAACTCTTGATTTCCATTTCCCATAATTTTATTCTATTAAAAATAGGGGAGGAGACTAGAGGATTGGCTGTTCTTAACATGATCTAACCAAGTGGTTCTCAACCTGTGGGTCCCCAGATGTTCCTGGAATGCAACTCCCAGAAGTCTTCATCACTAGCTGGGCTGGCCAGGATTTCTGGGAGTTGCAGTCCAGGAACATCTGGGGACCCACAGGTGGAGAACCACTGGAATAGAGATGACTAGGGGCGCTTTTACAACTCCCGGACCAGAGATCTTTCATCACCCTGGCTGGGCTGCATGAGGGGAGGGAGAAAAAAAAGGAAGAAAAGATGGCACCTCCGGCCTCCGTTTCTGGGAGTCCTGTCTCTGTAAAGTAGCTCTTAAAGGGGCTGGAGCCAAAACAACAACAAACAAAAGCGAGGAGAGCCCCGCACTCACTGGGCATCAAGCAATTTTCACCCCAGAAGAGCAGGTAAAAGGTGCCATGCTGTGGGCGTGGCCGCATCCTGTAAACTCAAGGTGGGGAAACATTTTTAAGCTCCGGAGATTTGCCCCGGAGTTTAGGGGTCGTGTATAAACGCCCTAGGTGGATGTAGCAGAAGTAAGGGGGAACTCTGGGAGATAAGCGTCTGTGAAGACTCTCAATCATCCGGGTGATGTGATCTGGAAGTTGAGTCCTAGCAACTGGGCTTCTTCTCTTCTGAGATTCTCATCCAAGCAGCTTTGACAGTCTGGGAGACAGTGATGATGTTCAACTTTTGAAGAAGCAAAAGTGGAATGTAGCCATGCATGTTTGCTAGATTTTAAAAAACCAGTTTTATTAAACAACAATAACAAGTAAGGTCTCATAGCAGGAGATCCTAACCAGGGTGTTAGCTACCATTTTGTAAGCCTTTTGTCCTTGCTCACATCTTCTTTTATCTTTTGGGTGCTATCCAATGGAAAGCTTTGCCTCTACATTGTACCCATCCAGTCTGTCTTCTGTTTCCAAACAGACTTTCAGACAGAGGAATTGGGTGGGGGGGAGAAAAGAGAGAGAGAGAGAGAGCAGCAAATGAAAATTAACATCTGGATGCATGCATCTAAAATTTCTGTGAATGAAAGAGTGAGATTTTGCAGGCAACACAAATCCATTAATAACAAGAGAAACAATTGCTGATCTTCTGAGGGCTTGTGGGAAGAACAAGCCATTTGGAAGCATGCTTGTCTGTTATATGTGCTGTGAAGTCTCTTCCAACTTCTCCCATGCCTAATATGTTTTTCACTTTATATGACATGTTGGAAGAATGGTTTATCATTTACCAGTGAGCTGCTGTGACCAATCTGGGGTTTGACCTCAGATGTCCTGAGTCCTGATCCAACACAGTATCCGTTATATCACACTGGCCACCCAGCACTCTTAATTCTAGGCCACTGGGTTTCAGATCCAACCAAAAGGGTACAAAGTACGTGCAAGTTTTCGGGAATCGCCAGCTGTCTTCCTCATCTCATAGCACCGTAAGAAATGCTCCAGAGATCTCAGAAGCTTGCACGCATTTGTGCCCTTCTTCTTGGTTTCTTCTTCTTTTTAAAGAGTATTTTTACCCTGCTTTTCTCCTTGGAAAAGGACCCAAGGCGGCTCACAGTAATGAGGGATAATATACAGTCCAGTACAATTAAGACATGTTCAAGTATTCAGAACAAGGAACTGAGGGGCATTTTACAGCATTAATAGAAAACATTATATTAAAGCTACAAGGTTATAAATAGTTATAAACACAAAGCCTATGTGAACATGTAAAGGCAAAGGTTCCCCCTGCACATACGTGCTAGTCGTGTCCGGACTCTAGGGCGGTGCTCATCTCCGTATTCAAGCCGAAGAGCCAGTGTTGTGCAAGTCCATGGCCACGTGGCTGGCATGGCTGCAAGGAAACACTGTTTTACCTTCCCAGGTTTTACCCCGATACCTATTTATCTAAATGCATTTGCATGCTTTTGAACTGCTAGGTTGGCAGGAGCTGGGGCTAGCAGCAGGAGCTCGCTCCCCTGCCTGGCACCCAGGATTTGAACTGCAGAGTTGCAGACTTTGCAGCCAACAGTTTTTGGAGCCTAATGGTAGTCCATCATTCAGGGAAAGCTTGCCTGAAGAGAAAGATCTTTGCCTGTTTCCAGAAGGACAACAGAGATGAGGCAGTTCTGGCCTCTAGTGGGAGGGGGTTCCAGAGTCTGGGCACAACAGCTGAGAAGGGTTTTGGAGATGGTGCTTCTGAATCCTAGCCAGGGGTTCCCCACTACTTCTGGGGGGGCTGCTGGTGGTGGTGGTGGTGGTGGTGGAGTGCATTGGCCGGAGATCCTGAGCTGCACCTCTCCGCCTTGCCCACGAGGTGTCTCCGCGCGCGGCTCCGAATCAGCCCAAGCAAAGTGACCGAACAGAAACAATTGCAAGGACACGAGGCTGGACCGGCGGGGCGGGCGGGGGAAGTGGGGAGGTGGGGGGGGGGCGGAAGAGCCGAGACTTCCTCTCGCCTGGTCCCTCTCTGATTGGCCTGGGGAGGTTATGAAACCCTTGAATGGGACGTCGCGAGGCACCACCTTCGCCGCAAGTGAGCCCCTCGGTTCAAAAAAGCGGCGCTGCTGCTGCTGCTGCTGCTGCCTCCGCCGGCGAGAGGGAGGGAGCCGAGGCGCCGCCGGAGGAGGAGGAGGAGGAGGAGGAGGGGGGAGGGCATCAGCATGAAGTCGGCCGCGGTGGTGGTGGCCGGGCTGCTGGCGCTGAGCGCCTATTATGTCTACCTGCCTCTGCCCAGCACCGTCTCGCAGCCGTGGCGGCTCATGCTGCTGGATGCCGCGTTTCGGGTGGCGCAGGAAACGGTAAGGGAAGCCAAGCCCAAGGAAGGGGGACCCTGCCCCTGTCCCTTCCCTTCGCCCTCCTCCCTTCCCTTTCCCCTCCCTATCTGTAGGTAAGCCTAACCCGGGAAGGAAGAGACAGGCGGGCAGGACTTGCAGTCCCCACCCACCCCCAACCTCGAGCCCGGGAGCAAGGCGGAGATATCTGGCTGGGGGTTTGAGCTCTGCCCAAATGCATCTCGCACGCCGGATCGTGTCCCTTTTCCACCCACCCCACCCCACCCGCCAGAAATATGTGCACGTCTTCCACACTGCGGGGCTCGCGGATCCTTGATGATGATGATGATGATGATGATGATGATGATGATGATGATGATGATGATGATGATGATGATGATGATGGTTGTGATGGTCGTGTGAATGCTGCCCTAAGCATCGGGGGAATGCGTGTCGTTCCAGAGGCCCCTGAAACCAGCATGCCGCCTTCCCGGATTCAGCGCATCCCTTCATCTCCTTCGGCGTTCCTTGCGCCCGCCGGTCCCTTTAAACCGGAGGGCGCTTGGCTTTGGGCCCCTAAATCTGCGCGCCCCGCCGCTTCTGTGGGAGGAAGGCTGCCCTGCAGCTGGCGTGGCCTGTCCACCAGCCTTTCGGCAAGCCTCGGGCGGGCGCGAACCATCCCGCCCCAGCCTTGCCATCTTTGTAGGTGTCCCCCTCCCCTCCTTCAGCCCGGCCGCAAGCCGCAGAGAGGAGTGGGCGGAAAATGCGCAGCTCTGTGAAGCATCGCGGAGAGGCGGACACTTTCTCCTGGGGAAGGGGCTTGTGGAGAAACGCCCTCCCCCGGGTGGAGGGTGGGGTTGGGACAGGGCGTGAGGTGGAGGAGAGTTGACCTTCGGCGGCTTTCAGGGTCGTCTAGGTGAAGGTGACTGGCAGCTCCTGGAGTTGAACACATGCCCAACGAGGCAGCCCAAAGGACACCCTTTCCTTGGATCCCTCTGGAATTGCAGGGGCCTTCCAGACCCCCACAAACAGTATCTACCTAGATGTGCCTACTCAGAAGTAAGGTGTGCTGGGCCATTTTGGTGGGTTCCAAAGTCCTTAGCTGAAATTCGGTTGCTTCACTGGAGTAGGCCTGTTGAATGCAGGATTTGGTAAGTCAGCTCCTCCATAGGTCCCCTTGAATCAGGTGTGGCTACTCATGCTAACTGCACTTGCTTTTTAGGACTATAGTTTAGAGCAGTGGTTCTCAACCTATGGGTCCCCAGATGTTCCTGAACTGCAATTCCCAGGAATGCCTTCCAGCAGAGTGAGTGGTGGAGGCTTCTGGGAGTTGCAGTCCAGGAACATCTGGGGACCCACGGGTTGAGAACCACTGGTTTGGAGTCTGACCATTTGAACCAATGGCTCTTACAGAAGACTGGGCATACCACATTCCTGCTGATGCTGTGGGCCTATCTGGTGCAGTTAAGCAACAGGGATTCGGCCAATGGCTTAGAATTAAGTCCTCCTGAAATGCTTCTACAGAGCTTACTTATGAGTAGATATGCCTAGAGAACTACATTCTTTTGAATCTGGAAAAACCCAAAACTACACTTAAAAAAATGTTGTTCTTTACAGCTTATTCCTGTCTACAACAAAACAATGGTTGTGGGGCGGGGAATAATGAGCAAATTAAAGATGTGACAGATATGGGTTAAATACCTTGGTACTATACCATATTATTCAGTTAGAGGAGTGGACCAAGAAATGATAAAAAGAAATGATAAATGTATGTAATTTATAAAATATGAAGAAATTATAATACAGTAGGACCCCAGTATCCACTGAGGATTGATTCCCAGCCTTCCTGTGGATAATGAAAACTGTGGATAAGAGAGAATGCCAAAATGTCCCCAGAACTGCTGTTTTGTGATAGTAACTTGCTTTACAGCTGCTGTTTTGCAACAGTAGCTTGATTTACAGCTGCTGCTTGTGATGGTAGCTTGCTGTACGGCTGCTGTTTTATGACAGTAGCTCACTTTACAGCTGCTCTTTGTGACAGTAGCTTGCTTTGCGGCTGCTGAATTATTTATTTTTTCCTCTGCCAACCACGGATAACTGAATAATTGGATAATGAATCAGTGGATACGGGGTCCTACTGTACAAAAGGAAAGCATAGTTGGAAACAAGGTAGTGAAAGGGATAATACCGTACATTGTATAATATATTATGGGAAGTAGAAGACCAGGATGACTCGCTTAAAACATTATAGGAATGTAATTTCAGAGAAGAAATAAGTACTAGTGCTTGTAAAAATATGTGGAATATCAGAATATTTAACTATGTATCAGTAGGGATAAAAGAAAAATTGTACAAATTAGTTTGGTGATGGTACTTAACTCCAGCAAAGTTAAATCAAATAGATGGTAATTACTCTACAAGGTCCTGGAAAGGATGCCAGAAAGTAGGTCCTTATTTTCAAATGTTGTGGGAATGGGGGAACATGCTGTATTGCAGTTATGGCAATTGGTTTTTTTTTAGGGAAATTAATGAAATAAGCAAAGTAAAATTAGTTGTATGTCCTTAAAGAGTGCTTTTATCCATACTTGGAAAGGTGGAAGGTAATTGGACAATCGCAGTATTAACTTCCAGCTTGTTAATAGTGTCAAGATTGATGATTGCCAGGAATAGGAAAACAGTGTATAATTTCCAATTAAGTATTGTTATAGGGATATTCAAGATATAGCTGTTAATGAAAAGATCACAAGTAATATAAACATTAAAGGGTAAGTTAAAGCTAAGGATAAAATTATAGATATCTGGGGAGAATTCATCAATTTTGTATTAATAAAGGGCAGGGCTTACGGCCCATTGCAAAAACCAGTACAGTTCTGGAAGGGAAGTGGGACTCCATGAGAACAAATGGTTGCTCCTCCCAAATGGTCCTGGTGAGGGTGACCGCTGTGTATGGAGATATTTGTCTATTAGATTTGTCTTTGTTTTTACTCTTTGAATATTCTCTATTGGGTTTACAATAGTCAAAAGAGCATCGTCCGCGAATAAACTAATTTTAGTTGCCCCATCTTTCCCTATACCTTTAATAAATTTGTCGTCCCTTATGGCATTTGCCAGGAGCTCTATAACAATACAAAAAAGGACTGGAGAAAGAGGACATCCTTGTCTAGTTCCTCGGCCTAGGGTGATTTGTTCAGTCAATCCATCATTAACTATTATTGAGGAAGTGCCCGTTGAATATAGTTGATTTATTACTCCCAAAAAGGATTTCCCAAATCCCATTTTTTTAAACAATATTTTTAATGTGGGCCATTGAACACAATCAAAAGCTTTATAAAGATCTAGAGATAACATCCCAGCTTTAGTAGTACTCTTACTCATTTCATAAAGAACATTCAAATTCCTTCTAATAATATTTGCCATTTGTCTACCTTTGATAAAACCACATTGATCCTCTTTAATATATTTAGCTATAAATTTATTCATTCTTTTAGCCAAAATTGCTGTGAAAATCTTAGCATCTTGATTTAATAAGGATATTGGTCTGTATGACCCAATATCCATTAAATTTTTATTAGGTTTTGGAATTAAAATAGTTAAAGAATGGGTCCAAGATCTCGGAATTTGTTCTCCATTCAAAATTTCATTATATAGCTTCTTTAATTTAGGTATTAATACTGCTTTAAAAAGTTTGTAAAATTCAGGTCCCAGAGCGTCCACTCCGGGCGTTTTATTATTCTTTAATTTGTCTATTACCTCGCTTATCTCTTGATCTGTAATAGGCTTTTCCATTTCCAGCATATCTTCCTGTTCCAAGACCCTCTTTAAATTCTTAGTGATATACCTTTCTATATCCTCCTTAGGTTTATTTTTGTAGTATATAACAACTGATAAAACTCTTGTATAGCTGACAACTTTTCCTTCATTTGTGTGCATGTCTTACCTGAGGAGTCTTTTATAATCCCTATTGTA
Organism: Phrynocephalus forsythii; assembly: GCA_029282475.1. Lineage (NCBI taxonomy): Eukaryota > Metazoa > Chordata > Lepidosauria > Squamata > Agamidae > Phrynocephalus > Phrynocephalus forsythii. The sequence continues at coordinate 12,865,307 of JAPFRF010000008.1, read as the reverse complement.
TTCTTGTCTTGTCTTTTCTGTGCTAATCTGGCTAAAAGTTTTGAGTTCTTGTTGCTGTATTCAAAAAAATTTCTTTTTAGGTAGAGAAGATTCCTTTGTGTTTGTTGTAAATCTAGATCTTCTAACTCTTTTTTCCTTGCTTCAATCAACCTCAATATCTTATTATCCTTAGTAAGAAAAAATTGGGATTCTAAATCTGCTATTAGTTTTTCTAATTTTCTTTTATTGAGTTCTTCCTGTTTTTTAGTTTTAATATTTTCTTTTATGATAAGGCCTCTAGCTACCGCTTTCAGGGTGTCCCATATGATTGGCATCTCATTTAGAAGAATTTGGAGAAATAACAGGATTATGTGTAAACTGGCAAAAATCAGAGAGTTTATTCTTCAATTATGGAAAACATGACTTAAAGATGATTGAAAAATCTGGACTTAAACCGGGAAAAAGCATTAAATATCTAGGATTAGAACTCCATAAAGAATTTACTAAAACTAAAGAAAGAAATATTTCGAAATTAGAAGAGGAGATGAAAAACAAATTATTATCCTACTCTAAACTAAAATTATCGTGGTTTGGCAGAATTGCATTGATAAAAATGAAAATACTTTCAAAAATTAACTTTATTTTTAAAATGTTACCGTTCAGTTTTTAGAAAAGGAAATTAAAACTCTCCAAGACATGATAAATAGGTATTGTAATGCAGGGAAAAAATCAAGAATAAATAAAAGTCTATGGTATAGATCTCAGAAAGAAGGAGGAATAGGTATACCCAATATAAAAAATTATTATATAGCCAATCAACTTAGTTCTTTGGGGAAATTCTTTTAAACCACAGAAGTTAATATGGTGGGAGCAAGAGTCTTTGGATATAAAGGGGGAAATAAACACATTTTTATTCACGGAAGTTAAAAACAAAGTAAAGATTGACAACCCCTATTGAATAGTTTAATTGCTACATGGAGAACATATAGGAAAATCTTGTCTCCGAAGGGATCCCCACTGGCTTTAGTTACTGACTTGGAAAGCTTTCCAGACAACTTGAAGCATTATTTGGAGTTATTTAAAATTAAGAAAATAGCTAGACTAAAGGATTGGATGCTCAAGATTAAAACAATTCAGGATATAAAAATATTTTGCAACCCAGTGATTTAACATGGTTAAATTATATTCAACTAGGAAAATGGATAAAGGACTGGGGAAAGAGAAATAATCAAATCAGAGAATGCACAAAATTTGAACATTTCCTATTATCGCTTGAGTCTGAACAGGAAAATTCAGAGAAAGGAATAACACGTAAAATATATAAAATACTAGGGGAATTATCAGAAATGAAGGAGTTAAACACCTTGAGAGAAGTTTGGAACCAAGACCTTAATGTACAGATAGAGAAAGAAGACTGGAAAAAAATTTGGAATATGAGAATTTTGAGATCATTGTCAGTCAGGATAAAAGAAAACTACTTCAAATTGGTTTCCAGATGGTATTTAACCCCAGTAAGACTAAATAGAATGAATCCTGCTTACTCTAAGATATGTTGGAAATGTGAAAAGAGCTTGGTACTTACTTGCATCTTTGGTGGGAATGTGAAATAGTCCAAAGGTTCTGGAAAAAAGTGTTTTTAGAGCTAAGTAATATGATTAAGATGGATATAGATTGTAATCCAGAGATAGCATTATTATCATTGTTAACAAGTAAAGATTATGTTGTTACAACAAAGGAACTAATAGCAAATTTTATGACAGCTGCTAGATTAATTATAGCAAAAAATTGGAAGTCAAAACTAGAATTCAAGATGGAAGACTGGTATAATGAACTTTGGGATATAGCTATAAACGATAAACTCTCCTGCAGTTTAAAGGTTAAACGAGGAGAAATGAAAAAAGACTTTTTCTACGATATCTGGGGTAAATTTTTAGATTATGTACTAGTCGAAGGAAAAGGGAAAGAGTCCACGAATATCTCACAACAATTCTGGAGAAGAGAACTTTAAGAAGACTACTAGAAGAATAGAAGATGGAGCAACGAATAAGAATGTATGGATGGCCCCGTGGGATGGGGGTGCACTTATATTGTTTGTTGTAGTTTTTTTTTACTTTCATTTTTTATGTCGTTGTATGTAGTTTAAAATTTAATAAAAAAACATTTAAAAAAAAAAGATTTGTCTTTGTTTTCTATAGAAATAAAATTAATTTTATTTAATTGCTTTTAGTAATTTTATTTAATTGCATTTAGTAATTTTATTTAGTGGTATTTTATTTTAAATTGCACTCTGGGCCTGAAGACTACAGCAGAGCAACCTGTGCTGGGTTTGCCCCAGGCACAACATTCGTAGAGCTGCCCAACCTAGTGTGATCCTGCAGCCACTCTTTGCGCTCCTCTTTCCCCCTTCTGGCAGTCCAAGTCCGTTTCATGGCACCACCCTGGGGGCTTCTTCCATGGAACCCCTGTGTCCCTCACCACACATGCATTGCATGAGGCGCATACCCTGCGATCTGGAATACTTGCCTTGCCCCAGGTGCTGGAAACTCACACTACACCACTGCCTTTGGTGTTCTTGTGCTACATGAGTAGGGCACCACTTGCATTGAGGCACAAGTATGCATGTTGGGGGCTGGACATGCACAATAAGTAGGATAGAGTATGTCAGTGATGGCGAACCTGTGGCACGGGTGCCAAAGGTAGCACTCAGATCCCTTTCTGTGGGCACCCAACATCGCCCCTTCATAGCCACCTATATACAGGTTAAATTACTGTGTTGGCACATTGCAAAAAAAAAAGTGGGTTTTGAATTGCATTTTGGGCACTCGGTCTCTAAAAGGTTCGCCATCACTGGAGTACGTTATGTACCTCGTGGTGCAGTGCTTACATGTCTGTTCTGCAGGTAAAACTGTGCTCACGACCTGGGATTTTCAATCCCCAGTAGCCAGCTCAAGGATGACTCAGCCTTCCATCCTTCCGAGGTCGGTAAATTGAGTACCCAGATTGCTTGGTGGTGGGGGGGCAATGTGTAACCCGCCTAATTAAACTATAAACTGCCCAGAGACTACTTGAAATGGTATGGGGCAGTATATAAACAGAACATGTAGCTTTTTTGCTTTAATGTGCAATGTAATATTCTGAATGTGTTGTTTTAGACTTCCTAGTTTCCTAAAATTAGATAAAACACACTGCTGTTCTGTAGTTTGGCATGTTTCTGATAGAGCATCTCTCCTCCCATGCTATGAACCTTATCTCCTTTGCCTTGCTCTGTTCAAGCTATTTAAGAAATTTGTTTAAACAAGCCTTGTGAGTTGCAGTTCTACTAAACCTCCGAATAGGCATATATAGGAGGAGGATTGCATGCTGCTCTCTGTTTTTCCTCTGCCAATGGAAAGAATATAACCTTGCTTGTCCAGTTTTGTGAAACTGATTAACCTAGTAGCAATGTATCAAGAGAAGCTGTGCAAACATAAGTTATCTGTTGATGCTTTTCCATTTTTGAACAAGAAACAGTAGGTGCTGGCTTCCTGGAAAGCCAAAGGGTAATTAAGGCACTTGTTTGGATAATTTGAATTTCTTATTTTATTTTATTTTTCCTCGGAACAAGCAGTACTTTGGGGATCCTGCTTTATATGTGTTAAACCAAATTAGGTCCACATTTAAGGATAACAAGCCATCTCTGCCACCGGATGGTGGGGTTAGCCAAACTGTCACAGCATAATGGACGCTGGGTAAGCGTGTCTATTACCCAGCGTGTTGTTAGTCTGTGGAACTCCCTGCCACAGGATGTGGTGATGGCATCTGGCTTGGATGCCTTCAAAAGGGGATTGGACAGATTCCTGGAGGAAAAGTTCATCACAGGTTACTAGCCATGATGGGGATGTGTCATCTCCAGGCTTAAAAAAAACAGGGTACTTCAAGGACCAGATGCAGGGGAGTGGTATCAGGAGACAGATACCTAGTCTCATGCGCTCCCAGACACATTTGGTGGTGCCGCTCTAAGGTACAGGAAGCTGTACTAGATGGGCCTTTGGCCTGATCCAGCATGGCTCTTCTTATGTTCTTATGTTAAGCAGCCCTGCTGCCTGAGGAATTCTGGGAGTTGTAGTCCAGATGCATAAATCTGCATACCTCTAGTGCACTGGTTTCTCACTGGTGAAACTAGTTAACGTGTAAAACAGTATGTACAGCATGAGATGGACATTTTAGGCTTAATTAAAATGTGTCATTCTTTTATTTCACCCACCCACAGTTTTAACACCTGCTCATCAACTACAGCTCCACAGCAATCTAATAAAAGCATGTGAACTGTACAGAGTCAATATGGTATAGTTACAATATTGAGCTGGAATGTGAGAAATCTCAGTTGTCCTCATTACAAAAAATGTGAAACTCACTGGGTAGCCGTGGGTGCATGTGAGCAGGAACAAGTATGTGAGCTCTGGCCCCAGGCCTGGTTACATCCTCATTCTTTTCCACAGGTATTGATCTGGGATTTGACCTCAGATATCCTGAGTCCTGACCCAACATGGTATCCGTTATCACTGGCCAGTGCAGAGAGCTCACCCCAGAGGCTCTTTGTCATTTAGAACCTGCTTTCCTAGCGTTCTAAATTGCATTGACTGAAGATATTAAACTTAGCAGAGAAAGTCAGGTGAATTTGTTGCACCCTTGGAGTGGGTTGGAGCTGGCCCATGAAACTGTCAGGTCATTTATTCGTCTTGCTCAGTTTGGATTATTTTGACTTGCGGCAGCTCTCCTGATTAGGAGTGTGCCACTTGTTTTAGTTTTACATCCAATCCCACCCATTCTCCCAGAGTAACCTAGAGAGTGTTTCCCGGGAAGAAGATGCAATGTTCCTGGTAGTGGTATTTCTTCAGAAATGCCCTCTGTAGATCCTAAAAGGGAAGCAAAACTACAACTCCCTGGAAGCATTGCGACAGAAAGTGGAGGTCTAGAATGCCATGGACCCTTGGAGTACTAGGCCCTGATCCAGTTGAGTGAAATGAAGACGTCTGTAGGGCTTGGTCTATGGGCTAAAACATCCAGAATTCTGCCCAGGGAATTCTTGCGGAATCCTGGGGTTATGCCTGAGTATTCAGCAGAAGACATTTCCCTTACTTGCAATCTACAGCACAGAAATGTTGCTAAGAATTTCCCCACTGTCTATGCTAACTGGGGAATTTTGGGAGCTATCAAGAAAGTAACATTTTTTTTAGCCATACTGCTTTCACAGTTCATTTCACTGAATATGGGATCTTCTGCATACATGTGCCCTGCCTCTGAGTTTAGGTCCCTCCTAATTGGAGTAATTTCCATTGACATTGTGTTCGTAAGTAAGTAAACATTGACACTTGAGTAAACGTGCAAAGGTCCTGGTTCTGTATGTGAACTTAAGCCTCAATTTTAACTCTTTGCACTGGGGATCTACTAATAGTGCCTATTGGATACAGTCATTATAAAGTTGAATTTGAAGAAAGGACTGTAAAAATTCTGTTAGGAATATCATGTGATAATGGACCTCTTTATAAAACACAATTTTCTTAGAATAATTCTCAGGCTTGGGTGTTTGTTTGTTTACTTCCTTGTTTAAAAAAATGTTTTTTTTAAATCTCGCTTTTCTCCTAAAAAGGACTCTAGGCGTCTTATATCATTAAAAATACAATGTGTGTGTGTGTGTGTGTGTGTGTGTGTGTGTGTGTGTGTGTGTGTGTGTGTGTGTGTGTGTGTGTGTGTGTGTGTGTGTGTGTGTGTGTCATTACACTCGTGACCAACTCTTCCTGATCCCATGTCCGTGGAGTTTTTCTTGGCAGGAATACTGGAGTGGTTTGCCAGTTCCTACTCCAGGCGCCTACAGCACCTGTTATTCCCTGGTGGTCTCCCATCCAAGTACTAACCAGGGCTGACCCTGATAGCTAATGAAATCAGGTGAGATCGGATGTGCTTAGGGTAAGCTAAAAATAGTGGAGCATTCAAATACTGAAGAACATGTAATTAACATTATATTAAAAACTTAAATCAAAGCATTACGCAAACCAGATTAAGAAGTAGCAAGATATAAAACATCCCGTTGATTGTCTCCCCGACAGTCCGCCACTTCAGTTGTTTCTGTGTTTTGGGTCAGCTGGGTGTTGACATGAACTGAGCAGACAGGGTGCAAGTTTTAGAAAGAGAAGTTGCCTCACCAAATTAGATGAAGAGTTCCTTATGTCCACATTCCGTCTGCGGTCATGGCCGAAAGGGTTGCCCTTGGGAGTCTCAGGAAGGGAGCTGGCTGGTAACAGCTATGGTTTCTTAACCTGTCTTACTCTTTGTGTCAGGTGCCCTCTTTAACCTTGAACAATTGATCGTGACCTTTAAACCGGAGCTGCAATGTTATGGGAGGAGCCTGAGATTGGGAACACCACTTGGGGGGGGGGGACTCTGACTCCCACAGTCTCCTAAATAAACCAGCAAATAACTTTTCCAGTGGTTTCGATATCCCAAAGAAGGTGATGGTCACAGACTAGGAAGGGGAAGGTTATGGGATCGCCACTTCTCTTTGCATGTTTGTCACATGCTATAACTCTAACCTTAGAAGTAAAAAAAGTGGGTTGAGCTTAGTGACCAGAAAAACAAATTCAAAAGTAGCAAACAAAAATGCAATCTTGAGAGAGGATGGAGTCTATCAGGTGCTGAGAATCTTTTTGGTGAGATGGAATACACCAGATGATGGTATCAGGAGGCAGGGCTGGTGTTAAGACTGCTTCAAAGTCCTGGATACGGTTTAACACCCAGCATATCAAACAAAGCAGCATAGTCCTTGCCCAACCCCCTTCCCACCCTCAATTTGGCTCTATCGAGACTACAATTCCCTGCTTGCCTGAGGATATGGGGGGTGATATACAAAAAGCATGTGTTCCATTTGAAAGTTGGGAAGAATTTAGCAAAACTCACTAGGAATAATCAGGGCCAGATTAAAAAGAAGCTATTTTACCTAGTGGCTGCAGTCAAGGCCTCGGGTGTCAGGAATGTGCATCTTTCTTCATGGTACATAGGGAGGACGGCTCTTTTCTTGGTATTTTCATCAACCCATTGAAGTAAAAAAGTGGGTTTTTCTGCATGTGACCAGAAAAACAAGTTCAAAAGTTGGCTAGGTGATACCTTTAAAACAAAAAATGTAAGCTAAGCTTTCGATAGCAACTTGCTATCTTTATCAAAGCATTGTACCAAGAATGCAGTCTTGATAGAGGATGTAGTCTATCAGGTCCGAAACTGGATTCCATTTCTCTCCCTCTAGCCTCTAATTCACTCCTAGAACAGAAATCCTCTGTGCCTCTGATGAGCTGTAGAACAATAAGCTGGCTTGCCTTTGTCATGAAGCAGAAGTCTTAATCTGTTTTGTTCAAGGATAAGAGGGCATGGCAGGCAATCAGCAGCACACAGGCTATTTTGGTTCCCTGCAATTGCTGTCATAGACAAGGATGGGAGGAGAGAGAGCTCTGTTAGGGAAATGACACTAGTAGGAGTGGCCGAGCATGTGGTCCCAGGTTTATTTATTATTATTTATTTATTATTAAATTTGTACCCCGCCCATCTTCCCAAAGGGAACTCTGGGTGGCTAACACAGCTGAACAAGTCAGCAAATACACAATACAATACAGTATAATAAAACAAATTAACCAACAAACCAATACATATAGATTAAAAGAAACAGCAGCAGGGGAGCACCCTTAATGTCCAAAACCCAGCTAAATACACTAACTAAACATACCCATAATTCAGATACAATGGGAATTCATAACAATTGCTTACAATTTGCTATACAGTACAGCAAACATGACTGAGGAAAGGTCCAAACTCCATGATACACGGTCAGGCTTAATTATTAGGATACAGTACCGGAAATCCATCTTTTATACAATCCCCAACATTTTTTTTTACTCTACATGCAATCAAGGGTTGCTGTCCAGTTTGACCAACTTCACCCCAGGAACCGCACTGTGAAAGGAAAACTTTTTTCAGTTCCAGTAGTCCCCAGATCGGGAATGAAACCCGTTGTCAGTTGTTGTCAATAAATACTGTAATTCAGAAAGCTCTGGGATCCAGGGAAAAAGTGTTCCTAAGCTGTTTGTTACTGTTTCACCTTGTTCATTTATCAGAAGTAGGAAGCCTCTGTCATGTTGCTATTTACACTCCTGGGCGTGGATGGGAAAATCCAAGCCATGGGGATGGATCCAGTATGAATGGAGTGAAAGTTTGGCTGTCCGGATCCGTAAGAACTCATTGGTTTCACTAGTATGATATGTGTCATCTGCTGCATCAGTTTGTTTTTGCTACTTTGTTCCTACAGTACTTTGGAATTTTGCTCTGTTTATTGGTTTTGAGTGTTGTGAAGTGCCTAAAGTGAGATCTCATCAACAGAAAGGAAAAAAATAAAGATGTTTCTTCTGAATAAGTAAATTAATCAGTAAATAAGGATAGATAGATAGATAGATAGATAGATAGATAGATAGATAGATAGATAGATAGATAGATAGATAGATAGATAGATAGGATAGGAAGGAAGGATAGAAAGAAAGAAAGAAAGAAAGAAAGAAAGAAAGAAAGAAAGAAAGAAAGAAAGAAAGAAAGAAAGAAAGAAAGAAAGAAGAAAGGCCAAGTCCAACACTCATTATTACACAAAGCTAAATAGTTCAAACCTCAAGCTCAGCATATCTTCATTTTATTTGTTTGTTTATAGACCCCTTTCAACAAGAGAATACAAGGCTGCTTACAATATTAAAGGAGTAGAATTAGAGCATAAGTTAAACATTTAAAAAACTGTTAAACTATATGCTAGTTCAAATATGATTAAATAATTAAAACCAAGTAGACATTAAAAATATCCTTAACTCTCAGAAGGCATTCAACATGATTGTTAAAAGCCTACCTGCAGAGATGGGTCCTCAGGTATTGGCAGAAGAATAAAGGGAGGGGTCCAGGCTGATCTCAGGAGGGAGAACATTCCATAACCTGAGAGCTACCACAGGCAGGGCCCTCTCTGGTGTCCCCATCAGGAGTGTCTGTGCTGGCCACGGTACTGAGATAAGGGCCTCCTTTTGACTATCTTAAATCATGTGGGGAGATACAGTCCTTCAGCTAGCCTGCACCCAAGAGATTTATAGGGCTTTATAGGTAATGACCAACACTTAGAATTGAGCCCAGAAACAGATTGCTAGCCAGTGCAGTTGTTTTAACAGTGGTTTTATATGCTCCCTAACATTGGCCTTAGTCAGTAGTCTGGATCCTGAATTTTGCAACAGCGGAAGCTTCTGAAACAAAGTTGAATTTATTTAATGCAAGAAAGAAGACTTGCTCAGTTTGAAAGTGGCTAGAGGAGCTTGGCCCATCCTCCCTCCCTCTCTCACCTTGACCTGACTCACTAGGTTATGAGGATAAAGTGGTGAGGAATATATTACCTTGAGGAAAGGCAGGATATTAATGTGCAGAAGAAACAACAGAAAAGGGATAAGTATATAGACTATATTAATCAGTGTGGGTGGAAGAAAGATTAGCAGTTTTCCGCAAATACAGTAATAGCTATTTATTTACTATTTCAGCTTGTATATTTCCCCATAGTGTACGCATACTTTGGGCAGTTGACAACACACTAAACCGCCATAGAATCACATCATAGTAAAGGAAACCAAGTACCTAGCAATAAATACCATAAAACAGAATTATGAAACCTCATGCCTAGCTAAGACACATCTTAAATAAATTAAACAGAAAGCAATTACAAGCAAATGGAAATCCAAATATAAAAAAGCACACTCTCTGGCTGGGGAGTGTGGTTTATAGCCCAAGGTTTAGAAAGGTGTTTAAAAGAAGAAAGTTTGGAAGAACGGAGTTTAAAAAAGACATTCATTTTGGAGTTTGGGAGGTAGAAGGAAATAAAAGACAGCAAAGGCAGAAATTGCAAACAACTCTCTCATACCCTTTCTCTGCTGTCTCAGTTTCCTTGTGAATCTTATCCTGGGCCACATGTTACTCAAAGTGTTGTGATGAAATATGGGCAAGAATTAAAAACATGAATTGCAGAATTCATTAAAAAACCACTCATTCATTAATTTGTATTTGTACAAATTGATACCCCAACAAATACGAATGGATGAATTTTTAATGATTGTCGATGTGTTGATTTGTTGGGCTATAAAATGACTCCCAAAGAACCTAAAGATACCAGCTTTGCAGGAAAGTATCCCTGGACTTCCCTCTAAAATCCTCTAATTTGGGGGGGGGGATTTGGAGGTCGTGTTTGAGTTATGCACCCCCCAAAATGTCTGGTGTCTGAGTTATGTACCTTCAAAGAAGCCCCTTCCCCAAGCCCTCCCCCCCAGGTACCTAGAGACACCAAACCTGTAGAGAAGCTTCATGTGACTCTTCTCTACAATACCTCTTTTGGTGAAGATTGGGTTTCCCCAAGCCAGTTACTAAACCGCAACTGGCAACTGGATGGGGGCCAGTTTGTTGGTGGGCCCTCAAATATCTGAAGCTCAATCTTCACCTAACTTTGGAGATATTATAGAGAGCAATGGGAGCCTTACCTGCAAATTTGGTGTCTCTAGGTGCCTGGGGGGGGATGACACTTTCCTGGGTGGGCCCTGTTGGGAGATGCGTAACTCAGTCATCGGGAACCCAGTCTTCACCAAGCTTGCAGGGTTCATGGGAAGCTTCCCTGCAATGCTGGTGTCTCTAGGTGCCTTGGAGGCCATTTTATAGAGCTTTAAATTTAAAAAAATGAATTTATAAATCAAGTCATCGATTCAGCAGAAAGAAATCATATGTTTGTTTGTTTTTTGTGTCTTGTTGACCTTGACAAATCACAAATCAAAACAAATCACCATTTTTTCCTGATTGTGCCAATCTCTAGTTAGGATTCTGTGGCCCTTCTTGCTTTTTCACTCTCCCCGCCCTCAAACAGGACTCCAGTTTTGTGACAGTTCAGTTCGTCCACTGAACGAATGCTCCTAAGAATGCGTGCCAATAACCCACCAGGCATTTTTATGTGCTGGATAACAAATCCCATTCCACTAGGTGGGTGGGAGGAAACTGATAAGGAAAGGTTTGCTTTCTGGTGTGTCTTTAAAAACATAAGAACATAAGAAGAGCCATGCTGGATCAGGCCAAAGGCCCATCTAGTCCAGTTTCCTGTATCTCACAGTGGCTCCACCAAATGCCTATGGGAGCGCATGACACTAGATATCTGTCTCCTGATACCACTTCTCTGCATCTGGCCCTTGACCCTGGTTTTAAGCCTGGAGATTACACATCCCCATCATGGTTTGTAACCTGTGATGGACTTTTCCTCCAGGAATCTGTCCAATCCCCTTTTGAAGGCATCCAGGCCAGATGCTAGCACTACATCCTGTGGCAGGGAGTTCCACAGACTAACAAAACGCTGGGTTAAAAAAAAAAAAATTCTTTTGTCCTCATTTTCCCAACCCTCAATTTGAGTGAATGTTTTGTGAGAGGGAGAAGAGCATCCCTCTATCCACTTTACTCATGCCCTGTATTATTTCTTTCTTACTGTATTTTGTGTGCAGTAAACAGAATCGGCCAGCTGAGGGAACCTGTCCACATTTACATGTATTTTCGAATGGCTGCCTTCATAATAAAAATAGTTAATGTGTTGCTTTTTCATTTGGAACAAAATGACCTTTAATAACCTCTGGTGAGTAACAGAGCACATATCTTTTTAAAGGTGACATTAAGCTTTGTGCAGGATGACATTATACACAATAGGAGACATTATACATCTTAAATAAATTAAATGACATTATACCCAATGGAAAACGAGTCTTGGAATGAAAAAGGGGGAGGAATTAATTGTACTAGGGTAGGAATAATGACTTCTTAAAAGCCAATCTTAGTGACCACCCTGTACTTTCTTGTTTCATTCCCTCCAGTGGGACTTTCTTCTGGGTAAGAGCAGGCAAATGTGTAAGAGTTCACTCTCAAGCAACTGCATTTCTCTTTTGTGCCACAAATCACACTAGTGGTTGGTACTTCTCCGAAGCATGACTTCCTTATGCTCCTGCCTTTGGACAACATTGGCTGGTTTCATGTTTCTTGTAATGTGACAATTGAACTTTCACCTATATCTAGCATGCACTTTCAGCTTGCCGCTGTTTGCCTAATACATACTCCCATAGGGTTTGGCTGAGGACAGACAGGACCCATGATTTTTCTAAGCTGTCTAGCTGTGCAAGTTGCGCAAAGCATATGTATATGTCTACGATGACCGGAAATTAGCTGGAAGAGTGGGGGAAGTTTTACTCTTCCAAACTAACTTATTTCATAGAGCATTTTAAAACGGCCTTCATTCTTGCAAATATTCAGTTAGTGTAGTAAGATGAATAGAACAGCAGTTTTCCTGTTTTTTAACCCATTGTAAACCACCCAGAGTTCCTTTTGGAAGACGGGTGGTATAAAAATATAATAAACAAACAAACAAACTCTTTTTAACTGCTTCATTCTCTTGTGGCTTTAATGTTGTCTTTCAATGCTGTAAGATGTCCCTCAATTCCCTGCTCTCAATGACTTGAATATGTCTTAAGTGTGTTGGACTGCATATTGTCCCTCATTACTGTAAGTCGCCTTGGGTCCTTTTCCAAGGAGAAAGGCGGGGTAAAAGTTCTCTAAAACAAATAATTGGGTAATGACTGTCACTCCGCAGGACCACCACGGCCTTTTTTGCTGTCTTGGCTTGGGCAAACATGTCAGACACAACATGATTAATGACATCTTGTGTTGTGCCCTTAACCGAACCGGTTTTCCAGCTACCCAGGAGCTGTTACATTTGTGTGCTGGAAGTAGCAAAAGACCAGATGGGACTACTCTGATCCTTTGGGGCAAAGGCCGATGCTTAACGTGGGACGCCACGTGTCCAAACACTTTCGCCATGTCCCACGAACAAAATACCAGCATTGAAGCCAGATCTGCAGCAGCAATGTCCGAACGAACAAAAAAGGCAGAAATGTGAAGACATTACGACAGGAACTGATTTCGTCCCTGTAGCTATTGAAACATCTGGAGTTTGGAGAGAATCGGCCTTGAGCCTAGTCCAGGAAATAGGTCATAGGATCGCCACTATTTCTCAAGATGATCAAGCGCCAATGTTCCTGAGGCAATAGCTTTCCATCGCTGTCCAAAGAGGGAACACTTGTTGTGTGCTCAGCAGTCTTGGTCAGCCAACCAAACAATGATGCTTGTTAGAAAACCGATTTTAGTCATTAAATAGTGATTTTAGTCAATAAATTAAATTTCTTCCAAAAATAAAAATAAAATAAAATAATTTAAAAATAAATAAATAAATGCAACACTTTAAAACTCCCAAACGTGTCATCAAGACAAAGAATATCAGGTAGAATAGACATAATTTAGCTGTCAAAAAGCCTTGGCAAACAGAAAATTTTTGAGTTGGCCCTGAAATAATTATGTTGTTATGCGGCCTCAAGTCAGGGGACTGAGTTATAGTGATCTTAATAGAATTTTCAAGGCAAAGGAAATAGCTAAGGACTGATCAGCTCCACACACATCCCAGTGGATTTCCATGGCACAGCAGGGGAACTGAACCCAAGTGTCTTGAGTGCTAGTCCCTTACTTGATCCACTACACCACACTGGAAACAATCATAGGCTGAGAATACTCCATAGCTATATGGACTAAACGTAGTACTTCATAGTTGTGGCACCTACTATGTCTTTCATTTGTTTACCCATGCAGTGGTTCCCAACCTTGGGACCCCAGATGTTCTTGGCTTAAAACTCCCAGAAATCCTGGTCTTTAGAGCTAGTGGTGATGGCTTCTGGGAGTTTTAGTCCATGAGCATCTGGGGACCCAAGGCTATGACACTATGACATACCTGAGGTACATGGAGAAGATGGTGGTGTTCTTAGGTCATGGGTAATACTTCTGCAAATCAGTTCAAGGTAAGCACTAGGAGTCAATATGATGTAGGGGTTAGGATGATGGACTTTGGAATGGAATATCCAGGTTGCACCCACCTGTGGAAGTGACTGGTGGCCTTTGACTGATCATTGGCTCTCTCAGCTTGATCTGCCTTACAGGGTTGTTTTGAGGATAAAGTGGAAGAAAGCATTGCCACCTTCAACTCACTGGCAAGGAAGGAAGGAAGGAAGGAAGGAAGGAAGGAAGGAAGGATTTTTTAAAAGACAGCTCATGTAGAATTGCTGTAATAAGGTATCCCCTGGTTATTACAGTTTCAGCTGCCACATTCAGCACTAGCTGATGCCTCTGGTTTGTCTTCAGGTACCATGAATTACAGTACTGTAGTCCACACAGCATTGCAATTCAATGAAATTACTGGATCATGAACCAGCGTGGGCCAATTGTCCCTGTCTAATTATAGCTCTAGCTGCCTAGATGCCCTAAGCACATCCAATCTCGCCTAATTTTGGAAGCTAAGCAGGGTCTGCCTTGGTTAGTACTTGGATGGGAGACCACCAGGGAATACCAGGAGCTGTAGGCGCCTGGAGTAGGAACTGGCAAGCCACTCCAGTATTCCTGCCAAGAAAACTCCATGGACATGGGGTCACAAAGAGTCAGTCACGACTGTAACGGCACAACACACAAGGTTCCTTCCAGCCCTGCAGTTCTGAGGTTATTGTTCTTATTACTGTTATTTGAACGAGTGGAATTTATGGATGAGATGACTCACCAAATCTTTGGGAATATGCTAGTGTGATTTACTACACCAAGCAACAGGACTTGGGCCTCTGTGTAACACTGCTTGGCAGGTTTGCGGCTTGATTGCAACTTGAACTGGAGATCTCATGCCTGAGAGGTTGGTGGGAGGAGTGCTCTTTGACCATACATCTGTTTTGCAAGTGAGGTTATGTCATCTCTGTTAAAGTTTCTCTCTGTGTCTTTATTTTACCCCACTCCCCCTTTTTGTGCATTATTTTTGATTTCCAATTTTTGGCCCTCTCACATGTTCGAAATCTCACATCTCGGTATGGCACAGGTAGCTCCCAGCACTTGAAATTTGATTCCCAGGAGAGCACAATCTCCCAGGCAACCTTTTGGTTGCCTTCTATAGTGCAGGTCTTGATTTTGAGCTGCAAAAACGATCCAATTGCAACCAAGACAGTGTCCTTATCATGTGATATGTTTATTTCCAGAGATCAGAAATATTTCCTTTTCAGGAGTTTATAATTCTAAAGCTCCTTCGCTTGCTCTTAATCCCTAGAGGAAATCAACATAAATCTTTATCAGCTATGGTCGTTTTAGATTTTATGTTCAGGGACTATAAAATAAAGAATGATCAAGGATATAAACTACGCCCATCCACATGGCAGTACTTTTCAACTTGACTATCGATCTTTGGCAGCCTTTTTAAAATTTAGAAGCCAGGAGGAAGCCCAGAAATCAATGACTGTACTAATCAGCAAACAATGTTAAATGTTTACATGGGTATTTTATTTTATTTTTTTCCCTTTTCAAACTCTTTCTTCTTGCAGTTCTCATCCTTGTTTTTCTTTTCTAGTGCTACTTGGCGCATTTCCTGGGATTCAGACATCATCTGAGAACTTTGAATTTTGTGACTGGTGCCCTCGACAAACTAAATGTCCAGTCCTCGGATAAAGTGAAGATAACGGATACTCAGTTTGATGGGATAGAGGTCAGAGTGTACGAGCCGTCCACAAGAGGAGGAGAGAAGACTCTGAAGCGCAGTGTGGTTTACATCCATGGTGGAGGATGGGCCTTAGCAAGTGCAAGTATGTGGTCTGAACGTCATCATGATGATATTCTTCCCTATTCCTGTTTTGTGATGGGATAAGATAGAGCAGTTTAAAGAAAGAAGGACTGAGATCAGGATCTACTTAGTGATAGATATCAGCCCTATCAGCAATGGATCAGACAAGGTTTCTTATTCCCAACAATAATATGTTTTTTTCTTTCTTTCTAAAGAAGACTATCCTAATGGGGTGTAGGAGTCCAGGAACATGTTTATTTATTAAAGCACGTCCAGTCGAAGACAGTAAAGAATAAATAATAAAACATTTTTTAAAAACAGTGTGAGCTTTCGTGGATCATGTCCACTTCTTCAAACAACAGGATGAGAATAAATGACTAGTATATTTAGACACAGTCCCATGACCAGATGAGATACTGCACAAAGTTATGATGGTGTATTAGCCCAGTAATGGGACTTTGTAGTTACATAAGTGGTTTAGGGAGCTGGGAATGTTTAGCCTTTCAAAAAGAAGGCTGAGAGGGGATATGATGGCTATGCTTAAATATATGAAAGGCTGTCATATCAAAGAAGGGACTGGTTTGTTCTCCGTGGCTTCAGAGACTAGAACTTGGGGCAGTGGTGTCAAACTACAGTAAAAGAGATTCAATTTAAACATTAGGAAGAACTTCATGACAGTTAGAGCTGTTCGGCAGCGGAATATGCTGCCACAGAGGGTGGTGGAGTCTCCTTTCGTTTTTAAGCAGAGACTGGACTGCCATCTGTCAGGAGTCCTGTGATGGGGGTTCCTGTATGGCAGGGGGTTGGACTGGATGGCCCTTGAAGTCTCTTCCAACTCTATGATTCTATGATTCTAAGTTGTTTGTGACTTATGGTGATAGTAAGTGATCTCTTCCTGAAGATCCAAGAAGTCAAAGAGAATTTTCCACCTAGATATAGGATGCTGAAAGTCTAAAGGGGAAGCATTCTATCTGACCAGGAAAAAAATACAGAGAATTTGGAAACAGTATACTAAAGATACATACAGAAGATATAAAGAAATTTATTTTATTTATTTATTTATTATTTATTTATATAGCTTGTATGCCGCCCACTACCCAAAGGTCTCTGACAGATTCATTTGAATCCTGTGATCAGCAACCTGCTGTTTTAGAAAGTGAAGTGAAATTTGGTCAGAAAACAATAGGAAGGAATAAATCAACTGCCACGGAGTAGGCTTCTCCTTATTCTGTCAGATTCAGTCCAAGTTTTCTACCATCATCACTCTTAACATCCAGCCCACTCATTTCATTACCACCAACTGCCTGGTAAACAAGGGGCCCAGTTTGACTCTACTTCACAGGAGGGGGCCTATAGGAGTGATCCTGTCAACAGCCCTGGTCATTTGCTAATTCCAGAGATCAAACAGACCTTCATCAGAATCACTTGCCAAGGTGGGCCAAGAATGTCATCAGTAAACCATTTGCATCCATCAGCCTCCTGAAGCAGACCATCTTGATTGTTCCCCCACCCCTGTGGAGGCTGTGAGTTCCTTTGAGCCTAAATCCCACCAGATGATGGCCTGTCCATGACAAATGTGGAAAATAAATTAAAAACCCACAGTAGGGAAATGTTCAATATACATTCCAATCCCCAAGAAAGCAGATGCCAAGGAATTCCCGAACTACAAAATCATTTCATTAGTTTCCTGTGCAAGCACAGTGTTGCTCCAGGTGCTGTAACAAAGGCTTTCACCTTATATAGAGAAATGCCTGATATTTGGGCTGGATTCTGGAAAACAACACACTGGAGATTGTATTGCAAATATCTGCTAGCTGCTGGAGTCCACCAAAGAATTTCAGAAAATCACTCTGTGCTTTATAAAATAAAATAAAGCCTTTGACTATGGAACATGAGACGTTATGGGTAATTCTGAAAGAAATGGGCATCCTAATGCATAACTTGTATTATGGATAAGGAGATACTGTTAGGACGGAATATAGAGAGATAAAATGACTCCCTGTAATCCGACACAAGTGCATTTTATCTCCCTATCTGGTCAGTCTGTACTCTGAACATGTACAGAAAGCTAGACTAGATTCAAATGAAGGAGTGAAGACTGGTGGAAGGAACATCAGTAATTTAAGATATGCAGTTGATACCATCTCACTGGCAGAAAGCAGCAATCTCTTGAAATCTGATGAAAATTAATGGTGAGAGGGCCAAAGTGGTAGCACTGTAATAGAAAATAACAAGCAGCACAAAGAGCAGTGTGATGAGTTATTTTTTTATTTATTTATTTTAGAGTATTTTTTACCCCGCCCTTCTCCTTGGAAAAGGACCCAAGGCGGCTTACGGTAATGAGGGATAATATACAGTCCAGTACAATTAAGACATGTTCAGATATTGAGAACAGGGAATTGAGGGACATCTTAGAGCGTTAATAGACAACATTACATTAAAGTACAAGAAAACCTGAGCAGTTAAAGAGAGTAAAATTCCATGTAAAAGTTATGAGTGATGGAAACTAACATTGAAAACATAGTGTCAATGTAAACACAAAAGGTTATATAAGTAGTTGTAAACACAAAGTATATGTGTTCCTATTGATTCATATAAAAGTCACACAATATTGTAGACCATCATTCAGGGAAAGCTTACTTGAAGAGAAAGGTCTTTGCCTTTTTCCAGAAAGGACAACAGAGATGAGGCAGTCCTGGCCTCTAGTGGGAGGGAGTTCCAGAGTCTGGGCGCAGCAGCTGAGAAGGCCTTTTCACCACTGTAGCAAAAAGTGACAATTATCTTATTTTGCAAACAATGTAATGAGTAGCAGGAATGATGGTGGTGGTGGTGATGATGGATTGCATAAGCAATGGCACACATGCCCAAATATCAGAAATAAAAGAAAAAGTAATATCTCTCCAGCAGATATGTTTGTGAAGTCATGAATCCAGCACAGCGACTGGGTTTTGTTACTTTCATATTTGATTGAAAACAGCCATGACACTCTTTGAGACTTCATAAAACGAATCTGACTATGTGGATCTTTAATGTTGCATTGTTTCTCATCATTGGCCCTCTTTAATTCCAGGAGGAGGTTACTATAATAATCTCTGCTTGATTATGGCTGAATCTCTGGATGCTGTGATTGTCTCAATTGAGTAAGTAGACTGCGAAGAACTGGAGCATGTTTTGTTTTCTAATTGCTTTGAAAAACTTCATGTTTAAGATTTTAAAAAAAGATAATTGCTACATGATTTTCTTAACTATCAATAGTTAAGGAAAGAGGTAATGATCTCCAGCAGTCTAGGGACAACATCCATCCATCTGTGAAAGATGGAAGGCCACACATGCAATGCCCACTTGCATTTTTTTTCCTTATAAAACAGTGATGGGGATGTTTCTAAGTGGAAAAGCTTTCTTCCTCCCTCTAGTGGTCCAAAATAGATTTTTTTAAATTCAAAGAAACAAAACAAAACAAAAGACAAAAATGTGGCACCTTAAAGACTAACTTTCATATTTTAATTTAATGTTTCATGGACGTGTCGTGGACGTGTCCACTTCTTCAAAAATATAGCAGCAGAATGAAGTGTACTCATACCTGTTCCTTGAGAAACCAGCTCTGGCCACAGTGACTCATGCCCTAGTGACGTCCTGACTAGACTACTGTAAAGCGCTCTATGTGGGCCTTCCGATGAAAAGTCTCAGGAAACTTCAACAGGTCCAAAATGCAGCAGCCAGATTGTTGACTGGGGTGGGATAAAGATATCACATTACACCCCTACTAAAGCAGCTCCACTGGCTGCCAGTCAACTTTCAGGCACAATTCAAAGTGCTGATCTTAAGTTACAAAACACTATCCGACCTGGGTCCTAGCTACCTCAAAGATCGAATCTCACAGGATGAACTAGTTCGGGTGCTAATGTCATCAGGAGAGTCCTTTCTCTCCATCCCGCCACCCTCACAGTTACGTCTCATTGAAACACATGAAAGGGCCTTCACGGCTGCTGCACCCAGACTCTGGAACTCCCTCCCACTAGAGGCCAGGACTGCCTCATCTTTGCTGTCATTCTGGAAACAGGCAAAGACCTTTCTCTTCAGTCAGGCTTTCCCTGAATAATGTCTACCTTATTATGTGTCTTTTATATGAATCTATATGATCACATATAACCAATTATAACCTTGTGTGATTGCATTGGCACTATATTTTCAATGTTAGTTTCCACCCCTCATAACTTTTACATGGAATTTTACTCTGTTTTTAACTGCTTGTGTTCTCTTGTAGCTTTAATGTAATGTCTTTTAATACTGTAAGATGTCCCTCGATTCCCTGTTCTCTATATTTGAACATGTCTTAATTATACTGAAGTGTATACTATCCCTCATTAAATGGATTAATGAGGCCCTCATTAATGTAAGCCGCTGTTAGCACCCAAACCAGTTCATACTGTGAGTTTTGATCTTTGAGGTAGCTGGGACCCAGGTCGTACAATGCTTTGTAGGTTAAGGTCAGCACTTTGAATGGTGCCCGATAGCTGCTTGATAGCACAGATCATAATGAGGCATTCAAGAGAAATTTAGGCAACCACCTGGCAGATATCCCTTGATCTGTATTTCTGCCTTGATCACCTTGTAGGCCCCTTCCAACTTCATGACTCTATCATTCTGAATATATTTCCTATAATGTGTACTCTTTTATATATATATAAAAAGGCATAATATCATTTTTTTCCAAAATGACACCGAGACTGGCAACATTGTTATGTAAAGTAATAAATGATATTTACTTTTAAGTTTAAAATGTTGCTTTGATAGAATAGGGGGTATTTATTTATTTAGTATTTGTATCGCCCTTCTGACCAATGGTCATTCTGGGTGGTTCTCGTTGATGGCGATAATGTAAGAAACATAACATTATTAAAGTACAAAGTGTTTGTCATTTTTTCCCAGCATTTTTTTCCAAATTGAAAGGCAATGCAAAATACATGACTGATGCATTGCTCAGGTAATGTAATAGTTTTGAGGGTTTTGCTGTACTGCAGCTAAAACTATGTTCACAATCTGGGCATTCCATCCTTCCAAGGTCGGTAAAAGGAGTACCAAGCTTGCAGGGGGTAAGGGCAATGTGTATCCTGCATAATTAAATTGTATACTGCCCAGAGAATGCTTTAAGCACTACGGGGCAGTATATAAGCAGAACGCTTTGCTGTTTTGCTTTGCTTTTGCTTTTTTTAATGTTCTGAGTTTCGGAAGAAGTGAAGGCAGGGCAGAATGGAAGGGATGCTAGTATTAAAAATTTTGGACTGCATCATCCGTCATTTCTCATCACCTGGCGAGCTACTACTGATGGGAGCTGCCTTAAGCCAGCCTTTGACAAGGGAGGCTAAACTTGAGTGTGGTAGCTGGCTCTTGGTTGACTCCACCTTCTATCCTTCCGAGGTTGGTAAAATGAGTACTCAGCTTCCGGGGGGGGTGTCAATGTGTAGCCTGCATAATTAAATTGCAAATCACCCAGAGAGAGCTTGAAGTGGTAGGGGGGCGGTATATAAGCAGAACACTTTGCTTTTTGCATGGCTGCTTTCCTTTCTTTAACATTGTAAATCATCTGCCTAGACGGTGAATGCTGTAAACGTGTTAAAATAGAAATCAAATATCGGCAGTGGAATGGCACAATGGCTGACTAGAGAGAACACGTTGTTCTGAAATGGCAGATTCAGAATCTAGAGGAAGCCCATATTGAGTTTTCCTTCTCTTTTTCTTTAGGAGAGGAAGGAACTGAAAACCAAGGTCATTAAAAGACAGCCTTTAAAGTAGTGTGTCCAGAACCTGATTTCTCCTCCTGCTTAGCATCACACTCAGTTAAGCTGGATGCGGCCTCTTGCATCCACCACCATCTAGTGGCTTTTTGTGTACATGACAAGCATTTGATATATAGTTGTTGTGAGTAGAGATGGGCACGAATAAAAAAAATGGCATTTCGTTTGTCGTTTAGGGGGTCCGTTTCGGTTCGTTTCCGTTTTTCGTGAATTTTTTGCAAAAAATCGTTTTCGTTCATTTGTTACCGTTTCGTTACCATTTATTTCAATTTTTTGTGATTTTTTTTAGCATTTAAAGCAGTTCAATGTATTGCCGTAACGAAAACGAAACGGACGACAACATTTCTGGTGTTTCTGTTCGTTTCATTTCATTTTAGAGACAAAATTTGTTTGTCATTTCGTTGCGTAACGAAACAAAAAACGGAAATGGAAACGAAAAATTGTTCGTTTCGTGCCCATCTCTAGTTGTGAGTTTTTTTGGGCTGTTTGTCCATGTTCTGGAAATTAACTTCCAGAATACAGACAAACAGCCCAAAAACTCACAACAACTACCAGATCCTGGCCGTGAAAGCCTTCGGGAATATATTTGACGTATATTTTGACTCTTATGAAAAGAGAAGAGAGGTTGATTTTGAGTGAAGATTAGCCTAAGTGTGATGCACCAGCTGGTCTCCAACCTGGGTTCCCTTAAACTTGGACTGGAAGTGTCCCTGTTCCCCGCTAGCATGGCCCATGATCAAGGATGATGGAGGTTTATTCCATAAGCATCTGGGGACCCATGGTTGAGCCTGCCCCTGTCCATTGAAGCTTCCACTTTTGATGCCCTCAGACCTTTTGAACTACAACTCCCATAATCACTGGAGCTTGGGCTCCCGGATAGATAGAGGGCAGCAGTTTATTGATGGGCGATCCGCTTGATAAAATAATTATGCAGCAAAAGTTGGGCCAGTAATAGGCAATCACTTTGGCCATTTATACACAACTTAAATTTGAACTTGGTGAGAAGGTTACAACAGGAAAAGCCCGTTTCCCATGTCCTCTCCTGCTCCTTCCCTTTGATTGTTTTCTTTTTGTTGCTTGGGCAGTCTTCATTGTCATGGCCTCCACCCACCACTTGCTATTCTTTTCAGGAACTAGGTTCTGTGACCACCCAGGGAAGTGATAGATGTGGGGGGGTGGGGGGATTTGAGGCATGCGGGGTTGGGCTATCTCCCCAAACCCTTCTGCCTTCAAAAGAGGGGCCTTTCCAGGCATGCATTGTGTGGGGGAATGTGGGCGTGATGCCCAGAATCCTTTCCAAGGCTTTGGTAAATTCCCACGGTACCATCAGAAGAACAGCAGATTTGTGGCCAGAGTACAGAGTGGGATCATCCGTGTCTGGACGATTACTCTTGCAGTCCCTATGGCAATTCTGGCAGCTGTGATTTTTACAAAAAGTAACTTTGGTAATCCTTTGGCTGGATAGTGAGGCTGTTGCTTCACCACTGAACCTGGAAATGCTGGCCAACCCCAGGGCATCCTTCTGGTTCCAGGCATGTTCAAACTTCGGCCCTCCTGATGTTTTTTGGACCACAACTCCCAGAATTCCAAGCCTGTATTTCCAATGGGAAAGTACTGTGGGAGTTGTGGCCCAAAACATCTGGAGGGCCGAAGTTTGGACATGCCTGTTCTATTCCAACCCTGGTGGAGTGTCACCCTTGGAAAACAGAGGCTGTGCTCCAAAAGTACAGCCACGACCCTTCAGCAAACATGCCTCCTTCTTGCAGGTACAGGCTGGTGCCTGACTTCCATTTCCCGGTGCAGTTTGACGATGTCCTGCGTGCCACAAAGCACTTCATGCGCCCTGAGGTCCTCGCGCGATATTCAGTGGATCCCAGCCGAGTGGCGATTTCCGGTGACAGTGCAGGAGGAAACCTGGCAGCTGCGGTGTGCCAAGAGGTAAGAGCTGTGTCAGGGCACCCTGGGCAGGTGTAGGGATCCAGGGATCCACCCTGAGCAACCAGTAACGTGGCTGTGAAATCAAACCTGCAAAATCCCACTGCAAGACTCACACACACCTGCACATGCATGCACTTTCCTCCCTAATCAGGTGTGCACGTCACATATTCAAATACTGCATTGACCTAGCTACAGCTATCAGGACCAAGAGGTGGGGCAGAAATCCATGGGGAAGAGAGAAGCTTCCTATTCCATTTCATTTTCCTATGTGATGTACAAAGTAATACAGGGCATGAGTAAAGTGGATAAAGGGAGGCTCTTCTCCCTCTCACAAAATACCAGAACTAGGGGACATCCACTCAAATTGAGGGCTGGGAGAATGAGAACAGATCAAAGAAAATATTTTTTTTTTTTTACCCAGCGTGTTGTTAGTCTGTGGAACTCCCTGTCGTAGGATGTGGTGATGGCATCTGGCCTGGATGCTTTCAAAAGGGGATTGGACAGATTCCTGGAGGAAAAGTCCATCACAGGTTACAAACCCTGATGGAGAGGTGTAATCTCCAGGCTTAAAACCAGGCTACATCAAGGGCCAGATGCAGGGGAGTGGTATCAGGAGACAGTTATCTAGTCTCGTGCCCTCCAAGACACATCTGGTGGGGCCACTGTGAGATATACAGGAAGCTGGACTAGATGGACCTTTGGCCTGATCCAGCATGGCTCTTCTTATGTTCTTATGTTAAGCTTCCATTCAGGAACCTGCCATCTTTCATATTTGTATATTTGTACCACTTGTGATATATAGAGGCGGCAGCAGCAGCCAACACAACTTTCTTATTACATCCTCCATGCCTTTACTTTCACTTTCGCCTGGGCTCAGCAGTAGGAAATTGCCAATCTCTCTCTCTCTCTCTCTCTCTCTCTCATATGCACATAGAGTTGCATGGGTTAAAAGGAGAGAAGCAAGGTTTTCCCAGACTTTTCCGAATTTAGTTGAAAACGAGTATGCATGTACAGTACAATGACTGGGATGCAGAAAGCCAAGCAACACCTCATCGGGCGAATAGGCAGGCCGGGAAGTGGGCACGTGAGAGGGCCAGTGGGCTTCCTCCACTTTGGACAGAGTGTGAGACAGGGCAAGGTTTCTCCCATACTCCAAGGGGGAAAGCAGTCTGAAGTGAAAGAGGGGAAATGCATATTCCTATGAGACGTGAGGGGAAGGTGGCTTTGCAGGAAGGGCCAGCTGATACCTGGGGGGGGGGGGCAGAGAGCGAGCTAGCGACCAGACAGAGTCCGTAAGAAATGACCCAGGAGGATCCTGTCTGCAAGAAAAGTGCTGGTCCTTCAATCTGCTGTGGTGGCACAGTGGTCCACCGCCCTTTTGTGGTTCATATACTACGGTCCCACTATATCACAGGACCTTCTCACCCCTGGGGTAAGAGGCGAAAGGCCTATTTCATCCCACTTTACCCCAGGACTGGCTTTACATTCCCCAGAAGAGAAATGATTTTCTCCGGAAGTGACCTCGCAGCAGGGCATGGGGATAAGTACAAGAGTTCCCAGTTAGGCTCCCCAGGGCCGGCCCAACCTGCATTCGCATATCACAGATTTTCAATTGTCGTGGGTCGGGTTGGGTCCCTAACCCCCGCGATAGGTGGTGGGGGGCCACTGTATGAAAGCATAACTACAGTCAGGATAAGATGTTGCTCCATAGCAAATCTTGGCATGCAGAAATGCCAAGGCTTATTCTGTAGTATCTTCTGTTGAGTGGAGAATGAGGCGAAAACCTGGAATGTTTTGCTGTTGACTTCAAGATCCTCCTGAAAGCATGGGCTTGAGTGAGTTGCTGACATTTTAACATATTAAACAGCCTGTACAAGAACTTGCCTGGTGTGATTTATCCGATCTTTATCTGGCCTCAATTATCCGATCTTTATCTGGCCACCAACCTCAAGGGTATGGATGGAAGTTTAATATTTCCATTTAGATTTTTAATGTCTCTGTCCTGAATGAGCAAAAAATAATCTAGTTTCTCCCAGACAGGCCAGCCTACTGACAAAAAGATCACAGGCTTTCTCCTTTCAGGGTCATAGTTCTCTGAAAAACAGAAAAAAGTACTGTTTTTGTCCTCACTGTGTTATATTTGGTGTTTGACATGAATAGTCAAAGCTGGTGTCCCTCCGATTCCACTCGTTGGGCCACTGATTGAAGCCC
Source organism: Phrynocephalus forsythii (assembly GCA_029282475.1). Lineage (NCBI taxonomy): Eukaryota > Metazoa > Chordata > Lepidosauria > Squamata > Agamidae > Phrynocephalus > Phrynocephalus forsythii. The sequence goes on along the minus strand of JAPFRF010000008.1, from coordinate 12,839,645 downwards.
CACCCCCACCCCTGTATCCATTAACAGGAGTTCCATTTTTTTCCCTATCCCTGCCTTTAAGCACAGATTCTGGATTCATTCCCACAGACACTCCATTATCCTTGTGCATTTATCAATGATTATCCGTTACTGTCAGGAGTGATACATGTTAGGAGGGCTTTGCAGGTGTTGATTAGGTGTGAGTAAGCTCTTCCCCAGATCTTGTGCAGGAATAATTGAGGTAAGAATAAGATCCTCTTAGCTGTAATCCTTCAGTACAATAGGCAGGTATCAGACTGGCTTGTGCAACTGTGAAATGCAACAGGCCTTCTGAAGAATTTACACAAAGAGGTTAAGTTTATTTGCGGTCCATATTAGCTACTCTTCTCTTGAGAGAGGAGTTTCCCGTAGGAGAGGCTAAACTTTTTGAGAAGGATGGGATGCAGCCTAGAAAGAAATTAGCAAATCTGAGATTTCCTTGACTGGTTTAGAACTGTATCGGACCCCTGAACTATGAGCTGTTCCCTCCCTTCCTTCTGCAGATCACTCAAGAGGAGAACATCACCCGCCGATTTAAGCTCCAGGCTCTTGTCTATCCAGTCCTTCAGCCATTAGATTTTAACACCCCCTCATATCAGCAGAATGAAGTCACCGCTGTCCTTCCCCGCTTTATCATGGTGCGGTTCTGGATTGACTATTTCAGTGGAAGCTACGACTTTGTCCATCCGATGGTGGTCAACAATCACACTGCCCTTGACGTGAGCCAGGCTGGGCCCTTCAGAGAACACCTGGACTGGACTTTCCTCTTGCCTTCGAGGTTCCGAAAAAACTACCAACCTGTGACACCCGCAGCAGGGCAGGCGGAGATTATCCAGGCTATGCCGGCCTTGCTTGATGTCCGTGCGGCGCCGCTGCTGGCCGAGAGGGAGGTTTTCCGCCTCCAGCCAAAGACTTACATCTTGACGTGCGAGATCGATGTCCTGAGAGATGACGGGCTGATGTACGCCAAGCGATTAGAGAAAGCTGGGGTGGAGGTGACCGTTGACCACTTTGAAGACTGTTTCCACGGATGCATGATCTTCACCAGCTGGCCGACTAATTTCTCTGCAGGACACCGCACGAGGGACAGCTATATCAAGTGGCTGAGTCAAAACCTATAAATGACAAACATGCCACCTACAAACAGACAGACACACAAAAGCCCCAGATTGGATCCAAAGTTATGTGCACCCCTTCTTATGCAATCTTGTGCCATTTGTTGACGGACTTCATTACAGAGTATCGGTTCTCGAACAAACATGTCTTGTATGACAGACAGAGCCTTTGTGGTAATATTTTGTGAGGAAAAGCTTATCTCAGTTTGTCTCCATCATGATCCCTAAACGTACTGTAAGACCTAACCAGTGTTTGGAAATGTGGGTTGCTGTGGTGATTTGTTTGTTTGGACTGCAACTCCAGCATGGCTGGGGATTCTGGCATTTCTAGGCTGAAACAGGATAATTTCCAAGCTCTGGATCTGATTCGCATGTGCAGGAGAAACAGAATGTTTCATTAAGCTGTTTTCACTTCAAGTTTCAGGATCTTCCAATGTTCTTCCTCATAAAAATTCCCTTCAAATAGAACTCCACTACATTAGCAGAACTATTCTATCTTGTTCTCTAGTTACAACATGGAGCTGCTCTCTGGCCCCTCCCAAACCATGCAGAGACTTGGGAAGCTGTAGTCCAAAAATAGTTACTTCTTCAAGATTAACACCTGGGCTTTGAACATTTCTCTTAACCACCCATGAAAGGGAGGATTGTTGTCTTGACATCTGGCTGGCCGGGCATGAATCTGTAGGCAGGCCTTAGTATAGGCATTAGGCAGTGTAACACATGTTCTGCATGTAGAAGGTCCAGAGTTCAAATCCCATTATCTTCATACTGTATAGGGCTCAGGAATGTGCCTCTCAAACTCGAGATAGCTGTTGCCACTCAATATAGATAAGACTGAACTAGATGGACTGGTTGTTGTTGTTGTTTTTAATTTAACATGAGGCAACTTCTCTGTGCTGGTTGTCTCCTAACCACTTTTTCTTTAGTGATCAGTGTAGGATGGGGCTTCCTGGTGGGACTTCGGAGTTGTCTAGTAAACTGTAAGTTGTTAACGTGTTGGTCTGCTATCAGATCCTGTGTTGAGTGATAATAATTGTGTGCCGTCAAGTTGACTCCAGTTTATGACATACCTTGCCAGGGTTTCCTAGGTATAAAGCACCCGGAGGTGGTTTACAGCTTTGGGGGTGGGGGGTTTACTGTAGGACCATGTAGCTTATCAAAGCTAACACCATCTGGGTCTTCTCATCAGAGGCACTATGCAGAACTGAACACCCAGCCCAGCCCAGCCCAGCCCTTCCAACTCACTGAGCTATCTAACTAGCAATACTTAATCCATAATTTATTAGACTGATATAAGATTGTGCTCCTGTAATATGTGAACTTGTCATTTCAACTATATGAACAAATAAAATTGAACTTTGACTCTTCATTTATGAGGGAGGGGTACAGACGCAGTCAACAGGATAGAGGCAGGTAGACCCTAAAATATTTTCACAAAAATGTCTTTTTGTGGAGGATATGGGAGAAATATCACTATATTTGCCCCACCATAGCCTCTATTATCTCCAATTTTATTCAGAATGGCTGATGTCAAAACATCTTTTGAACAGGTTGTTTTGCCTGTTTCTCCCCTAGATTTGCCATTTTATCCCTTCATGCACTTTATACTTTTGTTGCTTATGTCTCTGAATTACTTACAGTGCCAGTGTGTATTGAGAAGATTCTGGAGAAATAAGGATGTATTTAAACATATAGTGCATTGACTCCTTAGGTTTGGATGAACCCTGAGAGCCTGATTTTTATCATAAGCCTGATTGATTTGAAAATGTACCCCACAATAAATTTGCCTCTTGTTATCCATTTCAAGATATGCATTAATGTAGTTGTAACCTAGTAGCACCCAATGTTTACCATCAAATGGGCAGTCAGTCAGTGACAACACTATACTGTAATGATGATGATAGTCATTGTTCTCTTAAATCTTGAGAGCGGGAAGGGAACCTATGGATCATCAAGTGTAGCTCATGTCAAGAACCTTTGGCTGCATGTCCAGTGGCCTAAGCCACTGAGCAGTAGCCACTGGATACAGCAGTTACACTGCACCTGCTCTCATTCCAAGGCAGTGGCAAAGAAGGGGGGGGGAAATAGCAACACCTGGAAGGCTTATTTGAAAGCTTATTTGAAAAAAAAAAGCAGTATGTTTCATAATATAAAAGATAAGAAAAAAGAAAAGGAAAGTGTGCTGCTTATATACCACCCCATAGTGCTTAAAGCACTCTCTGGGCGGCATACAATTTTAATTCCTCAGTCTACGCGTTGCATCCATCATAAGCTGATTACTCAATGTACTGTCCTTGGAAGGATGGAAGGCTGAGTGAACCTTGAGCTAGTTACCATGGTTTAAACCAGGTCATGAGCAGAGCTTGGGCTCCGGTACTGCATTTAACCACTGCACCACAGGGCTCCCTAATACAGTAATACCTCTTAAGACGAATGCCTTGTAAGATGAAAAATGCATAAGGAAAGAAAATCAAGGAATAAGGTTGCTTTGCATCACAAAAATTCCCTATGGCATGCCTTGCAAGATGAAAAATTGTTATGAAATTCAAAAAAATTCCTATGGAAAACTACATTTCGCCAGACAAATTTTTTTGGCAAAATGAAACAACTCATAGAATGAATTAAATTCATCATAAGAGGCATTACTGTATCGAGGAAATAATTCTCAGTATCATGAACAAGGGTACTGGACTTATTTTCATTTGTACCCTTTCAGCAAAACAAAAGCTTCAATGCTGTGTTCATACACAAAAGAAGACAAGATAAGCTGGGTCATGTCTTTTCATTCTTAGGTTCTGCATTCACTGAAAGGCAGGCTTAATGCCAATTAATAAATACTATCAGTTTTTTTCAGCCTTTCTGGAAGTGCTTTTCCTTTCCTGGACCAGGCTGACCTGCATGGAATATTCCAGAAGCAGCTATCCTATCCCTTTCTACAGCCAAGCAGGGATTTCACCGCATTTTGAGCCCAGCATGGTATCATTTATATATTAACTTGGCTGCCCAAGACCCTAATTCTAGACTATTAGGTTCCAGATCCAACAAAAGTGCTCAAAAATATGTGCAAGCCTTTGGAATCTTCAGATTGCTTCATATCCCAAAGAATCTCTTCCTCACTCCTAGAGTCTTTTTGGCACCTTGAAAGCTAACAGTTAATTTGATTTATTGTGGGGGGTTTTAAGGCACACTCATAAGCACATTTACATAAAATCCGATTGAAATGAAGTGGATCTTAATTCTCATGCTTAAGGTAAACATTTAAGATGGAACTTAAAGACTTAAGATTTAATTAAGCCTTTTCTTCGTTGCTGAAAAATATGTGAGGTCAAATCTAAGGGCGTTTATACACGACCCCTAAGCTCCACTGCAAATGGCTGCAAGCTCCGGAGCTTAAAAATGTTTCCCCACCAGCTCCCGAGTTTGCAGACAATTAAGTGCGACCCCGCCCACTTTAGCGCGACCCAGCGCACTTTTCTTGTACCTTCTCTCTGGAGGTGAAAAATCTTTGATGCAGTGCAACGATAGTGAGTGTGGGGCTCTCCTCGCTTCTGTTTGCTGCTTTTTGGCTCCCGCCCCTTTAAGAGCTACTTTTACAGAGACGAGAGGCAGAACGGAGGTGAGCGGCATGCTTTTCTTTCTCTTTTTCTCCCTCCCCAACGCAGCCAGCAACCAGGAAGTGCGGAGGGGGATGGGAACGCCCGAAGAGCGACGAACCCCTAAGATCTCTGGTCCGAATTTAAGTGGCCAGCGGATCTTAGGGGTCGTGTAAAAAGGCCCTAAGTCAAGGTCCTGGCAGGGAACTATGTGTAGGTTGCAACAGTCTTTTTGTCCTCGTAGTCTCATTTGAGATTCATCGGCCACCACACTGGCTGAGGTTTTCTAGGAATTGTAATCTCTCTCCTGGGAATGAACCCTACTTAACTGCAGGAAACACAGCATCTGTACCTTGTCTGTCAGCTTTAATTTCTTTTCCCCAAATTCATCGTTTCCTGCAAATTTTATTTAATGCACTGCTGATTTTTTAAAAAAACAACATTGTTCTTAAGACCATCTAAAGATGGAGGTGCATTGTCAACTTGAAAGAACCTCATGCAATTAAAATCCTTCAGTGGAACTTGCTGCCTCCTCTCCATCTTCTCACTTTCTGCTACTGGATGATCTACTCTGAGAGCCAAGAGGACCTCATATATAGAGATAGGCAGCAAGGGGGTACCTGGATCATGAGACTTCAACTTTCCTACGTCTTTCTAGGGGGGCAAGTAGTGAGGAATTTGGGGAACTGGCATCCAAACCATGTTCCTTCAGCCCACCCTTGGTCTCCATACAATATCTCATTCCATCACAAACAAGATGGATAAAGCTCATTACCTTCTGAGACACATACAGCAGAACTCATGTACTCACTTGTCTGCTTAAGTGTCCATCTCCATTCAACTGCTTGCATAATATGCCAAAGGTTTCTCTGTGACAGTATTAACGTCTTAAAGGAGAAGGACAGAACAGAAAGGAGAAAACCCCAAAGAGAAGGCTTCTCAAGGTGCCTGCATGAATTGCCCATCCGCGTGAGCGCTCAGAGAAACAACCCCTTCAGCTTTTGTTACTCAGCTTTCTAAAAAATGCTGCTGCTTGTAAGGAATCAAAATTCCTTCTTCCCTCCCCATCTGCCTCCCACAATCATTATATGTGGAATTTGAAAACATTGGGATTAAAAACAAAGAGTAAATTGGAGAGAGTGTATAATTTAATCTTCATCTTTGTCATTATCTTAGAGCTGCACTGTTAGAAGGAAGCCCATGAATCATCAAGTTCGGCACCGTGGGGAATTGAATTCCCACATCTGGCTCCACAGCCAATGTCAAAATTGCTGAATCAGTGCATTCCCAAAAGAAAGATAATAGGTGCAACATTAGGCACCACAGGATGATCCAATTAAAAAGTGCAAATGCCTTTTCCTTTTCCAAATAAAGTAGTATATTACTGAATATATTTTCTTGCAGCAAACACTTCCCCTTGAATCTTAACAGGCCACATACACATATGTCAGAGGACATTGTGCTCACCGGGAATCACCATACACCAGATGAAATAGAAACAAAAGACTGGTGTGCTAGTCACAGTGCTTGGTTAGGTCTTGATAAACAGAAGGTTCAGGTCCTGCATCAACCATGAAACCTCACTGGGTGACTCATTCTTAGTCTGACCTATGTTAGAGGGCTGTTGAGTGATGGAAAATAAGAACTATATACACCATACTGAATTCAAAGGATTTGTCAGCTGATGTTTATTTCAGCTGGATCACCACCAACATTTCTACCTTCCTATGAGTGTGTTCAGGAGGCAGGGTGAACAGACACTTCTTTACATGGGACGTCATCACACAGCCATGATGAAAATCAAATAGATTTTTAAAAATTGGGGGCAAAAATGAAGAAGCACTATTCTTTCTGGGGGGGAAACAGACATTGGTGCAGCCCATTAAGTATCCATCTACAACTAGAGTAAAGCTGAAGATGAACACTAAAAACATGATGCCAAAATTCAATTCCTGAAGAATTTAATCACTCTGTGAAAAACAGACTTCCATTACTGAACTCAGCTGAACACATACCAGAGGAACTGTGGATTGAAACTAGATACATTGTCAGGAAAGAATGCAGAGTATTCCCATATAATCAAAAGGTTTGAAACTGTAAAAATAGCTAACCGAAAATGAGAACTGAAAGTAAAAAAATGAATTAGTCACCTTGAACAAGTCCTGTTATAAGCAGCCTGGCTCAGCAGGTGCACATTTTAAATATGCAACTTCCTTTATTGTTTCCTTTCCTACAGCCTTTAATTCTTCCAGTGAAGCTTGTCTTCTCATGATGTGTCCAAAGCACAACAGCCTGAGTAAATCATTTTGCATCTGCTGAGAGTTCAGACTTGTTTTGATCTATTACCCAATTGTTTGTTTTACTGGTACTCTGGTATCCAAAAATATTTCATTAATCATCTGAAAGTTGAGTCATGGCAACTAGGCTCATAAGATGAACAATGCCCTGGATAGGCTTGTTAGGTGGGCAGTAGACTCAATAGGCTAATTAGGTGGACAATGACAAGGTGTGTGAAACTCCCAATTACAACCTTCCCAACATCCATAAAGTTTGAGTTGTTGGCCATGGCCTCGCTGGTGGAGGTGTGAAGTATTTTTGATTTGTCTGTGGATGGTTGAAATCACTGACTGACAAGTAGGAGATACACTGCGCCTGAGCTCCCCTACCTCTATTGAGACTATTGTCCAACTGAACAAGCCATTGTTCATCTAATGTGCCTATTTCAGACCAGGGTAACAAGAGGTCAAAGTGAACTATAAAATGGAGGGCACCCAACTAGTTTTCCTCAGACTGTCAAAACTATTTGGATGAGCAGCGAAATGTTTCAGTCTCTCAATAAAAGAAGTCCAGTTGCCATGATTCAACTTCCAGATAAACTCACCTGGATGACTGAGAATCTTCACAGACATACTTGAAATTAATCAGTTTTTCATCTGAATCCATGTTTCAAAATCAAAATGGTAAGTGCACCACTAGAAATCAAAATCTAATTCAGTTTTTTCGTATGATATATTTTGCATAGAAATTGGGCAGGAAGAAAAGCTTCACCCTTGTCTGACAACTTTACCTATGTGAAATCATCTTTTTTCTCTCTATATTCTTTCTTGTCATATATGAAGTGATAAATACAGTATATGATGCTTGATGTTCAAGCCACATTTGGAAAAGAAAGAGGCCATGGGGATCATATTGCAAATACATGTTATTTGCAGAAGCATATCAGAGAAGTCGATGTGAAAATCTATCAGTGCTGTATATATTACATTAGAGATTTTGACTGAGGATCATAACATTTACAGATTATTCTAAAAGAAAGGGGAGTCCCATGACACATTATTGTCCTACAATCTGGGTAAGAGACCATTGTTAGAATAACAAAATGATATTCAGTTAGCAAACCTGCATTTTATCTCATTATCCGGGTGTAATTTATTTCCTTATCTGTTACATTTGTATGCTTCACATTGTAGAAAAAATCAAATTCAGATGGATGAGGAATTAAAGGCTGTATTTCATCTCTCTGTTCTAGTCGGTTTTTATGCAAAACACATCAGAAGGAAAGCTAGAGGCAGAAGGAGAACTGGAAACTAGTGAAAGAAATATCAGTAATTTAAGTCATGCTGTTGACACCATATTATTGGCAAAAACATATTAGAGGAGAAAGTGCAAAAGCATGATAGAAGCTGAAGATCAAGAAAACAAAAGTAGTGACTAAAAATAATTAGTGGGCTTTAATGTTGACAATGAAGAACTTGAAAGTACTGTAGCGAAGATTTTCTATGCCTTGGTTCAAACATCAATAAAAATGGCATTTGCAGCCAACAAACCAGAAGTCTGAGATTCAGAAGACCAGTTATGCAGAAACTAGAAAAGATGGCACATGAAAATAACAACTTCACACCAATGTTCATCTTTTGTGATGGCTAAATCTCCTCCTATATTGAGTCAATTTTAGTTTCCCACATCTCACTACTGTATTGGCAAACAGATACACTTTTCATGAAAGCACAGGTGCAAATCTTCCTGTTAAAAACTTTACAACTTTCCCAAAATGTGTGTGTGGCTGGGGGAACCAGACTGCATTTCCCTTCCTTCAAGTCAAATTTAGCTATCGTATGAATCATTTATCTTCTTTTGGTGACGGCAGGTAGCAACAGGAAATGAGTCAAAGCTTACTTGCAAACTGAAACCACAAACCTTTCCTCCTTGGCTTCTCAGGCAACAGCTATTGTGTTGCTTTTAAAAATAGCTGGCATTTTAATTGGCTTTTCAACGTTGGCCATGCTGAGTGTAGGATTTGTATTCTATATTTTTTTTGAAATATTTTTTTTGAAATCGTTGCCCAAAACCCCACCAAAGCACCACAGAAACATGCGAAAATTAGCTATTTTAAATGCTTGAATTGTTACAGTAGCAGCAGTGGGGTTTTTTTGCAAAAAAAAGTCTCCGTTGATTTTATTTTATTTTATTTTATTTTTTTACACCTGCGCATTCGCAATGATGGGCTCGCCCATGGGAGTGGACCATGCAAAGTTTTGGAGCCATTCCACCAATCGCATGGCCAGGTTTTGCTGACTGTACCAGGCTGGGAGGGCACATCCATTTGCCATGCAGTTGGCCATGCTGAGTGTAGGATTTGTATTCCAAAAAAATTACTCTTACCACAGCAGCGTCCATGTATGGCTTCAGCGATAATGGGAAGGGCAGGCTGGCAGTCCCGTCTGCTCATTTGGTTAAGGCAGAGTGCCAGGATCCTGTAAACGAAGGCAAAATTAAGGCAACTGAAGCAAGACAGACAGACACACCTTTTGGCCAGCAAAAAGCGATCACTGCAATGAGGAGGGAATGGTTCATGAGGAACGGACAGTGTTGAGGACAGGCAGTTGCCTCACTTTGACCAATGGCAGGAATGGGATGGCTTCAGTGGACCAGAGAGATAGCCAAGTGTTCTGCTTATATACTGCCCCATACCACTTCTAGTAGTCTCTGGGTGGTTTACAGTTTCATTACAGTATTCAGGCTACACATTGACCCCACCCACAAGCTGGGTACTCATTTTACTGACCTTGCGAGGATGGAAGGCTGAGTGAACCTTGAGCCTGCTACCTGGGATTGAACCCCAGGTCGTGAGCACAGTTTTACCTGCAGTACAGGCATTTTATCGCTGTGCCATGAGGCTTATGATGGCTACCATTGACTCTCAAATGTTAAGACATGGCTAGTCTGTGTGAGTTTGTGGCAGCAATTGCATATTTTTCTTGGAGAACCAAGTGGTGCTTCAAGATGATTTCCTGCAGAATGAGGATGTTATATAAATGTATACCATTAGAAAATGACTTTTGGAATCCTGATGCAGCAAGAGATAGAGAAGATGGTCCATTTCCATGATCCAGAACCTTTGATCCTCCAGTAGTCTTGGACATCAACTTCCCAAATCTTTGAACACTGGATAAGGCACCTGGAAGCTGCCTACCTAAGAAGGACCATGCCATAAGAACATAAGAAGAGCCATGCTGGATCAGGCCAACAGCCCATCTAGTCCAGCTTCCTGTATCTCACAGTGGCCCCACCAGATGCGTCTGGGAGCGCACGAGACTAGATATCTGTCTCCTGATACCACTCCCCTGCATCTGGTCCTTTAACTACCCTGGTTTTAAGCCTGGAGATTACACATCTCCATCATGGTTTATAACCTGTGATGGACTTTTCCTTCAGGAATCTGTCCAATTCCCTTTTGAAGGCATCCAGGCCAGATGCCATCACCACATCCTGTGGCAGGGAGTTCCACAGACTAACAACGTGCTGGGTGAAAAAAATATTTTCTTTTGTCTGTTCTTACTCTCCCAGCCCTCAATTTGAGTGGATGTCCCCTAGTTCTGGTATTTTGTGAGAGGGAGAAGAGCTTCCCTTTATCCACTTTACTCATGTCCTGCATAATTTTGTACGTCTCAATCATATCCCCCCCCTCAAGCGCCTTTTTTCCAGACTAAAGAGGCCCAAATGTTTTAGCCTTTCCTCATAAGGGAGCTGCCCCAGCCCAGTAATCATTTTAGTCGCTCTCTTCTACACCTTTTCCAGTTCCACTATGTCTTTCTTGAGATGCGGTGACCAGATGCAGTATATTTGATCATATACTTATCATACCCACATGGAATGCACTGGATATACTTTGATGCTTCTTGGAACTTGTATAGGCACATATTTGCTTCTGCAGAGCTGTAGAAGTTACTGCTCTGGATTTCCAGGATCTCTCACCTAGAATGTAATCTACAAAGTAATTTCTCCAAACTCTATTGCTTCATGGTTCCGCATACTGTATGGCAGGGTGCATATCTTACTGTTATGTAGGAGTGACTGGTTTTACTGGCCTCCTCAAGTGCTTGAGGAAAGAATACAAACTGCTTTCTGAAAGGAAAGGAGATGATCTCAAGTTACATGGAGTAGCCATATCTCTGGAGTTCTTGCTTAGGAGATGGGGGGGGGAGAGCATCACCATTTCAGTCAACACGACACAAAAGCAGCAAAAAAAAAAAAGGTCTAATTTAGAAATACAAACTCAGGAGATCAAGAAACATGGGTCCCCATCACTGTATTGCTGTTTGTGTTGTGTAATATAACACATGATGTATTGCAATGACAGCTTTAAAAAGCTAAGTATTTTCCAGGGATGAAGATAAGTACTCCTGTACTGTTTGATGCATAGGAGTACAGCCAGGGGCAAAAAAACATATGGTAACCCAATTGTCAACTTTTAAAGCAGGAGAAATCGAATGTCAAGTCTCAGGATGATTTATCTTTAGATCAGCAGGGGAGTTCTAATCCCTCTGTTTAACAAGCAGCATTATCTGTAGCAATGGGAAAACTATGGGGGAACCCATGGTTTTGGGAAAGCATACTTATGATACTGGAAGCAATTGCCCCTACTTAAGGTTCCATTTGCACACCCAACCCATATTTTCACCTACCACCAAGCAGAGTCAGTTACTGGGATCTAGCTGGTTTTAGTTACCATGTATTTTAATTGGGGGAAAGAGTATCCTTTTCAGGCTGCAAAATCTCAAAGGATCTTTGATCAATGGATCCCTGAGTTCTACTAAGAACAAAATAAATAAACAATTACACCCTAGAGGCCTGAAGTTTAAAAAGGAAATAGTCTTTCTTTGGTGAGTTACTTGTCTCCACTCACTATACTGGGGAAACATTTTATAATGGGTCTCCTTGTGTTAGATGGCACTGCAATGAAACAATGGGCGCTTTTACACGACCCCTAAGATCCGCTGGTCCCTTAAATTTGGACCAGAGATCTTAGGGGCTTGTCGCTCTTCCTATGTTCCCACCCTGGCTGCTGGCTGCGTGAGGGGAGGGAGAAAAAAAAGGAAGAAAGACCGTGGCTCACCTCCCGTTCTGCCTCTCGCTCTTGCCGGCTCTTGCCCCGGCAACATTCCAGTAGCTCTTAAGTGACTCTTAAGTAGCTCTTAAAGGGGTGGGAGCCAAAAAACAGCAAACAGAAGCCAGGAGAGCCCCGCACTCACTATCGTTGCACCGCATCAAAGAATTTTCACCTCCAGAGAGAAGGTACAAGAAAAGTGCGCTGGGTCGCGCTAAAGTGGGCGGGGTCGCACTTAATTGCCTGTAAACTCCAGAGCTGGTGGGGAAACATTTTTAAACTCCGGAGCTGGGAGCCATTTGCGGTGGAGTTTAGGGGTCGTGTATAAACGCCCAATGAAGCTGTAATAGCCCCCATAAATATTGTTCACATAAGTCAACAGGGCATGTGTCTCAGTAAGTAGCCAGTTTGGTGTAGTGGATAGAGTGACAGACTAGGCGACTATATAATAATCAAATAATAGCATCATAATAATGGAGTTAGAAGGGACCTATAAATAAGGTCATCAAGTATAACACCCTTCAGATAACAGGTATTCAGATCAAAGTACATCTGTCAGATAGCTGTCTAACATCTTGTTTGCCTTCAGTGTTGGAATGTTCACCACCTCCCTGCATAAATGGTTCAGTTGTCACAGTGCTCTAACAGTTACAATATTTATTCTGATAGTAAACCGAAATCTGGCTTCCCATAACTTGAAACCATTATTATGTGTCCTGTACTCCTTGAATATCTGGTGGGTGTTACATGCTATCAAGTTACATCCACTATAAAAAGATAAAAGGTAAAGCCCCCCATGCATGCTAGTCGGTGTCCGACTCTAGGGGCAGAGCTCATCTCCGTATTCAAGCTGAAGAGCCAGTGTTGTGCAAGTCCATGGCCATGTGGCTGGCATGGCTGCAAGGAAACACTGTTTTACCTTCCTGCTTTTTATGGCTGTATCTGTTTATTTAGTTGCATTTACATGCTTTCGAACTGCTAGGTTGGCAGGAGCCGGGGTTAACAGCAGGAGCTGACTTCGCTGCGTGGCACCCAGGATGTGAAGTGCTAAGCGGTCGACCTTGCAGCCGACAGTTTTTCAGTGCTCTAGCCCGCTGAGCCACCATACAGCAACTGTAATGGGGTTTTCAAGGCATGTGAGATATTTTACTGGTTATATTGCCAGTAACACTTCTTAGTTTCCATAATTGAGTGGAGATTTGAACCCAAGTCTTCTGAGTCCTAAGCTGGTCTACCTGCTACACCACACTGGTTCTTACATACCTTGAAACAGGTTGCCATAAGGCAAAGGTGAGTTGATGACACATGGCAAGAAGAAAAATGTTTAGTGTAAACCGCCCTGAGTTGTCGTCGGGAAATAGGCGCGGAATATAAGTCTATAAATAAATAAAATAAATAAAATAAATAGTTTTAGAATTCAAGGTCATCTGCACACCTGTATTCTGCTATTTGCAAAGAATGCTACAGGATTCCCATAACCTTGTGCTTTAAAACAGGGTGGAATATCCACCTTCCCAATTTGCTACATTTTTAAAAAATAGGAGCGACATAGAGCTGTTTTTGTAGTTTGGTATAAAACAAATATTTTCATTGTTCAGTTCCAGCTCATGAACTGGAACAGGATCCTGACCTGCCTCAATCATGTGGCTATGTGTCGGGGAGTCCTTAATGGTCAAAGAAGCTTATTGTTCCAAATAAAGTAGTTTTGCCTCAAAAGCAGCCCAGAATTGTTATTTTTTCAACTCCGGATTGAACAACATTGGAAGAGGTGTGCCAGCAGGTGGCGTTCTTAAAAAACAAAACAAAAAACAAAAAGATGTGTTTTTAAAGCATGTCTGTGTTGGCTAGAGGATGTTGAATGCCAGGTCTTAGGTTCTGAAAATAGATGTGTTTTCATAGGCAATATAGAATCGACCTCAACCTCAAAATACTTCTTGACCGCAAGATACTTTTTTAAAAAAGCTCAAGAAAAGCAATAAGAACATAAGAACATAAGAAGAGCCATGCTGGATCAGGCCAAAGGCCCATCTAGTCCAGCTTCCTGTATCTCACAGTCCAGATGCGTTTGGGAGCGCAGAGACTAGATATCTGTCTCCTGATACCACTCCCCTGCATCTGGCCCTTGAAGTACCCTGGTTTAAAGCCTTTACACATCTCCATCATGGTTTGTAACCCGTGATGGAAGGAATCTGTCCAATCCCCTTTGAAGGCATCCAGGCCAGATGCCATCACCACATCCTGTGGCAGGGAGTTCCATAGACTTACAACGCAAAAAAATATTTTCTTTTGTCAGTTCTTACTCTCCCAGCACTCAATTTGAGTGTATGTCCCCTAGTTCTGGTATTTTGAGAGAGGGAGAAGAGCTTCCCTCTATCCACTTTACTCATACCCTGCATTATTTTGTATGTCTCAATCATATCCCCCTCAAGCGCCTTTTTTCCAGACTGAAGAGGCCCAATTGTTTTAGCCTTTCTTCATAAGGGAGGTGCCCCAGCCCAGTAATCATTTTAGTCGCTCTCTTCTGCACCTTTTCCAGTTCCACTATGTCTTTCTTGAGATGCGGTGACCAGAATTGTAACAATACTCCAGGTGGGGCCTTACTATTGTTTTGTATAACGGCATTATAATGTTGGCTGTTTTATTTTCAATCCCCTTTTGATAATCCCTAGCATGGAATTGGCCTTCTTCACTGCTGCCACACATTGGGGAGACACCTTCATGGAGCTGTCCACCAACACACCAAGATCTCTTTCCTGATCCGTTTCACGATAACTCAGAGCCCATGAGTTGATAGATGAAGTTTGGATTTTTTGCCCCAATATGCATTACTTTACATTTGGTTACATTAAAACACATTTGCCATTTCTCAGCCCACTCCCCCAGTTTGGAGAGATCCTTCTGGAGCTAGTTTAATATAGTTAGGAGGAGGGAAATAACATTTCAGAAATAGGCACTCTGCTTAAGAAAGAAAGAAAGAAAGAAAGAAAGAAAGAAAGAAAGAAAGAAAGAAAGAAAGAAAGAAAGAAAGAAAGAAAGAAAGAAAGAAAGAAAGAAAACTAACACCGAAATTCGGGGGCCAAATGTTCTGATGTTCTTTTTCTTTTGCTGCCAACTTCTTGTGTGTATGCACACATTTACAAGGTTTTTTTAATTATTATCAATTAGATTTTTATACCGCTCACCTGGCAGTGAGGTCACTCTAGGCAGTTAACAACAAATAATAAAAAAGAACATAATCACATATGATTAATACAATAAAATAAAAATAGAAATATAGTAATGTGTGCATAATTTATCCTGAAAACATGCTTGTAAACCAAAACACTCTTATACCAATGCAAATTTACCCATAAGAAATAATGGAGACTCAGATGATTTGGTCTGTGGTCCCATAAACCACATACTGTACACACAAAATGCCAACACTCACAAAAGAAGTTGCCTAGAAGTCCACATTCACACCATGGTTTAGGAACCTGGCTGCAGAATCTCCTCTGCTTGGGACTAACAACTGGATTTTACTCTGTATTTAATAATAAAGTGCAATTTGTAGCCCTAGACAAACTTGACTAGCTGCCCCATGACTAGAAATGGTTTGAAAAAATAAGGATGTTGAAAACAAATTGAAAAATAAAATATAAACATTTATTTATTTATTTATTACATTTATATACCGCCCATCTTCCGAAACGGAACTCTGGGTGGTTTATAATTAAAAACAACAACAAAAAATGTGCAAGAAAAACAAAGACGAGCTACACACACACATCAAAAAATAGGGGGGTACAATACCCTCCACAAAAGATGACGCGGATGGCAACCAAAAAAAAAAAAATTGAAATTAAGTAACAAGGTCGCCAAATGCCTCCGTGAAGATATGTGTTTTCAAGGCTTTTTAAAAGGCGGGCAGGGACGCTGCTAGGCGCAACTCACTAGGGAGCTGATTCCACAGCGTAGGGCCCACCACAGAGAAGGCGCGGTTACACGTGAGCTATTTCCGTGCCTCTCTGGGTGTGGCCACCCTAAGTGAGCGCGCCTGCGCCATCCTCGTGGGCCTGGTCCCAGTTGACCTCTGAGAGATACTGTATAGAGAAAAATAAAACCCTAACCTGCACTCTCATTTGAAAACGTTTCTGGCTGGTACAAGGGAGACTTCCATTCCTCTCTCCTCCCTCTGCTTTGGAGGCTGCCTAAGACAGAATGTTCCAGACAATCAAGAGAGCCACCATTGACTCTCTTGTGATTATTTGACCTGCTCCACTGCTTGTATTGCAAAACGTTGCTTGTTGAACAAGGCAAATTTTAGAAGAAATATTTGCTTGTCTTGCAAAACGCTCTTGAACCAAATTACTCTTAAACCAAGGTATTACTGTAAAATAAAAATAAAAATGAGACCATAATATCAACAAATGAATGAATGTCACAGACCAATTAAAACTACTATGAGACACTAAAATTATAAAATTATACATGGGCCGAGTCAGATAAAAAGGTCATAATAATAGATATTTTAATGGGTGAATGCTGGATGTTTCACTCTGAGGAAATGCCTTCTTAAACAGCCATGTTTTCAATAGTTTTTAAAAGGCAGCCAAAGAGAGGGCCAGCATAATATCTGATAGAAGATTGTTCCACAGGCAAGGAGCAATGACAGTAAAGGCCCTATTTCTCGCTTTTTCCTTCCAGGCCTCTCACCGTGTTAGTTGCCTCAAACGCCTGATCTGGGAAGAGTGGGTATTATGGGAAGTTTACATTGGGTGAAGGCACTTCGACAGAGAAGCAGTGTTGAGGAAGTGGAAACAGCGCAGTTTTCAGCCTGCGCTGTTTCCTTCAATTGAGTTGGTTCCCTGTATATGGGAGTGAGGTGGTGGAGGTGGAGGCAGAATAGCTCAGTGTGTTGGACTGCCTGGCTGGCAAACCAGTTGCCAGGAGTTTGATTCCCACCTTCCCGCCCCATGCCTCTCATGAAAAAATCCAGCCTGCGTAGCTCTGGGCATCCTGGAAAGGGTCACCATAACCCAGAATCAACTTAACAAAACATAATTATTATCATGATTTAACTTAATAGTGGTCCCCAGGGTATAGAAAAATGTAGAGGGTACAAAAAATGCTGCCTTTGGAAATAATGAGGAAGAAGCCATGAAAAGGAGCAGCAACTCTGATCCTTGAGGTCAATACAATGTATTTTTCCCCTCAGAAAAACACTTTTCTGTCTGTGAATTGTTCCTCTATATATTGTTAAAGCAGCAACAGTATTGTTATATTTATTTAGCAACTGTCTGTAACAGTATTAGACACAACAGTATCAGAAGAAGCAACAATGTATATTCAAAACAGGGAGAAACAAATTAAGGGCAGGCCAAGACGTACACAGAATCATCAAGTTCTGTTCATGAGCCTTTTCCCTTCAATCCCAGAAGTCATAAGAACATAAGAACATAAGAAGAGCCATGCTGGATCAGGCCAAAGGCCCATCTAGTCCAGCTTCCTGTATCTCACAGTGGCCCCACCAAATGCCTCTGGGAGCACACAAGATTCGATATCTGCCTCCTGATACCACTCCCCTGCATCTGGTCCTTGAAGTACCCCGGTTTTAAGCCTGGAGATTACACCTCTCCATCATGGTTTGTAACCTGTGATGGACTTTTCCTCCAGGAATCTGTCCAATCCCCTTTTGAAGGCATCCAGGCCAGATGCCATCACCACATCCTGTGGCAGGTAGTTCCACAGACTAACAACGCGCTGGGTGAAAAGATATTTTCTTTTGTCTGTTCTTACTCTCCCAGCCCTCAATTTGAGTGGATGTCCCCTAGTAGTCATAAATTTCAGGGACCTGCCAGAGGCAAAAAAGGAAGGGAAAACTGCTAAGAGGCTGGGCAAAGACTTACAACAACACAACAGCTGAACCCACTAAGCTATATCACAGCAGAAAGCTGGCTTCTTCATTCCCTCCCCCTCTTTTCACTGGTACTGTAGTCATAAAGTTCAGGGGCCTGCCAGAGGCAGCTAAGCACAGCAGTTCACTTTAGGGGTGCAATTGGTGCCACAGAGAGAGCTGCATATTGTGGTTTAAATACCTGGCGAAAGGAAAATATGCAAAGCAATGAAGGAAAACCTATTGTTACTGTTCTGTGGCAATAGTTTATCGCAGCTCCATCCCTCTTGCTAGCTGCCACATCCCCCAATTCCCTGGATTTGAATGTATGTTCCTAAAAGTAGGAGCCAGGAAAAAGATAGGAATTCTCTGGGTGTACCGCCCTCGCCATGGCACAACAATTTCTCTACCTCAGCTAACTGAACTGATAACAGGGGTGGTTTTGGAGTCCCCTCAGCTCATTGTGCCGGGGGGGGGGGACATTAACATCCATGCTGATGCAGCTCTGTCAGGGCTATCCAAAGACTTCATGGTCTCCATGTCAACCAAATGGTGTCTGGCCCAACCCATCCTGCAGGCCACACCTTAGACCTGGTCTTCTGCCCTGCTACGGATATTGGGAACCTCAGAGTAAAAGAACTGTATGTCATCCCATTGTCATGGACAGACCACTATATGGTGCACTTTAGACTTGCTGTAACTCAGAGCCTAGGCAGGGGGAGAAGTCAGACAAAAGTAATATGTCCCCGAAGGTTGATGAATCCAGACGGTTTTGTAGCCTCCCTTGGGGAGTCTCCTAGCTCTTTGACAGATGATTCTATTGTACTGTATATTGTCCCTCACTACTGTAAGCTGCCTTGGGTCCTTTTCCAAGGAGAAAGATGGGGTAAAAAACCCCTCAAAAATAAAAATAAATTAATTAAATTTGAAACCCAGCTTCAGACTACACTTGAGCCTTATTCAGGCATGATTATTTGGATAAATTCACCACACCTAAATAGGGCTGTTCTACTCAGCCTGCCCTCTTTGTGCTCCACAGGTCGGAGTGTGATGGAGGGAATAGGCCCTTCCACATCTGGTTTCAAACATAGGACTCTGCAAGTGGGAGAGTTGGGCCTGCAATACAGGAATTTATCCTACTCTTCAGTCCCTTGCTGGAAAGGTTGAGATGTTCTTTAAAAAATTGAATACCCATCCTTGATGGGCCCCAGTGCATCCCTGATTAGTCTAAGGTTGGAACCTACTATTTATTTGGAATTATTAGGATTGGTCCCCAGTTTTCTTACTGTATGCTCATCTAGATCACTTCCATATGAGGCTTGCTGTGTTCTTTCTACATGTCCAATGGTGATGTGCAGAGATGGGTGTGGTGTGTCCATGACTGCAGATGGCATCCTATTCTGAAGTGAGGGAAATGCATTTTTGTTCTAATTTACTATTTTTAATTAATTAATATACGGTATACATTGCACTGCATCACTTTAGCACAAAAAATATCAAGCTGGAGATTATAACCTTTTAGGAGATGAAGAGAGGCAAAGAATCACTTAGCAAAGAAACAATGCAGTGCTATGCCACTTAATAAAAATGAATTTGAAAAAGGAAGGGAAGGGAAGGAGAAACATAGGGATGAAATATGGCACTCCTCCCTCCTTTAGTGTGCATAAAATCCAGCATTTATGGGCCTCCACATGCAAATGGAAGTAGACTGTTCCTAACTGTCTGACAGCTATTGCAAAATAGAAGGTAGGGAGAGAGGAGGAGAGGTGTACACTGCAATCAAATAGACCAACATGGAGATCTCTTATGCCAACATGTGGTTGACTAGATCACAACAGCAGAGACTGTTGTGAACAGAAGGAGCGGTCTAATCAAGTCCCACTGTTCCAAAGTCACCCAGACGACATTGCTTCCCATTGCTAATGTAGCCATACCCTTATTATTCTTAAACCTGGATAGCATTTCCTTAGTCAAGTCAACTTTTGGACTACACATCCCCAAATTCCTCCGCTGTAATGCTCTAAAAAGCATTTCCAAAATAGAAATGATAGTGCCAAAACAAGTAGAGTGACTAATCTGACAATCACTTGTAAACATTCAGCACTGGAAGTGTTCTCTGGTGACCTAAGACTTTGTGCTGTTTGACCAAAATAGCTGAGTAAGCTCTCTTAAAGGGCTGACAGTTTGATTTTAATACACAAACAATCCTCTTTTTCCAAATAGCTCTTTGGTCTGTGAGAGACTACTCTCGGCTGTGGCCATCAGGACTAGCTCCCAATGTTTGGCTGCTCGAGGCAAATGACAAGATGGGGCTTCATCTCCCACAGGTCCCCGCATAAAAGGAAAGCAAGCTGGTAGTTCAATTTTAGCTCAACATTGCTGGGGGAAGGGGTTCGATTAGGGGTGAGCACAGTAACACATAAACTGCCTAGATGCCTTGAGCACATCCGATCTCACCTGATTTCGGAAGCTAAGCAGGGTCGGCCCTGGTTAGTACTTGGATGGGAGACCAGCAGGGAATACCAGGTGCTGTTGGCACCTGGAGTAGGAACTGGCAAGCCACTCCAGTATTCCTGCCAAGAAAACTCCATGGACATGGGGTCATGAAGAGTCGATCACGACTGTAACACCACACACACACACACACACACACACACACACACACACACACACACACACACACACACACACACACACACACACACACACACACACACACACACAGAAAGTTGCTACCCTACCCCACCCCAAAAATCTGCCACCTGAGCTGGTTGTCTTTCCTCAAAGGAGCCAATACTAGATTATGGAAGGTATGATTAAACCATGCAGAGGAAATTGGCTGTATTATAGAAATTCCAGCTAAACCAAAAGAGTTATTTGGAGAGGTGGAAAGCTTTTTGATGGATGGATAAGATCATTGAGCTGGTGGTCAGGAGTTCAGTTACTAAACGTAGCTCTCAGGAGAAAACCCAGCCTGCATAGCTTTGGGCAAGCTGTGCGGTCCCAGAGCACCCAAGAAAAAGAAAACAGTAACCCAGTTCTATGTATACCTAGAGAACTCTTGAAAGGGTCACAATAAGTCAGGATTAGCCTGATAATACATAATTGATTATGACAGCTTTCAACATTGCTATAAAGGAAGAACTGGAAAAAGGAAATGAACTCAGATTAAATCCAAAACCACCAGGCTATATGCTGGAGGAGGGACAGAAGGAATTTAGTATTAGTTTCATGATGCTAAAAAGCCAAATCATTCTGTTTTAACTTTTAACTGTCTAGTGCCATCAGGACAGCTCTCCCACAAAAGTGAATGTTGTAAAAAGTTCCCCTACATAGTTCTTGCTTTTATCTAATTCACATCTCTAGTCCTACCCAACTGGAGTCCCAGTGTGGATTGATGCTGCTACAGGAGAGTTCAGGTGTGCTGCTGCAACTGAAGAAATCTGTCAATTCATATTATATATACTGCATATACACTACTAAACAATACAAAAATATTCAGAGTGCATGATGTCTTTTGAGTGCATTATCTTTAATTCCCAAATAAAATATAATTGTCCAAATCCTGTTGGGTTCCATGACTGTGGAGGGACAATTGCACACATGCTCTCTCCACCCCAACAGGCTCCCCCTTGCACAACCAGTCTTGCATTGCTAGTGAGACTGGTTGTGCAGCCAGCTGTCTCACTGGTTGTGCAATTGGGGACCTGTTGGGCTGGATCAATGCTTCACCACTGCACTTATGCTCAGAAAGGATGCTGAAAATCAACTAAAGGTAGAGGGCTAGCCTATGACTTGCCTCTTCCTTAAATCCACAACACAGAGACAGTGTTAGTACGAGCAGGAGACTGGGAGTTCAATGCCCTACTATGCTTTCTTGATAGGGTCTTGACTTGATTATCCCTTCCAGCTCCGCAGTTCTAGAATGATGGTAAACATTGAACCTGATCCCATAGGTTTCCTGAGCTGCCAAATAGTGTGCAAACTGGTTTCAAACTACAGGAAAAGAGATTCCATTTGAACGTTAGGAAGAACGTAATGACTGTTAAAGCTGTTTGGCAGTGGAATGTGCTGCCACGGAGGGCGGTGGAGTCTCCTTCTTTGGAGGTCTTTAAGCAGAGGCAGGATGGCCACCTGTTGGAAATATTGTGATGGGGGTTCCTGCATGGTAGGGGGTTGGACTGGATGGCCCTTGAGGTCTCTTCCAACTCTATGATTCTATCATCTATGATCTATGATCAAGGGTTTGTATCTTCAGCAGTGTTGCAGATCTTTGGTACTCCAGATGTTTTGGATGACAACTCCCACAGTCCTTTGCCATTGGCAATCTAGGCACAGGATTCTGGGATTTGTGGTCCAAAACATCTGTAGTGCTGGAGGTTGGCCACCACTAGGCTGTAGAAGTCTGTCAGGAAGTTCTAACTAGTAAGG
Source organism: Phrynocephalus forsythii (assembly GCA_029282475.1). Taxonomy (NCBI): domain Eukaryota; kingdom Metazoa; phylum Chordata; class Lepidosauria; order Squamata; family Agamidae; genus Phrynocephalus; species Phrynocephalus forsythii. Next base: position 12,817,226 of record JAPFRF010000008.1, on the reverse strand, counting down.
GGTTAACAGGGTTAACTCTGAAAGTGGAGATGTTTTATCCATTTTCTATCAATCTTTTGTATTCAGGAAAGGAGTATAAACAAGGGCCAGCCACAGAGGCCTCAGGAATTACAAAGGAAGCTGAGTGTTTAAAAATACATGTACCTTCCTGATAAACATAGCAGCTCTGTCATGCCTGCAGTTTCACATTTGGATGCTAAAACTGAGCAGCAAAAACATCTTGACCTTCGTATAGATGCAGTGGTATCCAGGATTCAGTTCCAAAACAAAGGGACACTGTGGATGTGGCATATTTGTTGTTCTGTGTTATCCTTTCATGGTTGAGTAAAGCAAGCTAGACCATTCACTTGTGCTCCTCAGTTGCTAACAGCCTACTAATGTCTTGGACTTTGTTTTCAGAGACCTGGGGAATTCCACAGGTCCCAGAAGCATGTTTATGTGTCTCACTGGAGTGCTTTAAAAAGTTGCCAGATCCTTTGTTCTGTGAAAAGAAAACTCCCTTTATACATACAGCAAAATATGTGATTGTTCACCTTAGTCTCTTTTCATCCAAATTTCACAGGCTAAAACTTGTGTTTTCCAACATACCATTACATTATGCCACTGACGTGAGCTGACCTCTGTATTAGCAGTTCTAGTAAAATCATGCCATTCCTCGTTAAATCAATGCTTTTGTGGCTAGTTCTTGGCAATCTATCCAGAAATGATTTTGTGCAGAAAACAGATCAGATGAGTACAGGTTGTAGTATGTTTATGAGTGGGGATCATTAGTACCATCAGGTGTAGTGGTTAGAATATTAGACCCTTCTGACAAAATACATTTCTCCCTCAGCTAATATGAGGCTTGCAACTAAAGTCTGAGGGAAGAGAGAAGGGTGAAGGGGCGTCATGGATGATAATAGAATCCCTAACCTCCAGAAAGTTCTGGAGCTCCATTCCCATGACACTGGATCACAACACCACTTGGTGGCAAGTGAATAAAATGTATCTTGTGTACCTAGGGACTTCTGATTTAACCCTCAGTAAGGACCAAAAAAAGAGCTACCTAGATGCCCTAAGCACATCCAATCTTGCCTGATCTTGGAAGCTAAGCAGGGTCGGCCCTTGTTAGTGCTTGGATGAGAACCACCAGGGAATATCAGGTGCTGTAGGCGCCTGGAGCAGGAACTGGCAAACCACTCCAGTATTTCTGCCAAGAAACCTCCATGGACATGGGGTCATGAAGAGTCAGTCACAACTGTCATGACACAGCACAACACACACAAGGACAAAAATGAACTCACTCATACAACAAGCCATGCAGGAAATTACTCATTTCAGCAACTAAGGGCCTTTTCACACGACCCCCAAGATCCGCTGGCCACTTAAATTCGGACCAGAGATCTTAGGGGTTTGTTGCTGTTCCTGCGTTCCCACCCCCTCTGCACTCCTGCTGGCTGCATGAGGGGAGGGAGAAAAAAAGGAAGAAAATAATGCCACTCACCTCCATTCTGCCATCTCGCTTTGCTCCGGGCACTGCATTCAGATCTCTTAAAGGGGCAGGGGGCAAAAAAAGAACAAACAGAAGCAAGGAGAGCCCGGCAGTCACTACTGTTATATCCGCATCAGGAATATTCACCCTCTGAGAGCAGGTACATGAAAAGTGCACTGGGACGCGCTTAGGTGGGCGTGGTCGCACTTAATTATCTGTAAAATCTGGAGCTAGTGGGGAAACAATTTTAAGCTCTGGAGCTGGGAGCCATTTGCGGCAGAGTTTAGGGGTCGTGTACAAAGGGCCTCAAGGGCTGAACCTCCCTTTTCAAGCCAAGCCTTTCAGATAGACTTAAGTTTCTGTTTCCCCAACTCTGTATTTACTTTCACTCTTGGGCCCTCTCAAGTACTTGGCTAAATGCCCAACCTTGCTGTAAACAAGTTGAAGTCACCTTGTTCCAATTCTCAGTTATCATGTGTCTGTGTTTGCATTTCTTTTATTTAAACAAGGGCTAATCTTTTATTAACTGTGTTCTGTAAGAACATAAGAAGAGCCATGCTGGATCAGGCCAAAGGCCCCTCTAGTCCAGTTTCCTGTATCTCACAGTGGCCCCACAAAATGCTTCTGGGAGCTCACAAGACTAGATGCCTCACTCACCTTCATCTGGCCTGTTTTTGTAAGCCTGGAGATTATACATCCTCATCATGGCTTGTAACCTATAGCGATCACTATTTCTAGTAAAAATAATTTGCAAATGATATTTTGGCTTTATGTATTTTGAAGATGTTTGAACTGTTTGAAAAAAGTGTTTAGCTATTTGCAATAGATGTTAGACTCCTCTGGAACTCAGCCTATAGTTAATTAATTGCCTTTTAAACAGCATATTAGAGCACCACAGCACAGAGAGAACTCCTAGTTCCCTGAGCTCCTTGCCCTCTGAAGATGCCGACCACAGAGACTGGCAAAACGTCAGGAAGAAAAACTTCCAGAATGCAGCCAAACAGCCCAAAAACTCACAGCAGCTATCAGATCCCAGCCATGAAAGCCTTCGAGAATACAGACTAGAAACAGTTTGAATATTCCCAACATATCACTAGACTGCAGTGTTTTTATCAACCCAAGCAAAACAATGGATAATTGATAATTTGTCGTGAGCTGAACACTTCTTTGAAGCCAAATCTCTCTGGACAAGTCCATGCATTTCTAGCAATTCAAATGATTTTTCGTAAGAATATATTTAGAGTTCCCTTTCTGGGATACACTGGCAGCGAACCTTTATTACCTTGAAAGTCCTAAGATGAGGCAGAGCAAACTGAAATAAAAGATAGTGCTGCAAGATGAGACTCCCAGGCATAAAAGAATTCAATCAACTATTGGGGAAAAACAACAACAAATGCAAGTGCTGTTGCTAAAAATGCAGAAAGATGTTTAGTGGCTGGCACACAGAGAGGTTAAAGGAAAGTCTGATGCTGCACAATTTAATAATTGGAACATGGAATTCAAAAAGTATTAAATAAAAAAGCAAAAGCAAAGTGTTCTGCTTATATACCGCCCCATACCACTTCAAGTAGTCTCTGGGCAGTTTACAGTTTTAATTACAGTATGCAGGCTATACATTGCACACACACCCAGCAAGCTGGTTACTCATTTTACCAACGTTGGAAGGATGGAAGGCTGAGTCAACCATGAGCCTGCTACCTGGGATTGAACCCCAGGTCATGAGCACAGTTTTACCTGCAGTACAGGCATTTAGCCACTGTGCCATGAGGCTCCTAAATGTAAAAGAGAAACCATAAAGCAAGAAACAGAATATTTAATACTTGGTGTTTGTGAACTAAAGTGGACTGAAGTGAGATGTTTTCAGTCAGAAAACTACGTTGTTTTCTACTCTGGAATGATTACCTCTACAAAATATTTTGATTTGGAAATTATAAATGCATATGAAATTCAGTGATTCTAATACTGAGAGCAAAATGTAGCACAGGCACTTAGGGGCTATAATGCAAGATTTTACAAAATACTGTAATACTAATCACACTTCTAGGAAAACACAAAACAACCAAAATTCAAGTCTATGCTCCAAGTACAGATGCTGAAGAAGATGAAACTGAAAGTTTTATTTAAGCATCCAAGAAAAAGTTGATCATGCACCAAAACAAAATATGTTTAGGTGACTGGAAAAACAAAAGTAGGAAACAAAAGCAAAAGCAATGTTGGAAATTTAGACTCATGATAAGAAACAAAGCAGGAGAGCTACTTGTAGATTTTTGTGATGCAATACAATGAGGTGCTTACAAGTGCAAAAATATCATTTAAACAACATTTTTTGAGGAAGTTGAAGTCCATGTAAAGAAAAGCTGTATGTTAGGAAACTCAAATGACCTTGAACCACAAGAACTATGGATTGAAATTGGACATATTGTTAGGGAATAATGCAAAAGACAATTCCTGCAGTAAAAAGAAAAGAACACTTTTAGATGGATGATGAAATGCCTAAATTGCAAAGGACAGGGAATATGAAAAAGTAAAGGATGACAGAAATAGGATCAGAATCTTGAATGCAGCTTTTCAGTGATTGTCATTTACAGACAAAGAAAACTATTACAATGTCAAATGCAAAGAAACAGAAGAGACCAACAAAAAAGAAATAGAAAAAAATTTTAGCCTAGAATGAATGCTGAAAAACAAACAGGGAAGTGCACTATCTGGCCAGGAGAAAATAAAGAGGAGGTAGACACACTATACTGAAGACATATACAGAAGAGAAGCAAAAATGACAAATTCCTCTGAAGTGCAATCCTATGATGAACAACCTGCAGTTCTAGAAAATGAAGCGAAAGCTGCTCTGAATGCACTGGGAAGAAAGAAATCACTATGAATACTCTTAATACCTATAGAACTATTTCAGCTATTTCAAATTATTTCAAGAGATGAAAAATCATAGCAAGAATATGCCAAGAAGTATAGAAAACAAAACAACAGCCCTTAGACAGGAAATGCTCAATGTGCATTACAATCTGTAAGAAAGAAGGCACCAAGGAATGCAGTAGCTAGAGGACCATTACATGAATTCTCATGCAAGCAAAGTGATGCTCAAGGTATTGCAATACAGGCTTTTGCCTTATATGGAGTGAGAAATGCCTGATGTTCAAGATGGATTCCGAACAGGAAGAACCATTCCAGATTATATTGCAAATACCTGTTGGCTTTTGGAGCGTGCCAACAAATTTCAAAAGAAGATCTGTCTATGCTTTAAAGACTACAACAAAGCTTTTGACTGTGTAGATCACGAGAACCTATGGATTAATCTAAAAGAAAGTGGTATGCATCAGCACTAGATTGTCCTGATGGATAACCAATATCATGGACAAGAAGCTACTATTAGGAGATGCAGAATGGCTTCCTATAGGCAAAAGTGTCGGACAAGAATGCTTTCTATCTCCCTTTCTTTGCAACATATATGCATACAGAAAGCTGGCCAAGATTCAGATGAAAGAGGGGTGAAAACTGATGGAGGAAACATCAATAAGTTAAGATGACACCATCCTCTTGGCAGAAAGCAGTAATGACATGACACAAAGTATCAGAGCAGGACTGCAGTTCAACATTGAGAAGGTAAAAATAATCGCTTCTGAAAAACAACAGAACTTTAATTTTGACAAGGAAGACACTGAAATGGTTAACGGTTGTTAAAGATGTTGTGTACCTTAGGTCAATCAACAATCCAAACGGAGACCAAAGCCAAGAAATTAGAAGGAGGCTGAGACCTGAGACTCGGAAGGGCAGCAATTTTAAAAAATCAAAACAAAAACTATAAAGCTGGATGTGTCACTGGAGACCTAAGACCAAGAACATCCATGCTATTATACACTTAATTTCTATGTACAGGTAGGCAATGAAGAAAACTGACAGGAAATAACTGACAGAGCAAATCAAGCCTGAACTTTCTCTAGAGGCGAAAATGACAAAACTGAGACTATCACGCTTTGGGCATATCACGAGAAGGCAAAATTTTCTGGAAAAGACAATAATGCTTGATAAGGTGAAAGGCAGCAGGAAAAGAGGCAAGCCAAATACGAGAAAGATTGACTCCCTAAAGGAAGCCATGGGCTTAGAATCATAGAATCATAGAGTTGGAAGAGACCTCAAGGGCCATCCAGTCCAATCCCCTGCCATGCAGGAACTCCCATCACAGTGCTCCCGACAGATGGCCATCCAGCCTCTGCTTAAAAACCTCCAAAGAAGGAGACTCCACCGCCCTCTGTGGCAGCATATTCCACTGCCGAACAGCTCTAACTGTCATGAAGTTCTTCCTGATGTTCAAATGGAATCTCTTTTCCTGTAGTTTGAAACCATTTCCCCCGAGTCCTAGTCTCTGAAGCCATGGAAAACAAACCTGTTCCCTCTTCAATATGACATCCTTTCAAATATTTAAACATAGCTATCATATCCCCCCTCTACCTTCTTTTTGAAAGGCTAAACATTCACAGTTCCCTAAGCCATTTGTTGTAAGACATTTCTTCCAGACTCTCAATCATCCTGGTCACCCTCCTCTGTACCCGTTTGAGGTTGTCAACATTCTTTTTAAATTGTGGTGCACAGAGTTGAGTTTGGAAGAGTTAAATAGGGTTGTTGAGGGCAGGACATTTGGAAATGTGGATCACTCTATGTCAGAGACAACCGGGCAGCACCTAATAACAACAACACGAAGAGCAATATGGCAGTGGGACCAATTACCTTGAGAGGTGGTGAGTGCTACAAAACTGGAGGCTTTCAAGAGAAATTTAAACCACCACCAGACGGATATCTTTTGATTTGTATTCCTGCATTGTGTAAAGGGTTGGATCCAAGGGGCTTGTATGGCCCTTCCAAATTCAGCATGTCCAAACTTCGGCCCTCCTGATGTTTTGGACCCCAACTCCCAGAATTCCAAGCTTATATTTCTAATGGCAAAGGACTGTGGGAGGGCTGAAGTTTGAGCGTGCTTATGAGCTCCCAGGTTCTAGTCATCATTGATTCTATGAAAGCACTGGTTAACCTTGGGACACTCACCTACCATCAGCTTCGCCCACCTCACTGTGTGATCCAGTGGAGAGATGGAAATCCACCTAAGATTACAAGTAGAGCAGTGCAGTCTTGTCAGCTGCAGTAAAAAAAAAAATACAAACCAGCACACCTCTAGTGAATAAGAACTAAACTGTGGATGTAAACAAGAATAGAAGTTTCAGAAAATTTATTGTACCAGTTTTATTAAAGCTAAATGGAAGATCAGAGTTGGATAAAGTTTGACATATGCTTTCTTCCACCTTGGATGATATAACTGAAATAGTAGCATCTTTTTTATGAGTGATTGTCAAGAAGTGAGTTTCTGATTTTTATTAATTCAATTTATTTAGAAGGTACACCTTATGATTCCAATGCATGTTAAGAAACATTTGTGATTTTGTTTATTATGCCATTAAACGTTAAATCAATAAAAATAAAAATACGAGTTTCACACATGAAACTAACAGCCACTATGCTTAATGGTAGATCTGATCCTGGCACAACTGCTTGAGGAAGACAGTTGCAGAGACTGAAAACAAACTTTTATGTCCTTGCACTATTCAAGTGGTAATTATACCCATTTAGCATGGAAGGTGTACACTACAGCTCTACTAGCTCAACACATGCGTAAGAAGCGGGATTTCACACAGGAGATACTCCATAGTTTAGCTTATTTATTTAGGATTTACCGGTATATACCGGCAGCTTGCACAAGGCAACTCAAGGCGGTGAACAAAGATATAATCAAAGACATAGAAACAACAAAGAATAAAATACATAAGCAATAACCAATAAAAACACATTAAATATGTAGTTGAACAAGATCCAACTCCAGTATTTCACTCTTGCCCACTCCACCTCTGCTTTCCTGAAAACTTAAAAAACTGATCCATACCTAGCTGCAATTGTCTTCCATGCCTTTGTTAGGCAGATTGGTAGTTAATAGGTCAAGGATCTTTGGTTGATGTTTCATCAAGAGGAGCTAATGATTAGAAGATGGTTTGCCTGAGGAAAGGTGAGGGGTGACTTAATCTTTCCATGATTTTGAATGGAAAACCCATCATCAGAATTCAGAAAAGGTAAAAGGGTTCCTTCAGAGCCCAGGAAGCAGATCAAGTTCTGGCATACCCAGAGGTTGAAAAAGTTCCATTTTCATCCATAATCTCCTGAATCCCCCAATCAGCTTGGCCAGATTCTGGATGCTGTAATCGCAAAAACTCCATATCCCATCAACATTACTTCAAACAGTGGGACATAATTGTCCAGAAAGACTGAAGGTGGAGTACTCTGCAGCCACAAAACCAACCTCTAGGTTCTGATAGTAGTGAGGGTGGAAGAGAGACCTCTTGCCTTCTAGGAGTGCTGATTGTTTGTCTCCCTTCTGTGAAGATTCTAAGTCACCCAGGTGAGTTTATCTGGAAGTTGAGTCATGTCAACTGGACTTCTTTTTCTTGAGAGATTGAAATGTTTCACTGCTCATCCAAAGAGCTTCGTTAGTCTGAAGAAAGCTAGTTGCAAGTCCTCCATTTTATAGTTCACTTTGGCCTCTTGTCATTCTGGTCTGAAATAGGCTCATAAGATGAACAATGGTCTAAATATTGCCATCACACCCAAACAAGTTCCTGGTGTGGATTTCATCACAGCTACAGAATTGACCATTCACACCAACAATCTGCCAGAAGCAGAAGCTGAACTACTCAGGATAGAAGTCTTAACAGTCTTTTACACCCAACCCCCAAATCACACCCAATATCACTCCCCAGAATAGTGATTTCTAACCTTGAGACCCCAGATACTCTTGGACTACAGCTCCCAGAAATCCTAGTCAGCACAGCTAGTGGTGAAGGCTTCTGGGAGTTGTAGTTCAAGAACATTTGGGGACCCAAGGCTGGGAACCACGGCAAGAATGTTGTTGATTATTTCCATAGCACTTCTAAAATAACATTTACTGTTATTCATATTATTTCCATTGACTCTGTAAAGCAGATCACTGTTATTTCCATCTGGTAGGCATGAGGGAAGTAGATTCACACAGTTTAATTCAGTGGAAGAAGTGGGGGCAGGAGCTTTCCACAGGATTTGCTTAGTGATACTTGCGGAAATCCAGTCACCAGTCACATTTATAGTAGGCTCACTGAACTGACTGAACTTATGTTGGTGTTGACTCACCAAATCCCCACTCATTCAATGGGCCTGCTCTACTTGTGACTTACTACTAGATTTCTATCTTTTTTCTCATTATAATTGCTTGCCCTCAGGTCAATTCTGACTTATGGCAACCCTTTTAAGAGTTTTCTATAAGTGGAGAATACTCAAAGGTGATTTATCATTCCATTCTTCTGGAAGTGTCCCAGGACAGTGCAGCCTGCCCTCAGCCAATGGTGTTGAACCTTTGGCACTCCAGATGTTTTGGATCACAACTTCTGCAGTCCTTTGTCATTGGCCATACAGGCTTGGAATTCTGGGAGTTGTAGTCAGAAACATCTGGAGTGCTAAAGGTCCATCATCACTGCCCTAAGCAACACAGGCTAGTTCTACACACAGGAGGCAAAGTTCAGTAAATCAGGTTGAGGGACAGTGATCTAAAATCAGTCATCAGCTTCATTGCTCTTGAACAGCCTTTCCCAACAGACTATCCTCTATGAGCTGAACTACAACTCTCACCACAGGTGAGATGACAACACTAGTAACCAACTGGGTGTTCCAAGACACAGATGCAGGGGAGTGGTATCAGGAGACAGATATCTAGTGTGCTCCCAGATACAGGAAGCTGGACTAGATGGGCCTTTGGCCTGATCCAGCATGGCTCTTCTTATGACTATCTCATTAACTATTCAATGGGGGAAAATTCAGAGAAAGGAACAACACGTAAAATATACAAAATATTAGGGGAATCATTGGAAATGAAGGAGTTAAATACCTTGAGAGAAGTCTGGAACCAAGATCTCAATGTAGAGATAAAGAAAGAAGACTGGATGAAAATTTGGAATATGAGAATTTTGAGATCATTATCTGTTAGGATAAAAGAAAACTATTTTAAATTGGTTTCTAGATGGTATTTAACCCCAATTAGACTGAATAGAATGAATTCTGGTTACTCTAAGATATGCTGGAAATGTGAAAAAAAGCTTGGTACACATTTGCATCTTTGGTGGGAATGCAAAATAGTTCAAAAGTTCTGGAAAAAAGTGTTTTTAGAGCTAAGTAATATGATTAAGAGAGACATAGATTGTAATCCAGAGATAGCATTATTATCATTGTTAACAAGCAAAGATTATGATGTTACAACAAAGGAACTAATAGCAAATCTTATGACAGCTGCTAGATTAATCATAGCAAAAAATTGGAAGTCAAAACTAGAACTTAAGATGGAAGACTGGTATAATGAACTTTGGGATATAGCTATAAATGATAAATTGTCTTGCAGTTTAAAGGTCAAACGAGGAGAAATGAAAAAAGACATTTTCTACGATATCTGGGGTAAATTTATAGATTATGTATTAGTCGAAGGAAAAGGGAAAGAGTCCACGAATATCTCACGACAATTCTGGAGAAGAGAACTTTAAGAAGATTACTAGAATAATAGAAGATGGAGCAACGAAGAAGAATGCATGGATGGTCCCGGGGGATGGGGGTACACTTATATTGTTTAATGTAGTTTTTTTATTTCCTTATGTTGTTTGTATGTAGTTTAAAATTTAATAAAAATTATTAAAAAAAACTATTCAGTGGGCAAAATCCTGTGGCTTAGTATAGTAAATTACACTAGAGTCAGCCTACTTAATCAGTGGGGATTTGGCGAGCCAACTCCCCCATAAATTCCACTGATTCAAAAGGGCCCACACTAGTTGTCTTATTGTAGTCAACAAGATTTCTCCACTGAGCCATAATTGTTCCTTGAACATTGTGTCTTCTTAAATATGAATCAACCACTTGTTATTTTCTCATGCACGATTGTTGCTTCCCACAGCAGTGAAGTTCCCAACCACTCAGGGGTCTTCTAAAATCCCCATTTCAAATATAAACCCTCACCTTAACAGCCTTGTGTCTTTCACCTTCAGTTAAGCTATTTGGTTTGGACAAAGTTTATTTAATGGAGGCTTTGTGTTTGCTTGGACTAGATGGGATGAGATGGAGAAGCAAATTTGCTGAAGACATTCCAACCTTTCAAGGCTAGGTATTGAAACTTAACCATGGTTAAGTTTGTATGGGTCTCTGGTTGCTCAGGATGTGTTAACATACTTTTACAAAGCATACCTTTTATTCAATGGATTATGTTATTGTTGGCAATGCAGTTGCAGGGTCCATTGAATAACATGGAAAAACAGCAATGATTTTTGAATGCATGGAACACATGAATATAATTACATATCTAGAGCCCCACATATGAGATAATACAAGGACCAAAACTAAAAATTAGGAACCAAGTCCTAAAAAGGTCCAACTGAGATAAAATGTTGGGAAATCAATGTTTTGAATCTCAGGAAGTAAATTAGCAGTTATTTGCCATTTTTTAAAACTGGTAGCCAAAGATTTTGCAACAAATCCAGTTGCTGAAATTATGACAGGGAGGAGGGCACTTGCTTCTCTATTTTTTAAATTCCATGTCTTAATGTTTGATACTTTGTGGATTTTGCACTTACTGTTGCTTGGTGATGCCACTTCCACATCTATAAGGCATGCTTTTCTCTATTACTTATCCAGAACAATATCCACCTTTTAAAAAGCAATTGTTTTATCTGAAATATGGTTGTTATTGCAAGCTATAACTTGGCTGTCTCAATATCGTTTTGATATTTTGTTTTCTCAACCTGGACGGGACTGGAAATTACATGATGAAGAAAAATACACAGGTTTGCTTATCATACTCTGGGAGGTGATTGGGGTGCTGTCCATGTCAAAACCTCCAGGATATTATGGAAATGGGAAAAGTACAGAGGAGTGCAACCAGAATGATTAGGGGACTGGGACACCTTCCTTACCATCTGAGGCTGTCATGGCTGGGCCTCTTCACTCTTGAATGACGGCATCTAAGAGGTATCCTGATTGACTTTTATAAAATAATACACGGTGTAGACAAGGCAGATAAGGAAAAATTGTTTTCCCTATGGCACAACACTAGAACTAGGTGGCACTTCATGAAACTTTTGGGTGCTAGATCTCAAACAAATAAGAGAAAGTACTTTTTCACCCAGAGGATCACTGGTCTCTGGAACTCCCTGCCAGAAAAAGTGTTGACAGCTGTCAGCCTAGACAACTTTAAGAAAGGATTGGACAAGTTCATGGAGAACAAGGGTATCAATGGCTATCATTATGGATGCCTAAGGACAACCTCTGGGTTGGAGAGATAGGCAGGATATCTCTCAATGCCATTTGCAGGGAATTATAAGCATGTGAAGACATCTTCTTGGGAATACCCTGAAGCAAATGGTGAGCCACTGTGTGAGACAGAATGCGGGACTTGATGGGCTGTGACCTGTTCTAGCAAGGCTGTTCTTATGTTCTTATGTTTTTTCCCCAAGCCATTCATCACTGTGCTGTAGGAATTTCATTTACATAGGACGGTTCTTATTTTCAAGTTGTAATTCTGCTAGTCCTTTATCACATTCTACTATCCTCTGATTAAATGAAACCATGCACCTGTGCAAGTAGTTTTAATTTGACTATCTGATGTATACAGAGATTCTTGAGGTCAACAAGCCCATGCCCACCATGCTCTGTGACAAATAAAGTTTCTCTATATATATCTCCAGCTGATGCCACTGGGATTTAGATGAGGACTCAGGTTTTACTATTTTAAAATTAAGATCACCGCTCTTCAAGTCCACAATTCCAAAAGAGTATGTTAATACCAATATATTAACAGCAGTTGTTTTACCACCTTTACTCTAATCAAAGTATTTTTCCTCTTAACATTGAATAAACTGCCCAATGCCATCAGTAAGCTCACAGTCACTACCATCTAAAAATTGCCTCTTTTCTTGTGAATAATAGCATATTTATCAACTCCAAAATACATTTTGATATCTGTACTGTAAGACTCAATAATGTTTAAGAGTCTGTTCAATTTATCAAGAGAGGTTGCAAATAGCTTAAATATATTTTCAGTGTGAAACATCACAGCCATTTCTCCGAGAATTAGACCTTAGTGCTATCAGCTGTCTAGGGAGATTTAAGGCCAAGCAGAACCACAGAGGGCTTAGAGAGGAGGTCTCTGCACCTTACTTTTGTGTTCCACTTTGACATGAACTTAGATAGAGAAATATTACCAACAACAACAACATTGCTATCATTATGATTACTATTGCACTTCTGGCATTGTGAAATAGCATTTTTTTTCTTTCTCAACAGTTTTTTTTTCATAATAAAAAATAATTTTGCATAATAAAAAATAATTTTAAAATAACCTTACAAAAAGCTCAGCATTTTGTGAATTTGTTAATTTACACAAACTATAGGGGGCATGGGGTTTTTCTCTAGTACCCCCTCTGCTTTTTAGAGCAACTGTAACATTGACAAGAGCTGCTTTCATCGGTTACTTTCATTGTAGTGTGTGTATATGACACAAATTCAGTTCCTCATCCATGGCATTTCCCTTTCACACAGGCTGATGCCTTTGCTGCAGTTTCTGTTTGGACTGATGGTTAACACGTTCCCAGCTATCCAAGCTGGTGCTCGGGTTGCATTACATGTCAACCTTCTTCACTTCTGTTGCATTTAAAGTTCCAAAGAGAGTTGTTGTCTGTGGTGGTGGTCATGCAGGCTAGTGTTTCCATAATAGAAAGCACAAATGCAAAAATAGGTTACAGGAGATACCTGCATAGGCCACTATTTTTTTAAAAAAGGAACATTGCAAGCTTTCGAGTGCAGTCAATCACCCTTCTTCACAGCAGGTCCCAGAAGTTCAGACATGGTGAAAGATGTTCTTCACCAGGAGGTTACTTTTAAAGTCCTTAGTTAGATGATGTTCTTAAAATACATGGCTAGGTGATGCTGTAGACAGGAGTCTTGTTGGAGGCAAGAAGGGCAGTTGTAATAGAAAGCAATAAACTTTGTCCAAGGACAAGATAGTGCCCTAGTTCAAGCTGGCCCATCCGACACCTGAGTCTACTTTCAAGGTCACATCTCCCATCTCCCTAAATATTTTTTCAAGTTCACAGCATCTCCCATTTACCTCCAAAGGCTACCTTAGGGGTGGGGGAATCACAGCTAGGCCCGCACATCTTTACTGTTTCTCATCATCTGCCACCTGAGGCAGCTAATGATAGGGCCAGGTCTTGGTGATTATTTTAATTTCAGCAAACTGAACACCATTCCCCGCTCGTAGCTGAATTAAACGTTGGTACCTCCAGCTCAAAACAAGGTCACTAGAGTTTCTCCACTGTGCCCCTGCCTTATTCTCTCTTTTCTCTTTACAGTTCCTCATTTTATTGTGTAAATGTCCAGATTCTCTCTAAAATGGTCCCTTGAGGACAGGCCTGTATTCAAGACACCCATCTAAGCTAACTGCGTTGGAAACAACTAAGGAGGTATGGGCAGCATAAGAGGGGAATTATTTTGAAAATATAATGCTTTTTTGTCTCAAATGTCTGTTACCGATGAAAACCTCACCCAGGATTACCTGTGCCGCTATTACGGGAGCCGAGGGACGGAGAAAAACTTTAATTTGCTGCAGCAATGGCACCCAGCCGAATTGCAGTCGGGAAACTGGGGCGAAGAGCATGAAAACCTTTACAGTCTTTATAGGAAAACATTCGCCAACACCCCTTCTTACCAGCAAAAAAACAAGGATACATCTGGGCGTTGTAGAACGCCCACAAAGAACAAAAGAAACTTCAAAAGATACATAGTTTGCACATCGTTAGCACCCCGTTAACACCCACTTGACAAGGGAAACACACAGCGGACGTGATTAATCTTGTTCTTCAGCGCCCCCTGCCATTGCAGTTCCCGGAACGCTTCGCTCTTTCCCGGAAAGCGTTTTGACAGCTGTGTATCGATGCATCGATGCACGGATGTCTGGCTATCTAGCACAGGGGCCCCATTGTCCTGGAGACCTTCCCTCAGATAAGTGTTTGTCCGTTAGTTTATGACCTGTTTATCTCACAGGACAGGCTTGGGGGGGGGGAAACTGTGTAGTGCTTTGTGCAACAGTTTTGTGAAACGGAGAGGTGAATCAAGGGACATAGAGAGAATTAATAAAGGGACAGAAATACTGCCATTTTATCTACAATGACAGCTTATAAAATATAAAGTATATTGAATAATCATCCCTATCATCCCCTCCTCTTCTGTTAGGACACTCATTCAGAGTCGTCCCTTTGAAGAGCCTCATAATCCTGCAGGACTGCAATCAACTTGGGAGCAGTTGTCTTTTCTACTACCTTTGAAACAGTCGATTGCACGAATCGCAACAAACAAGGAATACATATCAAGGCAAATAAAAGAAGACATAAAGGGGCAATCAATAAACTTGGTAATGTTTTCATCCAAGTTTGTGGCATGAAATCATTTAACCACTGCCATTGCATACCCTTCCACTCTTGCGTCGGATTGAAAGTTAACTGCTTGATTTCCGTGGCAAGCTGGGTCACGACCTTACCCACGGGGTCAATTTTCAAACAGCAGTTTGTTAAATTAAATTTTCCACATATTCCATTCTCAGAAGCCAATAAATAATCAAGAGCGAGCCTGTTTTGATAAACAGCTGTTCTTAATTGATCTGTCACCTCTGCTATAGCAGTAAGCGCTGTGGTGATGCGCTGGCCTGCCAAATCCAAAACTGCTTGTAAACGGTGTATGTATCCCCATGAACCATCTTGAGCCCAAGTGGCTGGACCATAAACACAAACAATCCTCTGTGAGTCCCATACATCCCCTTCATATTCCTCTGGGTTCTTACATGAAAACCCTGCAAATGGAGTGTCATCACGCTTTCTCCTGTTTAAAGGACCATAGACTGGGGCAGCCAAATATTGCTGTGTTTGTATTGGGACTAAAAAGAATGATGGTTTTATGAATCCCAGCACACATGAACCTGACCATGAATGAGGCAAATATTCATAAGCCATATTTCCACAGACCCAATACATGTTCATAGGTGCTTTCCATTGCTCCAAAGATGCTGAATATAAATATGACAGAAAGGTGGTATTAAACTTCTCTGGTTGTGGAGCATGGGATGGTGAGGACCAGGTATCATTTTCCCAGATTCCTATGCAGGTTAAGTAGCCCACAGGAATGGAACCATTTTGGGAAAAGCAGACACGACCCACTAAATGAGATGTGATAGTCCATGTCATATTCTGAGACTGGGTTCTCTTGGTGACATTGCCAATTTTTGACATGTTATTATACAATTGTGGAGAAATCTCCATTGCTTCCCAAGGCCAGTCCTCACCAAAATTTGTCCCCCCCAAACATAGCAGTTTGTGACCCCTAATTCTGTGGCTATTGACTGGGCCATTTCCAAAAACAAATTTTTGGCCTGCTGAGAAACTTCATAAGGATTCTCCTTCAATTTTTCCACTGCATTTTCCACTGACCAGGAATGGCTTTTCTTTACTCCATCCCTTACTTCTGTATGTGTAATCGTCAAGTAGGTAACTGGATCTTTGCCAGGCCCATCAATTCCGAATCCATACACTTGGACAGAGGGGTGTGTGTCACTAATTACCAGGCTAACATTGTTGCCTCCTATTCTCCTGAACTGGGAGAGATGAGGACAGCCTGGATAGCCTCCTGCTGTATAGGCACACACACATCCCCATCCTGAACATAATTTGTTTGACCCACATGGTGCCCAAACTTCAGGATTGCCTGCTTTGGCACCTTCATGGGGGTAGCACAAATACTTATGTTCAGACCTATATGTGGCTGCCCATGTTTTTGTTCCACAGCGGGTTCCCAGGCCTTTTCCTAGGGCATCACAGGCATTAAACCAAATTACCGCTCGTCTACCACTATGTTTTAACACAACAGTGGAATTCACATAGTATAAAAGTCCACCACCTTGTGGGTTGTCTCTCCTGGGCTCCTTAGTCTTGGCCATTCCAGCCCAGATCGTATAATTAAATTTAACTGGAACCTCAGGCTTATAACAAAGATAGCCTCCAGATTCACTTTTACATATGTGATACATCTTGTCTTGATTCAGACATGTGGTTCCAGCTTGCTTGCACTCCACTGGCTTCTGAGTGTAATACACCAGAGTATTCACTACCCTATTGCCCTGACTAGCTGCTATAACGCATGGGGTACACTCTCCTATACCCTCAGGCTTGGCAGCTAAACAAATTGGCATTAGGAATAGAAGAACTACCATTTCCGCTAATTTAGACATTTCAAATAACTCTCACTTTGAATATAACAAATTAATGAAGCCCCCAACACATATGTTAACAAAATAATGAACCAAATCCGCTTGGGATGTCAACCCGCAAAAATGTCCAGGGCTTCTTTAAGAGTTTTGACAGCTGCGGAGCTTCTGACAGCTCTTGGAACGTTCGTTGACAGCCCTTAGAACGCTCTTTGACAGCTGCTGCGCTACTGGGGCACTGCTTTGCTCGCTGAAATTCTTCCCGGAAATTAATGAGAGAACACTGTTCAGCTCCAGGAAAAAGAAAAAGGGCACTTTTAAAACATAGTCTCGCACAAATGTTGCCCTTGCCTTTTCAACTAAACCAAATCACCCGCTTTCTTGTTATGGCTTCTCCCTCCTCTTCTTGTAAGAGGGACTAGTTTGGAGGGCGGGAAATTCAAAAGGCTGAAAAAGAAAGTCAGGTTTTCTTGCTGAAAACACCTCTCACCATACACATAGGAAGCCAATATTTTACTTTGACTTCTCTATGTCTGAAGCAACCTTTTTGAAGATCAGTTTCAGGCTGCCATCAGGGTTGGCGTGAACTGTCCACTTTTCTTCTTCGCTCGCTGGGGCGGCGGCTCGCTTCACGCGGGTGTGGTGAATCCAGGCGCTCACTTCGGAGATCTTGACAGCTGTTGGCGTTGATAGTAGCACCGTGAAAGGACCCTTCCACCTTGGACGTAGGGGTTGTTGGTTCCAGTCTTTGATCCAGACCGAATCTCCTGGTTCAAAATGATGTAGAGGCTCTTGTAGCACCACGGGCAGCCGCCCAAGGGTCCACCTGTGTAATGAAGAAAGAGATCGGCCAAGCATCTGAAGATATTTTGCATGTGTTAAAGAAACTACACTCTCTGGGCGTAAGCCACATGAAATCGGAACTGGCCTGCCATAAACAAGTTCAAATGGAGAAATGCCTGTTTGGCTTGAAGGGGTAGTCCTACTTCTAAAAAGAGCAATGGGTAGCATTTCCACCCAACTTTTGCCTGTTTCTTGGGTAAGCTTAGATAAATGGCTTTTCAAAGTCCTGTTCATCCTCTCTACTCGTCCTGAGCTTTGAGGCCGGTATGCTGTATGTAAATTCCACTTGACATGTAGTGCCCTAGCCCGGTGGTCCCCAACCCCCGGGCCGCGGACCGGTGCCGGTCCGTGGACCGGTCGGCACCGGGCCGCCTGGGGACGCCGGGGAGGCTCCTCCCCTTTTCCTCTGCCGCCCTCCTCCTCCTCCTCTTCTATTCCGCGGGCGGCCGGTGGAGGAGGAAGGCTGGAGGAAGGGTGGAGGAGCGCAGGAGGAGCCACCGCCTCCCTCCTCCGCCCACCACCGGCGGCGGCGCATCCTCCTCCTCCTCTGCCCTCCTCCTCCTCGCCCTCCACCACCACCAGCAGCAGCAGCAGCAGCCACGGCGGCGGCGGCGCGTCCTCCTCCTCCTCCTCCTCCTGCCGCCACCGCCGAAGGAGCAGCAGCAGCAGCAGCGAGGGCAATTGCGGAGGGGTGGCGGCGGCGGCGGCGGGACGGGGGCGATTGCAGCGCAGCCACCCCCCCACAATCGCCCCCCCCGCCGCCGCCATTGCCCCCATCCCGCCGCCGCCGCCACCCCTCCGCAATTGCCCTTGCTGCTGCTGCTGCTGCTCCTTCGGCGGCGGCACGGGAGGAGGAGGAGGAACCGGAGCAGGAGCAGGAGGTGGCGGCGGCGGCTTGTTGGTGCCGCGAGGGCACTTCCTGGCGCGGCCGGGCGGGTGCAGCGCGGGCGCCTGAGCCAGGAGCCGCACGCGGGTCTCGCTGCTGGCGCCGCGCTTGCTCCTGCTCCTGCTGCCACCGCTGCCGTGGGCCTCATCCTCCACTGGGAAAGCGCTGCTGGCACCCCGCTCGCTTTCCCAGCGGAGGAGGAGGCCCACGGCGGAGGGGGCAGCAGGGGCAAGCGGGCGCCAGCAGCGAGACCAGCGCGCGCTCCGGCGCTGGAGGAGGAGGCGGGGGCCCGCCTGCCCAGGAGCCCCGGGTTCCCCCCCCCCCCGCCCATGTGTGGGGGAGTGGCACCCCGACGCCCCAAGCCGGTGAGTGCCGCCGCCGCTCTCGTGCCTCCCCCTCCTCCTTCCCTCCCATCCTTTGCTTTCACCCCCTTTTGCCTCCCGCCGGACCCCCTTTCGCATTCTCCCCCCCCTCCCCCCCCCCCACCCCCAGCTTCGGGCCAGAGAAAAATTATCAAAAATTTCCCGGTCCGCGGGGACAAAAAGGTTGGGGAGCACTGCCCTAGCCAGTCCTTGCAGAACATGATGAATGAATCCTGGCCCGTTATCTGAGGACAGTGTGCGGGGTATCCCGTGCCTCGGGATATGATCCCACAAAAGGCATCGAACCACTTCACTAGCCTTCTCAGTTTTTGTTGGAAAAGCCTCTGGCCACCCGGTAAATGTACACACTAACACAAGCATGTAATGGTAAAGTCCACATCTTGGTAATTCTGTAAAGTCCAACTGCATATCCTCAAAGGGCTCCTTCCCACTATATTGAATTCCTGGAGGAGGCAAGGGTCCAGTCCTAGGATTGTTCCTTTGACAGGTGACACATCTATGTGAAATGTTTGAAGCCAGCTGTCGAAGTTTGGCTATATACAGATACGGGCTCAAATGTTGAAATGCCACTTTGGGACCCTGGTGAGTGCTGTCATGATGACTCTGAACTACCTGACGAGATAGGCTCTCTGGAACCCACAATTGTCCACTTGGCAATTTGTACCAGCCCTCTGGCGTCCTGTCGAACTCCTGTTCCTCTGCAAATTCATCCTCAGCAGACGAATAACGATGTGGTTCTGGTGGCAAAATGTCTATCGGGATGAGACTAAGCTGCATTTCAACTGCACTCTGGGCTGCTTGTTTGGCAATACGATCTGCCAACCTGTTCCCCCTTGCTTCAAGTCCTGGACCAATCTTATGCCCATGGCAATGAATGACAGCCACCTCTTTAGGCTTCCAAACAGCATCTAAAAGTTGCAACAAAACTTCAGGGTGTGCTACTGATGTCCCCTCAGAAGTAAGGAGACCTCGTTCCTTCCAAAGTGCCCCGTGTGCATGAAGTGTAAGAAATGCATACTTGGAATCCATGTAAATATTAATGCTTTCTCCTTCTGACAATTCTAGTGCCCTGGTGAGAGCTATCAGTTCAGCTATTTGAGCTGATGTTCCTGGGGGCAATTGCTTGGCTTCGATCACAGTATCTTCTAATTCCACTATGGCATATCCTGCCTGTCTTTTTCCTTCAATCACTGAGCTACTACCATCCACAAACCATGTCCTCCACTGTGGATGAGGGGTATCACGAAGATCTGGTCGGGACGAATACACTTCATCTAATGTCTGTATACAGTCATGGGTGGCCGGTTGGTCGCTTATTGGGAGGAGAGTGGCTGGGTTTAAACCCTCCATTGTTTGAAATGTAAGACCAGCCCTTGAAAACAATTTTTGACACTTCATCATAGCAGTTTGGGACAAGTGATACCCTCCTTTGGCATCTAATAAAGGCAGAATTGCATGCTTTGTGATACATTTTGTGTCTTATCCGAAAGTGAACTTATCTGCTTTCTTTAAAATAGCGGCCAGTGCTACCACTCCTCGCATGCAAGACGGGAGTCCTTGCTCTGTTGGAGTTAATGTCTCTGACAGATAAGCTACTGGCTGCTGCCAACTTCCTAATTTCTGACATAGGACTCCTTTTGCCATTCCATTTTCTTCATCAACATACAAATTAAAAGGTTTATTTGGATTTGGAAGACCAAGAGCAGGCGCCTCTATTAAAGCCTGTTTAATCGCTTTGAAGCTCTCTTTTTGTTCCAGACCCCACAGGAATTCATCACTTTCTTTTCCTCTTATTGCCAAGTGCAAGGGTTTTGCTAGAAGGCTGAAATTTGGGATCCAAATTCGACAAAATCCTGCTGCTCCCAAAAAGCCTCTGAGTTCTCTCCTATTTCTCGGTTCGGGAATTTGAATAATTGAATGCTTCCTCTCATCACGAAGTTGGCGCCTTTGCTGAGAGATGTCAAAACCCAAATACCTTACTGTTTTCTGACAAATTTGGGCTTTCTTCCTGGTCACTCTATAACCTGCTGTTGCCAAATGGTTTAAGAGATCAATCGTAAGCTGCTCGCAACCTTCTTTGGTTTCTGCTCCCGGCAAAATGTCATCTACATATTGCAGGACTATTTGGCCAGGTTTTCGGGGGAAATTGGCGAGATCTGATGCCAGGGCACCCCCAAATAACGTACTCGAATTTCGGAACCCCTGTGGCAAATGTGTCCACCGGAATTGGGTTTTTGTACCAGTTTGGGGATCTTCCCATTGAAAGGCAAAGATATGCTGGCTCTGTGGCGCTAACCGGCAGCAGAAATATGCATCCTTCAGGTCTAGAACTGTGAAATAAGCTGCTTCCGGTGGTACCAAACTCAGAATTGTATAAGGGTTCGGTACGTTCTGATGAAGAGGTTCGATGGCCTCGTTCACTAAGCGGAGGTCCTGCACTGGACGAAATGTCCCATCCGGTTTTCGAACCGGCAATAAAGGGGTGTTCCATTGTGAATGACATGGAACAAGGATGCCATGATCTATTAATCTCTTAAGGTGGACCCAAATTCCTTCTGCTGCAACTTTCCCAATGGGATACTGTGGCACTGAAACTGGTCCTGCAAATGGCTTGAGTTGAACAACTATGGGAGGAATGTTCTGTGCCATGCCTGGGGGATTATTTTCTGCCTACACCTCAGGGTTAACTCTGTCCAGGAAATCTTGAGATAGCTGCACTGGCTCCTCTTCAACCACCATTAATCGCCATCTCTCTCTCAAGGGATATTCTAAGCACACTTCTCCCTCTGGTTCCTTGCTGTCAGTTGTCAAATGAATTTCTCCCTTGGGGGTAAAGGTGATCTGGCCCCCCAATTTAAACAGCAAGTCTCGTCCCATTAAAGGGATGGGGCAATCTGGCATATGTAAGAATTTGTGCTGGACGATCTGACCTCCCAATTTGCATTGTACTGGCTGCATAAAGTAGGCACGCTGCGCTTTTCCCGTGGCACTCGTTACACTAATTGAAAAAGTCTTGTCTATAGGCTTGACAAGCTGAGGAATCACTGAATGGCTGGCTCCCGTATCTACAAGAAATTTGACAGATTCGTTCCCGGTTTGAACACTGACCAAGGGCTCACGAGAACAAAAGCCCTGTCCTTTTCAATAGGGGACATCTTCTTCCAAAACCATCATGTTCTGGTATGGTGGGGTCCAGGCTGGACCCTGCCCTCTCTGGGGTGCTTGCTGAGCCTGAGCTGACTGCGCTTGATTTTGACTCGCAGGCTGAAATTGACTGCCTTGTCCTTGATTGACCTGAGAATTCCTCTGTTGTTGGAAATTAAAGGGACCTGGCGCTGAATATCTTTCAAAAGCCGGTGGCTGCCAGGGACGGCGCGGACCTTGATTAAAGCCTCCTCGCCTCTGGTTTTCGGGGTTCCTGAAACAGTCCTTACGCCAATGCCCAGTCTGACCACATAGTGCACATTGATTTTTTAACAATGGCCCTCGCCGGTTCCCTGGGGCATTAAAATTACGAGGCTCGGGGACCTGATTTAAAGCCATCACTTTCTTGTCTTGTCCTTTACTTTTTGGACAACTTTGATCTTCTTCCCTATTATTAAATTTTGTTTGCGCCAATTGGAGCATCCACTGCAATGTTTGACCCATAAAATTGGCCTCCTTTTGAATTCTTTTTCGAATATCTGGAGCAGATTGAGCCACAAAAACAGTTTTCACAATATTCTCCATTCCAGGATCCTCAGGGTTAATGGGAGTGTATCTTCTAAAAGCCTGATACAATCTATCCAGAAAAGCCCCTGGGGATTCATCTTGCTTTTGAACCACGTCATTTACTTTTGACATATTAATTTTCTTCCTGCCAGCTGCCCTAATGCCCTGAAGTATTGCTGTGTGGTAATTTCTCAAAGCAGTGCGCCCTGCATCTGCATTGTAGTCCCAATCAGGTGCCGTAGTTGTCGGAACAGCTGCTTCTGCTTGAGCAGGGGTATCTCCTGCTGCTATACGGGATTTTCTAGCCTCCTCGAAAATCTTCCGCGTTTCCTCTGAATTAAATAACCCTCTCACTAGGTGCTGCACATCTTCAAAGGTGGGCATATACACGTTAAAAATACTAGACATAGTTTCATAATTTTTATCAGGGTCTTCTTCTAAACTTGGAAGGGTATTTTTCCAATTTATAATGTCACGAGGTAAACGGGACGTGTTGCATCGAATATGTACGGGGACCCTGTTGATTTTGGGGCAAAGGGTCGTACACTCGCCTTAGGGGCATAACTTTTGCTTGTTCCTCAATCCTCTTATTTTCAAGAAATTCCTCATGTCTCCTTGCTGCATCGTATGCCCTTAAGAGATATCGCTGTTTCTTTACCCAATTTCGCTCTCCTGCTGCTTCTAATGCAAAATTTCCCACTTCCATCACTGATTCTCGGTACTTCTTAATTAATTCGGTCACTCTCTGATGGTCCGCTTCTCCCCATTCAACATTTCCTTTTATCCTATGACGGAATTCCTCTTCACTTTCCTCTTCTTCCTCTTCCTCATCTCTCTTGGGGGTCCCTTTCCCTGTCTCTTGCTCATCTTTTGGAAGTTTGCCTGACGGTCCTGGCTGTCGAAGATCTTTTGGTGTGGGGAGGTTACCATCTTTTGGAGGGGAAGCGGGTGCTGGACCTGGCAGAGGCAATGCTACAGGGGGGACCACTGGATTCCCAGGAGGGATAGCCGCAAGATAAGGAGGTGGTGGGGTGAAGACATCATAATCTTCAGGACGGCTTTCTAAGGCTGCCTCCTTTTTCTTCAAAGCCAACAATTTAGCCTGCGGTGGTAACTCTCTACAAAATTGGATCCATGAGGGATTTTTCTTCACATTTCCTTTCCAAACCTCAATATAGGGAATGTGTTCGGGGCAGTTCTTAAGAATTTTTAACCACAGTTGCCTGATGATACTCTCATTGAAGGTCCCCTGAGCTGGCCAATCTACTTGCATTATGGGCCATTCAATTTGACATAAAGTCTCCATCCTTTCTCTCTTCATCTTGATCCCAAAATCATAGTTTTTGATGGCAGCATGCCAGTTCAAAAGGAAACATTCTAATTGAGTTGTAGGTTTACTGGTGTTCTGCCCCATGATTTTTGATGATTTTATTTAAGCTGTTTTCCTATATTTCTCCCACACAAAGCCACTGGACCCGCTCCTAAACTCTTCACACAATTTTCATACACACACCACTCGATTCTGGCTACGACCTGGACGGTCGCCCATGACAGGAAATGCGTAACCCGCACTCGCTCGGCCAAAGGGAATCTAATCCCCAGCCTTCCACTCTCTCACTCATTCACTGGGTCAGTGGCCACACAAATCACCCACATTTCAAAACCACCTCCCAACCTAGTCTGGTTCCCCCTGCCTATTAAAAACCTTTTTTCTGCTAGTCTACTTTGACAGCCGAGAGCTCCTTCCCGCTGCCCACACCAAACAATATTCATTTATTTCACATGGGATGTTAGAGCACAGCCCTTCTCCTCCCCAAAAACCCAGAACCGTCGTTCTGTTACTCTTCAATACACTAGGGGCTCAAACCCAAAACTAGAAACAATTACTGTTCCCACTCTGGACCGGTCCCATATCTTACCAAATCTCCCAAGAGACTCCTCTCTGTCTGGCCAGAGTTTTTGTCCCCAAGCGAAAACCGTCTCCGCCACCACGTTGAACGAAAAATTCCCCTTTACAAGTGGAAAGGTGTGCACCGGAGGTCTTCGTCCACCGCTGGCTGTTCGGCGTCGCTTGGCCTGGCCCCTCGCCCCCCCCCAAAAGGGAGGTATCCCGGACGAGCCCCCAGATGAAAGCCTCACCCAGGATTACCTGTGCCGCTATTACGGGAGCCGAGGGTTGAAAAGACACGCCAAGGATCAAAGGAACTGAGAAAAACTTTAATTTGCTGCAGCAATGGCACCCAGCCGAATTGCAGTCGGGAAACTGGGGCGAAGAGCATGAAAACCTTTACAGTCTTTATAGGAAAACATTCGCCAACACCCCTTCTTATCAGCAAAAAAACAAGGATACATCTGGGCGCTGTAGAACGCCCACAAAGAACAAAAGAAACTTCAAAAGATACATAGTTTGCACATCGTTAGCACCCCGTTAACACCCACTTGACAAGGGAAACACACAGCGGACGTGATTAATCTTGTTCTTCAGCGCCCCCTGCCATTGCAGTTCCCGGAACGCTTCGCTCTTTCCCGGAAAGCGCTTTGACAGCTGTATATCGATGCATCGATGCACGGATGTCTGGCTATCTAGCGCAGGGGCCCCATTGTCCTGGAGACCTTCCCACAGATAAGTGTTTGTCCGTTAGTTTATGACCTGTTTATCTCACAGGACAAGCTTGGGGGTGACAGTGTAGTGCTTTGTGCAACAGTTTTGTGAAAGGGAGAGGTGAATCAAGGGACATAGAGAGAATTAATAAAGGGACAGAAATACTGCCATTTTATCTACAATGACAGCTTATAAAATATAAAGTATATTGAATAATCATCCCTATCACCATTATTTTCTTAATGGTCTTTTCTGATTTAATTCTGAGAGCCAGAGACTACTGGATAATTGCTCTGAGTTCCAGGGCCTTGTTTGCAGTATAGATCAAAGAAAGCACTTTAAAAGTGACCTGAGCAGAACAGATCACAAGGAAGCCATTTCATTTGCCCAGCCATTTGGCAAAATTAATTGCACACAACAGGATATAAAGGCAGAGTGATGGTGATGTCAATGAAGTTAATAAATATCAGACTCTTGTGGGCCTCCATCTCTCTCTCTAAACAAGGCCATTTAGAATTAACACAGCTTGGTTTGTTCAGATCAACCAGTCATGTTGATGGAGGAAGAAGATGCTTTATGGCAGACCAGATCATTTTACCTCAGGCTTTAGTTTGCAGTCTTCAGCCCACAAAAGTGGTGTAAGCAGAATGGAGGCATGTCCGGTCTTGCCCGGCAAAATCTTGTGCACAATCACATGATGAAAACAAGATTATGTCACCACCTGATACCAAAAATATTTAATTTAAACTAATTAAAAGCTTCCTGCCTAGAGTGGTGTAGTGGTCAGTGACACACTTAGGACTCAGTAGGCCTGGGTTTGAATACTTACACAGTCATGGAAATTCATTGGCAGTTCAGAAATAATAAAACAACCCCTAAGTATCTCGCTTACCATGAAAGTCCTATTAGAGTCACTATAAATTGGCTTTCTCTTACCACTTCCTTTGGGTTCTGAGGCTCCTTAAGGTTCTCTTCTGCCTCAAGGAAGCCTTTGGACACCTTGGGGCAAGGGAGAGGGAGCATTTAAGAGACATGCATCACCAATGGATCACCCCTGGAAGGATCAGGACCATAATCCAGCAACTGTTTCTGACTACTGGAAGTTCCTCTCCATCTCAAGTCTGCCAAAAGCCCTAGGGAGCTTCAGGGGCCAAGGAGTCTGTGGAACTCCCTGCCACAAGAGGTGGTGATGGCATCTAGCCTGGATGCCTTCCAAAGAAGTTTGGACAGATTCCTGGAGGAGAAGTCCATCACAGGTTACAAACCATGATGGAGATGTGTAATCTCCAGGCTTAAAACCAGGGTACTTCAAGGGCCAGATGCAGGGGAATGGCTGCAGGAGACAGATATCTACTCTCATGCGCTCCCATTGGCATTTGGTGGGGCCACTGTGAGATACAGGAAGCTGGACTAGATGAGCCTTTGGTCTGATCCAGCATGGCTTTTCTTATGTTCTTATGTTCTTATGAGTGAGGGATACGAAGGTTTTGCTGATGCATTGGTTAGCCAGGGGCTGGAGGTACTCCATCTGTTGGTGGGACAGCGGGACAGATTTGGCATTGTGCTGGGCTACCGAGCTCCCCGCAACCCTGCACAATCCCTCCCAGAGCTCACAGAGTTCATCTCCGCTGCATTGTTGAGATCCCCGCGCCTATTGGTTGCGGGAGACCTCAACGTGCATGCGGATGGTGGGCTTGTTGGTGCAGCTCTGGAGTTCATGGAATCCATGGCTTCCATGGGTCTGTCCCAGCATGTTTTATGCCCCACCCACAGATCTGGTCACACCCTGGATCTGGTGTTTACCTCCATGTCGGGGGATTCGTGTCTGGAGGTGGGGGACCTTGTCTCCCTTCCTGTGTCATGGACAGACCATCACCTGCTTTCATTTTCCCTGGCGATCTCGGCTCCTCCCCGCGGGGACCATCGGCCCACCATCTTGGCCCGCCCCCGGAGGCTCATGGACCCTCAGCGGTTCGGTGAGCTCTTTGGGGGATTTCCTGGTGGAATGACTGACGATCCGGCCGAGGGTGTGGCGAACCTTTGGCATGAAACAGCTGTCCACACCATTGACCGGATCGCCCCCAAGCGCCTCCTCCGCTGCCGAGCCCGGCCCTCCCCCATGGTTCACGGGGAACTTAGGGCAATGAAGCAGGCTAGGAGGAGGTTAGAGCGCAGCTGGAGGAAAT